>JARFPJ010000001.1:6133067-6799601 GCA_031010415.1 Talaromyces nanjingensis
TTAAACGAAGTTCCCGTACGAAGACTTTCGAACAAAGGATGGTCGCGAGCAAACTTCTTGAATGGAGCTTTGAGACGGAGCTCTTCAGGTCCAACTATCTCGGCAATCGTCTGCTGTTCGGGGGCGTCCTGACCTACTTTGGGCAATATAATAGTTCCTCGTTCCATGAACATCGGATCGGTAAAGTTTGTACCCTTTCCACACACCAGAGTCGGGTCGCTCTCAGGGTGAGGTAGATAGATACTGCCCACCCCGGGTTTGATGTTGTCCATTGCACGCGTGACCGGAAGCGCGCCCATTTGCCCCGCCAATGCGCCAATATACGGTTCCCTCATCGACTTTTCTGCAATCAAGAATGATATTCTCCGTCCCGTATAACGTTTGAGGATGCGCATCAAAAGAATTGAATCGACGAATTGGTTGGCGTGCGGAGCTGCCACAATGATGACAGGGCCTTTTTTCGGGATGCGCCATGCTCCGGGCGCATATACTTCTCGGAAGAAGATACTCAAGCAGAAGCGAAAAATAGAGAGCAGAGTATCGTAGATCCATGGGACCAACAATTGCTCGCTAGATTTCACGCCGGGCGCCATTGTATGCTAGACAGGCTCGCCTGCTGACGAGTTCGAGGAACGATTGTCTTTGTGTAACGAATGCCTCTTTATATGTTCTGTCTTGTTGTTGTTTCCAAGCTCGACCGATGGGCGGAGGAATGAAGGTTTCGGAGAATGTCACCGTGGAATGGCCATCAAAATCAATCCGATAGATGATTCGTCCGCTCGAAAATCTTCAATGGCGAAATATTCATCGACCGGACGAGCGTATCAATCGACGAGGCATCGTATCTGTACAGTGTATTGACGCAGGCATGAAAAACGTTGGGGAGCTGTCAACAAGGTTGAAAGATTCCAGAGAAATTTACTGGACGAGCGAGCTGTCCGGTTGAGCCGGAAAGCGGGGGATGGGCCTAGAATCGCTGCAGGGAAAAATGTAAAAGATAAGAAGAATTCTTTGTATTTCGATAGTTGATGTGTCTGATAATGATAGCGAGATCCTGTCCTTTGTTGATGCCCGACATCAATCGGTCGAGAAAAAATAAGGAGGTTTGGCAGGAAGGAAGAACATTCCAAGGTTGATATCCCGCGAGAATGTTTCAATGTTTTGTTTCTAGGTGAGTCTACCTTCCAGTCAAGCATCCCCTATCAGCCTTAACATAATATACAGTAATCACACATGCATTTATAAAACAATTTCTTTCTATCAAAAATGAATCTATTATTTTCACACTAATATACATCTACTGTTTTACATAGGGCGGCCGATTTGCTCCCACCCAAGGACCTGCTGGCCCAACCATCTCAGGCTTGAGCTGCTCAATCGTGTTTGCACCGATATTGCGCATTGTATTCGTGATTTCTTCGTGGAGAACTAATTCGATTGTCAGTCAATACTTGAATTGCTGCAAATGTCGTTGAAAACTTACTCTCCATCACTCGTCTGACTCCCTCCTCCCCGTGAGTTCCATTGGCATACAAGAACGGCCTTCCCAATCCAACAGCTTTGGCACCCAGTGCAAGCGCCTTGACAACATCGGCACCGCATCGAATACCTCCATCGATCATGATTTCGGTCTTTTCGAATAGTTCCGGACGTAATGCTCGGATCTCGTAGAGAATGTCAATTGGAGCAGGAGCGTAATCAGCTTGTCGGCCTCCATGGTTGGACTACATAACCTCAGTCGTCAGTCATATATTCAACAGATGCTTCGGTACCTAGGTATGGTCACTCACAATAACAACGCCTTCCACACCGTGAGAAACGCACAGTTCGACATCCTCGAGTGACTGGATTCCTTTGACGATGATCGGAAGCTTCGTATTTTTCTGATTGATGAGTTAGCCGATGACGACAAACACTGCTACTCAGTACTAACTCGAATGAACGCTATATCATCCCACGTCAGATTACGATCTTGATAACCTGATATGGCCCGGTTCACGGGGAGAGTTGCGACTGTTGCCGACGACTCGTCGGCGCTGGTTGGGGCTTTTGCACGACTGTCCAATGTCCTTTTCGAGTCCCAGGATGTATCGACAGTGAACATGATGGCTCTTGCTCCCAGTTTCTCGACTTTGCGAATTAGGGTCTCTGACTGCGAGCGGTCTTTGTTGAGGTAGAGCTAGTGATGTCAGTCGTCTGCTGTATGAACCTGTTCGCAAGGCGTACCTGAAATATCAATGGTTGATCCTCACTGCTGGCTTCGAAAATCTCGTCCACGCTACAACTAGCATTCGAGGATATCTGTTGTCATCCTATCAGCGACCTGCCTCTGTTATGTAATATGTATCAAAAAGCAAACTCACTGCCTGAACGACATCCCAATCACCCGCCGCCCGGGTCAAATTCACTTCCCCGAGAGGATGTCCCAATTTCGCCATCGCAGCCGGTGAGATGAAAACCGGCATTGAAGTCTCGATCCCCATGAAGGTAGTCTCAGTCGAGCCGGTCGACATATCTCGCACGAGTACACGAGGGCGGAAAAAGTATCGTCTGAAAGCATTCCGATTCTCCATAAAGGCTACCCCGGCAAATCAGCAATTCAGTCATCCAGCTGCCGTTCACCATCAAATCACATACTGTGTTCTTCATCAGATGCGCTGCGGTAGTATGCCCAGGCTGTCTCGCTCAATACGCGTTGAGCCCACTCCTCAAAGTCCCGCAGTAGCATCATGCTCTGAGCCGGCGGCATGGTTTTCCTCGCAGCTCGTCGTTGCAGATCAGATTCAGTCAATACATTTTCCTGTGCAGGTACCGTGCTCGGGTCTACAAGACCCAGGCATGCTTCAGGCGGTAGATTGTCCAGCGCATCGGATGGATGAAGCATGGAAAAGAGCTCACTGAATCGTTAGACCAAGGTATACAGGTCTGTCCGGATGCCAGATAACTCACGTTACTTCTTTGCCAGCATGCGAAAGGATGGCCTGACGTCCCCCGGGATGCAATGCTATGAAACTAGTCACATCATAGACACGGCCCTACGTCTCAAGTCAGTCATTCGAGATCAAGCTAACTCATTTTTAGAGCGGACAAGCAAACCTTGATAACCACCCAACAATCGTCCGCAGATACATGCTTTTGCACTTCTTCATAGGATATCATCCCTGGTTGCGCCGCGCCTTGCGCCTTGCCGTCTTTGGCATGTCTACGTCTTGACTTGGAGTATGCGACATAGGATGAAACCGCAAGAAGCTAAGGCCCTCATTAATAAGATATCGTCTGAACAGACATCTATGATTTACGCACCAACGCAATTGAAGCTCCCAAGACTGTACGGTTGTGTCTCTTCTTCGGCGGCACAGTAGACGTGCTAGCTTGAGACGTGGAAATGGACCTCGTACAGCGTCGCGTAATGTTTCTTGAACATATT
Organism: Talaromyces nanjingensis; assembly: GCA_031010415.1. Taxonomy (NCBI): domain Eukaryota; kingdom Fungi; phylum Ascomycota; class Eurotiomycetes; order Eurotiales; family Trichocomaceae; genus Talaromyces; species Talaromyces nanjingensis. The sequence goes on from JARFPJ010000001.1 coordinate 6,136,495, forward strand.
ATAGGCTGAATTTGAACATGTCGTATCACTATAGATGAAGTTCGAGGGACTCCAACCACCCCTGGCAGTTGGAGCATCAAACGAGGCATCATTGCTCCCGGGTGCGAACGAGTACCTAGCGACTTGCTGCTCACAATAACACTCTCACGATAACCTCAAGCATCGCAGCCCAGAAACTCGGAAAGTAAGTGTCAACAATCACAGACATACACAGAGCAGAAAACAAATAATTTGATCACACGTGACTGTTCATGAGAGCGTTCAATAGCCGGCTGGATGATTGTTCGGTTAATTCCCATTTCAGTAGCCGTCCGGAATTCGATCTCCATACTTTGTCAATACCCGACACGACCTGGCTCACAATTTAGGGGGGTATTCTTGTATAAAAAAGCTGAAGAATCTATACCTTATATGTAAAGAGTAGTTGTTGGAAATAAGGAATTCATTCATGGATTCCTGGTCCTGTGCAGGTAGAAAGAAAGGAGATGCTTCAGTGCTGGACTTAGGGCTACGGTCTTGTCTCGTCGCTTTCCCCGGGTTGTGGACTCAACGCCAAATCAATTGATATGTTTTTGCACTCCTTCTTAAGTTATCATCCCTGGTTGCGCTGGCCACATCTGGCAATCTGAGGAGCCAATGGCTCATCTTCGCAGGTTTGGCGACTTTGTGCTCACATTGTCGGGATGGCCAAACATGAAGCATCGGATCCAGGGACTCAAAGCATAAGATACCACGAGCACATGCGCATGATACTGTAGGTTTTGATAATTTGATCACCGTGACTCTTTAGAAGATTTATCAGATCCTAGCAGGTCTGGATTCTAGACCCAGTAAAACTTTAAATTAGAGAAGGGAGTTCCTCGCCTAAAGCACAAAAGCGGTATCTGGCGATCGCATCGTCCTACAGAGAGATTGCTGGACTCATTCGTGGAGAAAAGCTTGTTACGTCCCCACCAAATTAAAGGCGACAATTGATCTTACGATCTTACCTCTCTTACCCCAAAAATACAAAATGGATCTGGGAACAGCCGATGAAGTGGCACGCTGATCTGATACTCGAGTGGTTGGTATAAACCCTGGGAAAGGTGGATTGACTTGTTTCTCAGCTATCAGTCAGTATATCGTATGTCTGTCCCTACTCTAGATGTATAATATGGTCAAATGACTCATTTCAAGAAGAATATTTTACAGAAAGATTGATGTATGCCTGGTCCTGAGAGCTGATCCCTAACCCTAATCCCCAATCGGGTAAGGAAGCGATGCGCGGCCAGTTGGTGATAGACTTTTCACGCCATGTGGCTCGCCTATTTTATTGAGGAGTATGTACTGAATCCATGGCGTTTGGCTCGCTTGTCCCATCAGTTGCTCACATGTTGCCTCTCCACGGGGTAAAGTCCGAGTGTCGTCGGGGATTCTGCATCTGGAATCTGGGGTGAAAATGCAGGCTATAAGTATACTAGCATGTACACTAAATTGTCAAGAGTCATCATCGAATTATATCATCAACGATAGCTCACTATCACTAGGATTCCATTCCTGCTTTCTTTTAGACAGGAACGACCGACTTGCAAAATGGGCGGTTTCAGAGCTGTTGAGGATCGCCCGACGCCAAAGGAGGTTTACAACTGGCGCCTGTATACCGAAGCCATAATCATTGCTTTCGGTTCGCTGCTGTATGTTGAGACACATTATCCAGGAAATGATGTATGCAATGCTGACTATGATATCGCAGTTTCGGTTATGACTCCGCCTTTGTTGGAACAACTATCGCCCGTACAAGCTTCAAAAACGACTTTGGTATCACCTCTAAGAACTCAAGCTCCGTTTCAAGCAACATCACATCTGCTTTCCAAGCTGGTGCTTTCTTTGGTGCACTCTTTTGTTACTTCAGTGCGTACTTTGCCACTTTCCAAGTGAGCCTGATTCTAACGAGCCATAGTCACCGAGCGCCTTGGCCGTAAATGGGCTCTTCAAATAAACGTCTTCGTCTTCATTATTGGTGCTATTCTCATGGTCGTTGCAACTAGTCAACTCAGTTTTATTTGTACGTCTGGTGGTCTCTCTCCATAATGGATAGTAGCACGTAACTAACATCCTATTATAGACACTGGACGTGTTCTCACCGGTCTTGCTTGCGGTGCCATCACTGCCACCGTTCCAAGTTATATTGCCGAGCTTTCAGTATCCTCAATTCGAGGTATTCTGACCGGTCTATTCGAAGTAGCCTATCAAATTGGCTCGGTCATTGGCTTCTGGATCAATTACGGCATCACGCAGCACATCCCCGCAACATCTTCTACAAGCTGGAGAATCCCCATGGCCTTCCAACTTGTGCCTGCCGGAATCTTGTTCGTTGGCGGCTTCTTCCTGCACGAGTCCCCATTATGGCTTATGCGCAAAGAAAAGCACGAGCAAGCATACCAGACTCTCGAAGACCTGCGCCACCTACCAAAGGAGCATCAGTATGTCCAGGAAGATATTGCTGCGATGCGAAATAGGCTTGCTGAAGAAGCTGCCATTGCCGCCAAGTACGGGAATGGCTCCTGGGCTTTCTTCCGTGGCGCCATGGCCGAGTTCTCTCGCAAGGGCATGAGGAATCGTATTTTTCTCGTCTTTTGTGCCTTTACGCTCGCCAACTTGTCTGGTGCTTCGGCCATTAACTACTACTCTCCGACATTGTTTGGATCCATCGGTATCTCTGATGTAGCATTGTATACTGGTATCTACGGTTTGGTGAAGGCAATCGCGTCTCTGATCTTTTACATCTTCCTTGTTGACCTTGTCGGTCGTCGTCGACCAGTCATCGTGTCGTCTATTGCCTGCTCTTTGTGTCTATGGTTCGTCGGTAGCTACGTCAAGGTTGGCCATCCAGCCGACATCATTGCTGCTGGTAAGCCACTATCCGACTCTACAGTGAAAGGTGGCCAGGCAGCTACTGGTATGATCATGATCTATTCCATCTTCTGGTCCTTTGGTCTCAACGGCGTCCCCTGGATTCTTTCCGCGGAGATCTTCCCTGGTGCGCTTCGTAACTTGTCTGGAACATGGGCTGCGCTTGTTCAATGGTGAGTACTTCTTTCCCTGCCTAACTGTCTAGATTTGAATTCTAATGTTTTGGTTTAGGGCCATTCAATTCCCCGTCACCAAGGCCCTTCCGTACATATTCACCTCATTCGGCTACGGAACTTGGTACTTCTTTGCATCGTGGATGTTGGTCGCCACGGCATGGGCGTACTTTTTCGTACCTGAGACCAAGGGTCTTACTATTGACCAGATGGACTACGTCTTGTATGCCACACAACTTTTCGAATCAGTATGAACATTTGCTAACTTTAGTTTTTGCATAGTGGCTACAATTCGGATGCGCCATACTCTATCCCTCATACCTCTCGCACCACCAAGGAGCTCCCTAGACTCATCGAGGATACGCAAATTGAGAAGGTTGTTTCGGTTTGAGAAGGGTCGGTTCCCATCACATAGGGGCTGATGATGCACCCAACTCTCGAAACTTCTACTGTAGCAACCAGTTGACCAAGAGCTGTATATCTAGTGTCATGTTGAATGTTTACGCTGCGGCATTCTATGTAGAACGTCGGTGGCTGCATGTTGATGACCTGTGTAGGGAAAATGATGGAAGATAATGTAAAATATATTTCGATTCAATCAATAGTTTTCCTAGTAAATATAATAGAGATATCAATTGATATCTCTTAGTGACGTCCTCGAAAATAAGGGTAATTAGTCGGAAGGTGTTAGGGCTTAGGGCTTAGGGCTGATATATTTGTGCCTCAAGAATCAGGCATACATGAGTACGTATAAAAATCTGAAACACCAAGCATGACCCCGCCAATCGCACAAAATATAAATTTGAATTTATCTAGACGCAATTTCTGTTATGATTGATACGCGCAGTTGAATTATCGATCAATCAATTGCTTGTATAAACAATAGAGCAAACAGAATATAATCATCTGGAAAACAGAATAGATACAAAGAGAGACAAACAGTCAAGGAAGTCACATGCGTGCGACTGCCTTATTGGGAAGGAGCGCGGGATATGAAACAGGAAGCTGCCATCTTCCAGACTTCCGCGATTGTGTAGATACACCTCGCCCTTCAGTTCAATCAACTTATTCTGCAATATCTTCTCCTGCAACTACCACCTTGCAGTCCACATCAATCCACCTCAATCGTGGCTCAAAACAAGTTTGCTGGACAGTTTTCACTTCGAGAAAGGCCATGCCGTCTTCGTGGTCGTGCATGTGGTGTGGATAACCTCTTCCCGTGTTGCTCCTCTCCGTCCTCTGAAAATAACCCTTCCAGCCGGACTCTGCAGCGTTTGTTGTAGGTGGGGTGCTATGCTCGACTGCTGATTTGGATTGATTAACTTCCTTTCATTCTATTGGGCTATCCTGCATGGACACGTCAACGCACTAAAGCGGTCAAGTCTTCACGGTTCTCGTCGCTTCTCTCCAGTGCCAGCGAACAGAGCCTCAATTGATACAGTCATCCATCCCTTGCGTGACACACGAGTCCACAATTGCTCCAATCCAATCTCTCCACCCATTCAAGTGAATTTACAGAAAGGACGGTCAGCAGCCCTACAACCCTGGGTAGCTGCGTACGTACATTCTAGCGACTCTCAATTTATTTGTGTTCGGCTTCGGCATACCTTGTCCGGCGAGCACAATCACATTTAATTCTGTATCATATTTGAGGACCTGGTCTTGAAATCAATGATTCTTTCATCCTTGAAATACCTCGCACACCGTGGGATGGGAGAACATCGACATTCAAAACTACTGCCCAAGGAGCACTTCCGGCCCTGAACCCCGCATGTATGTGAATGGAGAACCACGCAGACGCAAGCATGGACTTGCAAGTGCACCGCATCATCAGCTTTACCGAAGATGTCGCTGTCGGGCTGAGGCAGTTTCGTGAACAGCTTCCGGAACACAGTGCAGAAATTACCAATGTTATTGCCGAGCTATATGCCATCAGTGCGACCCTGACAAGTCTGGAAGGGCTTACGCGCCAGTTTCCTCGTAATTTTGGGCCTGTTAAAGCGGATTTCGAGCGAGTACTGGTGAGCTTACGGTATACACTGAACGAGATTATCAATTCTTTTGGGAAACTTGACCGGAGACGGACAGCCGACAACTACCGCCAGATATGGCATGATCTGAACGTCTACTTTCACGAAGAAAGCGGCTATTCATTGAAAAGACGACTAAATAAATACAAACTGTTCTTGGAAGAATTGCAAGATGTCGTACAAAAGTACTTGACCCCCTTACTGGTGACTTCGTGCGCTAACATTCTTCTGTAGCAAGACCATAGATTATCGCTTCATGCACAATTTGCGAAAGAGCATCCTGGCTGTCCTTGAGGAGCAAGATGGCCGTTTTGCCGCACGTTTGGCAGGTCTTTCGCTCGGTGGTCGACCAGGATCGTCGACGAGCAGTAGTAATTTCTCGGGCAATTCTCTAGAGGTGGAAGGTCATGGTATTGAGAAGCGTCGATCTTATGAAAGGACCAGGTCTGGTTTTCGACGTCAACCATCGCCATTGCACTCTCCGACCTCGACCAACGACAGCGCACCGCCATGGGCCCCTGATGTTCCGGGCTCGCCAATCTCAACATCTACGACTACTCAATCGAACTTGTCGTCGGCTGTACTAAACGATCACTGGGCAAAGGATGTTTTTTCTTATAGAGGACCGCTGATGAAATTCCCCGTTGAAGGTGAAAGGTAAGCAATACATTCAAAACTTAATCTCATCGAAGGCTTGTCCAGAAATTGACCAATATCAGTTCCAAGTGCCTTGGAGAAGAAGTACAAGACATAAAAGAGTGGCTCCATGAGCAAGGCTTTGATGAAGTCGCATACTTGTATGTATCCTAGACAGATAGCTCTGATCTACAAACTGATTTGCTCGTTGTCAAGGCCATTCGACGAAGATGTTTCGGTCTACTTTTACGTCAGAGAGGACGATAGTCGAGCACGAATTCTGTGCAAAGCACGAAGAAGCAGACGACCCAAATTTTACTGTCTTCCACTCAATATGTTGGAGGTCAGACGTATCGGACCGTGTCTACAACTCTGTCGTCGACGACGGTCGGGAACAGAGCTTGTTCCATGGTTGAATCTGCATTTCGAGAGTATTGAAAGTATGTACAGCTGGTCATTCATTTTCGTACGAACTAACAATTGTCCAGAGATGGTGCTATTTTTCTGTACCTTCATTGCACTACGATCTCAAGATGGACATAAGCGTGTTCAAGATATTCGTGACTATGAACTTGAGGCCGAGAAAGAGCTATTTGGCGGGTGAGTACTATGTACATACGTTGGATTTGTTTTGACTAACACTGTGTACAGTCTGATTGATGACGACAACTTCATCCATGCACTCCGCGTATACCGAGACCGTTTGTCAGGAGCCATTCGCCTACAAGCATCTGTTCATGAAGGGGACATGAGAAGGTATTTACTGCAGAACCACACATCTTTCTCCTGCTAATAATATGCTATAGAGCACCCGTGTGGACAGCCTTTATAACCCATCATATCGATTCGCCCTATTGGGTCCGACGTATAAAGAGCAGAGTGCTTCTACGAGAGGCAAAAAGAGTTATATTCTTTCCAGAGTATTCGCCTCCAAGGACTAATCGTGGAGAGCATATTCTGAAGTTTACTTCCGAAGATGGTGTGTATTTTGCACTACTTTATTGATGCTTCTACTCACTTATATTTGGTGCAGATGCCAAAGATTTTGTTGATGTGATTGAGCGACTTTCAATTACCGATTAAGCGTGGAACTTGATTGAAGACGAAGATGAAAAATAACGAACTTATGACATTGACGAGTTCATGAATGATGAGAATACGGCCGACAACACATTTGCCTGTCTATCTGTGTCTGGTTGATGTGTTTGCTGTATAATGATACGGTTGGTATGGGGTTAAAAGCATGCGTCTCTTCTCTTCTCAATTATTCATTTTAATCTGATATTCACAATATGAATGTACGAGCTCGGTAGATTATTTGAATACTTGCTTCAATTTCATGGATATCTTGCCATACAGAAAAACGGGACATGAAGTTAGGGCACTGATCAAGCCCTAGGTAACCCTACCCTTGAATGAAATACAATAGCATCTGACGTAACCTGAGAATTGACTTTTGAACATCCTGTTTAATGTTCAGATAATCTTGGAAGTATATGTTTCCAAGAATTCATTAAGCATGGCCAGATGCAGGAATCATGGCTGAGTGAATTGGACGGGACGCTGTAATGATTCCGTACCTATGCATTCATCAGCGGTCGTCAGATATGAATGAATCTACCTCCCTACCTCCCTACGCACTTATATGTAGATACTATCCTCCCTAACCAGCCTGACCCTAAACCCCGACTCCTCCAGTCACACTGCATCGACCTGCAAAAAACTAGGCTCAAACATCATCCCCCTCGAACCCAGGCACGGGTTCAAGAGACTCATCCAACTCCTCAAACCGGCAAAGATAGAATGCGCTATGTCTCATTCCGCCAGCCGTGCATAAAGACAAAGTTGATTAGATATCACGCTGGAAGGATTACTGCACTCTAGTACCCTCGCGGACTCGAGGGGGAAACGAATTACATCTCTACAACTACATTTCACGACGTTACGGGCGTGCATCCGTTGGAGCTGACTGAGTTTTTTAATTTGTATGTCGATGCTAATAAAAAACGCAAAACCAATACATAGGGAGCCAGGACGTACAAAAAGGGGGCGGGAGTACCCTAGGTAGCAGTGAATTTGTTTGATTTGTCATGATTATACATGGCTCAATACTGTATGTACATAGTGAAAATAAAGTGTATGTACCAAATAGCTCGAATGCTTAAATTACATGAAAACTAAAAACCAACCCCCAACGCTGAAAAAATGTAATGAACAGATAGGGAAAAAAATCATCTCATCGTTTGCCGCGGAAATAATCGTATGATGTCGGAGGAGGATTGTTATCGTCCTGAGCTACAGGGCCGTAACCTCGCGTGCGCCATCGATCGATGGTGTGGATTGTATTGTCGCCCTCGACGGCGGGGAGTTGGGCGTGACTCAGTAATCGAGACTCGCTCTCGTTCGACTGCATGTACAACGACGGCCCGTTGGGGTCGGTGACGTTGCTGCCGACGCGAGACATTTGAGGTCGGAATGCGGGGTGGTCCATGTCCGACGGTCGTCGAGTGCCCAAATCGTATCCTTCGGTGTGTTTGCGGGTGATTGCTGATACAGGAGAGGACGCCCGCGACGAAGTCGGGGAGTCGCCCATAAAGGCCCGCGGCGTCTGGGATCGTTCAGATATGAGATCTTCGGGTCGTCCGTAGATGCCGCCGCCAAACTCATCCCTGAAATCAGCGCGGTTCTTGAAGTATGAGAAATCGAGTTGGTCTTCGGCGACGACTTCGAATGGTGCCGAGTCCATTGGCTTTCCAGGGGCGGATGTAGACATGGACTGCATCGCGATATCAGAGTATTCTGCGGCTGTTTCGAAATTACCCAATCTGCCCCTATAGATCGATTTCAATGTCTCTGCGGCCCGCGCATGCACCATTGGGGTCATCAACGGCCGGAACAAAGCTGGATGTCCGAATCGAGAGTTCAAGCGATCACCTGCTCGCTTGGGACCTTTGCCCATAGAAGCCCCTAGAGCTTCCGCATCGTTCAGGACTCCCTTGTTGTAGTAAATCATATCATCGTCGTAAGTCCTTGAGCAGAACCACTTGAAACCCAGTATGATGAATGGCAGAGGAGCCAAGCAGTACAGCATTGTCCAAGTACCCTTTGACGTGGCGACCAAAGCAATCACAATGTTTGACAAAAACGCTCCAAAGAGCATTCGATTGACGACAATTCGCCAGAAAAGGCCGCCCGATTCATTTTTGGTGATAAATACGTATAGCAGTAGATATCGTTTGAAATAGCAGTCCAAGGCATAGTATAGCGCAGCCACTGGAAGAATGATCGGTTGCAGTGTTGCAAAACAAAAAGCTACAGTTGCGTAAAAAAGGTAATAGTTGTAGTAACTGGCATAGTCGAATGGAGGAGGAGCTGTCCACTCGATACTCTGGCGCGGAGTCGGAGCCATGAACGTCTTCATGAACCATTGCCATGCAATGGTAAACAACTGCACTAGGTCCAATGTGGCACCAAGATTACGTTGCAGTAACCAAGTAACCCAGAAAGGAGACACTTGACACAAAGCAGACAAGGCCTTGTACCAGAATTGGCCGTCCTTGATAGCCTGCCACGCGTTTTCATTGTTATTTTTCGCATTGATGACGGCGGCCACATAAGTCCACGCTGCAGAAAACAGCGAAAACACTATCAAGTTGTTGAAGATGAAGAAAAAGTACAGATGGTGAATGACGTGCTGTTCTCGAGCAGTCTTGGTGAGGTCGCCTGCACGACGCATGAGGCGTCGGAAAAAGATCGGCAAAACCAGATATATCAAAGATGTCAATGCAGGCGCAGCGATACCTTGCACGGCCGCCCAAGTATTCGGGTGTGCTTCCAGAGAAGTTTGGAAAGCCGGCCAGACCAGACCCAGGTTATTGAGATCGGAAAGGAAAATGGCAATCATAGCGTTAGGTGCAACCCACAACACCGTCAGTAGCGTAATCCAAAACACATTGACCAAGCGGCGCCATCTCCTTGTTTGTGGTGACAGATGAAGGTTCTCCCAGATGATGTCGTGAGGCCTCGGGGCGAGTTTAATTATTGTGCCCTGAGGCTTCTTCTTGCGGGCTGTGTACGCAACGGCGTGGGCATGTTCGATAGCTTCCCAACTGGCGAAACCATATGGCATGGGGTTGCGCTTATCGACTGATTGGCGAACGTCCTTTATCCTAGCCTCCAATTCTTGAATTCGGTCTGTGAGATGGTCAATCGCATCAACTTTGCCGGAACCACGGACGCTCATTGTGGGTCTGTTGATAGGAAGACGGTCCGGATTTTTGAGGTATTTTGCCAGTACTGATTCCAACTCTCTGACTGCTTCTTCGTGCTTCTTGATCAGGGAGGGAAGATCTTTCACATTTCGTCCAATTGTGGTCCGCGGTAGTGATGAGGTTGGATTGACGCCGTCAGTCAGTCGCATTAGGCCTTCTTCGGAACGTAGGTTTGGTGGAACACTCGTAATCTAGATTGTCAGCACATCACAAATCGAGAGGGTGGACAAAACGTACCATCAAAGTCCTGGCATGGAGACTCATCTGATAATCCGAACTATCAAAATAACGTCTCCGCAAAGCTAGAACATGCCTATAGTTCTGCCACAAAAAGAACATGATGACAATGTCAAAGACATATGCACAAACAACTTGAGCCCACACAGCTTCGGTGAGAATATACAACGGCGTCATGAGTGTAAAAGTCGAAGTTCCCGGAACGGCGGATCCATTGCTCTGAGTGATGTTGACGGCGATGAGAATAGTACAGCCGATAACACTCAAGACCAAGAAAATATTCCTCATCATCTTGGCGCACCGTAAAAACACGACAGCATCCAGGCCAATTCGATCCGCAAGATTTTCCTCCTTGACACTTAGAACAGGCGGAACCCAGGCAAAGACTCCTTTGCCCACCGGCGGAGGGGCGTGTTTCTGGTCGGCATGTTTGACTTTCGGTGCGTAGATTGCGTTATGGTATGGTCGGAATATGGAAAAGAGAAGCATGAGCATGGCAGATATGCCGAGGGAGGTAGCGAGCGAGACCCAGAAGGCATTAAGTTGGATCTAGCACATTGACAGTTAGCAAATTGCGACCAGATGGTTATAACAGAGACTAACGGTTTCTTTGAATGGGTTTTGAATTAGACGCAGAAATTGATCGGCTGGAGATAGATCGTTGTCGTCTCGTATTTCCATGGCATGCGCCATGTGATAGACTGGACCGGCCATGATGATGCTCCGTCTTTTGGTGTAGGATAGAAGAGCAACCGACAACGTCCAGCGCTGTTTATTGAGGAATTTGCGAGACTCCAGACATGAACGATGTTATGTGTGTTTGAATTGAATGTAGTACGGGATCGTCCGTTAGTTGCTGATCGTTGATAGTCGATAATTGATGCAATAGCGAGTGACAGCTGAACAGCCAACAGATTAAACGATTGTGATGATTTCAGATTGAGGTCAATAATTTGTGTAGACGAAGGAGAATGCAAATAATAATAAAAAAGACAATCAGGACGAATAATTTGGATGTTTTCGTTTCTCCTCTTGTATTTCCGAATTATGGGGTGTTTCACCTGACGGGCCAGTCAGGTGGCCCGTCCAAGGTACCGTATTGTAAATACCACTTTTAGTACTCCGTCAGGACAATACGGTAAGATTTACAGATCTGGCCTGCTAATAATAGTCTTTGATCTGGCTCTTTGGCCTCTATCCACTAGATCAACGTCGATGACTTAGTGTAAGTTTACTAAGTTAACTAGTAGTTATATACGTAGTAGGTAGCAGTAAAGCCTGATCAGTCCGCGTGGTCTCCTTTTCTTTTGGATCTAATCTCGAGGTATTTATCGTGTGCCTTTCTTTGTGTTGACCACCTGGCCAGTTACACTCTGTACCCCATACGGAAAAATGGTGGTACGCTGAAGTGTAACCTGGCCCATCGGTCCAGGCCCTAGCAGGCACCCACCAATGACCATCCGTCGTCTTCTGGAAACTGAGACACGGCATGAAATTGACAGCAGACAGAGATTAGTTAGATATGATGAGCATTGAGCATAGACCTGCTAGATTGTTTCGACTCCTGTGATAAGTGGCTGTGCTCGTGGAAGAAAACTGAAAAGAAACAAAAATAGCCGATGACGTCTTATCGAGTCGCTAGTCACGTGATGTTAATCACGTGATAATTCATCTAACCCTAGTCGATAAAGTTAGGGTTAAGACCATACGTGTTTCAGCTGCCGGTGTCGGCTCTCGTCTGGCATCTTTTTGACTTTCCCCGTGAATGCCTCCTGGAGTATATTCCTCGATTGTATGTAGAACAATGACTACCTTCTCATTCTTGACACCGCAATGGATCAATTGATGATGGCTAAAAGGTCAACGATATTAACCAGTTTATCCGGGCGGTCCATTGCCAAACCTAGTAAATTGACTCCTCAATTGAGCTGAAGAAGAATGAAGAAGAATAAATCATGTTGCCTTGAAGGAAAAGGCAGCGGCGGAAATCACGGCAGCGGAGTCAGCCCCCCACACGCTGAAGACGCTTGGCACCCCAGCGCCCAAAGTACGAATTCCTCTCGACCACTCCATTTCATAGTCAATTCTTTGTATCTACATAGAAGTGACTGCCGTCCTTTCACAGCTGGTATATTCACTACCAGCCCGCAGCATCGTTGCAGGACATTCTCGTTTCCGCTTGGCATCGCTTTAAATCGGGGTATCCTGGCTTTTCCGCCGGCGGCTTCCGTGCGCACCGGCACCCTCGCTTTGTAAGTTGTCCTCGATTCGCGTCAATTCGTGAAACGTCCGCTATTAACGTTTTATGTTTTAGCTGCTATACTGCGAACCATATACATTAGCTCGATCCGACGAAGCACCACGCCACAATCGCAGAAGTCTGCATTGAGTCATCAACTGTTCGGAGATGGCGCGATAATAGACGATCTACAAAAACAGTGTGAATTTCTCGACAATCTCGTTGATGCCTGATAAACCCGGAACGGTAGCCGCATATGCGGCCGGAGCCTCCTTGGCCGCCATCACCTTATTCTATGTCTTTGGACCGAACTTCACCATAGACGGGGACGAGTCCAGCAACAGCGATCGCAAGAAGGGAGTCGTTGGTCTGTCGAATCCCGCCAATGACTGTTTCATAAATTCCGTTCTGCAAGCGCTGGCCGGTCTCGGTCAGTTGCGTGTATACCTCATTCGCGAACTGCATCGTCGAGAACTGGACGGTCCAGATGTGTATAATCAACTTCCGGGGCCGGATGAAGTGACGGGCAAGCGCAGTCTTCCGCCGGACAGGTTGCGGGAGTTACAACAGGGGACAGTGACGTTGGCCTTGAAAGAGATGCTTGACCGGTTGAATGAGCGGCCAATCTATAAGAAGACGATCTCTGCTCGTTCTTTTATCCAGGCGCTAGAGTTTGCGTTTCGGACGCGGATCAGCCGGAATCAGCAGGATGCGCAGGAGTTTTTGCAAATTGTTGCAGAGCGATTGTGTGATGAGTATCATGCAGCGGTGAAAGCGAGACAGCGAGCTCAACGTGCAGCTGGGGCGGATACCGACGGTTCGTCTATTGCGCAGGCTGAAAGTGATGAGAAATCTGGCGAAATTTCTGTGCGCATTGACGACGGCTCCAAGGATGGTCTGCCTGCAATCATTGACAATAAGCTCAAAGAAATCGACAACGAACATGGGTTTCCGCTTGAAGGACAGCTGGAATCACAAATCGAGTGCCAAACCTGCCATTATCAGTACCGACCAAACAGGACTTCGTTTGTGAACTTGACGCTACAAGTTCCACAGAAAAGCTCTGCGACGCTGAGTTCTTGTTTCGACGGATTGCTGAAAACTGAATATATTGACGACTTTCGATGTGACAAGTGCGGGTTGCAGCATGCATTAGAGACGAAGATCATTGCAAAAACTAAAGCCAAGTCGGCTGACGAGATAGAAAATTTGGATGCACAAATCAGACAGATTCAGCAAGCTCTCGACACAGATCCAGAGCAAGGCTTGGACGGAGTAGATCTCCCAGCTGCAGAGTTGGCGCCGAAGCGTCGGATTGCGCGACATATGCGCATTACTGTGTTTCCCAAGATCGTCGCAATTCATTTGTCGCGCTCAATTTTCGATCAGAGCAGTTCCACCAAGAACGCGGCCAAGGTGTCGTTCCCCGAACGTTTGCCTCTTGGAGGAATCCTCAATCGCAAATGGTACAAATTATTAGGGATAGTCTGCCACAAAGGAAGCCATAACAGCGGACATTATGAATCTTTCCGACGAAGTCATTTGTATCCACCGTTTTCGACACCAGACGTCTTTCGATCGTACGCGGCGAGTCGAACAGGTAGCGAAAATCCGTCGGTTGCGGGCAGTCCACGTCTTCCAGCGACAAAGAAATCAAATTATTCACCTTCCGGCGGCGTCGAGCCTAGTCCTTTGAGTATCTCGCCAGTTGAGTCTTCACTGTCTCTATCGAGCACGAACCCAAACAACCCTTCATCCTCAACATCAACACCCTCCACAGCCCAAACAACAGCATCATTCTCATCCTCCTCATCCCAAGAAACCGCCAACCCGCCCCGATCTTCTCTTCAACTGCAACCCTCCACCGACCAAACGCAAGACAACCTTCCCCGCCGCAGCTCCTCAGTCCGCCTAGGAACTCCCAAACTCAACATTACTACTAGCAGTAGCTCTGCGGGCGGTGGTGGCCTGAGCGCCCAACGGCTTTTACGCAGCAGACGCAAAACGGCGGATAGATGGTGGCGCATATCCGACGAGAAGGTCAAAGAGTGTAAAACGAGTGATGTTTTGGGGATGCAAAAGGAGGTGTATCTGCTGTTCTACGAGATGGATAGTCAGACGCCGTCCACAAGCTCGTAGGTTTTTGCTTAAATGCATCATGCAGGCGTTTTGATATATATTTATTTTTCTTTCTCGGGTGTTTTTACTTGTATATATGGAGGATGGAAGATCGGACATAAAAGGGGTGGGGTATATAGCTCTATGTTGTACGTATGTAGTACCTGTGAGAGCGAAGCTCATAAGACCACTACATCAAAAACAGGGCCACGCCAGAGTGGGTTTTGGGGGGCATAATTTTGGATCATTTCCACCACCACGACAGATTTGACTTTTACATAGAGAGAATGATGACCTGTAAGTTTGGCTCCGAAAATATCATCTGTCTACCTAGGTAGGCATCGGCAGTTCTATAGTCCCAGCGCGCGTCTTAACTAGATACCCTTGGACAGGACAAACCACAGCCAAGGGTGGTATACTGTCTCATCATCGACCGGGTCCAAAATAGTTGGCAGGTATGTAGTCTTGGTCAGAACCTGTTACTGATGAGGCGGAACGGAGGAGAATGGCCGGAAAATGTCCCTAACTATATAGATGTCGATCAAGGCAACTTCTGAAACTCCCCCTGCTCGATATCACCGCTCGTTTAAATCACAGGCCGTTCAAAGACACAACTGTTAGCGTGCTAGGATAACCACGCAACGTTCCTCGTGTTTGAATTCGTGTACCGCCCTTGCAGAGCAGAAGTTAGGCATAACATCACTGTTGACTTAGCTGGACGAACAGTTGATGAATTGCAGTTGCCGACCAGCTTAGTATATATGGATCGGCCACTAGCAGTCCTACATGCTCCTCGTTGAGTACTTCTGTTGTGGCCACAAGCTCGGATTTTAGCAAAAAGCGTAACGATCTAATGGTACAACCCTCATGTCAACGTTGTTGGCTAGTCATGCCCTCCGTTAGAACAAGTCTCCATGCCTCGAGGCAGTATTCTTGTGCCTTGATTGAGCCTCAAGATAAAAGGCTCATCTCATTCTATTGTTTTGGGCCTGGCTGAGCATTGCACAAGGCAGAAAGTAGAACAAGGCTGATCTTATTTCCAGACCCGGCAGGTAGAGAGAGCTTGATCACGATTGGGTACGGTCCGAAACCCCAGACCCAATCACGGCCGGACCACTTTTGCATCGAAAATAGGGGATGTCAAGGCAGTCTGCCACCCTCCTCGTCGTTCAGCCTGGTCAAGTATATTTGCTCAGTTGGTAAGATTACCCTCACACCAGAAATCTCGACCTCAAATGCACATTTTCGAGACGCCATCAACTTCAGCATAGGTTATTCAAATGTCAGTGACTACCAATCGTTCCGACTTTACCGAAGAGGTAACAATAGCTCTTCTGGCGGGGAACGTTGCAGCCGCGAAGCTATTGATTCAACACGGAGATTGCGATTTCCTTAAGCAAACCGATAAGGTGACCATGTTGGCCAAAATAATCCTCCTCGATGCGTTATTCCCCATAGCTACGGACAGAATAGACGCCTTCTTCACCTTAGCTTCTTCTCATATGCCTCCACCACACACGAAATCGCTTTTTTGGAATTGCGCAGAACTTGACGACAAGGGGCAACGTACTCAACTCACAGCTCTTCACTTCGCTTTCATTTCCCATAAAACCGACGACGATGCCCGCGACACAATCGTTCCCGTGGAAGAAAATGAAAGGATCCTTTCCCGTCTCCTTCAAGCCTTCCATGAACCGCACTTTCTCAACGCCCAAGTTCATTTCCAGGCTCCAAATTATGGAGGAGATACAATCTTGCACATTGCTGCGCGGGAGGGCTGTATAGGAGCTATCAACACGCTGTTTGACCGCCAACATACTCTGGGAATTGATCCCAACATTCTCAATTCCTCCCAACAGACGCCTGCAGATCTCTGTATCATACATTATGAAAGCCTTTTCAATGAACTAGAAAACCGGGTAATGATTCATGGCTCGCTGTCCACCGAGCGGAAACTTGTCGACAAACTTAATGGAATGAAACGGCTTATTGTTCGCCTTTTTACTGAAGTCAAGTGCAAAATTTCGACATTTTGCCTTGTTGCCATGAGACGATCTGAATCTACGTTCATATTTTTCCGTCGACCCGATACTTTGATATATGCCCCTTGCACAAAAGGTAAGTTGTCGCCTGCTCATCTTGTACGAAAGGGGATCGGAGAAGAGAAAAGCCATAATATATGCTAATATTCGATACAGTGGGCTCACTACAAGGTCATTTCCATGATGCTGCTGCGGACATTTCTCAGCTTCTACAGCTAGGGGTAGGCCATCTTGTTCCATTCGTTGATTCGCCGTCTCATTATGGCAAAATCCTATCCACGAATTTGAGTGATCTCATTCAGGCGCTAAATTGATATCGATTTAGGATTTCAAATCTTTTACTTAGAAAGAGTTCTCAAGTTCTTTTGATATAGAAACGAAAGATTGTTGTTGGTGCACAATAGCCAACTAGATTACCTTTTCCATCATTTTCATCATATATGGCAGCCATGGAGTTTGAAGTCTTAAATTAAGCAAATTACACGATTAGCTTAGGCCTAAAGAAACAGCTCAAATGATAGTGCAAGGAGAGAGAGACTCACGACAAAAGTTCATTTAACGAATCTTTTTCAGATGTGTTTGGATGTACCATATCCGTACACTGGCGTCTCACCACTTCGAATTCATAATCGTTTCTGCACAGTGGAAGCATCGGAAGATTTGTATCACGTTGCTCATAGAGATCGACACCGGAATTTAGAAACCGTCGTTTTTCGAGATCAAGAACGACATTGATAGCTGCCTCGATACTGCCACTTTGTTTGAAATAAAATGTGTCCATCTGAGGCCATAGTCCATCTTCGCGATAAATCTCCATAAGGTTGGCTCTAGTTGGTACCACCCCAGCGTGCAGACACTTAATAAGGGTAGTAAAAAGGGCCCGAAATCCTTTCCGTAACGCCTTGTGCTTCTTGAACACTGTTTGGACCTTCTGGGGTAGATGCTGGAGTAAAGGCTCGTTTAGCATATACCAGGTATAATTGTCCGCCACTTCATCTGTTTCTATAAGACTATCAACGATTTTCTCGGCGCGCCATCTCAAAGCCTGACACATGCGAACACTGAGGAAGCCTCCTATGCAATGGCCACAAGTGCACCCAAAACGTGCTTGGTTTCTCCGGTTGAAATCAGTAACATCCCATCCACGCAAAAGAAGCAAGCACAAAACTGCTTTTTCATCAAAGCCGTCAAATTTATCACCTCGAAAGATGAAACGTGTTCCATGGCGACGGAGTAGGCGGGTTTCCTCAAGTTCTGATTGTAATGCCTCAATAGGCGTGTGGCCATGTACATTTCGATCCAGTTTGAGGTCTCTATAATCAGCGACCAAACACTCTTTTAAGATCCACCCGACACAATCAGGTTTGAAATATGTAGCAGCTGTATGAAGGACGTTGTTTCCCTCATCGTCCCTCATCTGGCTCAAATGCAGTCGGTTCGCGTCATCGCAGCCTTTTTCTCTGAGCAATTCAAGGCACTCTGCATCAGAGAGTGTCTTCAAAGCATAGTGGAGTGGATAGTCGCGCTCAAATCTGCTTGGAGTATTTTGGCGTTTTCTTTTGTTGTTGATATATGTAGTGGTAATATCTCTCCTGGCAGATGGCGATAAAGCGTCAAAGTTGAGATTTCCATCCTCCCCAATAGATGGACCAGGCATCACCCATTTAGTCTTAGGAATCTCAGGACTGGAATCGTCAGAATCACAATCCGAGTCAAAACACTCTATTTCAGGAGGGTCTGGGTCTTCCTTGGCTGGGATTGAAAATGACGGATGGTTGACATCTTTGTAAGATAAAGCGAACCAATCACTCATCCCAATACGTCGAAAGCCCAACGCTCTAAAAAACTTGATAGCAGTTACTGTCTGAGAATGCGCCATATCAAAGCGGACCCGCTTGGCCTTGCCGGCACGGTCTTGGAGATCCTCGCCAGCGTGCAGACAGGACGGAAATGCAAAAGCAAAGCGCATATTCTCGTCTAGTCTCGCCGCTTTCAGAAGTATATCCTTTACTAATTTCTGCCCGATACCCCGATTGCGATATTTCTTCTTCACTGTCACTTTCTCGACAATGAAAAAGTTGCCTGTATTCAGCTCCTCCTGCCAAATGCCGAGGCCCTTTCGAGTCGGGTGGGATATGTACTCCTCCTTGAGGCGGCCATAGCGATCAAATATGTCGATAGCCAGTTTCATGGTTTCTTCTGAAGGGGGTTCCATTTCCTCGTAAAAAGATGTGGCTATTCGGTCTCGTCGAATTAAAAGACCGAATGCTTCTCCGATTTTGACATTTCCCTTAGTTTGCTGCAAGACAGCGCGCCCCTTGATTGGGGTTAGCCATTCTTGGAATGGCTCGCAGTCGATTGTAATATACTTGGAGCTGCTTATTACTATCGAATTTGTAGGTGTTACGAGCGGTGGAGATGACAAAGATACTTGCTGACAGACCAAAGTTATGAGAGAAGACACATAGTGTGAATTATCAGATATTTCACACGCTCGTGCCAGTGCGCGTCTGTCCCAGTCGTGAGTATCGTCCGTGGCGGCAATATCAGAATATTGTGCAATTAGAAAGTCAAATATATCTCGACTTGAAATCCGCATTGCTTGCTCGACACATTCAAAGAATTGCTTTGTAGAAGATGGCCTCAAGTTGCCGTCATCGTGGTTCCAAAGAAATTGAAGTAATGGAAGATTATTGCTCTGGCAAGCAAGCAAAATTGGATGAACTGATTGACCTGTTGTTTCCCGAGATAGTCGAAGGGGATTCGCGCCATATCGTAGCAATGTCCTAACTGTAAGCAATTGAGCTTGCTTGGTATGGCAGCCATGTAACAGGGTAAGCTTCAGATGCCCATACATACGCGCCCCAAGACAAAGTAGTAAGGGAGTTGCCATAACCTCAGGACCAACCAGACGAAGCTCATTTAGTCTATGCATTGCTTTCTCTGAGTCTGTGTATGACGATAACAGAACCTCAACGATGTCATATTGAAACATTTGGACTGCGTGTTCGAGCGGGGAGGACCAAATAGATATATCATTAGAAAACTGCCACATTTCCAGTTTCCTATAGGAAAAGATGCCTGCCCCCAGCTTCAGTAAGATTTTAATGGCAACGATATTGCCCGTGATGACGGCCCAAAGAAGAGGTGTCCCTTCTTCTACACCGAAACGACCATCGATGCCTTGTCTGTAGTTCCGTCCGGCTTCTGAATGAGGTTCAAGTGCTGCACCATGCTCCACAAGAGTAGTGGCCACTTGTGGGATATCTCTGTCGTTAAAAGTGCTAAGAAAATGTAGAGGGTGGACGCCATGATCTGTTCCGATCGAAGGGTCTGCTCCTAAGGCAAGAAGAAATGCCAAAATGTCTGCGTGGCCACAACGACATGCAACCACGATTGGCGTTTCACCGAAGCCGTTCTTCTCATTAAAACATCCAAGAGGTAGAGAGGATAGCCTCTGTAGTCTGTCCAGTTGACCATGCGCCGCAAGCTTGTGTATGAATGTTGGTGGAACGTCTATGAAATCGTTGATGATCAATGTAATTACTACATCTGTTTCCGGCGATAGCTCGCCTTTCACAAAAGAGCCATTATACTCAAATGAGATCAAGCGACGAGCTTCCATGTATCGGGATGGATTTAACTTTTGCAAGCGTCTCATTGCGGTCATGCTACCCGTGAGTGAGGCCTGAAATAATTGTTCTGTCTCCTCTTCGAGAGCGAATGGCGTTTTAAAACCAAAGCCATCATAAAATGTACCAGCCATGCTCTGAGCTTCGTGATGACCTAAAGCCGCTGATAGATAGAGATAGTGAAGTACTCCAGGAAGCAATGAAGAATCGGCCTCGGAAATAGCACCGAAGCAGAGAATCATTACCGCATATTCGAAACTCGCAGTAGCACGACGGATCTTGTCTTGTATAGGTGAGTCGGCAATGTACTTGTATTGCCTAATAATTTCATCCCGCACATTGTATGGTAAAAGAGCGACGAATTTCTCATCTCTCGACGCCTTTGAACAGGAGATAGCAGTTAGCATCTCAACATGTCAACTGCTCTGCTTTCTGAATGGAATCCTGTTCTTCTAAAAGTCGATCCAGACTTACTCGGAATATCTTCTCATTGAGTTTATGAATCGAAAACTTTTGAATCTGCCTTCTATGTCGCAGCCTGTAGCTTGTTAATGTGGAAACGCATGGCAAAAGTCACTTTCAACGGCGTACCAATTAATAAGGGTGTCAAACATAAAAATTACCACCGTATTCTGTCGCAAATTTGATAATTGTAAAGCTCTAGGTTTAAAGTTTTAGTCACTGACATCATACATTGGGATGCTTGAACGTACCTCTTAGTTATCTGAGCTTTCACTCTCCGTTTCGAAGAATTGGAAGGAGAGCAGTGTCGCCGTGAAAATTTTGCTATAGAGCCAAATTTCCAAAGGAAAAGCAGTTCCCCAAAAAAGTTGGTGTGACTCTTTTTATTCAAAAAATAATCTAAGATGATGGCCCTAATTTCTTGATGATTTAATGTGGGTGTCGCCGAGTATGCAAGTATGCCTCGCCTGTTGAACCGTCTCCATATTGAAGCCATTTTTTCCTCTTGTCGCCTTTCTTTAAGTTGGTTAGAATCATAGATGACCCTTAGCTCTAATCGCAAGATATGCCGAAGAGCCTGGAGGACTTGGTATGTGTTCCTAGGTCGCTTCGTGGGTTCTCCGGCCGTCATTTGATTGACAAGATAACGGAATAGTTGTTCACCATCTTGACTCTGTAATGTGTCATTCTCTAGAGTTATCCAGTCCTCGTCTCCCTCTATGTAACCAGTGTCAATATGGCCTTCCTTATTTGACTCTGACATGCGTAGCATGCGTCGTTGCTGGGTGTTGAGCCAAGACATGTTCCTTCGCTGGTGTTCTTGCTCAGCTGCACTTTTACCAAAAGTCTGCCGTGTCATGAAGGTAGAGAGTGATTGTTCTTCATCCTGACCAGTCCAATCATACAATTCACCTTGGATTTTACGTTCCTTTAAATCGGCTTCCTCGACGGACAAGAATTTATCCAGCACGGAGGGGCCTCTCAGTAAAAAGAGAAGAACGATTCCCAAGGAGTAGATCTCCGCTTTCAAAAGATCGTCTTCGTCAAACTCTGCCGTACTATCCAGAAGCTCCGGCGCTGAAAACACCGGGGTGCCACCATTGTGTCTTCGAGGGAACTTGGTGTCACGTAGGACGAGAGAAGAACCAAAATCAGCAATTTTGGCGATGAATCCGCGCTCTTTGTCCTGAAAGACCAAAATGTTTCGTGGCTTGATGTCACCATGTAGTATACCGACCGAATGAAGTGTGTCAACTCCTGAAGCGACATCGATAGATAGCCCCAATCGCCTGCGCATGGTGATTGTGCTATAATTGCGGCGATAGAAGTCCTCGAGATCACCCAGATCAGCACCCTCGAGAAGCAGGTTGGGAACTACGAGCTTCGTACTGATATCGATAGTGCGCCAACAGCAGCCTATCAGCGATGTGATATTTTTATTCATTTTTAGTTTTTCGTGGTTCATAATTTGATATTCTTTAATCATCGAGTCGAAAATTTGTCGATTTCTGTGGGTCATCGGATTGGGATCAAGAATCGGCGTCTTGACTGCTATCAATCTGGGAAGCTCAAGGTCTGCCATTCCTGATGGCAAAATCTTTGAGAAAAAGCTTTTTGTGGCTAGAGATACCGAGAAATAAGAGCCATGTCGCTGAGTCTCGGATAGTCTCAGATTGCTTGGGGTTATGTGAAGCTGGTTCAACATCTGGGCTGTCCATGCTGTCGCGGCCGTGGAGAGTGAGACTATAGCGAGAAAAGAAAGAAAGTCATAGGGGCTAGCGTCAGAATCTAGTGCATCGTAAGTACTGCTATCCTTTCTCCCTGTCTGCGTCTGGTCGGCATTCTGCGTCGGCTGGCTCAAATTGGTCCCTGCAGTATCTTCGGAATAACTCATACTGACCGATGGTAGACGGATGAATTTAACAAATTTCTTGTTATTTCTAATGAGAAAAAAAAAAAGTTCGAAAGCAATTTTGGATGGCATCTATGCGCTTATATCGAGAAAAGAGCCTCGTACTCTGCAAGTGTGCCTTGGAGCGGCCTTGCAGGCACTGCCACACAACTGTGACTATAAATACTGTCTAGTATATTCTCATCACGAAAAGTTCCAACGCTCGTTAATGATTAATTATCATATTATAGACTTTTGAATCGCTGCATTCATTATCCATGGAAGCTCACATCAGCACATTCTTTGGGGCCGCAGGATTTTTTGGGCAACTGTGCCAGAGTTGCATCAATGCATTCGAATTGTGGGAAAAGGTTGACATTGCAGACGAAAAAGCGTTTGAGTTTCACACAAGACTTGAGTTCCAACGTGCGAAACTACATCAGTGGACACAGCATTGGAAGACTCTCGCAAATGCAACATCATCTGGGATCTCCGACACCTGGTTACAAGCATATCAACACGCAATTGGAAACTATTTACAACTTATTGCTCATACTACGCGGAATTTGACCACTCACCAGAATTACGTTCCGATCTTCCAGAACATGCTTATAGCAAAGGCTTCGAGTATGTCTCAGAGGCTATCCAAGTTGCTGGATCCACAATCTATCGATTCTACCGATAATTTATGCAGCGATCCTTCCAATCTCAAAGAACGTCTACAGTGGGCTTTAAGAAGCGGAAAGGCCATGGAGCGTCTAGAATTGTTAACTACCCTTATTCGCGACCTAGAGAGCTTCCTCCCTTCGCCCGGCTATGACTCCAATTTGACTGGCGCACTTATTCTTAACTCAGCGCTGATTTCGAAGCAAGATGCGTTGAAGCTAAAATGGCTAAGTCAACAAACCGATTTTGATTCATTCACCACATCACTTGCCCGGCTCAAGGCTACGAACATGACTCATGTGAATGACCTGGAATTGTATTCAGAGTTTGAACTTAACGGCACCGTACAGCGGATGCGGACATCTGAAACTGGCCGTCACTACTTGGGAACGTACAACGGAGACTGCGTACTGATTGAAAGAAAGACAATTCCATTTGAAAAGAACATTAATACAATCATCGATGAGCGTATCCGGAAGATTGTCCGCTTGTTGAAGCTCTCTCAAGGCATGAATGGACTAAGGACGCCGCCCTGTTTGGGCTACATCAAAAGGGGACCAGGACTTGATTTGAAGAGCGAAAACTGCTCTGTGTATGAGATTTTGTATTCTACCAGCACTGGACACGTCGTTTCGCTTCGTGATATGCTACGTTCAGAAAACTTTACTAGATTCAGGTCAGCGCTCTCTCTCGATAAGCGTTTTGAGATCGCCAGAACTCTTGCGAAAGCAATTCTTTATCTTCACTCTGCCGAATGGCTTCACAAGGGAATCCGGAGCAGCAACGTTGTCTTCTTACCCCCAGCTCAGTCTGACACCGGCACGAGTCAGGCTGGACTTCAATTCGATCTTCCATACCTCGTCGGATTCGAATGTAGCCGCACGAATTCACATACTGAAGGCACCGAGAACATAGCCGGTACCGAAGAGAGCAATCTCTACAGACATCCAGCGGTTCAAGGTCTACCTAAGGCTGAACCAGACTCATATCTAGGTGATACAGGACGCTTCTCCAAAAATCACGACATTTACAGCCTTGGCGTGATTCTCATCGAACTAGGCCTTTTAATGTCAGCTGGACGAATCAAGGCCCAAGCTAGAAAGTATGACCCAGACTACGGAAAACACAGCGCCGAGAAATTCCAAAGGTTGCTCCTGGACAAGCTTGTTCCCGAGGTTGCTCTTACAATGGGCAAAGTGTATGCGGATGTCACTTTTTGCTGTCTCAAGGCAGATTTCTATCATCCATCGCCGGAGTTGCATCATATGAATGCGGAGACATTTTGCCAGAACGTTGTTGCTGCTCTCGATCTATGTAGAGCATAATCTCATATAGATCTTATCTTTTTTGGATTGCTATATTTCAAATAAACAGTATTACTACGTAGTAGTTCTACATTCAAATCTTCATTAATGTAGCGCCTAATATTCCGTAACTAAGAGGAAGCCCTATCAAAACTGACTGGGGAAAAAAGCTTAAAGGAAATTAAAGATGCGTTAAGCTTTGAAATAACTAACTTGATCCTTAATATCGTTTATCTCGTAGCTAGTTTCAACTTTCATGTTATGGCCAATGATGGACAATCAGCGATCCCGGGCCCACAGATGAGCGAGCCACTTATGTTAAGCTTTTGGTATGTTATGGCCTAGGCATACATGCGGCGCTGCGTGGTACATGCAAGTTAGGTGTACGCGCTTCCAGTTGCTAAACAAGAAGTGACATCAAGTTACACCCATTCCTTCCAATTGTGGCAGTGCAAGTTGTTACCTATTTTTATCTCTGTTCTGATCCAATAAATCCATGCAGACTTGCAGTGGCCTGACATTATGCTGCATGGTTGCCGCTCCGTAGGAGGTCTATCAGTATCAGGATGGTTATGACCCTTGACTATCCATTATGAAAATTCTCTCCTTCCATCCCCACTCCATGATCACACAAGATGGTATGAAGCAGAGTCCAATGTACCTATCCGCTATCGCCTTACCTAGATGGAGTCGGACAGGAAGAAGATATGCGTCCACGTCAAGTGGTTTGACTAGCCCTGTAATGATCCTTTGTACTGTATCAAGCTTGTTCAAGCTCATGTCTCGGTAGTTTTCTGTGCTAGTCAATGGGCCATATTGCTTCGATGATGCGTATATGATTCTCTAGGCAGCTATAAAAGTCATCAGAAGCAATCAATATACTCAGCTAAAGCTATTACAGCATAGCAGTCAAGGGTTGGTGATTACATTTAAAGTAGTTGTCTACTAGCTGGGCTTAAGTAAAGTAACAGTCTCTAGAAGGCTAGTTTGGATTTCCTAGGTGATCAAATAATCAATAGTGGTAGAGAGTATCTTAAACCCAATGTTATGCCTTATAGTAACGGCTTTTTTAGCGGGAAAGATATCAAGATGGAATGATCGATTCTAGATGCCGTAAATGTCATTTAACGGCTGAACACGACCATACATGCACAGAGACAGATATAAACCGGCCATTCCTTAGTCATGCAGGACCTCGCTTTACTAAAGTTATAGTTCTTATAGTTCACTTAGTCTCCTTACAGAGAATCCGTCTTTGATATTTCCTGTCCTTTGGATAGAGACACCTCCCGACGAAGAGGATACCGCTGCAGTGGGTTGGCAAGGAGATCTTTGACGAGAGAGCCATGTTCAACTCCGGCAGGCACAAGGTCGATCAGAGCCAAGTTTGCTACCTCGAAGCTATTGCACACAAGGACAAAGTTCTCGAGAAGACATTGAGGGCTGTCGATGACATATCCTTGAGTTTATATCTATCAGTACTTTCCTCTAGGCATTTCAAACCTTCAAATGCTGGCCCCGGCATATAGTTGAAAAGAAGACGAAGGAGACAGAAATTATAGATAAAATAATATAAGGGATACATTCAATTTTGCGGCCGAATGAAACAGGTTTGGAGGAAAACTAGACGTTATCTCAGGACAAGGATGGCTATTCCCTACATAGATATTTGGCGGGCAGTGATGACCATATGAACATCAGGAGGCAGATGAAGTATCTCAAAGCAGAAATTTCTGTCATTAGGCCTGAGTGTTTGTTGGAGTCATGAAGGGTTTGGATCCAGCTCCAGGGTAATTCCTACGTAGTACCTGAGAGAGCTTACAGATTCTGCGAGGAAATTACCATGAGCATACATCACCAACAAAATTATTGGACATTTGCTAGCGTGTCTCTATTCGGGGATACATCCATGGATGTATCTATATCCTGATGCACAAAGTACATTGATTGATCGGAGCTCTGCCCGACAGTTGCATGAACATACTATGTATACCCGAGGTATTCGGAAAGACCCCCCAAGCCCCGGAAAAGAACTAGCCCTAGTCGCACTCTATATAATATTCCACGAATAATGGGCAAGAACGGCCGTTGCTTCTCATCGCCTGTTCTTTAGGTTCGCTGGTCTACATAGTAGATGCTCTAGTCCTGGCTTCAGTGCTGGCTGGTCTGATTGGTGTTCCGGGATGTTGCATCCCCCACTGGCGGGATAGGGCAGTTTCTACTACGTACTAGATGCTGTATGGCCAATTGATGGTATAGGATTGAGCAAGTGATTTTGTACGTGGTCGTGTAATTGGCTTGGTGCCTGAGACCCGGGCTTTTCCGTGGATGGGAGGTCCGATGTTTACATCTATAACCAAGTACGGATGTGTTATATGTAGCTCTGGAATGATCATGTCTCGAGCTGGGTCATCTGGGCTGAGGATAGGAGTTAATCAGAGACGGATTTAATCATCATCAGAGAAGCTTGACTAAGCATTGATGTATCTGTCTCAATTGCTTTGGATGCAATTGAGACATGAGGAAAGACATGTTTGTATTGCCGCGGGGTTACTGGTTGCTATGCCACCAGTCAGTAAGACACATTGCACTCAGACAGTCATAGAAATGCATTTAATGCAATTGATGCAATTGATGCCCATCAATTGGCATAATTTAACATAGAAATAGAAAGCAATGGAAATGTTCCACAATCCATATCCTGTGCAGTGAGTGAGTGATACACAGAGGAAGTTATCGCGGGGCAAATCGGGAACGTCATAGAAAACCCCCACCAGAGAAGAGCACAAACCGGATGTCTACATAGGGTATTATATCATTGTTCTATTTGAATAATATAAGTACCAGATCCCTAACTTCTGCTTCATTCTGTTCAATTTACTTGTTGATATCATAATTCCAGGTGAGTAGTCCTTTCTGCCTGATTGTCAAGGCATCTCTGACCTCATCGTTTCTCCAGCAGAATCCACCGTTTCAAGCTGCCGGTGAACTCGGTGAGTGCTACAGTTCCCTCAGTATCTGCTGCTATTTGCCCTATCGCCGTGTCATCGCAAGAAAAAAAGAAGGAACACATCATTTGCGCAGGAAAAAGCCCCTCTTGTTGACTTGACTCTGAGCTCTGTCGGTGGCATTGTTCTCGAGCTTGCCCCCTCCATCCCCACTTCTGCTGCCACTTTTACCTCATTCTTCTCTCCTCTCGCTTTCTTCTTTCTTTACTTCACCTCCAGACACTAATCAATCAACTAGACCACTTCACATTTCAACAATCACAGACAAAGACAACATGGGTGTCCTCGAGAAGCTGTCCCGCAAGACTGGTGTCATCGTCGGCGATGACGTCCTCGAGCTCTTCAAGTATGCTCAGGAGAAGCAGTTTGCCATTCCTGCCATTGTACGTTTTGCTGTCGCGAGTGGATGATAGCATAGCTAACAGATCAGAACGTGACCTCTTCTTCTACCGTCGTCGCTTCCCTCGAAGCTGCCCGCGACCAGAACTGCCCCATCATCCTGCAAATGTCCCAGGGTGGTGCTGCCTACTTTGCCGGAAAGGTATTCCCCACCACAACCTCCCCAAGGCAATTTCAAATACTAAGTGTTCTAGGGCGTCGCAAACTCCAACCAGGAAGCCTCCATCGCCGGCGCCATTGCCGGCGCCCACTACATCCGTAGCATCGCCCCCTCCTACGGCATCCCCGTCGTCCTGCACACCGACCACTGCGCCAAGAAGCTTCTGCCCTGGTTGGATGGTATGCTCGACGAGGACGAGCGCTACTTCAAGCAGCACGGCGAGCCTCTGTTCTCTTCTCACATGATTGACTTGTCCGAGGAGCCTGTGGACTGGAACATTGAGACTACTGCCAAGTACTTGAAGCGCGCTGCTCCCATGAAGCAGTGGCTCGAGATGGTGCCTCTTCCCTTCCTCCCCGGTTTGTTAACTAAAGCTAATAGATGTAGGAAATTGGTATCACCGGCGGTGAAGAAGACGGCGTCAACAACGAAGACGTCGACAACAACTCCCTCTACACCCAGCCCGAGGACATCCTCGCCATCCACAACGCCCTCGCCCCGATCAGCCCTTACTTCTCCATCGCCGCTGGCTTCGGCAACGTTCACGGCGTCTACAAGCCCGGCAACGTGCGCTTGCACCCCGAGTTGCTGTCCAAACACCAAAAATACGTCAAGGAGAAACTCAACTCTACCTCCGACAAGCCCGTCTTCTTCGTCTTCCACGGCGGCTCCGGCTCCTCCAAGGCCGAGTACAAGGAAGCCATCAGCTACGGCGTCGTCAAAGTCAATGTCGACACTGATATGCAGTTCGCTTACCTGTCTGGTGTGCGCGACTACGTCCTTAAGAAGAAGGATTACCTGTTGACTCCTGTCGGTAACCCCGATGGCGCCGATAAGCCCAACAAGAAGTTCTTTGATCCCCGTGTTTGGGTCCGGGAGGGTGAGAAGTCGATGAGCGCGCGTGTCAAGGAGGCTCTTGAGGACTTCAACACTGCTGGTCAGTTGTAATTTTTGCCGAAAACGGACATTG
This sequence comes from Talaromyces nanjingensis, assembly GCA_031010415.1. Classification (NCBI taxonomy): domain Eukaryota; kingdom Fungi; phylum Ascomycota; class Eurotiomycetes; order Eurotiales; family Trichocomaceae; genus Talaromyces; species Talaromyces nanjingensis. Next base: position 6,165,625 of record JARFPJ010000001.1, read on the forward strand.
AAGTACGTATTTAAAATAAACAACAAACAAGACAGAATGATAATTTGAGTTTTGACCCTGTACTTATGGATGTAGTACTATACTCGAGTATAATCATTGTATACATTTCTATCCTTTTCATGAACAACGAGAATAAATCATAACATATGGACTTTTCCTAGCCTCCCCAGAGCAAAGAGAAGGTTAATCCCTCTTCCTCAACTCCTCCGGCAAAGTGGACACATGCTGCTTAAACAACTCCTCCGCCTGCACCCACACGCGCGCATTCTGTCTATCCTTGAGCTGCAACAAGGACGGCAACAACGCAGTGCTAAACATCTCGGAACTCTCACGAGGCAACAACGAGGGCAAGTGGTCGATGCTGATTACGTCGAGAGGTAAATCGGGGTTGCCGAGGGTGGGGATGTTGGTGACGGGGACGGTGGGTTTGTCGAATGTGGTGGTTATGTTGTAGATAGGGATTGGGTTGTGGGGGTTTGTTCTATTAAATATCAACGTCAGTATACTATAAAGATGTTGAAGATGGGGTGAGAACATACGTGTCAGCGCTGACGTCGCAGACGACGGAGAGAGTGCGCTTGGATGATGCAAGAGTCTCGGCGTTGACGAAGGGAGGGATAGGTGTGGAGAGGTAGATGCAGTTGATGAAGATGTCGGCATCCTCGACGATTTCCTTGAACGGGCCGCCTGTTGATGTCAGTACGAGAAAAGCATTAGTGCGAGAAAGAAAATACCCTTCTTGGTCTCCTCAAGATCCCACTTGATAATATCCTCGTCAGGAATACCAACGTCCTTGGCGAACTGGACAGCACCACTACCGCATCGTCCGAGCTATATCAAATCAGTATAGATCGCAATGAAATCTGGATGCAAACTTACAGCTCCGATAACGAGCACCTTGGGCGATCGGCCAGCCTTCTTGATTCCAGCCTCTAGAATTTCTTTCACGGAGCTGATGAGCAGTCCCTCGTTGGCGTAGGGAGTTTCGCCGGGAAGAGGCTCGTCCTTGCCGTGTGTGAATTGCCAGGCCCAGGTCTTGATTCCGAGTGCGGATCCTATTCAGTCAGCACATCGCCCCTCTCATAGATCTAGAGATAAACATACCTGCATATCCAGCAGAGTAACCGAACGCTTCATCCAACCGTCAGCTTCATAGTCCACCACCGCAAGAATTATACCATACCAGCAACCCGTCGTCCCTTCTCATCAGTCAAAAACTCCAAATCCAACAGGGTACCGCCTCCACGGGGCCAGCGACTAAGCACCTTCTCCCAACCAGCCTGCTTCTTGTAGCAATGCGCAAACGAGATGTGTACATGTTCGAGCGGAAAATCGTCTTCGGGGAGCTCCTTGAGGCCGAGGATGTATGTATCTTTGGGCGCGTCTTTGACCCATGATCCTTCTTCGACGAGGCGGGCGCCGACCTACATAAACCGGTGTCAGACGTTGTTACTCTTTTCGAATTTGTTGGTAAGTGGGAAGTGCATACAGCGGCGTATTCCTCATCTATTCAAGCGGTCGAGTCAACACTCCATCTAATTTGATCGTTAGGTTAAAAAAAAGTTGACATACCATCGAAAATACTCTGACTCGACTTTTCAACCGTCACATCATATCCAGCATCCAATAACGCCTTTGTCGTCGTAGGCGTAACTACCCATCACCCCGATAGTGAGCATCTATACAAATAGCGGGGTTCAAAAAAAATCGATTTGCGAAAAACTTACGCGCTGACCGCGCCTCTTGAGGCTTGGTCTCTGCTCTGAGCCAGATCTTTGTTCCGGACATGATTTCGAAGTAAAGGATTGAGTCAATTGATGTGTAGAAATGAGAAAAATTGGGTTGAGTCAGATGTTTGAAGCTGCTAAATAACTAGTATCTGATGGTTATTACTCATAGCGGATCAATGGATTGTCCGGTCGCCGGTTTGCGGATGTGCCTGAGCACTCGGGCTTGAGTATGAGTCAACGGCTTTAGGATATCTGGTAGAATGGAATTGATTGCTTCACTAATAATACAGGTCATGGTCACATAATTCTCCTTCAATTGGATCATCGTAAATCAGAGTGTTAGTATACACTCGTGATAATGCATGCGCTAACATGTACGGATCGATCCTGAGTCTCCACGACGCGGCTTCTTGGAGCGATTGATGGATCGTACCGGACTCTTCAGCTGGCGAGACGATTTCTGGGACATTGCACTGTGTCGATAGCAGGTCTTTCTGTCCTATAGTTGGCCGGATGAAGGTGGTACCGGTATGGAACTGACGTGCTTGACGTGCTTGACGAAGCTGTGTTCCGTCTCAGTAAACTTGCGGTCACTCTGTTCCTCAAATGTCATCACATAGGCTCCCACCGAAATGTCAACGCGTTTTCAGCCAGACTCAACCGATCCATTAGTTGATCCAGCTGAGGAGAGTAGCTGTCTTTGGGACGCTCGGTAACTCGCTCTTCAAACAGCATATTCTTAACATCATGAGAGTATTTCGCGGCATCCCGGTAATTTCCTTGATCTATCAAAAGACGTAAGGCGTTGAGGCTCGTTTGGAGAAAATCATCTTGTCCCATCTCCGTCCGTGGCGGAGCTTTTGATTTCCGCAATTCCCGCACATATTCCATAAACGGTCGAGCGTCCTGCTGCGTAGGATGGTATATGCGCATCGCAAGGCCATAAGGTCGAAGACCCGGTAAGGACTCTACTATGTTGCAATACTTGTCGAATAATGAAACGGGGACATCTTTAAACACACCAGCATCCATGTCCCGACTCATGAGGCGACCGAAATGGAAAACCGTTCCCTTGAGAAATTGTTCTTTGAAATGCGTAGGAATCGAGTCTGCTACCTCCACAAATATTTCCATGGCACTAACCATGCCTCGCCCATGTTTGATTTCAGCCGCAACATAGTTGTGCAAGAATGTGGAGAAGATACAGTCTGCAATCCGTCTGGGGATAATCCCATCGGAGCCACCCAAATCAGCTCTGTACAGTAGGCGTAGAAAAGCCCTGAGCTCATCGTGAAGACCTTCTGCTACCATGAACATGACCGCAAGTTTGGTTGCGCCCGGGACTTTGAAGAAAGATTTGCGTGAAGCTGAATCCGAAGCCCAGAACCACTTGGCTACTCTTGCCCCTGCACCGGTCTTCTTCATAGCTAGTTCTGGACTCGTTGAACCGTTGTTAATTAATGATAATTGAGACCGCAAGACCTCTTTGAGTATCCGGCCGGTAAGAGTGCCGGCAGCCACGTTGTCATCGAGCAGTCTCATCGGGTCCTTGACTACTGCGAAGGTCTCTTCCGCCTCTTGTCTTTTCTGGTGAGATTCTATTGTAGGGTATGCCGGTTTGGAAGGGACGACACGGAATAGCGGGTTTTCCAGGATGGCATCCAAGTGCTGACTCGCAGACTGTGCTGGTTTGTTGGTATCGGCGGCATCGAGTTGACGACGGAAGGATGATGTCAAGGCCGACAATAGCTGCTGGGACTCTCGGGGAGTCTGTGGGAGCGGATGGTGGATTTTGGGCCATCCTTTGAGCTTGAGAAAGGCAGTATTGTTCTTCATTCTGTGGTCTGTTGATGTCGGGTTAGGAGGAAGAGGGTGGTGTCTGGAGACCGGACTGGCGCCCAAAAGTCCTGATCAATTCCAGGCGAGTCGCTTATTGTTCAAATCGATATACTAAATGTAAACAATTGATGTAATTGATCAGTCGCGTAGAATCGAGTGCGTGCTGTGTATAGTCAGTCGTCAATGGCAAAGCTTGGAGACTCATTGTAACCGTTGTATGATCGATGAAACTCGGCACTACTCTCACCGCCTGCTCTTTCCATCGACGTCGACAGGTCCTTTTGAGCTTAGCCTGGCCGCCTCGCTAAACCTGTGTTAGCAGGCGCGAGATCCAATTTCAGCTCTTAAAAGTTCCTTCTGTCTGACTTAGTCAACCATTTACTTACTTTACCTTCAACCATCAATCCCCATCTACTTTCAGCTTTCGAATCTGGCGGCCCCTTTGCTGCAGAGCTGGTGCTAACCTCTAACAGAGGGCGCATCGTTTGATCATTCGAATTTTTGACACATCCATTCTTCTCCTTGCCTGGGCACCTGTCCCGTTTGCAATCCCTGTCTCTCCTCCACATCACCATCAAGGACCAACCTTCATCACACTCTTCGTGTCCACGATTTCCTCTCAATAATTCTCACATATTCCTTGCGAGTCAGCAATATAACACAACAGACACACCATGTCCGAAGTTTTATCCAGACCCTCCGCGCCGCGTGGGCGCGGTTCTGCTCGAGGTGGCCGAGGTGGTTACAGCTCCAGAGGCGGCCGGGGCGGTCCTCGATCTGCCAAAGTTGAAATTGCCGACAACACTGCACCCACATCATATGAAGATGAAGGCGAGATCGGTCAATTGAAGCTCAAATATGCGACAGAATTACCTACCTTGAAAGAGCTCTTCTCGGACTGGACAGACGAAGATCTAGTGTTTGCTTTGGAGGATGCCAATGGTGTTCTTGAGACTGCCATCGAACACATTAGTGAAGGTATTATTTTTTCATATCGCGAATATCGCCACTTGCTGATTTTTGATTATAGGTAACGCATCTCAATGGGGCGAGGTCAAGAAGAAGACTACCGATCGCTCCCGTTCCAAGGCAAAGGATGTGCCCAAGCCCCAGACCACCGGTGGCGAAACAGTACCTCTAGCATCTCGTGGTGGCCGCGGCCGTGGTGGATTCGAAGGACGCGGTGGTCGTGCTCGAGGAGATCGTGGTCGTGGAGGTCGCGGTGGACGAGTTGGTGGCGCACGTGACGAGAAACCTGCACCACCTGCTGAACAGGTCATCACGAGCATCCCCAGCGAACCCGCTCCTGCTGAAGTTGAAGCAACCAAACCCGTTGAGTCGGTCGAGGCCGTGAAGGAACAGCAGCAGGAAGCTCCTAAAGCAGCCGAACCTGCGAAGAAGGGATGGGCCAGCTTGTTTGCTAAACCTACACCTCCCCCTCCTCAGAAGAAGCCTCCCCCAGTCGTCGCGCCTCCTGCCGCTCCTCCTGTCGAAGCTCCTGTCGAAACGAAACCTGAAACGATCATACCATCTGTGCCTGCCGCCGTGGCAACCCCGGAAATTCCCAAAGCCCAAGCACCCGAACTACCACCTGTACCACTTAATGAACCCGCACAAGAAACAACCTCTACCCAGTCCTTCGAAGCTCCTACAGATGATCTCACCAAAACAAACCTTGAGCAAATTCCCGATGTTTCAGTCCCCCCTGCCACCGCAACCGCAGCCAGTACCATCGCAAGCGTCCAAGACCCCAACTCTCTACCTCCCGTTACTCCCCAAAGCCGTGGACCTGTATCTGGCTATGCAGCCTCTGCTTTCAAGGCGGCTGGACCTCAAGGCCGCTCTGCTAGCTTCCAGCGTCGTGTTTTGGAACAGCAGGAAGCCGTTGTTATGCCTGCCAATCATGCCGTTGATCGCGCTGCTGTCCAATTCGGCAGCATGGGATTGAACGGCAATGAATCTGTCGACGTTGATGAACAGCGCGAAGAAGCAGAAACTCGCGCTCAACCACCTCAACACTCTCCAGTCGCTCCTCGTGCTTCCCTCCCTCCTCCCCAAGCTCAGCCCTCGACAGAAACTCCCGCGGTCGCCCGTCCTGCTCCTGGATTGCCTCCCGTACCTCAGACCGACGCAGCACCCTTCAACGACTTTAGCCGTTACGGTGAAGCCCAAAAGCCATACGACCCATTTACTCAGCATCCCGCCCAGACTCAGGCTCAAGCTCAAGAGCCCTTCTCTCACCAAGCTCCTACTCAAGCTGCAGCAACGACTGGCAGCGAGTATTCTCCCTTCTATGCTGCCGATCAGCAGCGTCTTCCCTACAACTACTACGGTTACCCTTCACAGGACACCACTGGCCAGCGCGCGTCTGGTTTCGCAACCTCGGGTGCTGAAGGACAGGCCCAGGCTACCCAGACACCCAGCCGCTATGGTCATACCGAAGCTCCTGGAAGTGGTCAAAACACTCCTCAGCCAACCTTGCCCGGCGCCACTCAATCGCAACAACCATCTGGCCAGCACATTCCTGGAGGACAGGGTGCTCACGCTGCTAACTACGGCTACGGCTATCCTTACTACTCGAACCCTCATTACGCTCAGACATACATGAACATGAACCAGCAGCACCAGTATGGCCGGAACCGTCCTATGTATGATGATGCTCGTCGTTACGAAGATCACTACATGCCTCATAGCAACCAGTATGCGTACAGCAACCAGTATGCGCCATACGGCGGCAAGGGTGCTATGTACGGCCAGCCTTTCTCCTACGACCATTCGTCTTCTCCGGCAGGTTCTGGCTTCAACCAGGCTCTTCCAGGTCGTGACTCTGTCTATGGTCGGACTGGATCTGCTCAGCCTGAGAATCAGCAGACTGCTGCAGCAAACACTACCTTCGGTACAGCTGTCCCCGATGTGTTTGGTCGTTCGCAGTCCGGATTTGGCCAAAACCAGCCCATCTCTCAGCAACAACCCGTAAGCAGCGAGGAGTCCACCAAGGGATACGAAACCTCCAAGACCGGTGGCCCCAGCCCTTCTCTTGCTCAAGCTAACCGACCTGGCTCAGCCACCAGCAGCATCCCTGGACAGTCGCAGTCACAGACTGGCCTGCCTCCTCTCCAGGGACAGCAGGGACAACAGGGATTCGGTGGCTACCCCCACTTGAACCCTCAGTACAGCGGCGGTCTCGGTGGTTTGGGCACTCACCAGGCCAACGTTAGCCAGAACCACCACCAAGGAAGTGCATACGGCAACTACGGCGGCGCAGCAGGCTTCGGTAACTACTACGGAAACTCTGGACGTGGCGGCGGCTGGGGTGGCAATTACGGACATTAAATGTTGACTGATTGAATGAGCTTAAAAACAAGGGATTGAGTCTAACGGCGTTCAACTCTTCGATTTGAGTGTTTCTTTTTTTTTAATCTTATCTATTGTGTTTACTTGTATCTCTGGATGGTGGACTCGGGTTTTTTTTTAAATGGGAAAATTGTTCAGCGATGGGAAGTGCTCTCTTGCTGCTACGCTACGCTTATGTTTCAAATATGTTCTTTTTTTTTACCATGTCGTTTTCTTTTCTCTTCTCGTCCATTGGACGAAATGAAGCCATTAGGAAAGGAAAATGAAAGCCAGCAAAAAAAAGGAGCCAAAAATGGGATTTTTGTGTATTTTTCTCCATCCATCATCTCTCACTCTCCTCTTTTTTTTATTCGAAAATCATTTCATCGGTGTCTTTTCATTTTTTTTTACATGTATTACAAACAGGAATTTTTTATGCTTAATGCAGGCATAACACGGGACGTCCAGATGTCACACAGTTCTATCAGGTAGTATCAATCATACATGGCGGAAAAGGAATGGAAATGGAGGTTAGGGCTTATCAATTTACTTCTTTTGCTGGAAAAAGTCTCGCACGTGCATTGAGCTATTAGTTACATTGTACCTATGAGTCCAATAGAAGAAACATTACTAAATAGACATGTAAGGAATAGAAAGAACCCTAAACCCTGCGTTCATGAAATATAAAAGACGCCTCATACCTGTTCGAATACTGTAGTAATCCAAAGTCAGCCTCCGGGCCCAAGCACAAAACTCACTCAAAGCATAACTAATAGCTACATACGTACGTACTACGTACAATTATAACCCCAATCCCTCGCCGCCAACCTTGTGATACGGCGGATTCGCATCAACAGCGCGCGCAGCATCAAACCTCCAAACTCCACCGGTACGATCACTCTCAATCCCCGCGCCATTACCCTGCGTCAAATCCAGCATCGTCGCCAGCCTCATAAAGGTATTATCATCCTTCTCATTCACGCGCTTGAAGAATCGTCGCTCCCATTCTTCGCCCTGCTCTTTCTCCTTTTTGCGTAACTCGCGTTGCGCGACTTCGATTTTGGTTTTGGCGATTGAGGTGGCGTCCATGTCGCCTCGTTCGATGGCTGCGGCTACATCGCGCCATGCGCGGCGGGTTTCCCATACATCCTGTTCTTCGAGGGGGGCGACGGTCAGGGGTGTCGTTTTCATGCTGGTGATGGTGAAGGTCTCAACATCCTTTTTGGCGCGTGCATCGCGGATCGTGAAGCTGCTCGACCATTGCCCGTCGGCGGTGTATAAGGGGTTCTTTTCGCCGTCGCTTTCCTTGTACAGAATTGCGGAGAAGGTGTTCTTCTTCCCGCTGAGCCAGCCTTTGCCTGAAAAGTCGATCTTGGAGATGTACCCGGTTGAGCTGGCGATTTTGGTGGTCTTTTCTAGTTCGACGTATGGTGTGCCGTAGATTAGGGATTCGATGTGGAGGTTGGGCAGGGTGATGAGGTAGTATTCTCGGTCGGCTTCGTTGTTTGTATCTTTGCCGGGTGGTGTTAAGGAGAGGTATGCGTGGCCTAGTTGTTTTACTTGGATGGTGCTGGAGAAGGAGGCTTTTTGGGCGTTGTATCCTTGAAGCTGTTCTGTTGTCAGGAAGCGGAACTCGTTTGATGACACAGGATACGCACCTCGATTCCATGTTTCTCATTCACTATAGAATACGCCGTCGCTGGAGGATGATGACTGCACGCCGGATCAGTCAGTAAGATTACACCATGGGAAATGAATGTATCACCTAGACGCACCTGACTTGCTCGCTAATCAGCTTTGTCTCACCCACATCCTCATCCTCTATCCATTTTCCCAGGAACAACTCGCCCAGAAACGGGTTGAGCGGCTTTTTCTCGCTTCCTAGCTTCTCGCTTCGCGAGCAATATTGTTGATGCAAAGTGCTCAGGAACCATTTAAGCACTAACAGAGCTCTCTTTGCAGGATCGGGCTCGCGTGCGGGGGCAACGAAGAGTGTGGGATGTTCGCACCAGTACGCAGAGTACTCGGTCAGAGAGGTGGTTGAGAGGATGAACGGCGGTGCGGTGAGAGAGGAGAGGTCGCCGTTGAACGATGCGATGGACTGTAGCAATCCCCAGTTAGTGAATGAATGCTGCGGGAGTCTTTTGAGGGATGGGATAATCACCTTCAGGAAGCTAGTCCACGAAGTTTTGCTTGCGGCGGGGATAGCACTAGCTTCTTCTTTGGTAGCCATGATGAATGATGTCAATTCACACAGTAATTAATTGCTGAAATAAACGGAGAAGGTGAAGGAAGATGGGATATTGATTTTGTCTTGGGATGTTGATGTTTACGATAAATTTGTGGAGTGCCTGAGGAGTGCCTGAGGAGTGCTGCAGGCATCCGTGATCTTAGCCGACGTCATCGTTTGACCGCTCGATCTGACCTTTTTTTTCTCAACTGCCAGAAAGTACGTACAACCACGACACGACATCTTGTGGCTCAGTAACTACGTACGCTGCGACTATCGCCATCGTTTACTCATTCGTCCATCGATTATCCATGCCTGACACTGCCACATGCCATTGGATGCTGCGTCCAATGAGATCACGCGACCAAAAAACATCATTCCGATATACGACGACGTTCATCGTGATAGGATGTCACTTGGCGATCGACTACGCTATGGTCTTTTTGATCAACATACGAATACAAAACAGGTAATTGTTCAATCATGCTAATTAATCGTATAGTAAAATCCATCGACCAGTTTTATATACGTATTACCCGCTGGCCTCGTCCAAGAAAACCGAAATCTCGTCAACAACACACCAAATCAAGCAGCAGCTTTTTGGGCTAGCTTCTCATCCACCCTCTGCCTCCAGGTAGCTCCCTTGATCGTTATGAGCCACATACAGAACCCAGAAACTCCCACAAATATAGCAGAGATGGTGCTGAACCAGCCCACGCCCATAGCTCCAATGGCCGGTAACACAACACCCGTTCCCAACGCTCCAAGAGCGTACCGAAACATATAGTTGCCCGCAACGACTTCGGCACTTCGACCCTTGGACTGCATCACATCAAGACAGTAGGTATTCAAGCTGGGGAACACAAAGGTCTGTGACACTCCTTGAAGGAATAGTGCAATGACGGGTACGGGGATACCGCCGACTTTCTGGTCTACGGTCCATCCGTAAATGAGGACCCAGCCTGGGATGGACACCCCCAAGAATAGCAGGCAGGATTTGAGGCGATCCTCGGGGACGCGAACGCCGTCGCGCTTGCGGATCCATTTGCGGACAATATAGTCGGCATAGCGGCCGCCGAAAAAGGTGCCAAAGACATAGCCGCAACCCGGCGCGAGATAGAAAAGCCCAGAATCGATGGGAGTGGTGAGGTTGAAGCGGGGATTAAGAACATATCGAATCGGAGTGAGGAGAGAGTACTGGTTCCAGACAAGGGACGCGGAAGCAAGAGCCGCAAAGAAGAGGTTTGGATACTGGAACAGCAGTTTGATAACGCGAATCGGGTTCATGCGGTGCCAAACTGCGACTGTTTTTTCTAGTGGTGAGAGATCGGCAAGGTCGGATATCGTTTTATGTGGGATTGTCTCAGGGATGAAGAGAGCGACTAGAACGAATGCAAAGCCGCCGAGTGCGGTTTGCAGCCAGAAGATGACCCGCCATGAGCAGTAAGTTACTATCACACCCTGGAACTAATTAGCTTCGAGTATAACGCAGAGATGGATGTGAAATACCCCTAGAAACGGCCCAAGAGCTGGACCAATCAAAGTTCCAGACAGGAACCATGCGAGAGCAGTAGCTCTCTCCGTGGGCGTGTAGATGTCACTGATAGACGCACTACCCACAACAAGGAAGGATGTTCCTTGAAAAGCCGTCAGGGCTCGGAAAATGAAATATGCGGCCAGATTCGGCGACAGTGCTGTTGCCAGACTGAAAACGAAGAAGAAGAACGAGCTCCAAAAGGACATCTATGATACTGTCAGTCTGACGTTTTGAAATAACAATTGATAAAGAACTCACAGGTCTTCTGCCATAAATCTGGCTGAACGTCCCCCAAAAAGTCGAGGACAGGCCCATTGCAAGAATGAACACGGCATTACTAGCATTGATCACGCTACCAGTGGTATTAAAAGTCTCCGCCACCTCTGGCATAGCCGGAAGGATTGTCGTTGATGAAATCGGCGACAAGAAAGAGCAAGCGGACAGAATCGCCACGATCGTCACTTTGCGAGCCGGCGAGAAACGGAGATATTGCTCCGCGTTTTGTTCACGGTAGACATTGTCGGAGACGTGCATATCCTGGTGCGAGACGTGGCTGCGGACGGTGTCGAGCATGTTGGCGTTGGTGTTTCTGCTGTGGTTTGTGGGTGTTTGGTCGAGAGATGGGAAGTTTTTCTCGAGATCCATGTTTTGTTCATGGATGGTTTCACGGCTTCCTTCGCGGTGGTGGTCTTGCTCTGAGCAATGACTGACCCTGTCTTCCTCGGTCTCGTGTCGGGATTGGGTTTCATGGGCTGATCGTAAGCTGTCATCGGAAGTTGATGCACGGCTCGATGAAGCGTCGGAGCGCTGCTCATGCGTAGAAACGGGGGCTTTCTCTGTCGTCATTGTGTCTAATCGCCGACAAGATGAAATGATGTTTATATGTAAGTCTCGTAACACAGGCTATGTTCTTCCTGGCTTTGTCGATTCAAGGTAGAATTGTAGATCTGAACTGGTATATACCGCATTCTACAACAACTCAAGCCAATTCTGTCCATGGACCGATATTTATATGGCAGGGTGGACAATGAATTGAAGCAATCAATTGAATTGATTAAAGGATCACCAAGTTGCACCTGAAATCGACCTGTTCTTCGTGAGAACTAGCAAACAATAATTTTGTAATCTCGTATAAGAATCCAGGATCGTTGTGATAGTACTTATATACGAGTTTCACGACACGACAGCATTGACATTCCAAGACGAAGAAACAGCAATGATTCACTCAAAACAAGTACGTAAGGTAAGCAGGCAATCAAACAAAAAAAAAGTTCATTAGAGACTAGCAGAGAAAGAGGAGTCTAGCCATGTTTATACTATTCGATCGATTCTGACAGAAACACTAAAATAGTAAAATCCACATCCTTTTCCACCCTTGAGTACATCTATACCTGAAGAGCCAATCAACATGCAACAAGCAATCGAGGATCGCCTCGAGTGGCTTATTCCAACCAATTGCCAGTCATACACTAGATCTCAAAGAGAAATAGGTAGTGTGTCTAGGGAAAAATTTGAGTGTGTACCCAAGTCGTCGGAAAAGAATCCGAAGTCTACTCCTATAGTAAGGATTAAGTACCCGATCATCGGCTTGTGCCGTATCTACTCCGTGAAGATGAAATGAATGAATGAATTTTGCCATCGGACATTAATACGTACTCGGGATCCCTAAGTGCTAAAACGTGGAGACAACGGAATGCTCCGATTGTGTCTGTTTGTTCTAGAAAGATGTACAATAGATCTCGGAGGTAAACTTAACGTAGTTTTGACTGTTTTAGGGCTTTGTCGGGATGGTCCCCGATGCTCCCGCTGCGAGTGTTTGTGATGGCGCACATTGTGGCTGGAATCTTATTTTGTGTTTGTACCTAGTATGCTTCGAAGTCGAAGATCAATACGTACGTAGAAGGTTCGTGTTTGTGAACTGGAAGACTCCAAATGGACAATTGATTTTGTCTCATCGACGGGGTATCTGTGCCTAGCATAAGTGAAATACTTCGGGCAGACACAGCTTATCCAGCAACATCTTCTCACGATGAGTCTATTTTTTCTCTCATATAAGTATTCATTCTACATGGGCGAGCCTGACAAACTATTCATCGAGTTTCTATATTTAATCATATGCATAACAGCCATGTTGTTCCTCGAATTCAAACCAGCCGAGTAACAACCCTTTTAGTCTACTCAATTTGATACATCCATCCAAATTCCAATGGTTCGTATTTGCTTCAATAATCTGGAACAGTTAATTTCTAGATAGGAGTGTTTGAAGGTCGTGTGCTACATGCTCTGACCATCGCTTTCTGAACTATCGTTTGATGAGTCCATTACTGGACAACTAGTAACTTCAGCATGTTCCTCTAACTAATATGACTACGCAGTAACATTGTATGACTTCGATGCAAACAAAATTTAAAGGTCTGATCGATGCATAATGCGTGTTTCAAGTAGTGTTCAATTTCCAAGGTCGTTTCCTATTTAGGGTTCTGCTTGCCCTAATTGTCCGGGCGGGGCATCGCCCTCATTCAATAGTCTCTGCTAGGTAGCTGCTGACGGACATTCTAATTATGCATCAATTTATGTGTCCCAATGGTCAATTATACTCGGGGAATGAGCTTTGTTTTGTCTCCGTGAGACAAATCAATCCTCGTTTCGTATCAACTGTACGAGCTCATCATACTCCCCCGTCTTTTGCAGCATATCACAAAATATGCCGTTTAGATTGATCAGTTCGGCCGGCGAGCCCATCCTATCAAAACAAACCTATTAGTAACCTTTCTCGAAACGCCCTGTAAGACTAGGCACTTACTCAAGAATCTCTCCACCCCCCATGACAATCACCCGATCATAATCCACAATCGTCCTCAACCGATGCGCAATCGCAATGATCGTCGACTCCGGAAACTCCGTACGAATCAATCGCTGTATATGCTCATCCGTCTCCTTATCCACTGAAGCCGTGGCTTCGTCTAGAAGCACCACTTTGGCCCTACGACTAACCGCTCGGGCTAGGCCCAGAACCTGTCGCTGGCCCTGGCTGAAATTCTCGCCGTTTGCTGCGACGGGGGTATCTAGTCTCAAACTATGAGGCTGATTGCTGTGTTCATCATTTTCTTGACTACTAGTGGCGTTAGATGCAACCTCAATCGAAGTACAACAAGCCGACAACGCAGCCTGCAACTCTGTCTCTCCGAGCTCTCCAAACGGATCAAGATTCGACTGCACATCCCCCGAAAACAAAACCGGATCCTGGGGGATCAACGCTATGCTTGTACGCAGACGATTGAGTGGGATTTTGCTTATGTCGATCCCGTCTATCGCAACTCGGCCAGAGACAAGTTCCGTAAATCGGAGTAATGTCAGCCCTAACGTGCTTTTGCCGCTTCCTGTACGGCCTACGATGCCGACGCGTTCGCCGGGGTTGATGGTGAAGTTTATGTTTTGTAGGATGTTAGGGCCGTCGAAGTATTTTGCCGTGACGTTGGAGAACTCGACTTGTCCTGCGTTTGGCCAGTGGGCGGGTGGTTGGTCTTTCTTATTTGCTGTATTCGGGGCTTCTTGTTCTTCTTGTTGAATTTCTGCGTACTCCTTTACTCGTTGAAATGAAATGAGTTCCACTTCCAAATCATTCATCGTCCGGACCAAGGTCAGAATCGTCTGTCCAAGACCAACTGCATGAGACAACGAGAAGCCAACCAAACCGGGATCGCCGCCGACTTTCCATGCAAGAAGTCCGACAGTCGCAGTGACGGTTGCAGCACAGATATCTAGTCGAACAGCAACCCATCGATTCGAATTGAGCTGTGCTTCCATAGCACGAGCGTGGACGCCAACCTTCTCCGACAGAATCGAAAAGAACTTATCATCCATATCATCGCGAGCACGAATAACGCTAAGTCCAGCAATAGAGTCGATAAAATGGATAAAAACAGGCGATGCGTTAATAGAGGCCAAACGTTTCACTTGTATTTGCGTTCGAGTATACATTTCACCGATCAGAATACCGATACTACAGACAATGCAAGCCGGGATGATAAAAATTGGCATGACGGATGCGATACTGGCAACACGGAATAGGAACCGAAGACAAGTGTCAATCAATTTGTTGAGATATTCTGGTAGAACTGTGTCCATTGATCGTACGTCATTTCCGAATCGGTTCATTGCGCGTCCAACGGGGTTCTGGTCGAACCATGATACAGGGGCGTGCAAGATGGCGTGAAGAAGTTTTCGGTGCATCTTTCGTGCTGCGTTCCAACCACCTGCTTGGAAGATGACGACGTTCCCGAATTGGAGAGTCAAGTATATCAAGATTGTAGCTGCGTAGATGGAGAGGTAGTAGCCCACATTGGGGATGGAATCGCTGCGATCGTATGCATCCGCCCAGATGGAGAGCCAGTATGTAACGGAGAAGTAGGCTACCTGCACGGCCAGAGTAGATATCATGGCCAAGATGACGAAGCTGAAACCGCCAAAGTTGAACAGATATTCGAATGCTATTCACGTACTGTTGTTAGTCCAACATACATAGGGATCAATACTCAAAGAGTGAAGGAAAGTACCTATATTACGAGGGATACGGCCATTGGAAGATTGCTCTGCCACCAACCGGGAGGAAACTTTCTGTTCTGATGGTTCATTTTCAGTAGAGTCTTCGTCATCAGGCTTGTTATTTGTATCCACCTCCCCGTTATTCAGAGGAGTGACAGCACCCGACGATTCTACCACAGTCAATTCATTCGAGATAGTGCTCGTACGAGAAGATGCCAATCGACTGCCTTCGTTTGTTTGAACTGACGTGATAGTGCCATTCTCGACATACACAGTAGTCCGAGCATCTTCTAGAGCTGAGGGCAGATGCGTGACAAGTATTACTGTTCTTCCAGCGAGAAGTCCCTTGCGGAAACACTGGTCATACACCCAGGCCGTAGTATGTGTGTCGAGAGCCGAAAAGACGTCATCCAGTAAGAGTGTGGTAGCCTGGGAATAAATGGCCCTTGCTAATGATACTCGTTGTTTTTGTCCTCCTGAAAGACTGGTTCCTCGTTCGCCGACGACAGTCAAATCGCCTTCAGGAAGTTGTTGAAGATCCTGGAGGAGGCCACATGCCGCGACAACATTGTCGTATCGGGTTTTATCAAATTCGCTGTAAAACAAAATGTTCTGTCGGACCGTGTCGTTCTGTAGCCATGCTGTCTGAGGAACATATGCTACATCTCTTGGGCATGTTGCTACTCCCGACTCAAGAATAGTCTCGCCAATCAGTGACAGAAGCAAAGAAGTCTTGCCAGAGCCGGTTGGACCAGTCACTACGTTCAACGCAGACTCCGTAAATGCCACATTGATATCCTGCAATCTGAAAGCTGCCACGGGAGTCCTGCGAAAAGTAGCATTGTGAAACGCCGGAGGTCCTTGCGGATGGCGCTTGATCTCAACTGCAGAGTCAAAGAATCGGTCAAGACGACGTAGAGACTCAAGACTAGTCGACGCATTACGCACAATGTTAGACACCCATACACACTGTGTCCGGAGTATTTCCATGATCGACAATGCCGTGAATGCTTTGGGCGCATCTAGACTATTATTTGTCAAAAGAACCACGGCAGAGAACGAGATGAGTAGGCTCATCATTGGCAGGAGGTCTCCTGCCAAAGAAATGACTGCAGCTGTCAAATTTCGTTTCCATACCCGACTCTGCTCTACTTGTCGTAGAACATCCACCTCTTTCTCCATTGCAGGTTCCCAGCCAAAGTACTTGAGTGTCCGGATTGAGCCGAGATATTCTGTGATTTTGGATATCCTGGCATCGGTAGCTTGCATGACACTTCTCTGGATGCGAGATACACGTCGTGACGCTAGAGTTGGCAATGGCGATAAAAGGAACAAAGTAGCCACACCGAACAATGACGGCCATCCAAGCAAGCGGTACAAGTAGATGACAGCAATAACGACAGTAATAGGAACGACCACCGGCGCAAAGAAAATCTCTCGTCCATTGTAGATAGCCTGTACATCGGAGGACATCAATGTCGTGATATCGGCCTGTCTTCCTTTGGATAATTCTTTATCCACCACACTTCCACCGTGGTTCACTTTTCTTTCAGCAACCGAGGAGTCATAGATATGAGATCGGATCGCAGTATGGTATATCTCTTGCACGAGTGTCATGTTGACTCGAACCAAAAGTCGTGTGGCGACAAAAATATACCGCTGACTGCACAAGGTACGAAGCGCCGGACCGAAAAACAACACTGCAATCCATACCAGAGGATGAACTACAGCATTTGCAGGATCCTGAAGATATCCCAAGAGTCTCATGAGAGCAGACGGTGCAAGGAATTCGCCGAATGCCAGCAGAGCTGACCAAAAAACCATCTTCTGAATATCTTTTTTTAACAATCGACACAAGGTAAAAAATGTGTTGCTACCAGGACGACGTTGTTTTTGAAACCCCTTGAACCATTTTATCGGCGCATCGTAAGAGGGCAGAATCGGCAAATCGTCTATGGTCAATTCGTTTCGAAGTCCCCGGATAATGAGCCATGTAATCCATTCATATGACCAGTAGTAGGAAAAGAGGGAGCATGTTTCCTCCAAGGATGCCTTGTGGGTGAAGTTAAGGTCTTCATTGCTTTCATCTTCGCTATAAAGAGTCCGTTGTGGGCGTGGAGATATGGCAGGTATTATAATTGTTGCAAACAGGCACCCGAATAGAGCGGACTCGAGGACACCGGGACGATAGGATGTTCCCACGATGAATACAGGCACAAATGTTTGTAAAACAGCAAGAAGTACAGTCACCACGACAATTGTATTCACATGGCGAAATATACGACTTTGGGTTGAGCTGTTCCCGACGAACCGTCCAATGTACAGTACGGTTGCATATCCAAGAAGCAATGACCTCTTCCAACTACCGCCATGAGGAAGAGTAGCTACACTGATGGCGAATGAAGCAGTCGCAAAAACGATTTGGGCGACGTTATACGCGATTGGTGTATAAAACTGAGCGAAAGCTGGGGTCTTTTCGTCTTCATTTTCAGACTTTTTCCAAAGCTGCCGTGCAAGATAAAGAGAGTATTGTAGTAGAAAAACACAGGCGGATACCGCAAACAGGCCTAGATGTATGTCTCCTCGAGCAATAAAAAGAGCGGCATTTTCTGTTCGGGTTTGCCAGAGATCACTATCCAAAGGATGAGTAAAATTCTTGAACTTTTAACAGAAAATTCTAATTCCTCACCGCTGTCTCTGAATCTGTAGGACATATTGATCTGCTGCAAAGCGATTCATTTTGTGGATTGACCGGGTGAGTCAACGAATACATCGGACAATGAACCACAGCCGAGAGCAGAAATCACTCTCTCACATAAACAGAAAGAAACTGAAAAGAACGAGAGCAACCGCATAAATCATGGGATGTGTTTTGCAACTCCAAATTTTCTTTTCTTTTTCGAAACATCGTCGACGAGCAAGCTAAGTATGTAGTTAGTCGTTCCGTGCTGCATCATTTAGAGCGGAGTCTGAAGGTGGCTAGTCCGATCACCTCATTTGCTGCGATTCTCTCGAAGATGGGCTATGCACGATGCAAGTGGACAGACTGATAAGTGAAAGGTCCACTATGAAAGAACGGTGATGGTGTCGGAGTTCTTTTGGAGCTGTCGAGACCATTGTCTACTCCGAGCCCGCTAAAACCGTTCTGGTAGCCTTATCCTAAGGCCGCTATCTTTCCAAGTGATTGTCCAGACCATTTCCAATTAAATATGTTATCAGTTGACCAAAGACGCCTCTCAGAAAACTATTTCTGTATGAGCGAACATAGATTCTTACAGTCCGTAGAAGTGTTGCATGAAATTGCATGTAGTTCTCCTATGCAAGGAGATCGGCGCAAATTCCGACATCGGGCGCGATAAGGGTTAGGCAGGGTTAGGGTGTGGTTAGGGCTTCGTGCATGTCGTTCTTGCCCTAACCCCCCTACAATTCTGATCAATGACTGGAAAGTTCCAGTACTGTGTGATAGAACTCCTCCTCAAAGGTGGATTGGTTGTATGCTGCATTCTATCAGCGTGAGATGCAAATATTTTCCGAGTCGAACCCGGACCAATGTCTCTAGCATAAAAGAAAGGGAGACATGTGGATGTTATTGAAACTCTTTGACTTGGTATTGAGGATTATACTGATGCATATTAGTTATTGTTGATGCTATTATTGCCGCCTGGTCGAGTGACAAGCCGACATTCCTCAATATTCGCACAGTTATCGGCTTCGGCACCGCGAAGGCTGGCACAGCGGACGTACATGGAGTCGACGACGTGGCTAACGTCAAGAAGCTGTTCGGTCTTGGCCCTAACCAGTACTTCCACATTCCACAAGATAGATTACTCGCAGGGAAGACCACCCTACTGCGTCCACTGCCACCAGAAAGTCTGCTGGTGTATTGACTAACGCCTTTGCATCAAATATCAAATCATTTTTGGTCGGCACAGGAGATCTGACTCCTTCGGTCAATGTCACCTATAAAAACAAGGTTGACTTCCAATCTGTGCAGAAACTTAATCTCCCTTCCTGGCCTCAAAGTCCATTACTGATATACAATTCAGCCCGAACTCCGAACTTCTTGCGGCCTTGACGGAGACTACAGTGGCCGCTATATCCACTACGGTATTCGCGAGCATGCCATGTGCGCCACCTCCAATGGGCTTTCTGCTTTCAACAAGGGAACTTTTATTCCTATGACAAGTACCTACTTCATCTTCCACTTGTATGCCGCTGCCGCCATCCGTATGGCCGCTCTCCAAGGCCTCCAGCAAATTCACATCGTCACCCACGACAGCATCGGTGTTGGCGAAAACGGACCGACACATCAGCCCATCGCTGTTGCTGCCCTTTGGCGAGCTATGCCCAATCTTCTTTTCATCCGTCCATGTGATGCCGAAGAAACAGCTGCGGCCTACATCTCCGCTTACAGGCGACTGATACACCGACCGTCATCGCACTCTCCCGTCAAGGACTGACCCAATATCCTCAGTACTCCTCTCGCGAAGGCGCACTAAAAGGAGCATATGTATTTATTGAGGCAGAGGGCGACGATTTCGATGTCACCTTGATTGGAGTCGGCGGTGAGATGTGCTACGCGATGCAGACTCGAGAATTGCTTCTCAAGAACTATGGTATTCGGGCACGAGTTGTCTCCTTCCCTTGCACCAGGCTTTTTGAACAACAATCTCGGGAGTACAAGCAATCGGTACTGAAGCCGAGCGTTGGCAAGCCCACAGTCGTGATCGAGGCATACCCGGCCAACGGATGGGAGCGCTATGCCGATGTGTCAGTGTCCATGCACAGTTTTGGAAAGAGTCTTCCTTCAAAGGACACAAACGCACACTTTGGATTTTCGGCAAAGAGCATTGCACCTAGAGTCAAGGACATAGTGGAGGAGGTCAGACGGGATATGGTATCGGGATTTTCAGGGGTGACTTCAGGGATTTAAACGGAGCTTTGCAGATTGGTCTTGAGCATTAGTCAATTTTTAGAATATAAGAATGAATCATGATGCATATATGAAAACGCCACAGCATAGTGGAAAGTCCATAGACTCTAGTAAAGCATCGACATCAACACTTTTCCCTGGCCGGTACAGTGGCCATCCACTACCCTAGGGCTAGGGTTAGGAGTGGCACACAAATTTGTGTGTATTACACCCGCCGAGTGACGGGATTCAAATTGGTGACTGCATTTTGGGAGAGGATAGGCTCCTTATCAGTTTCATCCAAAGGAAAAAAGGACCTCTTTTGTCATGTGTGGCAGAAACATTGGGGATTGGGCTTAACAAAGTATCGTGCATGAACGAGGGGAACGAACACAAAACAAGCCGAACAATCTGATAGGCATAGGTTAATGGAGGGTCGAAACCAGATTAAGCCATGGTGAGCATTAATGTGATCTGATCACATTCGGAATTTGATATTTATGGTCCGGTCTCCATTATTTTCCCCACCGTTGCAGACGCTTGGTGTTTGTGTACAGGGATTCATGTTATTCCTCTCGATTCCTACTGGACAAAAAGTACGCGCATGTTTTCGGTACAGCGGCAACTATCCCTACAGTGAAGCCGATACAAGGAGAGTTTCCTTAGCACATCCGAAGCCTGATGTCCAAGGAAGAATATCTCGGCCAATATAGCTCGCAATATAGCCATCTTGAGAAATGATCCAGTTAAATATGACGCTGTCTAAAGTTCTATGATCATACCAAACCAGATCCGGTGCATACTGCGAGAAATAGACGAGCTGAAGTCGCCCTAATCAATACCTACGTGGTCACCGTATATACCTCTTATATCCGTTGTCTCTGTACTACGTTTAATGACTCGGCATTTTGTTTGATCAAAAAGCCGTTTTTCATTGATTTCTCGCTTTCATTACTACATAAAGCAGGTTATTATCTATCAAAAACCTATGACAATTGTCCCTGAAGTTGCCGAAAACAAAGAATATATTGGACACTGCGTATGTAGTCACCCCGATCCTTTTGGGTGCTCTGCTCGCTTTTCTTCTTATATAGGCTGGAAGTGAACCCTGATTTTGTTCAACATAGATATTGCACAGTTGATTCTACCACCGCCAGGAAATCTAGAAAATCGGCATACTCATGAAATTTGCTTGTTGGATACAAAAGCTTCACTTGTTCGCATGATGAGCGCCCAATACGGCCAGCGTTTAATGGTCGCTACTCTTGAGGAGAAAGCACGCTCCAAACCGGAGCAGGCCTACTGTTTGCTTCCCCGATCCGCCGATCTACAGGATGGATTCTACGAAGTAACTTATAAACAAATACAAAACGCCATCGACTATACGACTCACTGGCTTCAGGACAACCTCGGTCCATTCTCTCCCAACGAGACGGTATCTTATATGGGGCTTTCAGATTTGAGATACAATATATTCTTTTACGCTGCTTTAAAACTTCGTCTCAAGGTAAATGCGTCTATATACAATCACTTTTAGGTCCTTGTCTAACCGTTCAATGCACAGGTTTTTCTTCCGTCGCCCCGGAACAGTCCTACAACGAATGCATCACTTTTCGAACAGACCCAATGCACCAAGTTGTGCTACTCGGCAGATTCGCCAGACGTTGGAGCCAGTGCCCAAGCAGTTCTAAGAGTCTCCAAGGCATTGCGTTCTTTACATTTTCCCTCGCTTGATGATCTCTTGGCAGCCCAATGCGAGCCTGTGCCATATCTGGTCAACTTTGCACAAGTCCGGGATGAGCCCATCCTCATCTTACACTCTTCTGGGTCAACAGGAATACCAAAACCAGTCACATTTACACATGGAGCTTTTGCTGTTATTGACAATGATCGCAACTTTCCGACCGTTCCTGGCCGACTGAATCATGATTTGACAACATGGGACTTGCCTGCAGGCAGTTATCTTTATACGCCATTTCCACTGTTTCATATGGCAGGATTTCTGAATAACATCATGGTCCCATTGTATACTTACTCGATACCAATTTTCGGACCTGCAACAAGATTACCGAGCGGTGGACTTGTGGCACAAATTTTACGTTGCTTGGACATCAAAGGGTGCTTTCTACCTCCCAGTACCGTTGCTGATCTATACAACGAACCAGACGGGCCAAAATTGCTCAAGAGCTTAAGTATCCTCTGTTACGCGGGTGGTCCATTGCCTGAGTCGATTGGAAACGAGCTCATCCAACATGTTGCATTGTGTCAGTTTTATGGCTCCACTGAGACTGGCCAAATACGACAACTTCTTCCACAGAAAGAAGATTGGCAATACTTACAGTTTCATCCCTCAGAAAACCTTGATTTACAAGCAGTAGGGGATGGTACGTTTGAGCTTGTTATTCATACTAACGATGAGACAAAGAAATTTTCTCAACTCAACCACACTTTTCCTGGAGTTCGCGAGTATCGGACCAATGACTTATTTCTTCCTCACCCAACTAAGCCTGGTCTCTGGAGGTTTTATTCTCGCAGAGACGATATCATCGTTCTTCTTACAGGAGAGAAGTTCAACCCTGTTCCATTAGAGCTCGGCGTTCAGGCCATTCCCGGTGTTTCCGGTGCCGTGATTGCTGGTGATGGTCAGGCACGAGTTGCCCTCCTTATCGAGCTACAAAACGATCACAACTTCGGGCCCAATCCAGAAGATGCGCTTTGGCCTGATATCCAACGCGTAAACGCAAACACAGCCGGCCCAGGCCGAGTATCTCAATCGATGATACTTATTGCCAAGAAGGATAAGCCCTTCGTTCGGGCAGGGAAGGGCACCATCGTGCGCAAGTTGACATTGCAAGCATATGAAGAAGAATTGAATAAGTTATTCAAGGGCTCATCCAAAAAGTCAATGCCGCCAGTCTTATTGAAACCAACTGCATTCCGTCTAGAAGATGTGAAGACTTTGCTTCGTTCAATCATCGAGAACACTTTGGACGGAGTCACAGTCGACGACTCGTTGAACTTGTACACTCAGGGGTTAGACTCAGTGAGATCTCTTGAAACAGTCACTCAACTGAGAGCAGCCCTTGAATCACTTGACCTTGGGAGACCTTTGAATTGGATAACACTTGAGTTAATCTATAATCACTCATCTCTCGACGAGCTAACCACCGTGCTACTCAATTGGTTGAACGATGACATCTATCCCGAGAGCATTGATAAGGTTTCTAGAATGCAAAATCTGCTCAGCTATTACGAACGGTCTCTACCGATCCGCTCTGGCGACTTGCGAACATCGGACACGAATCCTGAGAGGAAACTGAACGTCGCGCTTATTGGCTCGACAGGCTACTTGGGCCAGTACACGCTACTTTCGCTTGTTCAAGACCCCAAGATCGGGCAAATTACTTGTTTGAATCGTAGCGGCACGGCACAGCAGACATGGGCAGATCACGCCTCTACCAAGCAAACATTCACAAACGAGGAGTGGCAGGAAAAAGTAACCTTCCGTCAGATTGATTTCACACGGTCCAAGTTTGGGCTTGACGATGATGTCTATGGCGGCTTGAAGAATGAATGTGACATAATCATCCATTCCGCATGGCAGGTCAACTTCGTGCTTCCAGTTGGCTCATTCAAGGACAGCTTCACTGGTCTCATGAATACCATTGAACTCGCGGCAGCTTCAGAACGACGCGCACGCATCCTTTTTATTTCCTCCGTATCGGCTTCCGGGATGTTTTCACCACATTCATCAGCTGAAGCAAAAGTGGTGCCTGAAGACAGAATCACAGATCCAAATGAAGCAATGCACACCGGTTACGGCGAGTCCAAACATGTGGCTGAGAACCTCGTTTGCCTTGCCAGTGCTAAGTCCGGGGTGACTGCAAGCATTTTACGGGTTGGACAAATTGCACCACCAACAGGTACCGCTCATGAAGTCTTATGGTCGGAGAAAGATGCGTTGACGGGTCTGCTGAGAACCTCCAAGTCTTTACAAATGGTGCCATCTGACTTGTTGGATATCGACTGGCTACCTGTAAATGAAGTGGCCAATATTGTCAATTCGCTACTCCACCAAGACCGACATTCAAAGGACGAGATCCGATTTTACAATTTGGTACATCCTACCCCAATGCCATGGACAGACGCTGTGCCTGTGGTCCAGAACTGGTGTGGCCAGCCCAGCAGTGCCGCAACTTTGAAAGACTGGATTACAGCCGTGAACACTCGAGAGAAAGAGGAGCAGGACAGCTTGCAAGTCTTGCCGTCCATTCCATTGTTGAGCTTCTTCGAAATACTCACTCAAAGGGGTCCGGCGCACAAGTACTCTCAGCAAAACCTTCTGAGCATCGAACATGCTACTCAGATCAAACCTATTGACGCAAATCAATTGAAGATCTGGCTTGATGCACTGTCATGATCTTATTATGAAACATACATCTAATGTTTTGTCTTCGCTAATGGTCCTCATCAATTAACTTTCAGATTGCCTCGGCATTTATAATCTTTTTTCTATTGTTACAAATTTGAAATCATTATTGTAGGAGTCAGACTCTTCGATGTTCACTTTTATTCCATATTTACTCTGAATTCAACTGATATTTTAACCAAGGTTACCTCAAGTGGATATTCCTGTCTGTTCGTAACTGTTCATATACATGGCGGTAGCAGATGGGGTGATTTGAGTCTCGTTCATGTTAACATTTCTTATAACAGCTTGACGCTATTCAAGTGTCCACGTATTCCTCCATCGATGTAATGTCCTATATGATCACGCGGCCTCAATTCGGGCCTCACATTTTCAGACGCTGGAAGAAATGCTATGGGATCCTCTTTCATGGTGCATTGAGGGCCAATGTGAGGATTTCTTCCAAGATGATCTCATGGCACATGAAATTGATCCGTTTGCGATATGGATTGACAATTACCTCCTGGGTTGATCGTTATGAAATTAGACTTGCGTGTTTGCTCACACCTGTGTATAGTCTTATCCAGTATTCTAGGGAGTCTGCCTACAGCCAGCTGTGCTCATTTCACCGCTGTTAGTATCAATCTCTTGAATATAGCCTAAGCAAGAAGTACTAACAAATAATAAATATTTCACTCGTACCCATAAAGTAATTCCAGGACCCTCTGGCCCCTTGCAGTCTTGGTACCGCGTCACCTTCAGTATGATACCAAAATCGTCTTGTGTCATTCCAAGCCATTTTCAAATATGAAACCAGGTTGCCTGACGTAAACCATGCTGTTCACGAGGAGTTGACTTATGCACTGATGATCCTTGCATAATGTCTGAGCTCAGCTCAGCTCACTCGTGTCGTTCGTTCGTTCAGCTTCTGTGCAACATGAGATTGGGGCCAACTCATTGCCACATAAGGCTACATGACTCGAGGCGAATATAGAATCTACCTTTTGTGCCATGGGTTACCTGAAATCAAGCTTGTCTTTTTCCTAGCTTTCCAAAATATCTATCCTTCAATGTTCGAGAATTATAACTTACCTAGGTAAATGCACGTCTCCGACGAATCAGGATCGATGAATTGTCAATCGAAATCCATCGTCAAATCTCTCCAACATCTTTTTTAAAAAATTGCGCCCATTTTAGAGGAACCTTTTCTACTTGGAAAGTAGATGATGGCGAGTACATCCGAACCAGCAGGCCCGCCTCCTCCGGGCATTACTCCGAATTTCGACAACCCTCAAGCTGCGCTATACCCGGCTTTAATGGCAAATTCGACTCTGTCTGTGTCCTTAACGACAGTCTTTGTCTTTTGTAGACTTGTGGCTCGCGGAATCAGTGGATCATACGCTATTGATGATTGTTAGTATATTGATAAGGCTGCATAGTTTACGTCTACTAACTCTTGTACTCGCTTTAGATCTATCATTTATCGCGTGGCTATTGAGCCTTATGCTCAACTGTATTACTATTTGGCAAACTATGATTGGATTTGGACGACATACGTGGGATATACGAATGACCCACGTCGTTACAATAGACCAGGTAATTCAGATATTACCTATCATTTGCCACGATTTCGTCGTCTGGTATCGTTGAAGGAGGTATAACTGATGCTGATAAATTCTTAGCTAGCCTGGGCCCATGAATTGGTGTATTGTGTCTTCATTTGGCCAGCAAAGGCCGCGCTTTTGTTTCAATATCAACGTTTCTTCGCACCTCTCAAGACCGGTGCTATCTACATTATCATACAGATCCTGATCTGGGTGAATCTCGCATTCTATTTTTCTCAATTCTTTGCCATTCTGTTTGAATGCACGCCATTCGCAAAGATATGGCAACCCTCGACGAATGGAACGTGTGTCAACCGCTTTGTCATGTTTCTGTTTTCCGTAATCTTCAACCTAGTTTCAGATGTGGTCATATTTGTTCTGCCTATCTGGGCCATCTGGCGTTTACGACTGGATTTGAACCGCAAACTGGGCATCTCGGCTATCTTTCTAACAGGTCTTGTGTAAGTCGAGGACATCTCATGATAACACTGCCCAAAGGATACTA
The DNA here is from genome assembly GCA_031010415.1 of Talaromyces nanjingensis. NCBI lineage: Eukaryota > Fungi > Ascomycota > Eurotiomycetes > Eurotiales > Trichocomaceae > Talaromyces > Talaromyces nanjingensis. The sequence continues at coordinate 6,192,268 of JARFPJ010000001.1, forward strand.
AGAGAAACTCGATGTTGATAGTAACATTATTGATATAGTGCTGTCATCTCTTCACTTGGCCGATTGATATCCCTTGTTGGAGTAACCCGCTCGACAGACCCCAGGTATTCAACTGCGCAAATTGCCCTATGGACGTATGTGAATGCCTATTTATGTAAATACCGGCTCGCTGATGTCTGAAATTAGGGTGCTAGAAGTTGAATCGATTCATCTTTGTATTTGTCTACCTATGATGCCCGCTTTTTCCAAGCTTGTCCGCCAGCGCATACGCCGCATATTCCAAGTCTCAGACCAATCCTTGAACCCATATCAACGTTTTCGAGATGGAGAACGAAGAAACTTCAATCAAAACATTTGGTGGCTATCTCGAGCTAAAGTATGGGCGGAGGCAAATAATAATATGCCGGTTGATGGGATAGATCGGACAGTTAGTATAGAGTTGTCATCAGAGGCTCGACAAGTCCAGGATTTGATTTGATTCTTCTATGTCAGAGCGATATATCCCATTAGAGTTGTTGTTTCTGTAATAGAGAGATTTATGAATGATAATGACATGAACAACCATGCAATATATTAAACAGGTGGCTCCAATGATAGGCAACTACAAATAAATCTTAGGACGTATTGAGGTATGGAAGGAAACATTGAATAGGGCTCGGGTTAGGGCTAGGGCTGGGGTTGGGCTCCATATATTTCGATGTTTTCTTTAGGTTCCGGTTTTATTCAACCCCAGACTCGACAAGTGCCAATGATTGGTTGCAGCGTATCTTGAAACGAGCTAGCGTTACCCACCTAGATGAGTAAAGGCAACAATAACCGATGGTAAGCCTCTTAGGCTCCCGACTTAACTAGCACTTTTATCAAGCAGTCATCAAAGGAGTCCATAGAACTGATTTTCATCGTACCGCTTAGGCAGACATAAGAACATCATAATGCCTGCTGCTACATATCATGACGACTAGAAAGCCTCGCAAGGGTGCTCAGGGAGTTCGAAAAGTCAAGACGGGCTGTCTGACATGCAAGTATGTGCACACCGTAGCAAAGCCGTCGAGAATATGACGGACCTATCCATTTCGGATAATGCTTACAAACTGCAGGATTCGACATAAAAAGTGCGACGAAAGATTGCCATCATGCTCACCTTGCACGTCCACTGGCCGAAAATGTGATTTCGAACTAGCCACAGTCGAAACCCCATTGGAAACAATACGACAATGTCAATCATTGCTCTTGTTTATGGACCTAAGAAGTAACCAACTCAGCCTCGCGCCGCTCAACAACGCTATCGATCACGCTCACTTTGATTATTTCGTCAACGTCTGTACCAGAGAATTCTCTCTCTATTTCGAGTCTCCAGCCTGGGAGAATATAGTACTTCAAGCTGCCTGCACAGAACCTTGTATTCGCCACACTGCCCTTGCTCTTGGCGCTATGAGCAGACATAACTATCATCACCACCTTCAATCACCGCAGTCATCGGATTTGCTGCTTGAATATTCAATGAAGCAGTATAATATGGCTCTTCGGGCACTTAATGATGCTCTGGATGGGTCAACGCGGAGCTTGGAGCTGGCTATCCTGGGCAGTATTGTGTTTATTGCATTCGAGGTTCTTTGGGGTGCAGATATGGGAGTGAAGGTGCACATGGATGGAGCGTTCTCTATTCTAAATAGCTTGACTGAGACGGACCTGTGGTATACTCGTACTTATTCTCAATGTCTTGTCAGTGCTTTAAAGCGACTCGATGAGCAGCTATCCCTGTTTAGGGGGTCAGGGGCCACAGTCAGAGGAGAGAATGAGATGAGCTAGGACGTTTAGATTTAAGTACTTAGTGCAGGATACGTAATTCAGAGACGATACTGCCTGCTAATCCGTATTGGTCAATTCTCATTTCGGATATTGTTCTTGCATAGTTAGATATGCGAAGTTACGCTCCACCCAATGACAATTCAGAAGGCCATTGTTCCACAACCCTCTCCATTATCTTATGAAATGATAAAAGGCGCTCTTCGCTTCCTTTTTTGCTCACAGCTCATTCCTATTTTCAAATACCCCCTCATTTCTTCTTACGTGTTCTGAAAATGACTTCAATTACACCATTCAAGGTTTCCATCTCGGACGAGAGGATCAAGCGCTTGCAGCAGAAACTCGCATTAGCAGAACTGCCTTCTGAAGTGCCGGACCTCGACAACCCTTATTCTCGAGGCGTTCCTCTCTCAGATATTAAGCGACTAGTTCTCCACTGGCAGAACAACTTTAATTGGCGAACAATTGAAGCCAGGATCAACGAAATTCCGCAATACACAGCCAATATCGCGGTCGAAGGCTTCGACACCTATGATATTCATTTTATCCACCAGCGCAGCCAAGTTCCTAACGCAATCCCGCTTCTCGTCCTTCACGGCTGGCCGTCTAGTTTCCTAGCAGTTCAGCCGATGCTGCCCCTTTTGCTCGACGGAGGCAAAGATGAACCTGCTTTTCATGTGGTAGCACCTAGCCTGATTGATTTTGGTTTCTCGTCCGCAAGCAAGAAGGTATTTATATCAAAGATCTTCTCCAGGATTTTCTATTCCGTCGGGTCAAGCTAACAAAAATCGAATTCTAAGAGTGGCTTCAATATCGAGCAACACGCAGAAGCATACCACAAACTCATGATTGCTGTCGGTTACAATGAATACGGTATTATCTCTTCCTTCTTCAGACACATTCAAGCTCTAACAACAATTCCAAAGTCGTCCAAGGCGGGGACATTGGATATCTCATCACTCGCTTCATAGCCATGAAATATGGCCCCAAGCACTGCCGGGCCTACCACCTCAACAACGCGGCACCAGCCGAGCCTTCGATTCAAGAAGATAGCACTGGCACACAGCTTACTGCGAGCGATCTTAAGGGTCTTGCACGAACCGAAGAATTTACCACCGGTGGCGGAAATGCATACTACTTACTCCAAAGCTCTAAGCCACAAACACTCGCCTACAGCCTCACTGATAGCCCCCTGGGGCTTTTAGCATGGATATATGAGAAACTCATCTCATGGACCGACAATTATCCTTGGACTGACGACGAAATCCTGACATGGGTTAGTCTCTACTACTTCTCCACGGCGGGCCCGGCAGCTTGTCTCAATCTGTACTATGAGATGGAGCATAGTCCTGATGGAACGGCCTTTGAGAAGGCCAAAAAGTACATCGGTGACGTGCCACTGGGTGTGGCGCGGTTTGAGAAGGATTTGATTCTGCTGCCAAAGGCGTGGAATGCGACGCTGGGACCTGTGGTATGGGAAAGTGTGTCGGAGAAAGGAGGGCATTTCCCTACGTGGGAGTGCCCAGAGGTCATTGTGGCTGATTTGAGAGGGATGTTTGGGAAGAATGGGAAACTGTTTGACTGTGTAGAAGGGAGGAATGGGTATGTGACTATGGATCATAAGTAGCTAGCACTATAACACAATTTCTATTCATTCTCGTGCTAGACTGGCAAGACAAACATTTGAAATGGCAAAGTGATGAGGATATATCAAATTAGCAACAGTTAGGGTTCGGGTTTTGTGGATGTTCTTTCACTCGCTATAACCCTACGTAACTGGCGGAGAGTGTTTTTATTGCTATCGCTAACATGTATGTGCAGTCATTCTCTTCCCAAAATACAATACGCCAAATAACCAAAAATGGATATCAAATTTTGATCTTGTTCGGTGGCCTGGCGATCGATTTCGTGACCGTGCCGTGGTATTTGTACAGGAGAAGAGAGTAAGTCTTCTGCTCCTACATATTTACTGTTTTCTATGATTCACAAGAGGTTAAAACTAATCAAAACACTCATAGTCAAATGTAAGCTCAAGAGGGAGGGCAAGGAGTCGAAGCTAATCGTGAGGAAATCGCCATTGAGTATTGAGTGGTTAACGTACACCATCCATAGCAGATCAGGCTTCCATGCCCTGACGGCCAGGGCACACTGAATGAAGAATCTTTCAATTTATCATAGATAGGCTAAGGTTCATCTTATAAAGATGCGGATGGACGAGTAATCAAATCCTTGAGTCTTTTCGAGTCAAGAATCTCAGCTTCCTGCAAACGACCAACCTCCTTCACCTGGCCATCAACACGTTCGTAGCGAACCAATGTAGGCGTACTATGCACATTCCAATTGGTCCGATAAACATTTTTAGGGTCTCTCCATCTAGATATTATTAGCATTTTCTACAGGATTAAGTAGCATGTGGATCATAGAAACCTACTCAGGTCGCTGTCCGACTTCAATAAAAGCGACACGAGGAGCGCTATCGGCGGAGAAAGCAGTTTCAAGGGGCGGTAGAGCGGCTCTCACATCTGGACACCAAGGTGCGCCTGTGTTTGGGTCGCGAGAGGCGTGGAAGGAGACGAAAAATGGCGAGTTGGAGTCGGTGGGCAGATCCAAGGCTTCCGCCGATTTGGGGAGCTTGTAGTCTGTGAGAATGGGCATTTTGCGATTTTGAATGTGTTCAAAGATGATGTAGATCTCTAGGCCCGTGGGAAAGGACTTAAGTTTGGATAAATTGGTCTCGTGTGTTGATACGTATTTATGGGTTGAAAATCGGACATCTCAGCGGCTTAAATGACCCTCTTTGTGCCCCACGTCAAGGTAGCAACCAACAACGCCTTTGGTTTTTTAGTACATCGACCTTTTTGATAACGCCATAAATCACGCCATGAGATTTTTGTAGCACGTATATTCTCCTACGCAATGCATTACTTACATTGTTTGAAGACGAAGACGTGATTGAGACGAAGACGTGATTTGTTATGCGCTATGCCTCTTGTTTCTCTATCCTTACCTAGGTACTTTGGAGGCGAACCACTCCTCCTTTTGCCTGGTGGATGTGATTATATTGCGTCGAAAGCTGGCTACATTCCACTCCTCGTGAATTTCATTTACGAAGACAAGGCTGCAAAGGGGCTACGGAAGCGCACAGTCTATGACAAACGGTCACAAACCAGAGCCCCCCGTCTATTTCTCTTCCCTGGAAGTAGTTGGGGATACCCGATTTCTGTTTTTGAGAGGGAAAACTTGGAGCGGTAAAACGACATTGGCGAAGTATCTTTGCTATTCTGCGGCAACTGCAGGGTTGGAGAAACCTCGGCCTGTTATTCGGAATGAGACCGGGATTGTGAAAGAAGAGAGCGAGGGTGATTGCAAAATTGAACCTTACTACTACACAATCGATTGCTTCAAGACACTGAAGAGGTTGGTAATGAGTTTATTCCAGAGGCTCTTCAAGACTTTGCAGAAACGAAAAAGAAACAACAGCGCGAGGCTTTAGTTATTCTAGACGGGATAGAAAAGGCGGGTGACCAAGCAACAAGTCTACTACCAAGCCTCCTGTCTCTTCCTGAGAGCTTGAAAAATGTCAGGATCCTTATTTTAGGCAATACACAAACCTGTAAACGCTGGACATTGCCAGCGCCGTTTATCCGACATGAGATATTGCCGCTACTAGAAGCTTAGAGGAGGGAAACACTTGGTAGAATTCTCGGTGTTGAACCATACGAGGCCAATATCGCAACTAGAGCGGCCGCACATCCGGACATCTTTTGTCTCGCTGTCCCAGCACAGCATCAAGGCGACCTAGCCGAGGACGCCTTGGACTCGTGGCTTTCTTATGTCCTTGTGCCGCCGAATAGTCCGGATAGGCTCGCAGCTACAGATTTCGAAACCTTGAATCTAGAAGTCCCAAAACATGCGGAGTCTTCATTATCCGGACCTTTGTTAACAAGACAACTATTAGCAGTTCGTCATCTAGCTACTTTGCCGACAACAGATGCAGTCTGCTTGTTCGACTTTCTTCCCCGGAAAGACTTCAGTCCTTTCAATCCCTTTCTGAGGATCTCGTTCGCGATTCAACGGATCTGGCTAAGCGTAGAGCATTGCTGGTGTCAGAGTTCGTGGTTCAACTTCCGATTTGAAAGAGCAGATTGTCACCCACATGCTGGCTATTATAAATGAAAGTACATTTTCAGTCAGAGAACGTGTACAAGCAGGCCGGGTACTCTCCCGACTAGGGGATCCGCGCTATTTGACAGCACTGAGAGGTATTCCTGCAGGCACTTTCATATTTGGCTCCAGAAGTTACCTCAACTCACAACCACAAGGAGAGTTATCACTCGGCAGCTACGGTATCGGCGTCTACCCTGTCGTTCGACCGAGACTACGCTGTTTTTGTCAAGGAAACAAACCGCAAATGGCGATCATGACAACGAGGAAAGATTAAATGCACCAGCCACATATCTAACATTGCCCAGGTGCACGACGTAAAAGCCCATTGCGAGTGGTTAAGTTAGCGGTGGCGTGCAAGAATATTAGCTCAACAGAGCAAGTCCGTCTCCCAACAGAGCCGGAATGGGAACAAGCATCAAACGGGGATCTGAATCAATTAACTGACAGTACTGACACTGTTTATCCTTGGGATTTGGAGTAGGAACACGATGCAGCCAGTAGCGAAGAAACCGGAGTCGATACAACATGTGCCGTCGGTCTATTTCCTGAAGGCAAATCTCCATACGGATGCTATGCCATGACAGGACAGGTCTGGGAATGGTGTTTGACCCTCTGGAGTGAAAGATATGACCGCTCCTTCTTACTCTAATCCCTGGCGAGATGATGGCAGAGAAGAACCGGATGCTCCGGAGTCGGTACGTCGTGTGCTAAGGAGAGGTTGCTTCTCTAGTGGGAAGCCGAAGGCTCGTGGCACTTATCGAATCGAGGGAGTCTATAGCCTGCTGGATTCTGGCGTGGAAATGGATTTCGCATTGTGGTTACCTAGCGAGAGATGCGGTTAATATCATTATATGGCGGTTATTAGACTAACAGAAAGACCATACAATTACTATCATATTATCCATATTAAACCATTATATTAAGCTTCTTGCTTATACCAAAGCTAACTTTGTTTGGACTTTGACTTATCTGAAAATTTCCTAATTCGTACCCTAAACCGTGAGCGGAACAGTCCGTAAGCTCGCCATTAGCCCTAAAATGATGCACTGCCAATTCTTCACTGTTCTATCGATTTAAAGTAGTATATTTCCGGCTTCCAACTTGTATATCAGTGGAGAACAGGTTTCTGCAGATGCTTGTATTTCGATTTTCTAGACGACAGTGCCTGAATATAGCGTAGATGTTGCGATCTGTCGAGCTGATTGACAATTGTTTTATTCCATCAATCATAGGACAGCTGTAGATACCCAGGAATATAACTATATGTGAGCTATTGAGTATAAAACTCGTCTCTTAGTAGTTGAATGATAACGTTGAAATGTAAGAAGACAGCAAGAACTCTCACCCTTCAAACAAGATGAGATTGTCAACCCTGATTTCAGCGGCCGCCATCTGGCAGGCCACTGCAGCCCAACTCATCGGCCCAGTAGGCCCTACGACAGACCTCAAACACAAAAACATCGAATGCAACATCCTCGACTACGGCGCCAAAGCCGACAACAGCACCGACATCTCCACAGCTCTCGAAGATACATTCACCGAATGCGTCTTGAAGCATCCCGGAAGTCGTCTGGTAGTTCCCGACGGTGAATACCTACTCAATAGATCCGTTGTGCTCAGCAATGCGACAAACTGGGCGTTGCAATTAGATGGGTTGATAACGGCTGCTTATGGTGGTAATTGGACTGTGGATCGTGAGTTGATACTTCAGGGCTTTGCGGGCGTGCAGGTTCTTAATTCTACGATTAATGGGGAGGGAGATAACAAGTTTTTGCTAGATGTGCTTGTTATCGTCAATGGTAAGTATATGTACTCCTAAGTCTAAGTCATTTATTTAAGACTGACTGTGACAGCTGTGGACTTCGAATTTTACTCCTCCAATGGCCTGGGTGCTATTCAGGGTCAGGGATATATCTACAGGAACTTGAACAAGTGAGTGAAGGACGACTGAGATGAGCATTTCTACATCAACTAACGATCTTTAGTACTGACCGTCCACGCTTGGTCCGCTTGATCTCTCCAACAAATGCCTCGGTACATGACTTGATTCTTGTGGACAGCCCCAAGTTTCATATCGTGTTGGACTTTGCTGTGAATGTCGAGGCTTATCATATCACTATTCGAGGCGGCAACCTAGGAAGTTATGATGGCATTGACGCTATAGGAACCAACTATTGGATTCACGATAATGAGGTATGATCTTATTCCCATGGCATGTTGAATGAGGATTAACGACTGCTTAGGTCACGAATCGCGACGAATGTGTTTCAGTCAAAAGTCCTTCCCATCATGCTTTAGTCGAGAATCTTGTCTGTAACCAGGCTGGATCTGGCATATCGATTGGAAGTTTGAACGTTTCCGCTGAAATCTCAAACATTGTACGTGCCGTTCTGCAGACCAAATATAACCCTAATCTCATACTTACTTGGACGTACAGGAAGCACGAAACATCAGCATCATCCAGGGCAACAATATCGCGTTTATCAAGACATACCCTGGAGGATCTGGCTATGTGACCAATATAACTTTCGAGAATTTCCGGTCTCTCGCGAGTCTCTACGGTCTTAACATCAACCAGTACTGGCAAAATACTTTCACACCAGACACCGGCTCCGTTACATTGAGTAACCTCCTTTTCAAGAATTTCTCCGGTAAGTCGCTACAATAGTACCGAATAAAAAAAAAAAAAAAACTTACTAAAAGGTTGTCTGACAGGCTCCGTCGCCAACGGCGCTCTTCGTCCTCCTCTGTACCTAATCGCCAATGACCTAACATTCGCGACCAACGTGACAGTAGAAGACTTCTCCATCTGGACCGAAACAGGAACACAGGTACTGAACCGCATCAGCAACGTGTTCGGACACGGTGATAATAGCTATGGACCTAATGATGGTATTCCATCTTTGAGTGCCGGAGAGGCTCCTTATACTTATACTAGTACCTATACCATTACCGCGTCACCGACGAGTTGGCAAGCACCGACAACTCCGACGTGGGCTGTTCCAAGTACGGGCTATGGCAGTAAGTTTTATTCTCTTATTTTGAGAGCTTATGTTCAAAGCTGATTTATTACATAGCTGCATCTCCGATTCCTGTGTATACTCCTGCTCCTCTTTGGAGACCCGGTGGAGTTGACTACGACTTGCACTACTGGGGAAGTTTTTGATCTCACCGTAGATAGATAAAACAAAAATATCAGAATAGATAGTTGCTGGAAGTGTGTGATACGATTGATGTCAATGCCAAGTCAAGAAAAAGCTACTATGTGCGTACGTACTTAATGAGCTGTTATGGTAAGCTATAGCTAGCAAAGGTGTTACGTCGTGTATATAGTCGTGAAATGGAAATATAATTCTGCTATTTTATGACTATTGACTCATAAGTCATATGAAGACTCCCTTTCCTGAATTTGACCTACAGTAGCAATGAACCGAAATCTACAACATTTACATGATGTTCAGTTTTGACAGCCATGCTGTCCTATCAAAATCATACTGCATGATTTGTTTCAGCCAAAACCCATGTTATTATCTCTGGCAGCAGTAGGTGCGTCACGTAGACCTGTGGAACACCTTCTATCCAGATATGACTGAAGAAATTATCCATCCACACCCTCCGAGAATACATCCACACCCCCAATTGCCAAATTGGGATCGCACAACAAAATTTCTAAGTGCATCGCGAACGAGTCTCACCAAGGTTCTGAGATCTTCCACCATAAAAGTGAGTTGATGGTACCTTTTCCTGTCCTTGCGCTTGTTGGGTGGCTCGATTAGGGCTAGGTATTCCCCGATTTGGCCCGGGTGCCCTTTATGTGCATTTAACACTTCAAGTCATGCCATTCTCCCCAATTGCTAACACGTATATCTGTTCATCTGTTTCAAGTTTTCCGAGTAGCGATCGACCTATCAGGTAGGGGCGTCGATTTAGTAATTTCGGGGTATGTTTGGCAAAGGTCTTCTTCATGATACGCTCCTGTTTGGGTTTAGGGCCGCGGATAACAGAGTTTCTTTCACATACGCGTTGACTTTGCTTCTTCAACACTTTTTGTTGTTCTTGTGTACATTTAAGAGAGCTCACGATATCTTCGCAAAATGTTGGATAAACTGCCAGTCGAGATTCTGCGGATGGTGGCCCAGGAGGTGGGTTTTTTTTTCTTCCCTTTCCTCTGCCTTTATGAAGCGCGTTTTATCTTCCTAGGTGACGACTCCTGACAGAAGCAGGTGGAACAAACGAGAGATCTTGTGAATCTATCGCGGGTCTCGAGAAGTCTTCATCAGTCCACATTGGCAATGCTACTTGAAAGAGCCATTTTCCGCGCTCCAGAGGAGTTTGTGAGCTGCGTGGAGGCGCCCTCCTCAATGGAAGATTATTTCAAAGACGATTGGTGTAATGGTCAGCCGGAGAGACTTATCATGATCAGTGACCTTAAAATTGTTGCACCAGTCAACTCTCGTCGACGAGGACGATGCTATGAACAAGTGTTCGTCCATTACGACTATCCCAATGACGAAGAAAACACTAGAACAAATGGAATCAGACACGATGAGATCATGAGAAATCTTACATCCTCAGTCATTGAGATATTTTCTCGTATTCCCCGGGATTACTTGCGAAGTTTTACGTACGTCACTGAGTCTTTGTATCGAGCTGCGCCGCTAATAACTGTAGCTGGGGACTGTGTTGTTGCATCCCTAGCGAGGTAATAGGTGCCGATGGCTATATCTCAAAAAATCAAACCTGCATCCAATCTTTGTCACTGACGACGGATGGCACGTGTTTGAATACTTTACGAGATTATAGTGGGCTCCTCGAGCTCAAGCAATTGCGACATCTATCTTGGAAAGGAATAGATTTCGGAAGCAAGGCTAGGATTCTTCGTCAACTGCTAGAAGCAAACCACGAACACCTGGAATCCTTGGATTTGGAAACGTTTCCGGAGGACAATCCAGATTTACATGTGTACGATATTACCGGTGACCCTGTGGTAACCGAAGACGCGACTCGTTTTCCGGCTCTCCGGCATTTGACCCTCTCCGGCATCTCGCTATCTGGGGCTTATAATAGGATGAATCTCTCATTCTCATTGGAAGAGCTACATTCGTTAAGAATCCGTGATTGTTATGACGGATTAAATCCTCTCTTTGGGATGGCTAGGGCACGCAAAGCTATCAAGTTGCGGTGTCTTGAAATCGTCTATACTGAGCAAAGCGGTGATGAGGTATTTAATAGAGTGCATCCCATCAATAAATTTCTCAAGTCATTCAAAGGCTTGGAAGAGCTCTACATATCGCTGCGCGATTGGACGCCCCCCTTCAGAGACCTTCACCGATCAATACTGCATCACAAAGGAACATTGAAGCGACTGGTACATCACGAACGAGAGTGGGATCTTAATCCCAACAGCGAGCGAAAGGAGTTTCTTTGCGATCGTAAGACACCTTGGTTTAGGAGCATTGACGATATGGTTGGCAGAATATGGTTGGAGTGCATAGGGGTCACCATACCTCCATTATACTTGGTAGGAAATTCCTAGGATCGGAGTGATTTTGCGAGCTGAATGACTTTCTGACCATCTTCCAGAAAGAAAAGTTTGAAACTAGCGCAGGGCTAACAGATTTCAAACTTCTCCATTTCCGAATCACTGCTCGTCATTACGACGCTCGAGATCTTCTCGGAGAGCTGAAGGCTGCTGGTTATTCCCCGGATGACGGTGTCATCACTACCGGCAATTCGACCGAAAGACTGCGTCAAACTACCCCTAACGGTGGTCCTATCCGTACGAGTCTGGATTGCAAAGAGTTCATATGCATGAAAGATTTGTTGAAGTTTGTACAATGGGCCTTCGGGCCCAAGGGGTTCGGTGAATTATCGGTCATTGCGTATGGCGATTTCTCGCACAACACCCGCTTCAAATGGAGTCAACTTCTGTTCTGTAGGGCGGATCCTACAAGCGTTGACAAGACTTCTATTGCGGCGGGAGCGCAGCCTGCTACATTTCGGATTATGACTCGCGCCGACGAAGGTCTCTTGGATCAGATCAAGGGGAGTCGTGAATTCTTGAGTGCCTGTCCAGTAGAGGCGATCCTTGACCCTGACGACGACGGCGATGGTGCACAGGAGTCATGGTTCGACCCGTATACGAACGGCTTCCGTCCATACGTGCCTGGTGTTACTGGTGTTGGTGTTGAGGGTTTTGACGATGAGGATGATGACGATGACAGCCTTGACAGTCTTGAGGCCTAATCGAATTTTTGAAACGTTGTGATAGCTTTGGAGAAGAAATATCCGGGGGATCAAGAGCTATTTGATCGCTCCATTAAACATGGACATCCAACTCTGTATAAACTCTTGGGGGCTTCGTCCCCCATCTGCTCTCGCTTCAATACGACCACATACCGTGTGATTCTCGTCATACTAGATCATCTAGTATGCGCGCTGCTTTTTGGTCTAGTTGGTTGCACCAACATAAAGCCTCAGATGCAAGGGTGTTTGCCGGCTAACAAGGGCTTGTAAGTTTCAATACGCGCGTCATACCAAACTATCGGAGTTCAAAATACCTAATTGGCTAAATGTTACCGGGGTACGTAAGTCTTTGTAAGTGAGTGCAAAAAATACATTTCATGATCAAAATTGTGTATAAATCGCTGTTTGCCCTGTTTGCATCCCCCGCTAGGCGTTACCATCGACTTTGTTTACATCGTCAAGATCTTAACAACAACAACAACAACAACAAGCACCACCACCACTACTTCCTATCAGCCACCATGCCTAATTTTTATTTCACTGGCCAGCAACTGGACAACAGCTTTGTTGAATCTCTTTCCAGCCTTCTCGACACAGCCGGTGTTCCAAATCTCCTTTGGGGCAACTATTTGTTGACCATCTATGGAGTTCCTACAATTGTTGATGTTAATAATTTCTCTCGTGATTATCTATTACCACAGGGAACGAGACTAACGTTCTCCTAGGGTGTTGCTTTTGTCGTGCCCGACACACTTCTCGAAATCGCCTTCGCTACCCTCTCTAAGGCCGGCTTTCGTGTGTGCACGCAGGAATCAGATTGCTATCTTTCGAATACTCCGTGGTCTCCGACGCCCACCAGACACCTTCATATCAGCGATGAACTCGCCATATCGTTATTTCAGAAATCGGACGTGCTTCAGGAATTTCCCGATTTTGAACTTTCATTACAGAACAAAAGCTTAGGAATTATGCGCGCATCCGATGTGCGACTACCATCTGCAGTTCCAGGTCGCGGTCGAGGGCGTTTCTCCTCAGAACTTAGCCCTGTCCGTGTACTGAGCCCCGTAAAGTACTGCGAAGCCATCATTTTCCTGGTGTGTCGAGACTACGATACTGCATGTCAGAACTATTGGATGTCGATTCTAGCCTATATTTTGGAATACGTTGATGATTCTGATATTTTCGACGAACGAGGGCTTAGACAAGATTACCAGACGTTTTATCACGCCATAAAAACTGGAGATTCAAGGATGTATCTACTTTTGAAAAGTCTTCGCCATGACTTGGTGAAAAGAGAACTTCTCCCAGCCTCGCAATTGACAAACAAATAAAGAATCACTATTCCACTCAGCGACTCGCCGGCCATTTGACAATCGCCGATCATTCATTCACCCAGAAGATTGGCAACTTCACCAAGTTCGACAATCTTCTCACTATCGAAGCCTGCAGCCTGAGCAAAATAATATCCTCTTTGATTTGTGACAACTCTCTTCCCGGTCTCTGTCTCTATGAAGTCGCAGTTAAAATGCGTGTGTCCAAAGGCCCAAAGCTTGACATTATCGCGTTGCCAGCACCGGTTGCCAGATAGATCGGTCATAAATCCAGAAGAAATATTACTGTCCTTGTGTTTAGGGTCGATAACTTCCGGGCGTATCAGAGGACAATAATGGGTCAGAACAACGACTTTTCGATCAGGCTCAGACTGTGAAAGTGAATCGATCTGCTTATTCAACCAGTCCACGTCTGCGGCATGTGCTTGTTGATGTGCTTCAAGTGACCAATCACGAATATGATAGAAATCATTTAGGCCAAAATCAACACTCTCCCTTTGTTCTTCGGCGACATGCGAGAATAATGTGCACCCAAGAATAGTAAGTGTCGGGGAAATATCATAGCGAGTTTGGTCAAGCAAAACAAGACTTCCAAGCGCCTCTCCATTGCGCGACAAGCCATCCATGTCGTCTTTGAAACGTTTCACGTTTGATTTAACATCAGCCCAGCTGCTATGATAGGGTTCATGGTTCCCAAGAACCAGAAACACGATCCGGAAAACTGCTAGCTGCTTGCGCAGAAAGAGGAAGAATCCCTCATCTTTGACGTAGCCGATATCTCCAAGCAGCGCCAAGTAGGGCGCCTTGGGGCTGATTTCATAAATATCGTAGACAGCCGGCGTTTCCAGATGTAGATCTGATAGAATCTGGAGCTGTACACCAGTCATTGTGAGGAGTTCATGGATGAGGTAAAACACAAATTGCTTTGAAACCTGCAAAGTTCCCAGTCAGATAAAAATGAGGGGAACGGTGGCGGGGCGCTTAATACGTTGCGGTGACTGGTGGATAGTACTGGTAACCGCCAGTAATATCCCCGTGATTGTTTCAACAAAGGCGCTTATCTCGATGAAAGGGAACAAATGGTTTGATCCATTGAAGGCTATTTTAGGAGCAATACGGCGGCTCCAGATGTCACTCTATACCTGGCTTAACCGGTACGTAGCAACGGGGCTGGCAGTATGTAGTCCAAAACATTTGAAAGAATATATATATTTGCCTACTACCCGGACACCTTTCAAGTGTTCCAAGTTTGGTATAATTGTGAAAAACGACATTCCAGGTCTTCCAAGATTTAACAGTTATCTTGTCCTTGTATTATCTGGGTGGCTTTGTTATTTTGTTGATCAGCTTTTCATTCTCCGCCTGCCATGTCCGCACCTTCGTTTATAGAACTTGAGGGAGCTGCCAGAGAAGTCATTCGAATACTTAAGACTATGCCAGAATTCTCAAATGCCAAGATTGCCGTTATTGGAGGACTGAGCCTCTGGAACTATCTCCGAACCTACCGTACTACTGAAGTGAGTTGCTGATACCATAGATATTAAAACTGTTAAGCGTGGCTAATGTGCCTGATGTTGATATTAGGACGTCGACTTCCTGATTACCATCCAAGGTGCTCCCAAAGCAGTGAAGGATAAACTCCTTGCAATGCCTTCTAGCCCGTTCCAGCAGCAGGCCCAAATATTTTATTACAGAGCGCCCAACGGCAAGCATATTCAGGTCGATATCACGCCGGACTGGCAGGTAAGGGTGATGAAATCCATGTCAATTGCAGCCCGAATAATAACATTATGTAGTCTCCATATCTGCCGGCAGCAGCAACATCTGTTTCGCTTATTCACCGACTTCATTGCCGTATATATCCGAAATCGACCTTCTTGTATTCAAGATAAACAGCTGCGGTCTACGGCCCACGCCAGGAAAAAAGCTACTTGACGCAGGCGATGCTGAGACACTAACAGGTCATATCATTGCTAAAGGACCCATCGTCTTATCATCAGCTCAAAAGAACGCTGTTTTACAGGGCTTGGACGATGTTGTTCAGTTTTCTAGAAAAGACAAGACCTGGTGGGAGGCAAAACTAGGACTGAACTGATAAGCGTTCGTCCCTTTGGCTTTGTCACAAATACTTGCCAACGAATATCTTCAAATTTTCCCCAAATCGTCTTCAAATTTGATGTCGCCACCTTACGAGCATGGATGCGGCATTGAGATATATGCCTTCCAAGGTTGGTAACGGTACAACTCGTTGCATTTTGAACATGGCCATATCTGCGGGAGTTCCAAGGTTCAAGGTTGCCTATTATCACCTCACACATTTCCTCCCAATCCACGACATCGCTGGAGAATGTTCTATATCTGGTTTCCATGATCTTGCCTCTGCCTCTGGTTCCAACATAACTGCCTAGTCTACCTAGGTAGATGTGTATATAAAAACATGCCCAGATGCAGATGTATATAGCAATTGTATGCTGATTTCGATTTTTCTTCAATAGCGACTGTACCTAGGTATTAGTGCGTAGGTACCTGAAATGATAATGCAGATACCGAGGCCTGCAAAGCCGTGGATATATCCTACTCGCCACCAATTTAGGTTTACCCTTCAGCTCAAGTGCTCAAAAATCGACACCCGGGCGTCTACTTCCGTTCAATATTGGCAGGTGCATTTAATTCTAATGATATATTCGTGCTTCGAAAAACATTAAGGAGAACACCGAGCACACCAAACATCCAGTACAACAACAATACTGCACTGCCAAACAAGCCTCTTATCGACGTATCGCTAACCACCGACATATGGAGAAAGCTCAAATCTTGGAAGCATCAAATGATGCTGTATAGGAGAATCCCCTGGCTTTACCAAACCAAATGAATTACCCGGCCTGACCTGAACTATCATACAGGCTGGTTGCATGTTCCAATCTTCATCAGGAGATCGTCTTCCCACCCATCACAGTTTTGACAGTCTGATTTCGTCTTTGCACCTCTGTAACGTATGTCTTGAACTGTCTGGCTGGAACCCCTTTCATGAACATCTCATCTAATTCTTCATAGGTGCGACCGGCAGTCTCTGGCTGAAAATGCCACAGGTATGCCAAGCAAATAAAACACAATCCAAAGAATATAAAGGCAATCTTAGCGCCGAGATTGGCATAATCAGGATTGAACAGGTAAGGAATCACGAATTGCCACATAACGTTAATAGCACTCTGAGCAGAGTAGCCTATAGCGACAGTCTTCACGCGAAGTCGCGGTGTAGCAACTTCACAGAGCAGGGAAAAGGCGGTTGAGCCAATACTCGCATTATAACCCCAGCTGTAGATCAAAATGAAAGCAACCGTGGCCTGAACACGAGGAAGATCAGTTCCAAGGCCGAGGACACCCGTTATGAGAAGGACGACGGTCAAGGCCGCTAGGCCCCAGAATGTCAGGTTGCGACGACCAACATAATCCACAGTGGCGACCGCCATCAAGTTTCCGACGATGGAAAGAACTGGCTGCGCGATTTGGATTTTGAAGCTCTCGCTCGTTGAATAACCTGCAAGCTCCAAGTAGTACGTGAAATACCCGGCCACAAAAGTAATACCGGAAAGGCACTGGATGCATAATGGCATGATGCTGATTACAGTGCGGCGAAGGTTGGAGCGACGGAAACACTCGAGGTATGTAACGCGTTCAGTCTCGGCGCAGATCTCCTGGAGAGTCAGTTCTATTAGGGCAAGTCTTGAACGAGCGGCATCGCCCTTGTAGCCAAGACGATGCAAGCTCTTTAGAGCGCTTTCTCGATCATCCTTGGAAGCTAGCCACCAAGGTGACCTGTCTTTAGAATCAGTATATACAAATATTGGAGACCATTTCCTCTCAAAGCGTGAGAGAGAGGAACAAAGGGCCTGTACTTACTCCGGCATAAATGGCCACAGGAGCATCGATACACTAGCAAAGCCAAACTGAGAGCAGAAAACGGAGCGATATGCCCATCGTGATTCAGATTGGCCCGTGTAATTTATGATAAGGAATGCTACTAATGGACCAATGCCGTAGGCTATACCCACAGCACAAGTGAAGACACCACGGAGAGAAGTTGGCGTAACCTAACAACATCAATAAGCCATGCATCTACATGAATCTCCACCACCCATTCGGGGAACGCACCTCTCCAATATAACTGATCATGACAGAACCAATTGCCCCGATCATAATTCCATTCAGAAGCTTGCCAGTAAAGAAGACGGGGTTCGTAGTTGCGTAGAACTCCACGCCCACAGCAATGAAGGAGACTGCCAGGGCAATGAAAAGCACGGGTTTACGACCAATTTTGTCGGCAAGGGGAGCCATGAATAGCGAGGAGAAGACGGCCCTGAGATGGCCCAGTCAGCTGTAAATAATTCAAGGCTTTTGACTGTCGACAGGGGAGACTTGCATCGCCACAGGGGCGCCATTAAAAGCGGATTGCCAGGCAGCTGGCAAGACGTACTCGCCCTCGTACATGTATCCAAAATCTCGACGGAACTGTGGAATTCCAAGTACACTCGAGCCGGCTTGAGCGTCGAAACTGAGTAGAATGATGGTGAATGCGGCGTAAGCAGACCAGGCAGATGCCCAGGGATACTTGACAAAGGATTGCAGAATGCCAACTTCGTGTTCTTCCAAGCTTGTCAGAGGTGCCAGTTGCGCTGCTGCCTCCATCCCAGCGTCCTCAACGTGAATGGGGTCGGTCTTGTCCCGCATCTCCGTCGGAGTTGGCGTCTCGGCTGGCATTGGTGAGGAGAGGTAAAAATAAAAATTACTAGCTGTACTTTCGACGTAGGCCTATGGTCTCCGTGTTAGATCGGATAAAGATGTTTCCCAAAAGCAGAAGAAAACCGGTCTCTTCGAACTGTATATATATTAAATCTGTGTGGGAATTCCGAGAAGCGCTTGTCCTTTCCAAAAAGGCCATATCGAGGCCCGGCAGACTTTTCCTGGCTAGCAAATCGCTAACCCTATGATTAGTACAGCGCTTCAAAAGACTGTTTTTGGCATGCCATCAGGGTGTTGTACAGGTACCATTCATAATCGAGCCATATCCGTCGTTCTGGACGTGCCATGACCTGGGTTAAAACTTAATGCTAAATGCAAGGCTTATGACTGGCTAATCTTGCAAACTTTACTGATCGCCTCTGGCTGGACGGAGGAATCCCCGTGGGGAGACACGAAAAGGAGGGGCAGATCACGGTGATTTCAATAATAAATTATTATGGGGCTGCTCTGGAAAGGAAAGATGGACGACAGTCTCTGACAGGATATAACTAGCGCTGAGCCATGTGACGGTGGGTAGTGTTGCCCATGTCGCGGTGCCAAAAATTTCCTGATATGGTAGAATGTACGGTAATTCGTGTGCGATATCTGCCGGACGTAGGTATGGGACCAGGCCGAAAAATAGTTATCTCAAGAGCCCACGCGCTAGTTAGGCACCCCCAATCCCGCTTTGTTTCTGGGGGATAGTCATGATACGTATTAGGAAATTTTACACCCTATAAGCAGGTTTACCACGTAGGGCAGTTGGACCGCCCTTACTAGGATATTCTACGCTTCGTGACACGGGAAGAGTCATACCAACAGAAGCCTATCTAGCTCAAGACTTCTGAACTTTATACTCTTGATCAGACAAAATACTGAACTACTGAAACCCTCTGCCGAACAAGGTCGTGAGACACAAGTCAACCAAGAAAAAAGACTCGCCATGGAATCCCAGAGCCAGCTCCGCAGCGTCTTGAACAAGCCGAGGGTTTTCGTTACGTCGGATATTTCCAATGAGCCTGACGATGCACAATCCTTGGTCAGATTTCTCTTGTACAGCAACGAGTTCGATGTTCAGGGCCTTGTCGCTTGCACCTCGACCTGGATGAGGAAGAATGTTCATCCAGAAGACATGCGAAGAATTGTCGAGGCATACGGCGCAGTGGTCGACAATCTAAATGCACATGTCCACCCAAACAACCAGTACCCGAGTGCCCAGTACCTACTATCCCGCATCAAAAGTGGCCCGCCTGTATACGGAAAGGAAGCTCTACGACCAGACGTGCCTCTAAGCGATGGTGCCTCCCTGCTCATCGATTGTCTCGAAGCCTCAGAACAGCCCCTCTGGGTCCTGTGTTGGGGTGGCGCAAACGTGATTGCCCAGGCGCTGGAAGAAGTGCGACGTAAAAGGTCGGTGGATGATGCGGCCAGGCTGCGTGCCAAACTCCGTGTTTATGCAATTAGTGACCAAGACGATACCGGGTCATGGATTCGGATTAATTTTCCTGATGTCTTCTACATCTGCTCTATTCACGGTTGGAACGAGTATGGAATGGCCTCTTGGGTTGGAATCTCCGGAGACCTGTTAATGCCCTTTGACCACGGTGGGCCAGACACGAGAATAGTAGGCAAAGAGTGGCTCAAAGAGCACATCCAAATCGGCATCCTAGGTCGAGAGTACCCCGACGTTGCCTTTATTATGGAGGGGGATACACCAACTTTTCTGTATCTTATACAGAACGGACTCGGATCTTCAGAATATCCTCATTGGGGAAGCTGGGGAGGTCGATATGTCTTGACTGACTTGGGAGGCTCGGCCAACCATTACTCAGACGCAAAGGACAAAGTGCAAGGCAAAAATGGCCAGTATTTTATCAGCAACCAGGCCACGATATGGCGGTGGAGAGATGCCTACCAGAATGACTTTGCAGCCCGCATTCAGTGGACTCTGAGCAACGATCGAACAAAAGCGAATCATGCTCCAGTGGCAATTGTCAACGAAAGCTCAGGAGGACCCGAGCCATTATGGATCGAGGCTGAGGCTGGGGTCGAAATTACACTTGATGCATCCAAGAGCTATGATCCCGATGGTGATGAGCTATCATTCAATTGGTTCCAATATAAAGAGCCGACAACGGCGCAGTCACTCGTTCACTGGCCACAAGTAGCAGATGTCGATTTTATCCCCGTGGGAAAACGGAAATCCGTTGTAAAAGTGAAACTTCCTCCGCCCGAAATCGCTGCCGTTGATATATTGAACGGTTTGGCTTTGGAAAAGGGACAGACTCTTCACTTTATCTTGGAGTTAAAGGACAATGGAACCCCGAGACTTACAACGTATAAGCGCGTAGTAGTACAGTTGACAAATTGCCAGTTGCGAGGTGCGTCGGGGAAGAAGTTTGACACGATTACAGAAGCACTAGGCCTACACAATAGATAAGTCATGTCATACCGTTTTGGAATTGGTATTTGACGTGTTCATAATAGAGACAAGGGAAAAAAAACAATATGCGATAATCTATAATAGCCCCAACCTGTTGCCGGCGCCGTCAACATTGAACTCTATGATGCCTTGGATTGGTATATATCTTATTAGTTTTCGTTACCAAATTTTCATACAAGATTAGTATACCTTACTGATATATCTTTCATGCCAGATGGTATTGTTCTGATTTGGCGAGTTTGAACGACGGCAATGATATTGATGTAGCCATGATTTGATTCTACATGTAAAGGTTCGTGTTTTATATTCCCATCTGATGATCGGCGTTTTCAATGTTGAGTTTGTGATAGCAAATGTGCAACAGGGCCGAGTCGATGTAGTTTATGGATGAATCTGTCTTTGGCAAGTCTTAATATAAGAAAGTAAAGTGGTTATGCGCTTGTCCTACTCTCATTAAAGGCCAGAAATGAATTTCAAGGAGATGCATTTTCGCGAACAAGTACCAGGTACAAACCCTAATCCGAATGATACCCTACAAGGACACCGAGCACACAAACAACCACAACAATGCTGTAGTACACAGCCTCAAGTGATGTCACTCCCCTTTAATATCATTTATCACTATCACCACAAACCGGTGTGTATCCCACCGCTATCGCGTAACCAGACCCAGTCCCATCTGAAATGGGGACAAAGTCACAAAATGATATCATGGCTGACCCAACAGCCCCTCGGTGAGTCTCATCAGTCTCAAATTTTCACCAGCAGATTGGCAAATCAGTGGTAGAAGAGGGGTAATCAATGCCAGACTAGGAGAATGTGCCAATCGGAGCGTCGGCTTCGATGCTCCAGAATTGTACGTACCCCTCTGGGTCCTGAGCCCCAGTGTTGAGAACGATCGGGTCAACCAGATCAATAACCAGAATTCCAGATAGATAGATACAAGATGATCGAATGGCGAATTCGGCTTCGATACTCGTTCTACTTACCGTGTTCAAGTTTGATGTTGAGCTCAATATGATGTACTCGCGCACGTCGTCGTCCCGAGATAGAGACACATTCCTCGGAAACATACGTATCCTTCGATCTGTGGAACTACACCTGGGCAGAAAATGATGTAAATATGCATTCCCAAAATCTAGATCTCATTCCAAACCGAGTCTAGCTGCCAAGTGCCAGCACGTGCGGTTACACTGCACGCTCAACACTCAACTCAGTCCAAAGCGATATGAAGAACAAGAGAAAAAAAAGACCCACGCGGAAATACTCACGATGCCCCCTACGTCATTCTCCACAGACCCTAGGACGCAGTATGTAGTAAGTATCTGACATCAATTCAATCGAGACTATTCCAAAGAATTGCAAAAACAGGATTGATAGAATAAAATAGAAACAGATTCAAGATAGAAAGAATAGATTGATTGAAATATAAAGGTGTCTGTATTTCCGGCTAGAGGAGTTGAGTTTTTACTGGAGCAAAGTCTACAAGCCCTAACCCTATCAACCCTAAACTCCTGTCAACAACATACACATACACATACAAAATGGTTGCCGACAAGAACAACGTACGGAGAAAGGTTGTCTGTTTCTCAGGTCAGTCTCTTCCTTCACCTCCACACTCACATTATAAAGCTAACGATATTTGTCAGACTTCGACGGCACAATCTTCATGCAAGACACCGGCCACGTCCTCTTCGACAACTACGGCTGCGGCGCCGAACGCCGCCAAATCCTCGACGAACAAATCAAGACCGGCGAACGCTCCTTCCGTGATGTATCGGAGGAGATGTGGGCTTCCCTGAACGTGCCCTTTGAGAATGGGTTTGATGTTCTCGCCGATACGCTGGAGATTGATCCTGATTTCAGGGAGTTTCACAACTTTTGTGCACAGAATGATATTCCGTTTAATGTTATTAGTGCGGGACTCAAGCCTGTGTTGAGGAAGGTGTTGGACACGTTCCTTGGGGAGGAGGATTCGGCGAGGATTGAGATTGTGGCAAATGAGGCTTCGATTACTGAGGATGGATCGGAGTGGAAACCTATCTGGCGCCATGACAGTGAAGTCGGACATGACAAGGCACTGAGTGTCAACGAGGCTCGGATTCAGGCCCGCGACAACTGTAGTGAAGATGAGGTGCCGCTTATCGTGTTCATCGGTGATGGTGTCTCCGATTTGCCGGCTACCCGTGAGGCAGACGTTCTTTTTACGCGAAAGGGTTTGAGGTTAGAAGAGTACTGCCAGGAACACAACATCCCCTACATCCCGTTTGATACCTTTGCGGATATCAAGTGCGAGATTGAGAAAATTCTTGCAGAGGATCAGGCAAAGACCGGTGGTCATGGAAACCCATTGCGCTTTAACCCGAGAGCGAACATGTGGCGACGCGTGTCGAGCAAGCAAGCTGTACGTCTTCGTCCTCTTCGTGTCAATTATTGTTTCGCATTGCTAATATGGTAACAGGTCCCTCGCTTCGTTGCTATGACACCTTCAAAAGAAGAGCGCATGTTCCTCTGGCCAGAGTCATTCTCCGAGTTGAAGACTGGTCAGCCAGATGCGGCAGCCTTGAAGACGCTTGGTGTAAGTACCAGTGCCATGGCATAGATTTGTTTTATTTGTTTGACGCATCACGATTCGATATGGATATTGCAAAAACTGGCGTTAGGGGTAATCACATTGGGTGATATGGGACGGATCTCATTTATTTCACAACACTACTTACTATTGTCCCCTTGGTAGATCAATCGATTTTTTGATACCATGACTTTCATCTGATGTAACATCTAGAAAGCATACGGAGTTCATGTCAGTAGAACGATCTCCGAAATCATCATCGAACATCGGACAACGACGATTTCAGCCCAATCCGTGATTCCATATCGTATTCATCACATTCCATCTGCCCGCAACGTGCCGAACACCCGGCTTGGATACTTGACTCGCGCGGCGTCGCGCCTCAATCTGCCGAATTTTACGTCCAACCACCCGCTCTGATTGGGTACATGGCGCTGATTCAGTGGGCGGGCCAGAGCCGGTTTACCGGCTTTCTAGCTGCTAACTGCCTAGCGGGATGCCCTAAAGGTCCTAAGCGCTGAGCCTGGTGGGGTTACTCGTTTGTTGACATTGGTCTGATAGGATCGAGGTTTAAAGGAGGTCGCCCACTTGTCCATAATCGTATTGTTCAGAAACAAAAAAATTGTCCGGAAATAGCGTGGCCAAAATCCGATCTTCTCGAGCGTATTCGCTGCTGAAGAAGGAAGGAGATTCTCGATTGTGGAGATTTGGGTTCCTCCACATCAACAAGTTTTCGTGGGGAGAGGGGAGAGATACATACAGAGTAACTGAACGAGTCATAATCCGCCACCGCTATTTGCGTTTTGTTTCATTTTGCATATCGCGTATTCTAGAATGTACGGAGTAGAAAGCATCCCTATTACAGGGTATGAATCATGATCGATGTATGGCCCTAACCCATTAGGCTGCGCACTAATGACTAAACACTTAGATTAGCTTGAAGCGGTCACTGACTCGCTGTTCACGGGCCACATTGGCACATTCGAGGATGAAGCGCGGTCGTATTGGCGGACGAATTTCGATCCCGCTTAATAATTGTGAAGATTTGGTGGGATTTAGGCTTAACTCCAGGCTGCAGTTGTTGCTGTTAGTGCTGAGCTTGTCAGCTGGGAGGGGTGGCCCCATAAGGATGTCGTAGTGACGATACTAGTGTCTCCAAATCGAGGGTTAATAAATTGATGAATGTGCCCATGTCCGACTCCTTAAATGAGCCTTGTTCTCGTAGACACCACGCATCGCAAGGTCCTCCCCAATGAGACGAACGATACATACCAGGACACTCATTATTAGCCGCCCTTCTGTGCGATTTAGCAACTGTCTTTGCGATTGACGATGTCGGCATTGTCCGAAAAGAGCAGCTCGGAAGCTGTTCCGTCCGGCGAGATGACCAAGTAAGTAGATTCCTTTTCGCTCTTACTCCCATATCCTGTATCAAGGCCTAATGTTCGTTTCCAGACGCCCCAGAACACCGACGGAAAAAAGCGAGACAACCAATGTCGCAGAAAGCACAACCTCGGACTATGTGCCGAACAATATGATGGAGGACATTGAGAAATTCGAAATTGCCAAAACGTCTACCAACGATATAAAAGAGAGGGACGAACAGCCCGCAGAGAACCCTAATATAGTGTGGTGGGATGGCGAAGACGATCCTGCTAATCCGCTGAACTGGACACCACTCAAGAAATGGACCAATATCATGCTCATCTCTAGCATCACATTCATCGTGTAAGCGAGACAGTCTAGCCATTTGTGAACGATTGCTGATATTCTCAGACCCCTCGCGTCGTCTATGTTCGCTCCAGGTGTTGGTCAAGTTGCTTCCGAGTTTGGTGAGCACAACGAAATTCTCGAAGCCCTCGTCGTCTCGATATATGTCATTGGTCTTGCAGTCGGCCCATTAGTGCAGGCTCCAATGTCTGAAGTGTATGGTAGATGGATCGTATATGCAACCTGCAACGTTCTCTACGTGGTCTTCACCATCGCCTGTGCCGTGTCAACCAACATATCGATGTTGATTGTCTTTCGTTTCTTTGCCGGATGTTTTGGTTCTGCTCCGGTCACTATAGGTGGAGGTACCATTGCAGATTTGTTCCCCCCTCATCAACGAGGACGTGCGCTTTCCATCTATACCCTAGGCCCAGTGGCTGGACCTGCTATTGGCCCAATCGCCGGTGGTTTTTTGTCTGAAAGTGAAGGCTGGAGATGGATCTTTTGGGTCTTGGCCATTGCAGTAAGAACGAATCTTCCTTGTAGAATTGTAAAGGCGCAGTTACTGACAGTATCATAGAGTGGAGTCATTACCGTCGGTCAGATACTCCTCACACAAGAGACGAGCGCAGTCGTGCTTCTCCAGCGCAAAGTCAAAAAGCTGCAAAAAGAAACCGGAAACATGAACCTCCGGTCGAAGCTAGATAGACAGATCCCAGCCTCCGAAGTCCTCAAGCGAGCAATCGTGCGTCCGGCCAAGCTACAAGTTTTGTCTCCCATTTCCATTCTCATGTCCGTGGCTACAGCCGTAGTATATGGGAACTTGTACTTGATGCTGACCACCATCACGACGGTTTTTGAATCCACGTACGGTTTCACAACCGGAACGTCGGGTCTAGCGTATATTGGATTAGGCCTGGGCAACATCATCGGTTTGCTCATGTTTTCCTTCACCAGCGACAGGTACCTCAAGCAGAAATCCGCCAAGGGCCTTCAATTAAAGCCGGAAGACCGTTTGCCTTTAATGCTTGGGTCCTGCCCGACCATTGCCGCAGGTATGTTTTGGTATGGATGGAGCGCAAAAGCCAAAACTCACTGGATCGTACCTATTATCGGCTCTGCGTTCGTCGGCCTCGGCAACATGTTCTTCTTCATGCCAATGATGGGGTACCTTGTTGATGCATACACCATTTACGCTGCCTCGGCTCTGGCGGCAAACACGGTGCTGCGTTCCATCGGTGGTGGACTTCTTCCTCTCGCAGGACAGAGCATGTATGCCGCGCTAGGATATGGATGGGGTAATTCGCTCTTAGGATTTATCCTCATCGGTTTCACCCCTGTCATTCTGATCATTTACCGATATGGAGAGTACATCCGTACAAAATGGCCGCTTAGTCTGGATTAGTCGATTCGACACTAACAGATCTTGATAATCTCGCCAGTACCAGGGTGCTGAGATAATTCGACATCCGACAGAGTGGCTCCTAGCATGGTAGTGCGTTGGATATTTTCGACATTTGCATCAAAGATAGAATGGCGTTATGTATATAGATTAGGACAATAGACAAAATTTCGGTTTTGACAAGTTGTTTGAAAGGATGAAGTTGAAGTTGTTGTTGTTGTTGTTGAAGGTAGAAGTAGAAAGTGACAGATCTGGAAGGGGCGATCCACAGACCCACCTGCAGCTCCTGCCCAAACCAATTCAAAAAGTTTAGCTCTTTCCTGATCCCACCAACCATCTTGTATATCACCTCAACTCAACTCAACTTCTCCTTTATTTTATCCTTCATAGTTTTTGTCTCACATTGTTGAATATATAGTCTCGCCATGGCAGCAAATCTCCACGCTCTATCATCATGTCCAATCGAAGAGATCCATCTTCCCTCTGATCTGGAAGAAAGGACAAACAAACAATTCGATGAAATGGTTCGCAAAGGTCGAATCTTCTACGATCATCAGACGAAACCGGGCGAAGTGTGTGTAGATGATGGTTTTCTGGTAAGCTGTCCACGGATTGTGTGTGCGATTGTGTATATTTTTCCTCTATTTGCTTTTTCCCTGCCCCTTTTTGGTTCGGCTCACCGCAATTTCATCATTGATATACGTGCTTTACATGACTCGGTTGATGATTGTGGGGGTGATGCGAGTTGAGCTATTTCCGAGGGTGTATAGACCTCATACTGCTTTTTGCTTGCTTCTTATAATTGTCCGTACTAACAGTCATAGCTTGAATATCGCATTGTCTCAATTCTCAAAGGAAAACCTATTCTTGCGCCAGATGATCCAGGGCGCAGCAACACGCCTACGCCAGAAAGCACTCGCGCATCCACCCCAGTAGTGACATCTTCAGCATCATCACTATCCGCACCAACGATACCAACGCCAACACTATCACCCTCGCCAAAACCAGCAGTGAAAGGCCCCTTTGTAAACCCCAAACCAGATGAAGTTGTCTACGAAGATGTCGGATCGAAACACCGACTAATGCTCAACAAATACTGCTTGTATCGACCTATGCTTGTGCTTCCTACAAAGGAGTTTGCTCTACAGTCCGACGATCTAGATGCATCCGATATCACAGCAGCATGGGCAATTCTACATGCGTATCACACCTTTGAGCCATTGGTCATATATAACCGAGGCGTCAATGGAGGTTCGTCACAGGGTCACAAACATCTACAACTTTTCCCGGTTCCGCCATTAGCTCCGTTCTATGGGAAAGCAGAAAACCTGTGGCCGGCAAAAGCGACGTCTTCGACAGAGGTATCTGACAGGATACCGAATGTACCTTTCAAACATTACGCCTTGCGCATACCGCCGCAAGCAAGCGCAAAAACGGTTGTCGATATGTATTTCCGTCTGCTTGAACTCACCCGAAAAGCGCATGTTGAGGCCGGATACGATGCGGATGGCGACTATAATGTGACTATGACCAGAGATTGGATTGCTGTGATACCGCGAACGACTGCGGGACCGCCAGACGGGCCATTTGGCACGAGTACGGTAGGTATGCTAGGCATGCCAGGCATCAGAGATGAGCGTGATCGAGAAAAGTGGAGGAGTCTGGGAGATGCCAAATTTCTGGCCAAGCTGGGAATCCCTCAGTCAATCTGATATCTCGGCGATGGATATAGATCGTTGCAATTTTGACTAGAATATTTAGGCGGAATATAGACTTATGAATAAATATAATGATGGATTGGACAGTTCTATGTTCATTTATTTTCCAAGGTTCTGTGGAGCAGGAGTTGCCGGGCCTTCGGGGGTGACATATGCCTGAAATAAAATTAGCCAAAATTCTTGAACCCACCGACTTGATGGTAACCTACCTTGGTCATTCCGCCATCAACCACAAAGTCTGTACCATTCACAAAGCTTGCCTCATCACTAGCAAGGAAGACGACGGCATTCGCCTGCTCAATGGCTTCTCCGAAACGGCCAGTAGGGAAATGAACTTCACGACGATGGCGCTTGGCCTGGTCATCACCAAGCCAATCTTGCAGAAGAGGCGTGCTATACCGATTAGCTAGTGCCCACTAATTAGGGGATATGAAGGCATACTTCAAAGGTGCAGGACAAAGCGCATTAAACCTAAACCCTTCCCTCGCATGCACAATCGCCAACTCCCTCGTCATCGCCAACACCGCACCTTTACTCGCGGTATACGCAAGCTGCGGCGTCGCACTACCCACAAGGGCCACGACACTCGCCGTATTAATAATACTCCCCTTCGTCTTCTTGTGACGCCTCAAACTCAGTACTGCATGTTTACATCCATACCACACACCCTTCACATTAATATTATGCGTCAAATCCCAGATTTTGTCCGGTGTGTCCACCGCATCCGCGTCGTCGGCGTGCATGATGCCCGCATTGTTGAATATGATGTCCGTACCGCCCCAGCTGTCCTGCGACTCGACCATGGCTTGCACCTCGGATTCCTTGGAGACGTCGCATTTGATGGTTTCGATGCGCGCGGAGTCTGGGACAAGGGATTTGACTTTTGTGAGGGCTGCGGCCAGGGTGGGTTCGGAGATGTCGGCCATTAGGACGGAGGCGCCTTCGCGGGCAAAGAGGATTGTTGTTTCGAGGCCGATGCCACTGTTCGTTAGATTAGCTTGCGTGAAGACAGGGGGGAGACGACAGGGGGGAGACGACAGGGGAGGTTACCCTGCGGCACCGGTGATGATGGCATTTTTGCCTTGGAGACGGCCTCTGGGAGCTGCCATGTTGATTCTCGTAGCTGTTTGTATGTACTCGGACTCTAAACAACGTTGGAATTGAGAGTATTATATTGTGTGATGGCGGGGCAGTCGTTCCTGCTGTAAGGGATAGTTATACTGTGGAGACTGCCGATTCTCTTATCTAATCTATCGGACTGTCGAGCCCGTCCTTATCGGACTCTTTGTACGTAGTCACACACGGTGTCCATGTCAGGAGAATACCTTTGATACCTTTGAATCGGACTATTGTGTCCGATTACGCTTTATACGTAACAATAAACACCTGAAGATGCTTGTAGCAAAGAGCTGGATGGATGTAGTTCGACACCTCATGAATCAGGCCGGATATTCCTACCTAATCCAGACTAGCGGCACCGATAAGCAGGTCATCCTGCCCGCTTCCACCGACGTAACTGACCGACTGCTTAGCGACTGATAACCACAGCCCCCATCATCTACGCCGCTACGGTCTACCACTCACTCACTCACCCATTAACACTCGACATTAACGTTGCGTGTGTGCGATAGTGATGGGCAGCTGATCTCGACTTTATCCCCCATCCTCCCCTTCTACCGTCCTTCTTACACCCGTTCATCCACCCCGACCAGAGAGGAGAGACACGCGACAATGTCCCCACCAACCGAGGAACCCATCACCGCAGAAAACATAGCCACCCTCCTCGCCCACGACACAAAAGTAAAACTCGCCGGCGTCGACGCAGACGGCATCCTACGCGGCAAACTCGTCTCCAAAAAGAAATTCCTCTCCATCGCCCAGGATGGCTTCGGGTTTTGTTCCGTCATCTTTGGCTGGGATATGCACGACCGCACTTATTTCAAGGAATTGAGTATCAGCAACAAGGAGAATGGGTATAGGGATTTATTGGCCATTCCGGACCTGCAGTCTTTTAGAAGGATTCCGTGGGAGAATGATGTGCCGTTTTTTCTTGTGAGCTTTTTTGATCCCGAGACCAAAGAGCCGATTAGTGCTTGTCCGAGGAATTTGTTGCAGGCATCGGTGGATAAGTTGGCCAAGTTGGAGTATAAGGCTATGGCTGGAGGTATTTCTTCTTTCTTTCTGTGTTGTGATGCGTTCTGGTATGGAGGAATGCTAAATAATCAGCTGAATATGAATTCTACCAATTCCGCGTTCCGCAGGATGCATCGAGTAGTGAGCGAAATTCGTCGGCCACAGCTGCGTTTTTAAAGAATAATCCTGTCGAGTCGCTGCCTCCGCTTACGGAAGGTATGTTTGGATATAGTATTACGAGGCCGGTGCACAACCAGGACTATTATTATGGTATCTTTGACGCATGCGAGAAATTCCGGTGTGATCTTGAGGGATGGCATACAGAGAGCGGACCGGGTGTGTTTGAGGCTGTGGGTATAACTAGAGTTGATGTGGAGGTTGTATCCTGACTGTTTGCGTTCAGGCATTGCAATTCGGCGAAATCAAAGAGATGGCCGATCGGGCCGGGTTGTTCAAGTATGTGTGCCGAACCGCTTGAAAGGATTGACCTGACATGTATAGATACGTCGTCAAGTCTATCGGCAGCAAACACGGAATAACGCCGGCGTTTATGGCCAAACCACGTGAAGGGCTACCAGGTAACAGCGGTCATATGCATATCTCTATCGCTTCCAAAGATGGCAAGAATCTGTTTGCACGCGAGACAGTCGACCCGTCACCGCCATACCCTGAGGTCGCCTATTTATCAGACATGGGAAGACATTTCCTTGCAGGTCTCCTTGAAGGTCTACCAGATATCATGCCTATATTAGCACCGACCATCAACTCCTACAAGCGGTTAGTCGAGAACTTCTGGGCTCCAGTCACTGTATCCTGGGGTCTCGAACACCGCGCAGCCTCTATCCGATTGATTTCTCCACCCACCGCCAGCGCCAAAGCAACACGCTTCGAAGTCCGCGTCCCCGGCGCAGACACCAACCCGCACTACGTCCTCGCCGCAATCCTAGCCACTGGATGGCGAGGAGTGGAAAAGAAACTTGAAATCCCCTTGCCGCCACTAGGCAAAGGCGAAGATACGGGCAGCACTAGCGACAAGGGGGCTCGATTGGCCAAGTCACTCAAGGAAGCGAATGAGATTTTCCGGAGACCGGATAGTGTTGCGCGGGAGGTGTTTGGGGATGAGTTTGTGGATCATTTTAGTGGGACGAGGGAGCATGAGGTTGTGCTTTGGGAGGAGGCTGTTACAGATTGGTTCGTCTATACTTCAGTGTGTTTATCATTGAGAAGATGGCTAACAGCGTGTATAGGGAAGTCAGGCGGTATATAGAGACAGTGTAATGTCTACACGTCAATGGGTGGAATTCGTTTCCAGTTATATTTATCGTATAGTTATCAGCCTTGTAGCGAACAAGTTATATGAATATCATACGAATGTTATACCAATGCAATTGTTACGTCCGAAGCCCTACCGAAGCCGATATCTCGGCATGTGCGGGATTCTTCCGCCCTCCATTCATCCAGCTTCTAGACTGCATAGAGTCATAGACTCGATCTGGCCGCTTGCCCGCGGCCAATCATCCCAAGGTTCACCAAAGATTGACTCATGGCTGTCTGCCATGTGAAAGACATCATCCATCCCTCCGATGCATAATCCAGACCAGGACACTCGCAAACTATTTCACATGCAATCGAGTAACAACGACCACCTCTATTTATAACGTAGATAGGCCAAACACCGGATCCCGCCGAACTACCCTGTTCATCTACCTGGTCTATGCTGTGTGGCTGCACTGTGTGTCAGTGTGACTGGACAAAGTCGGAGAGGGCCGGGAAAATGGATGCGGATCACATGACTTTTCCGCGGCGGAGGGGAGGATAAGTGGATGATGTCAGAAGTTGCCCGATGCCGCGGTTAATCGATGGGTATGCTTCGGCTGGTATGAGTATACTAGGATTTGTACATAGTTTGATTTCTGAATACAATTGATGATATTTGTTGAGCTGATTAACTATTATATACATAATGATGAAGAGCAATGGAATGTTCAGTACGGAGTAGACAATGGAGGTCTGTCTACTATCTAGGGGGATGGCGCTAGTGGTATCGATAAGATAAAGACAACGCGGGGAACTTGAGCTCTCTACGGAGTACATGCACACTATTTGTACACAAATATCGGCCGAGAATAGCGGCCAACTATGGCCAATTTCCAAGATAGAAGAAAAATAAAACCAATCAACTCAAAAAGAAACAGTCAGATCAATTGCTGGGCTCCGTTAACCGGGGCTATTGATTGGCCCAGGGCAGAATGTCTGACCTTCTGTCCGGGCCGCGGCTATGGGGAAGGTACTGACGTCGACATTTATCAGTCGAGAGGATCCTTCCTATCGTCCGAGACTTTTCTCTTTCATACTCCTCCATAGGTAGATATATCATTGCTCTTTCCTACTTGTACCAAGTCACACCTACTACATTGAGCATATTGAATATATTGAAGGCAAACGACAAAATGACTACCGTCGAAACCCAGCTCCAGGGTGTCTCCATCCTCGGAACCGTCAACAACGAGCACCGCAAGATCCTCACCAAGGAGGCTGTTGCCTTTCTAGCACTCTTGCACCGCACATTCAACAGCACCCGCAAGTCCCTGCTCGAACGACGAATTACGCGTCAGGCAGAGATTGACCGCGGCCATCTTCTTGATTTCTTGCCAGAGACGAAACATATTCGTGAAAATGATGCATGGAAGGGGGCTCCTCCTGCCCCCGGGTTGGTGGATCGTCGTGTTGAGATTACGGGACCGACGGACCGGAAGATGGTGGTGAATGCGTTGAATTCGGATGTGTGGACTTATATGGCTGATTTTGAGGGTACACTCTATTCACTTTTTGGTCAATATGACTAGAGGCTAATGGATATAGACTCCTCGGCCCCTACATGGGAGAACATGATCAACGGCCAGGTCAACCTCTACGACGCTATCCGCCGTCAAGTCGACTTCAAGATTGGAAACAAAGAATACAAACTCCGCACAGACCGAACACTCCCTACTTTAATCGCTCGTGCCCGTGGCTGGCATTTGGAGGAGAAACACTTCACAGTTGATGGCGAGCCCATCTCCGGCTCTCTCTTTGACTTTGGTCTATACTTCTTCCACAATGCGCGCGAACTCATCGCCCGAGGCACCGGTCCTTACTTTTACCTTCCCAAGATGGAGTCTCACTTGGAGGCTCGTCTGTGGAATGACGTCTTCAACTTGGCACAAGACTACGTTGGTCTTCCTCGCGGAACTATCCGTGCTACAGTCTTGATTGAGACCATCACCGCCGCCTTTGAGATGGACGAGATTATCTACGAGCTCCGTGACCACAGCTCCGGTCTCAACTGTGGTCGTTGGGATTATATTTTCAGCTTCATCAAGAAGTTCCGTCAGAACCCCAACTTTGTTCTTCCAGACCGCTCGGCGGTTACAATGACTGTGCCGTTTATGGATGCTTACGTCCGTCTTCTTATCAAGACTTGCCATCGCCGAGGCGTTCATGCCATGGGTGGTATGGCCGCTCAAATTCCTATCAAGGATGATCCACAGGCCAACGATGTCGCTATGGAGAATGTCCGTAAAGATAAGCTTCGTGAAGTCCGTGCCGGTCACGACGGTACTTGGGTTGCTCACCCTGCCTTGGCCGCCATTGCCTCTGAGGTTTTCAACAAGTACATGCCTACTCCTAACCAGTTGTTCAACCGCCGCGAAGACGTCCATGTCACTGCCAATGACCTCTTGAACACCAACGTCCCCGGCTCCATCACCGAAGAAGGAATCCGAAAGAACCTCAACATTGGTCTTGGATATATGGAGGGCTGGCTCCGCGGCGTCGGCTGCATTCCCATCAACTATCTCATGGTTCGTCTCCCCATCAATCCCACATCCTAAAATAAAACCCTCGTTGTAAGGATAATGCTAACCCCAAACAGGAAGACGCCGCCACCGCAGAAGTCTCCCGCAGTCAACTCTGGCAATGGGTCCGCCACAACGTCACCACCGCCGAAGGCAAACGCATCGACAAGGCCTACGCTCTTCGCCTACTCCAAGAACAAGCCGAGTCACTTGCCTCTAATGCACCCAAGGGCAACAAATTCCAACTTGCAGCCAGATATTTCGCGACCCAGGTCACTGGTGAAGATTATGCGGATTTCTTGACTTCATTGCTGTATAATGAGATTTCGTCGCCGGGTAATGCTGCTAAGCTTTGATTTGTTGATTGAAGTTGAAGTGTTGATGGTTCATGGTTGAAAAGGCGTTATGAGTATATGTATATAAGCTTGTCATTGTTATGATTCTCTTTTGGTTATGTTCAATATATCTATTGCACAGATACTGGTGCTTTGAATAAACTTGGAGTAAAGTAGAGCTGGGTCAAGTGGTTGGTTCTCCATTTCGACTTGGGTGTCCTTGTGCTACAAGTACCGTGGTAGACATATGCCGTGCAAATAAGCTTAAATTAGACTATTCTTTGTCCTTTGTGGACTATCTTGACCTGGTATATGAGAAATACTACTTGGCAATTTGTCCGATGTCTTTAGTGTCTTCTCTGCAAGTAGCTCCTTTCTTTTCGTTCGGATCGTCTTACATAGTAGGGGGCGCGAAAATAATCTGTCTATTAATTTACACGCAGCCCACCAGACTAAGAAGTCAAAAGGATAAAAGGAACATACAGACGAAGAAAAATAGCTCGACCATTCAACGAATCCACACCAGCTGCATTCTCTGCTAACTACTCTCCACTGCACCACTACATACAATCCCAACAGAGAGAGCTACAGCACTTATATCTTATCCTTCTCAGTAACACACTCAACATGCTCATCCTCAACACCCAGAAACCCCTTTTCGCCTTTATCCGCCAACGCATGCTCAACAGCCGCTCGTCCAGTGAGATAATCCGATCCAAACGCCTCACCAACATCCTCCAAATCCTTCCCATGCGTCTCCGGCAACGCAAAATAGACGATTAACCAAAGCACAAGGAGATTGACACACCATACAATATAATACTTCCATGTAATCGCCTCCATG
Source organism: Talaromyces nanjingensis (assembly GCA_031010415.1). NCBI lineage: Eukaryota > Fungi > Ascomycota > Eurotiomycetes > Eurotiales > Trichocomaceae > Talaromyces > Talaromyces nanjingensis. Next base: position 6,227,590 of record JARFPJ010000001.1, read on the forward strand.
GCGATCGGATTCACGTAGTTATTGAATAAACCCGCTATATTGCCGGAAAGTTGGTAGATCATGGACCCCGTAGCGCGCATGGTGTAAGGGCAGATTTCCATTACGTAGGGAATACCGATGAGGGCTGGTAGGTTGCAAGGTTGATAGAGGTATATCATGACCACGACACCGATCGCAAGACCGTGATTCTGGAAATTGGACTGCTGCGCGAGCGCGGAGAGGATCGTCCAGATTGTGTAGACGAGGCATAGTAGCGTGAGACCGGTGAGGAAGACCTTGCGTCGTTTGTACATGTCGATAATGGACGCGAGGGCAACGGAGGTCACGAGACTCCACACGGTGATTCCGAGGTTGATTTTGAGTTGCGCAACGGCGTCTGTGATGCCGATGTTGTCGAGTATAATGTGCAGGTAGTAGGAAATCAAGGCGTTGCCTTCCAATTGAAGCATGGCAGGGATGAAGAAACAGATGAATAGTCGATGGCGCATTGCGGGAGTTTGAATCCATTTGAGCCAACTGGAGAGATTTTGGAGTTTCTCCTGCTCTATTGTCGCCGTGATCTCGGCCATTTGTAGTGAGACGATGAGTTCGTCTTCGTTCCCGCCGGCGTGGTACTTGATGAAGAATTGGCGCGCTTCTTCTTCGCGACCCTTGTCAACGAGCCAGCGGGGGGACTCGGGTCCCAGAAAGGCCAGTATGAGCTGGATAAGAGGGAAGAAGCCCTGAAGAATGGAAGGGATACGCCAGCTCCAGGTTGATGTCTGAAGCGAAGATTGGTATGTACCCCAGGTAATCAACGCTGCAAAGAAAGCGCCCAGAGGCCAGGATGCGATCAGCATGGCGGTTATGGTGCCGCGGTGAGTAGGGTATGCGCATTCGGTTACGTAGGGAGATGCAGCGGTTGAGGCAAGACATCCTCCGACACCGATCAAGATTCTCGCACCCATAAACATGGAGAAGTTCTGAGCGACTCCCTGGAGAACGGCGCCAATAATGATGATTATGCATCCGAGCATGATACTCATTCGTCTGCCCAGATAATTGCACAGGAAAGTCACAAATGGGATGACGATCAGCGTACCGATCGTTATACCATTCGACATTGTCCCCAGGCGACTACCGGCTGGATGATCGAAATAATCCTGCCACGAGACGACGCTTTGCAGTCCGTTCATCATACTTCCGTCAAAGCCAGAGACGACTTGAGCCAGGACACCGGCCATGAGAAAGATGTTGAGCTTGAGTAGGTGTGGCACGAGAAACCATGGCTTGTCATGTCGTGGGGTGACGCTGAGGACGGTTTTGCCCTCGTGAAGGGTTTCGGAGACCTTTTTGGTGTCCTCCATGGCTGTCGTCCAGATGTCTCCTTCGTAATGTCCGGAGGAAATGCACAAGAGGGTGGGAAGAGTGCTTATTTAAGTGCATGGATTCCCATCATTTGCTGGTTATAGACGCGTATAGCACAACGACTGGAACAATTAACAACTCGTGAGTATAATCGAAGTAACTAAAACAAGCATCAAATCCGGGGTAATGTTTCTGCTTTTTCGGTTCCGGTAGCCCCATCAAGGTTTGAGACCATACTCACGAGGGAAGTTATCTAAGAGTCTTGCCCAGGGACTGCGGCATAAAGCATTCGTTTAGTCGAATGATTTGGAATGAATTACCCTCGGCTCCGGGTTCCCCGAGCTTTGCATTGCAATTGGCAATTGGCAATTGGCAACGATGATACATAATCAATTAAGCCGTTCGTATCTCCACATTTCACTCCGCATTGTCTTTCACACATTCATTCGTCCTCCGCAATCTCACTTTCTGGGGTTGGATGGTGCATACTTGAGAGTATCATACGGTCTAGATCCCTAGCGCGTAGAATTTCAGCATATAGTAGTCCACAGCCAACAAGAGACGCCATGCTAAGTTCACGATGGAATGATCATGCGTACTTTCCGGCGCCCATAATGACTTGACTCGAGAGGATTTGCGAGTCCTAGACCTGAGACCATGTCAGATGATCCACGCGTCTGCAATAGAATGCCCTTTTTGAAGAGAATTGTTTTGGGTATTCGTAGAAACCATGATTCCAGATCGGTCAATTTAGACTACGTACATAGTAAGGACGGCCCACTTGACTGGCTATGGTTAATATTCCAGGCTAATTTATCCGTGCTCAAACCGCCTAATAGGCTAGTTAGTATACCTAGGTAATTATCAGCTGAATTTGCAAGCGTTGCTCCCCCGCACTCTGGATCAACGCATGTCTTAAGGTCCGCAGCTGGGCTGTAGTCCTTACGTGCATCCAGGAATAGAATCCCTCGAAATGTCCGTCGAATCAGTTTCAAGATACAGATCTCGTAAGAGAACAGCACATGCGGTACTGAAGACCTCCCGGGCTAAATGTTTGTTGGTTTGATCCTGACAAAATTTTGCTGTAGTGCGACGCTTGTCGGCACCGGAAAGTGAGGTACGTTCTCTGTTACTGTGATAATGTAAACAATTGTACTTATAAAAAATAGATGTGACGGCCGACAACCATGTACGACCTGTTCCTCAACAGGAGAGGATTGCGCATATGGCGCAGATGCTGTCTCGTTGGTGACATGGCCAATTGTATCTGCATGAGAAATACTGACACCAATTGACCTTGACAGCCGCAGCAAAAGCGACATGATCCTCGATGTCGCACTACGTTCTCAAGATCTTCTCCGTGAAATGTCGGCCCATCTGGTAAGACCAAGATTACCTTGGTGTGTTTGGGAGAGACATCTCCGTTGACCATGGGGGAGGCAGACATCCATTACCGGCCTGATATCAAGCGGAGATCTGCCAAATCACAGCCTGAATTTCTCGCCTCAGGCTATGATATCTCCTCGCACAATAGATAAAGACCACGCTCAGCCCGACACTCCCACAGACCATATCTCCAATGCAGCGCTATCACCGCTGCACGCCTCCACCACCGAATCAATCCTCGCCTGGCCGCAATTCGCAGACTTTCATGCCCTGAGGCAAGAACATAGTACCCCTGTCTTCCATCTAGAAAGCACACGCCCGCCTTTGCCATCCAGGCCTGTTGCAATACATCCCTACATCGGCAAGTACGAAATAGACGAGACAGTGCAAAGCTTCGAGCGGAATATCAATTTCTGGTACCCGACCATGTCTCGGGAGAGGACAATGCAGCTTCGACGGGAGATCATGTCTGGAGTCGTTGATGAGAGCACAGGATCATGTCTTGCGTTTCTAGTCATTGCATTGGGGTGCGCTGGCGAGCTTATATGCACTTTTGCAGAGAACGAAAATCCGGATTCCGAAAATCTAGACTTGCAGAATCAGCGGCGGACGATGAGTGAGTTATACTTTGATATTGCTTTCAAAAAGGTTTATCTTGCGCAGGCGGAATGCTCAGTTGAAGCTGCGCAATGCCTATTTTTCACGGGGTATGTCTATTGCAAAATTCTGCGATACTACCTAGGTAGCTGATTCTTTGCCAAAGGCTATTCTTTGCCTTCTTACAACGGCCATTACAAGCATGGTCCTTCATTAGTGCAACTGCAACAAAGTGCCGGTTGCTTCTGTCATACCAAAAGCAAGATTCACCCTCGGAGGAACAAGAATGCCTACGTCGTATCTTCTGGTCTTGCTATATCCTTGAAAGGTGTGTCTAGTCATTCAAAGATATGATACAACAGTTTAACCGTGTGGCATTAAAGTGATTATCTCGCCGAACTATCAGCACTCCCTCAAACCGGGATCGCCGATATCGAATCATCCGTCCCACTTCCAGGCGTATATCACACACATGAGTCGCAAACCGACGAAGAACAATCATCACTCTATTTTCTAGCTTGTATCTCAATGCGCCGCCTTCTCAACCGCGCACACAACCTTCTCTATGCACGGGACACCGGCGTCGGATTCGACAGACATCAATTTCCATCCGTTGTCGCCGAGCTCGCCCATCAGCTCGAGAGCTGGAAAGACCTTCTCCCTCCTCAGTTTCAATTCCCCGTGAATCACGAGCTGGCAAGGACTCAGGCCGGTGGATTTCTTCGTCAGAGATATCTGACATGCAAAAGCGTTATTTACAGGCCTTATCTAACATGGGCGCTGTCTACTACTTCTTCCTCCAATTCTGGACCGACTACTATTGCAGAGGAATTACCGCCATCTGTTTACGAGGGCTGCGAAATATGTCTCAATGCTTGCTGGCTCCATGCGCAGAACCTGCGCAGTTTTCCGCATACGGTTATGGTTGATACGTGGATATGTTCACTTTCGTAAGGCCTCCCACGATACTGACTTACACTGTCACACTATAAGCTCATTGACATGTTTTCCACAGTATGGCATCGGTCATGCTCATCACATTGGCCGTATCCCGTATAAATGCGCTCAGAGGGTGTATCCCTCCACAAGTGGTAGATATCGGTTCCCATCTAAGTAGATTATTCGAGCAGTGGATGCATATCCCCGGTCGTGGAGTGTCGCCGAGTGTACATCAAAGCAAAAAGCTCATTGATGATGTCAACCTGTCATTGTCGATGATACTGGAGTAGTTCGCCATACAGATCTACGAAGGTATTGTGAAGTGTATGGGTTGATTGCTCGCTCCTTGATATCTAGTCGGATTTATTGTGAAAATTCAGCCAGGGGAACTAGTTCCATCGCTCACACCATATGATTAAATGCACGTTTACCTATGTAAATAGCTCGAGCCAATGAAAAGCTAAATCCTAAACACCCAACATGTCAGACAAGGCAAGCCAGAATATCACTGGCCTACTTATCTAGGTAGGAAAGATGGCCGGTCTTCATACATGCAGAAACATTCCCCGCATCAATCAAGCTAGTTTTCCTCGCTCCCAAGATGCAATCAAAAAATAGATTATCGGCTCCGACATCCCCGAGCATGTTTCCGCACAGATGTAGCTGTTTTGTCGACAGCAAGGAATTGTTTTCACAGGACTACCCAGGATACTATGACTGCTAACTTGATGACATCTTTTGACCGATGAAATCATAAAAGAGGAAAGCAAACTGTCCGCTGTTCCAAGGTTGTCTTTGGCTGATATATAACTCGGCAACAAAATCCGTGCCGTTACGAGAACGCCATTTACATTGAATACATACCTAGGTATTGTTTGAATACATATTTGTTGCTCACTTTGCGAGCCTCAAAAAGCTCCAAAATCTATAACCCCAATTCATTCGAAAATGTCTTCAGTTAAAGTCAGCTCAGATGAGGCACTGGCAACTCACATCCCCGACTATGAAAACCCCCGCATCTTCCAACGAAACCGTCTTCCAGCACGCTTTTACTACCTCCCGGAGACATCCATCTGCCTGAACGGGACCTGGGACTTCAACTACGCTCCCTCACCATTACATGCTCCCGAGCCAACTGCATCTCTCGGATCAAACAAAAGCGTAATCGAATCCGCCATCGAGAGGACATCCAGCGACGATGAGGGACAATCACTATCCATGCTTGATCTGAGAGACTCACCAACCCCAGAATGGACCACGATTACTGTGCCCGGCCACTGGCAACTCCAAGGCCATGGACACCCGCACTATACGAATGTCGTGTTTCCATTTCCTGCTTGCCCGCCTTATGTGCCATCTGAGAATCCGACCGGTACATACCGCCGTTCGTTCCAAGTTCCGTCCAGGTGGGAAAAGTCCTCTCAGCTGCGTTTACAGTTTGACGGCGTCGACAGCGCCTATCACGTATGGCTGAACGGAGTCGAAGTCGGATATTCTCAGGGGAGCCGGAACCCGGCAGAGTTTGACGTGTCGAGTATCATCAAACGAAATGGAGTCAACGACTTGTTTGTTCGCGTGTACCAGTGGTCTGATGGATCATACATTGAAGATCAGGATCAGTGGTGGTTATCTGGTAGGCTCTCGCATGAAAAAAAGGGAATTTCGGTCGTGTGGCTAATGATTATAGGTATCTTCCGGGACGTACATCTCGTCTCTTTTCCCTTGCAAGCACGCATTGAGGACGTCTTCGTCAAGACTGAACTCGACAGTACCTATATCGACGCCACGCTTCGTGTTTCACTCTCTTTGCACGCAGAGTCAACTTGTCTGGTTAGAGCCAAATTATACAGACCAGACGACAGTGACGACATTCTTAAATCAGCGGAGCTGAATATTGAAACCGGACAAGAAACCGCAGAAATTGTCATGCCTGTACCAACGCCTCAGAAATGGACAGCAGAAACTCCTACTCTCTACAAACTGGAAATCAGCTTATTCATGAGCAACGATGGCTCTTCGCCACTCCAAACTATCGTTCAGAAAGTAGGGTTTAGAAAAGTTGAAATCAAAAATGGAAATCTCACCGTCAACGGTCAGCCGATACTTCTTCGCGGCGTGAATAGACACGATCATCACCACCTCTTCGGCCGCGCTGTCCCTCTTTCCTTCATCAGGGAAGATCTCCTCCAAATGAAGCGTTACAACATCAACGCTCTGCGCTGTTCTCACTACCCATCGCACCCGCGAATACTAGAACTATGCGACGAGCTCGGCCTCTGGGTCATGGACGAAGCTGATCTTGAATGCCATGGTTTCTACGATGCCGTTGCTCGTCCGATGGACATACCCGAATCGATGGACTACGAAGAACGAAAGAAATTGGCATTCAGCAAGGCCGCTGAATTCACCACGAACAATCCCGAATGGAAAGATGCTTATGTCGATCGGATGACGCAGTTGATACACAGAGACAAGAACCATGCCAGCGTTATTATCTGGTCGTTGGGAAATGAGGCATTCTATGGTCAAAACCACAAGGCCATGTACGAGTATACGAAGGACGTCGATCCAAGTAGACCGGTACACTATGAAGGCGACGCTCAAGCTTTGACCGCCGATATGTTCTCTTACATGTATCCTTCATTTGAACGCCTGATTGATTTCGCAACTGCAGAAGGGGACGATTTCTCAAAACCTATTGTTCTCTGCGAATACGCCCATGCCATGGGTAATGCGCCAGGTGGCCTTGTAGAATACATGGACGCATTCCGCAAGTATCGCAGGCTTCAAGGAGGCTTCATCTGGGAATGGGCCAACCATGGTCTCTGGGTTGAGCCTAAGGAACCGGGAAAGAAAGGTTTCTACGCTTATGGTGGAGATTTTGATGATTTCCCGAATGATGGAGACTTTGTTATGGATGGGCTTTGTTTTAGTGATCACAGTCCAACTCCAGGGCTGATAGAGCTGAGGAAGGCATATGAACCGGTGCGAGCTTGGATTGAGAACGACTTGATCATTATCAAGAATGAATACGACTTTATTAGTCTGGATGATATTTTGGCTGTGTTCAAGATTGAAGCTTTTTCTGAGAAGTACATACCCAGATAGTCTTGTCTTTCTGGAAGTTAACCCGACTAACTTGATTCAGGTCTGCGAAAATTCTAAGCAGCGGTACCTTAAATATACCACACATACCAGCTAGCCAGCAGGGCACAATTCCCCTACCAACAGGTATCAATTTTTCTGTCACTGGTGAAATCTGGCTATCCGTGAGCTTTCTCTCCAAGACTGCGCACAGCTGGGCCGATAGCCACACCGAGGTGGCCTGGTTTCAGCACTGTCTCCGCTCGAACAGGTCTTTATCCCTTCCTATACATACTATGAATAGCCCTGCCAGTCTTGAAATCCACACAACCGGCACCTCCCACACCATCACCGGCCAAACATTCTCTATTGCCTTTTCCCGCGTGACGGGAAACCTTTCAACCTGGCTTGTCAACAATCAATCCCTCCTCGAGTCCGATCCTCGAACCAATGCGGCTCTATCCGTCGGCTTCTGGCGTCCACCAACTAGCAACGATATGCCATTCGACCTCCCCGAATGGCGTCGTTTCGGTATCGACAACCTCAGCAGCCATCTGCGCAGCTTTCACATCGCGCGACGAAGCGACGGTAGCGTCCAAATCACCACCAAGACATTCATCTGCACACCCATTCTTGCTTGGGGGTTCAAGGCCACCTCTTCCTACACCATTGGCATTGACGGCACACTCATGGTGTCCGTCCAAATCACCCCTGAAGGCCCAGCGCCAAAGACCCTGCCCCGAATGGGGCTAGATCTATATCTGGCAGATTCTTTGGATCATGCAACCTGGTTCGGCCGCGGACCGGGGGAAAGTTATGCTGATAAGAAAGAGTCGCAAAAGATGGGCATTTACAAAGCCGACACGGCTCAGCTTCACACCCCATACGAAGTGCCTCAAGAGAATGGCAACCGGTTAGATACTCGATGGTTGCGTATGGCCGACGGACGTGGTTGGGGGCTTAAGGCGATCAGAACGAGTATCGCTTCCGATGATTTACAGCCTTCCGCGCCATTTCAATGGGCTGCCAGCCGGTACAGTGCAGAAATGATCGAGAATGCAAAACATCCGTGTGATCTCATCGCTGAAAAGGCGGTGCATCTGCGTTTGGATATTGCAAGTGCTGGAGTTGGGACCGGTGCTTGTGGGCCGCGAACGTTGGAGAAGTATCAGGTTCCATGCGAGGAGAGTGTGATATCTTTCTGCTTGCAGCCGTGCTTTGACGATTCTGACATATAGATTGGACTGTTTACGAAGTAACGTATATCGAGATCATACAGAAATTGGAATAGAGTCAATGAAATTGTTTTGCTTGCCCATTGCTGTCCAGTTACCATGCATCATCGGAATTTCCTGAATATAGCAAATAGCCCTACATCCTCAGGATGACAGACTAAGTCAACATTAAGGTGATAGCGTATCTACAAAGGATAGCCGCTTCCAGCCATTGCACCGTTCAAGAGCACGCTGGGTCAAAAAACATCACACTCTGAAGAATACATGATTGGTGGATAAAACGGGCTTACTATTTGCTTGAATATATTCTTGATATAGTGACCTGCACATGTAATGCCCACTTAAACAACAACCGGGAATGATATGCATACGTTCCCCGGATCTTCTGACCTATATTTGGCTCTTATCCACACTCATGGAAGGAAACGCTCCCAAATTTTCTTCCGGAAAATCTCCCTACGGAAACCCTCTTGGTTAAATTCGAAAATATGCCCTCTTCTTTACTGAAGCGGGGGCGGGGATGTCGGATGCTTAACCTTGAGGTTGCGGGGAGAGTCGCAGGGAGTTCTACAACCTTAGTGTGATGTCGCGGAAGTAAGGGCATATGGCCATAGAGGCTGCTAGATCTGCAGAATCTCCGCCTTGAGATAGTTTCCGATATCCCCGAGGTTGCATCAACTCATGATCCAGGAGAATACGTGAAGAGATAAAGGTCCTGCAACCCGTCCTCGTTGTGACCGCTCGAATCCTCTAGTCAATTAATGCGGTGCCTTGTTCTGTTTTCTCCAAGACTGGTGTCATAACTACATTCATCATGAAGCAGATAAATCGTGAATGGCTCCTAGGGCTAGCGTTGGCCACCGCCACGATGCCAATCGTATCTGCCGACTTGACGACGACCATCAGCTCCACCACGAATTGGGGCACCTGGGAGGGTTTTGGCGTATCTCTTGCATGGTGGGCCAAGGCGTTTGGCACACGGAGTGACTTGGCCGACATCTGTTTCTCGACTAAATCGACAACCTACAATGGGCAGAGCATTCCCGGCATGGGTTTCACAATTGCACGGTACAACGCCGGCGCATGTAGCTGGAACACCGTCAATGGCTCCGCGATGGTCGTGTCGCCCGACATGATCAAGTCGCGACAAATGGAAAGCTACTGGGTAGACTGGCTCAACACCTCACCGTCATCGTCGAGCTGGAGCTGGAGCGTCGACGCAAACCAGCGTAACATGTTGTCCATGGCCAAAGCCCGCGGCGCAAACATCTTTGAACTCTTCTCCAACTCCCCGCCGTGGTGGATGTGTCTCAATCACAACCCTTCTGGATCCAACGACGGCTCCAGTGATAACTTGCAATCGTGGAACTACGACCAGCATGCAGTGTATCTGGCCACCATTGCCGAATACGCGGCGCAGAACTGGGGTGTATCCTTTCAGTCCGTGGAAGCCTTCAACGAGCCGTCCTCGGACTGGTGGAATGGCCAAACGGGAACCCAAGAAGGTTGCCACTTTAACGTCAGCACTCAGGCGACTGTGATTGGGAATCTGCGAACTGAATTGAACAATCGGGGTCTCAGCTCGACTCTAGTCTCGGCCTCGGACGAAAACACCTATGACTTGGCCGTTTCCACGTGGAACAGCCTCGGAAGTACGGCAACGAGCAAGGTCGGCCGTATCAACGTCCACGGATATCAATATACTGGAGGCCGACGGGATACGTTGTACAGCCTGGCATCCGGCGCCGGGAAACGGCTCTGGAACAGTGAGTACGGCGAGAGCGACGCAACGGGCCAGTCGCTCGTCACCAACCTGATGCTTGACTTTCGCTGGCTCCACCCTACGGCCTGGGTGTACTGGCAGGCCATCGATGGCGGTGGCTGGGGCTTGATCGATGGGGACAACGATAACGTATCTCTCGGAGCCGTCAGCCAAAAGTACTTTGCACTATCACAGTTCACGCGCCATATTCGACCTGGAATGCGCATCCTGGACGGCGGAAGCAACTACACCGTCGCAGCATACGACTCCTCAGCCCAGAAGCTAGTCATCGTTGCTGCGAACTGGGGTGCTGCCCAGTATCTCAACTTTGAACTCTCCGACTTTAGCAAGCCGGGGGTCAGCGGCGCCGTGGTCCCGCGCTGGATCACCCAAGTCGGAACTGGCAATCAGTACGTGAGCTACAACGATACGTATATTAGCGGGACCAAGTTTTGGTCGTACTTTCCCACCGGAGCGGTACAGACGTTTGAGGTGTCGAATGTGGTACTGTAAATGATACCAAGGTGTTGTTAGACACGCGGTATAAAGGCTCTACGTGCGCATATACCTACATTCGCCTACCACACATATTTAAAGATATTCAGCATCAGTTATCCATAGCTATGAATTGACCATGTTGCTCAGCTCACCCTCATAGGTTCATTGGAGAAGCCTGGCCCTGTTCTTTCTTCGTCCGTGCTAAATCGACAAGAAATCTTCTTCTCCGTGCTCATTTCCTATCCCATATGCCCGTTCAACAAGGGCAGCGCAAAACGGTATAACAACCCAAAGATATCCGTCTACTCACCAGCCAAAACAGCCAATATTTAGACTATACTAGTTCTCCAGAACCCCATCCGTCCCCTCAGACATGTACCACAGCCTTGGAGGGTACCTTGGTAGTCGTATGTAGTAAAAATAAGCTTAAATTTAGACCATTCTTTCTCCTTTTTAGACCTTCTCGACCTGTCATATGCGGGATCACTACTTGGCGATTTTCCCGACGTTGTTGTGATGTTCTACCCCTGGATCTCTTTTCGACTGACTACGTAGCTACATAGCCAGCTGTGTATTGCAGAGAAGTTGATGCATGTAGAGTAAAGAACAGCAATTCGTCCGTAGAATGAACGTAACTACCTAGGTAGGCAAGATTTGATATCGAGACAGCCTATTTTCGTTTCATCAACTAGACAACGACATGATCAAGTGAGAATCGTTTCTTTACTTCTTATTGTATGCTGAGAGAGGTATGGGCCCCACGATGAACATTGCGGCGGTTATGTGGGGTTTTGACTAAGGCTTCTATATACATATTTGCTTGATCTTCCTGTCTTGTGGCCTTTATTGAGTTATTTTCGTTTCAATTACTTATATGATATATCAACTTGCGATTCCTGATTACAGTTAAATGCCTTCCAAATGAATGAATGAATGATTATAGCGTTGCCTTGTTGCACACCTCAGTACCAAGAGAGTTCTCCACATGAGCTATGTGGAGAGCTCGGGGAGAACATTTGTATAAATTCCTTGCCACCGGTCTGATTGCCAAAATGATTGATGTTGAGTTTTTCACGGAGACCGAAGAGGAATATCTATTGGATACTGAGTATGTCCCGGTAGATGAGGTTGAAGAATTTGAGCGGTTTGTATCCATCACGGAGTCCGGAGGGATGTTAGGGCTATTTGTGTTTGGTAAGTGAGGTCATAGCCATATGCCATCTGGGAATGAAGTTTCAGGCACAGATGGTTGTGCTTATGGCGGGATTGGATTAACGTGTCATCTAATGAAGAGAGAGTAGGAGAGTGTGAGAGAGATTTGACTTCATGGATGAATAATAGCGCCTTTTCAGGGGGTTTCTATATAGTGCCATATCCACTGCATGAGTAATAGCGTCTTTTTCAAGGGTTTTCAGGGCTTTATGTGACTAGACATATACTTTTATGAGGAAGAGGAACTTACACCATGAATCGGGAGGGATTGCTACTTCATGAATCACATGTCGATCTTTGAAAGTACCTACGGCGGTCCTACGTACTCAACGGAGCTGAGCTGAAGGCCTGCACAAGACCAAATAGGCTAAATGCAGCGACGTAAGCAGTCAAACCAATCGAATGCTTCACGAGTTATGCTATGTCCCAGTATCCAAGTTATACCCCTGTTCAAATCGCTAGTACGTAGTCAGGATGGTAGAAGTACTATGTAAAAGCACGGAAATGAGGGCACAGTTCCCCGCATCGGGACCCAACACAAGGTTTGCGAAGAGCTGGCCGTTTAGTGAATGGGGCTATGAAATCCCTCTCTTTCTCACTTTTATTCTTTTTTCATTTCCTTTCCTCTTCGTATCTTGATATTGTCAACTTCATCCATACAACTCATGTAAGTCTTTCCTCATCTCGGATATCTCTACAGCCTGGAGTATGTGTACACTGACATCATAAGAAAATGGCCCGTCACCAAAACCCACCTTTCCGCGCAGAGCACCTGGGCTCTCTGCTCCGGACAGAGACTCTCGTCAAGAAGCGCGACCTCCTGACCGAAGGAAAAGTCACCCGCGAAGAATTGATCCCCATCGAGGACCAGGACATCAAGGACATCGTCGCAAAGCAACAAGAGCTCGGTTTCCACGCTATTACTGATGGCGAGTATCGACGACACAGTACGCCTTCCCCTCCCCTTCTTTTCCGGTGTAAAGATTGTGTGTGTGTTGCTAACTGGCAAAGTGTTCTGGGGCTCCTTCTTCCCCAACCTCGAGGGCTTCACACAAATCATGAAACCTTCCCCGGACATGTTCCGTCTCTACATGCCCGACATCGCGGCTTTCGTAGAAGAAAAAGTCGAGCCCGGTGAGACCGTGATTTGTGACGGTAAAATCAAGCATGCCGGTAGCAGCTACATTGAGGATTTCAAGTACCTTGCCGGGTTGGTCAAGCCTGAGGAAGTGAAGAATATTAAAATTACGCTCGCGGCTCCCAATTGGTATCATATGCGATACAAGGAAGGATATGCTTATAGCAAAGATGCGTATTCTTCTGACGAGGAGTATTTTGGTGATATTGCGAAGGCGTATCAGGAGGAGTTGCGGATTTTGTACGAGGCGGGCTGCAGAAATGTGCAGTATGACGATCCCAACCTTGCTTGTAAGTTCTTTTCCCTCTTCTCCCGAATTGAAAAAGGGACGAGGGAGGGGCTAATGAGATAGATTTCTGCTCCGAAAAAATGATCGAAGGCTGGAACGCCGACCCCCTCAACAAAGGCACAACCGAAGACTTGCTCGACAAATACATCAAACTCTACAACGACTGCATCGCCAACCGCCCCGCCGATCTTCATGTTGGCGTCCACCTGTGCCGCGGCAACTTCCACAATTCCCGCCACTTCTCCGAAGGAGGCTACGACCGTATCGCCGTTAAGCTCTTCAAGGAGTTGAATGTCGACACCTATTACCTTGAATACGACACCCCGCGCGCCGGGGGCTTTGAGCCTCTCAAGGAACTCCCCGTAACCAAGAACGTGATCCTGGGCGTCGTAACCTCCAAATTCGATGATATGGAGGATAAAGAAGAAATGAAGAAACGCATCCTTGACGCTGCCGCATTCATTGCGCAGGGGAACAACATTTCCGTGCAGGAAGCGCTTAAGCAGTGCGGTGTTAGCCCTCAGTGTGGGTTTGCGTCCCATCATGGCGGAAATGCCATTAGTCGGGAGGGGATGATTAAGAAGTTGAAGCTTGTGCGTGAGATTGCGGATGAGATTTGGCCTAATGAGCCTTAATCCCTTTACCCTTGTATTGGGGGAGGGTGGCTTTCCGGATGTACGATCAGCTTTCAACAAGATGATGTAGGTTACGAGTTATGGCTTGGGTATGATGGGGATAGGGAGTTCAACATTCTTTTACATGAATTAAAACTACACATTTAAACGCAATTCATTATAGCACCGACTTCATTACCACTCCTATTAATAATAGACTAATCTAAACTCCCACACCCATCAACACACAACCGTACCTCCATCTCCATCTCCTCATCAACATTCACATCATTCCCTCCCATGCCTGCCACAGACAAGAAGCCAGGAACATCATCCCCTCTAGCCGGTGCCATCCACCCCATCAACCCCGTACTCGTAGTAGAGCCAACACAAACACCATTAAACGGAAACGGCAAGGGCCGCGAGAAATTAACAATGTTCAATGATATTCGACTCCTTGATTGCGGTGCGTTTGTGGGTGTGGCTATTCTCGATCTGCCCAATTCCCCAACCCAGCGTTAGCCATCATATCCACCTTCTTGGGTTTCAATAGGTAGGGAGGGAAAGGGGGATACCTCATAGCGAGGATCCTGCTCAGAAGCCTGCACTTGACGACCGGTCAGATTACCGGGGGAGGTAAGGACTTCTTTGATTACGCCGACGGTTTCGGATGTGTGACTCTGGGGACCTGTGATGAGGTAGCCGATACGTCGTCAGTATTCGAGGTAGTGTTTGACCAGGTAGGAGGGATAGGACGTACCACCGACAGGCTTGTAGCGGACTGAATCGTTGACTTTGTATTGAGGCATGTTTATATTTGAAAGTTGGAAGACTTGAAGTGACGAAGTCTTTTTGTTTGAGAGTGTTGTTTTTTGAGTAGATTAAGAGATTAAGGATCTTTCGAACAAAGTAGATTCCGTATCTTGATGATCGATCGGTGTAGGAGTGGAATGAAATTCCTCGTCGAATGGGGGGTTATTTATAATGCTAGGACAGTGGCAATTACGAAAGGACTCCGGAACTGAGTGCCTTGTATAAGACACATGCAGTTATGCTTGCTGTTAAGTTCTCTCAAGATATGAACGAGACACTCGGATCAGGACAGAGATGTAGAGAAAGAATCGCCATCTGAAGTCTCACTTGCATCAGCCACTTCGCCGCCAGCGACTTACCTCCGATATGGTCTATCTCAAACGACGGGGGAGGAATACAAGTTGGATGATAGGAACAAACTTCCGTACCACATGGTTCTCTCTGGAGTTTAATTCCGATGATCGTCCGTGGACATATTGACGTACAGTTCGACGGAATTCGGGACTAACCTTGCTGTCTTCCAGATGAATGATTATCAATAGCTCGCTTTAGGCAAGGAGGATTGTGTATCAAAAGCATTTCTTTCTATACATTATCTCGTGCAAATAACCTCTTCTGACATGCGAGGAATAAGAATGAAATAAAATTGAATAATCAAGAAGGAATCAAAAGTCAAAATTAGATGGGAAATACAACAGGGATATCATAAAAGCCAATCGGCAATATGCAAAACCATCAGCAACAGGACAAAAGAAACAAACAAAAAAAGAACCAATCTTCGAATGCTGCGTGGTCATTAATATATTAATCAGGCAAAGCAACGACTATCGAGTGTTGTACAATTCGGCGTGCGGATGACGGTTGTGCGGCTTATTTGGGAGGGGCCGGGGTCTTGACGTTATTCGAGAGCCAAGCCTGAAAGGTCAGTATGTATATATACAGCAAACATCGTGAGGTACTAACCAATCCCTCGAAAATACCGGTTCCTTCAGTGGCGACACTGGGCACGACATACCACAGTCGGTCCTTGAGCTTGTTGAGTTGCAGAGCATTGGTGATTTCCTCGGGGCTGAGATCTGTACACAAACCCAAAATTAGAGACGAATCGACAGAGTTGTAGGATCGGACTTACGGCCTGGAGTATCCTGCTTGTTCGCAAACACCAACAACAGCGCATCTTTCATTTCACGGTCATTGATGATCTTGTGTAATTCCAATCGGGCCTCGCCGAGACGGGCGGTGTCGCTCGAGTCGACCACGAAGATAAGACCTTGGGTGCCTGCAATTGTCAGTAAGCGCTGTCCTGTCGTCTTTTATGGGCGCAACATACCCGAGTAGTAATGCCTCCACAATGGACGGATCTTATCCTGACCACCGACATCCCAGACATTGAATTTGACGTTCTTGTAGGTCACGCTCTCGACGTTGAATCCGACGGTGGGGATGGTTGTCACGTCCTGGTTGAGTTTCAATTTATACAGAATGGCTACTTTGTCAGCATTTCTCCCCTCGCATGCATTTTATTCCCGATTGACTTACTGGTCTTTCCGGCGGCGTCGAGACCGAGCATGAGAATGCGCATCTCCTTGGATCCGAAGATCTTGCCCATTAATTTGGACACTGAGCCACCCATTGTGATGTCGAATTGAGCGGTCGGAAGGGCGATTGCGTGTCAATGGAGTAAGTCGTCGAGTGGTAGTTGGACGTCTGCGCAGCGATTAGCAGTTGCCGAAGAGTAGTCCGTACGGAGCGAATGCAAGTGGCAGCAACACTCACATATACAGGCGGGGCGACGATAACCCGCTTTTGCAGGGCGAGAACAAGCAAGAAGTCGTTGCAGGTGGAGGTGAGGAGGAGGTGGGATTTCGTAGCGTACACGAGCGAGAGTCCGTCAGGTCAGAGAGAACTTAGAAGAGAGGCACGGACCAAAACAAGCAAAGCAAAGCAAACAAGCGTGGCTGCCCCGTAAAAGGGGCACTAAGGCACTAAGGCACTAACAAGCGGCCTGAGGCTGACAGGGGCCGGACTATTGTTTCACCTTGGCACGTGCCTGTCAGCTTTGGCAGCCGCTGATTGGTCGGTTCTTGTCGACTTATCGTTCTTCACGTAACTATCCTCTACTTTGTCATTTGACATTATCATTTTGGCAGTCTTGATTATTTCAGATGAATGATCGAATGATATTTACTGAGCATGGGGTGGCTATCTCAGCACGGGCATATTATGTGGACCAAATACTGCAAGCCACAGCTGTCTGCCTCATACGATCCACGTAGCAGTGGCCTGACAGCCATCACGGCATGTAGTACCTGCCACTACCTGGACATAGTAGAATATGGTACCTAGGTATATCGTGATGGTGGAGCAATGTACCTGCCTCAGGAACAAACAATGCACGTGGTCTATGTATATATACTACGTCATCCACCTGTCACCCGGCTCCTCGCATAAAATCCCTGAGGAAGGAACCATGAATACTTAACATCTTCCAACAGCTTCAGGAACGGATTGAAGACATTGTTCAATCAGACCAGTGACCATGCCTTCAACAAAAGCCATCCACCAGTTCCAGCGACGAGGCTCCGTCTTCCAGAGAAATCTCAATCGACCTCACACCGAAAGATGTGACTGGCAAGGCCCTCCATTTAACGTAAGCCAACAATCCAATACGAAGTATCTTGCTAACTCATCAGCCCCTCTACGCTGGAATTTCGCTGCAGTTCGACGACTCGGCTGCTGCCGTCCTCGCAATCGCGATCCGCGATACAACCTATCTCCTCGACTTTTACGAGCACAACTTTGATGCCAGGCCAAAGGTCAAGCTGACGGGGAAGGATGTAGCCGATTTTATCATTGCCCGGCTGCGGGAGTACAGCGAAGAACATCTCGAACGGTTTACCGGACTGGGCATGCCGCGAGATGTCGCCGATCGATGTCCGCATCTATGCTCGCGCTTGTGGCATGAGTTGGATATAGTGCCTATAGCTTTCACCGAGGGGGTTCCATTGTTCGCTAGATCCCCAGTCGACCATACAAAGTGGAATGCACGATGTATCGACGAGCTTGCCGAAGCAATGTCAAGACGATGTGTGAGATTCTTCGGACCCGGCAACAACCCGATTCTCGACGTTGGCTATCAAGGCCATGTTGAGGTGGACTGTGCATCTCGCATTCGCATTGCTATATTAGAAGACTACAAACCAACTGTTGGGCGTACAACATGGAAAGCCGTGAACCATTATGCATCAGAACTGAAAAAGCGGAATATCAAGATTGCATTCTTCAGCGCAACGCCTCAAGGTGGTGGTGTTGCTCTTATGCGACATGCCCTTGTGCGGTATGCTGCTGTATTAGGTATCGATCTCAAGTGGTACGTCTTCTAGCCTCTGACACAATGACACCATACTAAGAAAGTAAGGTACGTTCCCAAACCACGTCCAGGAGTGTTCCGCATCACCAAGACAAACCACAACATCCTGCAAGGCGTCTCGGCACCAGGGGAGCGGTTTACCGAGGATCGCCAACAAACCATTGAAGAGTGGCTACAAGACAACGCTCGTAGATACTGGCTGTCGTCAGAAGGGCCCTTGCAAAAACCATCAGAAGGAGGAGCCGATATAGTGATTATCGATGATCCACAGATGCCTAGTCTCATCCCCATCGCCAAACATGAAGCGCCAGACCGACCAGTCATTTTCCGCAGTCATATCCAGATCCGAAGCGACCTCGTGGGATTTCCTGATACCCCACAGCATGAGGCCTGGGCCTGGATGTGGGATCGTATCAAGCTTGCAGATGTGTTTATCAGTCATCCGGTGGAAGCTTTTGTTCCTGATAATGTGCCTAAGGAGATGGTTGGATATATGCCGGCGACTACGGACTGGTAAGTTCCATACCTCTTTTCAATTGGTAAATTGGTCTAACTGTGCCAGGCTTGATGGTCTTAACAAAACCATGCGTGATTGGGATGTGGCCTCGTATGGGCGTGTGTTCAATATGTTGTGCTATAATACCCGGATGCCTCCTATCAACTACCCAGACGGTATGCCACTCTTATCACAACCATCATGTCAGTGCTGACTAGTCAGATGAATACATCATACAAATCGCCCGCTTCGATCCATCAAAAGGAATACCCGACGTCCTCGAATCATACGCCAGATTCCACGAAATTATCAAAGAGAACGATGTAGACAACAAACCTCCGAAGCTTTTGATTTGTGGTCATGGATCCGTCGATGACCCCGACGGAAATGCTATTTATGACGCTACGTTGCAGCATATCGAAACCCGACTTCCGCACTTGAAGCACTTGATATGTGTCATTCGTCTAGGACCATCGGACCAGATCCTCAACGCTCTTCTGTCAAAGGCCAAGATCGCCCTGCAACTGTCTACTCGAGAAGGATTCGAGGTGAAGGTATCCGAGGCAATCCACAAAGGCAAACCCGTCATCGCAAGCCGAGCGGGCGGCATTCCATTACAAGTCGAGCACGAAAAGAACGGCTTCCTCGTCGAAGTCGGCGACCGAGAAGCAGTCGCAAAATACCTCTTTGACCTCTGGACAGACCAAGACCTGTACGATCGCATGAGCAAGGCAGCCCTGGAAACGGTGAGCGACGAAGTCACGACTGTGGGTAATGCATTGTGCTGGTTGTATCTTGCTTCGCAGCTCACGGCGGGTAAGTCGGTGAAGCCGAATGAGAGGTGGATTAATGATATGGCGAGGAAGGAGGCGGGTATACCGTATCAGAAGGGGGAGAATAAGTTGAAGAGAGCTGTTCGGGTTGAGAATATGGGTTAACCATCCCAACCTAGGCTTGATGTAGTATATAGCATGTTTTATAGTACATAGATTGATAACGACACGACTAGACGATCTTCCATATTCTCAGCTCCAACGGTAGAAACTCAAAAACAAAGGGGTATCACAGGCAAAAACACATAACCAAACAAACAATCCACGGAACGAGAGATAATCACCGCCCAACAAGTCTATACCTCTCCCTCGCCAACCCCCCTTCCGCGCCCTCAACCCCATACCCCTCCCCAACCTCACCCACAATCCTCGCCGGCCTCCCACCCACCACACAAAAACTCGGCACAACCATATTCGGTGGCACAACCGCCCCATCTAAAACATACGCAAAATCTTTGAGTATAGCCATATTGCCGACTACGACGTCGTTGCCGATGTGTACATGATTCCCGACTTGGGCCGCTTCGACGATGGAGTGTTCCCCGATATAGACGTGATCACCTATTTTGAGTGGGTAGTACGAGTGTAGACCGCGATGTAGCCGGCTGGGGGGTCTGAGGATGGCGGCGCGGGAGATGTAGGTATATCGTCCAACTGTTATTGCGACGGAGGGGGGTGTATTCGTCGACGACGCTGACGAAGTTGGATTCTCGGCATCGGTGCTGTGTGCATGGCTGGAAGAAGAGGAGGATGATGATGGTGGTGGTTGAAGGCGGAAGAGGTCGCCACGAATAACGGCTTCGGCTTGGATGACGGTTTTCCCGCCGAGGATTATGTGTTGAGTTCCGTGGATGAGGCTGCGGCGGGAGATTTTGTTGCCGGTGTCCTGTTTTTTGTTAGCTGAATGCCTTCGGTATTCTAAGGAGTTTGAGGAGGTTGTGTAGTATTTGAGAGGGAGACGAACGGTTTCGATGTATTCGCCCTTTGCGGCTTTGGGTGGCATGTTTAGTGGCGGGTAGATATGGCAAATCTGCCAATATGAAGACGAATTGAAATAAATGAGGATGGGAATGTGGTGTTAAGATGATTGTTTACAGTTGTCGTGGAGGAGCGGCAGAATAGTCGGAGAATCGCCGGAGGTAAGGCGGTCAGCGTGATCCAGACTCTCTGCTTCCACTTCTCCTATCTCAAACACCAATCTTTTCATGAAAACGATCAATATTAAAATTCTCGCTCCTATATTGTCAAATTATTACAATTATCTATATCTAACAAAGAACTGAAACTGAACGAGTGAACTAAAAAACACGCCCATCCTGCGCTTCGCGACCCTTGGGAGTCTCCGATCTCCTCTTGAACATGCGTCCCACAAAACTGCCTGCATTGCGCACTCCTCTCACGATCGAGGTTGGGTTGTAATGCTTCACACGGAAGATATAGTACAGTGCCACGGCGCCGAAAATATTGAAGCCGATGTAGGCCCATCCTATGCCCCAGTTACGCCATTTTTGATCGGGGTCTAAAACACGTTAGCAGTGGTAGAGGCGAAGAAGGGGAGGAAAGGGGAAGGGACGTACATATATTGCTATGAGCCAACACCTGATTCGCGCTCTGCAACGAGCAATACTGACACCCACTCGTCGCATCAGAATTATACAGTCTACCGGGCGCAACAGCCAAATACTGCCGCAAATACTCGCCACAGGTCAACCCAGGAGGCGGGTTGAAAACACTCAACTCAGAGCTTGAGCAAATCACCACCCGCCCATCGAGACCATTACCCGTCATCCCCGAAATCAGATACGTCAACGGCGAAACCCGATACATGAATATCCAGAACCCAGGCAGCGCGCTGGGAGGCTGCATGACACCGTTAAAAGTGAGCGTAAGCGCAAACGCAAACGTCGCAATAGTACCCGCCATTTCAGCATTTGGCAATGACGAAATGACCAAATCGGCGAATGTGGATGCGAAGACGAAGAATTGGATGATTAATAACATCATTAAACCTTTTTGTTCGCTGGATTGGCCCGCGCCGTAGATGGGGAAGTAGTAGCAGGCCCAGACGAGGATGCCGAGCACAACTTGGTAGGGGATTTCGACGATGATGTTGGCAATCAGAAAAGCGGCCCAGGAGTAGGCTTTGGAGGGTCGTTCGCGGACTTCGTAGAGGGAGCGTTGGTTGACGAAGCGTGGCATGATTCTATACAGATTAGAGGCGGACGTTCACCGGCAAAAGGGGGAGACTTACTGCTGCACAAGAGCGGAAAAGATGGATGTCAGCATAAACGTGCTGAAGAGAACGTCTTGGAATCCTTGGATGCTGCTATTTGGTCTAAAGAAAGAGAATCCGATGAATAGGGCCGATAAAAGAGCGAGCATTATCTTGGCAAATATGTACTGTGGATCGCGCCAGTATTGTTGGAAGACACGGACCACGACGTGTTTGAGTTGAGCTGTGAAGGGCATTGCGAACTCGCTGCTTCCGTTGGACGATGTTTCGGAAGTCTCGGTGCCGTTAGGAGCAATTGAAGCGTGGTGTGCGTGAATGTTATCGAGCTCCGTCTGGATATTCTTTGCTTCTTGAGACTCGCGCCAGACGGTAGACCAGTCCTGAGTGGCCTTTCCGCTTGCGCCTGCACCGATGATTTCGAGCATGTACTCGGCAGGCTATCGACATTAGCTTGTCGTCCTTTTCTTAAAAGACAGGGGGCTTACATTTTCAGCAGCATCACATTTCCGTGCTCCATTCCTCTCAAAATAGTCCAACAATGTCGTTGAATCTTTACCAATGTCCCCAAAGTAGACCGTCTTACCACCATTGGCCAAGAATAACAACCGATCAAACTGTTGAAACAAGATCGCACTTGGCTGATGGATCGTCGAAAGGACTGCCTGCCCATGGTCCGCCAATTTGCGCAAAAACGCACAAATTGACCATGAACTCTGCGAGTCGAGGCCACTTGTAGGTTCATCTAAGAACAGCAGCAAAGCCGGTTTTGCGGCTAGTTCAACGCCGATAGTGAGAAGTTTCCGCTGCTCGACGTTCAATCCTTCGCCCGGTGTGCCGACGACTGCTTCGGCGAAGTCTTCCATATTGAGCATTTTGATAACGTTCTCGACGTATTCGTACTTCTCGGAGAGAGGAGTGGATTTTGGTTGACGTAAAGCTGCGCTGAAACGGAGGGCTTCCCGTACAGTACTGGTCTGGAGATGAAGATCCTGTTGCTGGACATACCCCGTTTTGCGCTGGAAGCTGGCATCCAGTGGTTTTCCGTTAACGAACATATCTCCCGTCACCACACCGATAGAGGCACGCTGAGCAAGGACGTCGAGAAGAGTCGTCTTTCCGGCGCCAGAAACGCCCATCAGTGCAGTCAAAGTCCCTGGTTTGACCCAACCCGAAACATTGTCCAATAGACGACGATGGCCTCCTTTGACGGGGATATCATAACAGACATTTCGCCATGTGAAGATATCTCGCTGTTCGGGAAGAATGCCTAATTCTTCTTCGGTCGCAACTTTGTTCTCACCTGTTGGCGGCGCCTCAATGGTCCCCTTTTTGGCTTCATTGTCAGACTTCAGCATATAAGCCGGTACATGACCACGGCGAAACACGAGGAACTCCGCGGTGGACGAAGTAGCCGAGTTGAGTTCCGTGCACGTCAAATACGTGAACAGAAAGAAAATCCAGAACGCAATCAGAATACCAAAATTCCTCCATTCATGCGAATACGAGTAGTCGTACTGCTTCTGGATGTAGTCATCGCCCGAAACCGTTCGTCGCCCCGCCACGGAGCCAGTGGCAGAACATACGAATGTATCACCCACCAAATTATTATATGCAGGCACGAAAGCGGAACATATAAATTCACGACCGTGAAATTCGTTCGCGACGAGGGCTTCGAATGTGTAGAAGACAGGATTGATCCAGCGAATCCATGAGAACCAGGGATGCATTTGTGGACCTGGGATCACGAAACCGGTGTAGATGACGATGGCGAGGACCATGATACCGGCTAACGCCATGGCTTGTGCGAGGCTTTTTGTTGCGGCGGCCAGGGTGCGGAAGATGGCGGACATGGCGAGGGTTGAGACGAAGGTGAAGAGGAAGAAGATGAAGAATTGGGATGGTTCGTAGCGCTGTTACAATTAGCACTGTCAACCTCTGATAGATTGCGAAGCCTGAACCTACCAAACCGGCAAGGAAATAGAGGACGATATTGAATGCAGCCGATGCTCCAAACTTGATAGGCAAATCGGCCACAATCTCGCCCATGGCTTCCGTAAATGGACGCACAAAAGCGTATGATGCCTGCTTCTCGATGATGGGACGTTGGTCGTAGAGTGAGTTGATTTCCGTGATACTGATGAGCGCATTCAACCTATCCAATTTTATTAGCTTCGCCATAAGCAGGAGTAAGTTGTGCACTTACAAAACTGCAAAGAACAAGGTAGCGCCTTTACTTTGAAAGCCGACTGTTGCGATTGGGGTCCTAGTGATCGTTAGACAAGCTACTACAGTTCGGTCTGTTCATTCCCACCCATAGAAGATCGATCCGATAATCAAAGCCATGAAAATTCGCCCGAGGACGGTTGTCAGCGTCGTAGCTTTATCGTTCCATATTCTGCGTTTATTAGTCTTTCGCCCTAGTCAGCCAAACAAGGAAAAGAGAAGGCGGACCTTTGATAAGCCCTCTTCGTACAAAGCCGAATCTGCATCGGAACCGACATCAAATACGGACTCTTCGGCGGCACATGCTTCGCCTGCTGTTTATGCTTCCTCTCCGCCAAATCTTTTCCCGCAACATGACCAACCGGGAATTCCGTCTCATGGTCCTTGATTTCTTGCATCAGAGCAGCGTACTCGGGGCTCTTCTTCCAGTATGCCTCGAATTCATCCGGTGTTCGGGGTACTTGCTTATCCATCCCATCGCGCGCCTGACGTTCCTGCGGGTTTGTGACCGATGTCAAAAAATCGCCGGTTGTTTGGCGCGCGGGTTTTGACCAGCCCATGTTGACGAAATACCGTTCGGCGTGCTTGCACGGGCCAAAGTAGATTTCTCGTCCTTGGTAGAGCACAATGACCTTATCGAAAACGTCGTAGATGGCTTGAGAAGCTTGGTAAATAGCGACACTATGGCAACTTCCGGAGAGATTGGATGCCATGCGCAACGCCTTTACGAATTCCAATGCACTAGCCGCATCCAATCCACGAGTACTATTATCCCAGGCGGCGATTGGGGCTCTTGCTAGAGCCATTTCGGCGATACTGACGCGCTTCCTTTCACCACCGGAGACACCGCGTACGTAGTCGTTGCCGACCATGGTGTTGTATGTATGTGAAAGACCAAAGACTGCCATGACTACTTGGGTCACCTCATTCACGTAGTCATCGCGTGTCTGTCCTAGGACGCGATGAGATGGAGCACGAGCTCTGGCGGCAAATTCCAGTGTTTGGCCAACGGTAAGATGTGGGAAGTGCTTATCGACTTCTTGGTTGTACAAAACTTCGCCTTTGAACTCGGAATGCATCTTTTGCATTTCGACGCCATTGTAGTGGATAGTCGACTCCTTGTTGAGGTGCAAACCATGTAGTTCACCGGAAAGAGTCTTCAAAAAAGTCGAACAGCCACTACCAGGTCGTCCTAGGACCATTAGAAGTTCACCACCTTTGATAACACCATCAAAGTTGCGCAAGATCGTTTTGTGTTCCTTCTTCTTTGCGAAACTGAAAAATTTTCCAGGTCGCAAGGGCGCAGTCAACACCGAGCCGACGGTTTCTTGCAATTGCAACGCTTCACCAGAACCAGACACACTCATATTCTTGAACGTGATGCTTGCTCTAGGTAACTCCACGCCCTCTTGTTGTATCAGACGTAACCTCTTTCGCGACCACAGGTATGCATCGAACTTTTCATTTCCCGGGTCAATTCGCGGATCTTCAAGCGCCATCTCGTCGACTGTATCCATGCGCGTAATCGGGGCACTGTCGCGACGACCTAATGTACTCGAGTGGCGCGAAGCAGATAACGACGACGCGATCCTTGTCAATTCTTCGCGATCACCAGGTCGGACCGGTTCAAATCTGCCGGGGAAGTCATCGTCGTTTGGATTCAGGGCTGCTTCCGAGCTTGAGATTTCGTCTTCGTCTTCGTCTTCATTCTTTTCATGCGTTTCAATCTTTTCATGTTGTAGGTGGTAATGGCCCTCGGACGAGGGTGTAGCCATCATCGCGTCATTTGATGCCCCTGGTGGGCTTTCGAGCCCAGGTTGTGTTGAGGTCATTTGCAGACTAGGGGCTACGAGTTATCTGAACACGGCATCAGAGTCGTAGCGATCCCGAGAATCTGCGAGGGAGAAACCAATATATGTATGATGGATCCAAAAATAAATTTAAAATAAAAATCATTTAAAGTACATGCGAGGAACGACAACGGCATAAATGATCTTCAGATTCCGAGAACCGATGACCGACACCCGTTACTGATGTGCTCAACATCCGATTCCCACGAGTTCAGATGTTCTTCCGAGGAGGGACCGTAAAGCGAAAAAGGACTACTACAAGGCACAAGATCCAGATGCATATCCTCTCCAAGAATAGAAAAGCGTCGTCCAACATACCCAGATAGAATTGAGGCATTCTCCAACCAGCGTGCTCATCGTGTTTAGCTGACATACCAGTGATACCACAAAAGGAATAAGGATTAAGAGTGGTGACGTTTGCGGTTGGAATCAAAAGAGTGGGACGGCCATTCATCGATGATATGATCTAGGGCCAGATTCACTAAGCCTCGGCGGGCATTATTCAAAAATAATCAAGACGAATTGGGAAAGAGGCTTTTCTGTCTGTGATTCATTCGTCTACACAAAATGTCTAGTCTTTTTTTCATCTCCTGTCTTACAGTAGTCGTACGATCAGCCACTGAATCATCCCACTCCTAATATCAACGGAGTGTGCCGGAAGTTGGGAGACAGTCCTCTCCATGTGCAATTGCATCAACATTGCATACTTCCTCGGATGCTTATTCAGACTGATCGCGATATGCACTAATTTGAGCTTAGAACTTAGAAGTTAGATACTAGATCTTCCCTGTTGGATTTGAGGCCAATTAGGTTTCTGGATCAAGCTGAATGGCTACACATGTCACACGGCGAGACGCAACGGTGGAGGGATCCCAGCCGGATCTAGCAATATCCGGGATTGCATTATTGATTCAACTGAGGTAGGGCTGCTCGGTCTGCTCGACAATTGCAACGTTGAAATCATATGGCTGAGAAGCATCCGTCCTCCGTGCTACATACGTACTTACCACTTCGTGAAAATCAAATCTTTCAGCTCCGGCATTTGACGGATACGAAGAAGATTCTTAAAGTACGTAACCATGCATGTGGCTTTGGGCAAGAATTAATGAATTGCATCTCTTTCAACTTTGTGGTATGGAGCAGCCCTAGAAACTAGTCGCGCCCTTTGCGTCATTGGTTTGGGGGCTTTCGGTCCGGATTTTGCGCCTAAAACACAAGTCATTATTGGCGGGTGTTGGGTGTTGAGGACTGTCAAAGTCTAGGCTTAAGCCCATAGCATTGTCCATCACTTTTAATAATCATGTGAAATCAATATAATAAAAATCCAAAGAAAGAGAGAAGGGAAGGGATCCCGTTCCTAGTACTTAGGGTTGTCTAGTTAATTCAGTTTCGATGAGAACCCTAGATTCAAACTATCGTCATAAGCGAGTCGCATTCAAGTTGTCGAACAACCTTGAAGTCAGTTGACAACAGACATTGAAGCCATTCAGGCCTAGTTCCATATCATAAATGATCAGAGGCGTCTTGATTTTAGTATGATTGGCCATTCTATATGAATCTAGATCGCTTCTCCTGAGCCTTAGACTCCGGCTCGGGAGTCAGGCCGAGATCTGATAAAGCAATATGATGTTAGAATCGCTCGAAAAGACAGTTTACATGCACGAAAGATCATTCCAAAACACAATGCTTCAAAGTTTTTGGATATGGTTATCTCTTACGGTAACTGGTAAGCCGTGAATGAGCCAGATGAGTGCTCGGATGGGTGTAATTCGAAGAAAAATACGCAGTCTGATAACGGTGGGAAACGAAAAAGAGCGATTAACTTGGAAAGTATAAGTATGTGTAAGTAATATGTGATTATATAATGTAAATGTTGAAATGTTGAAGACGAAGTAGATGAGGATATTGGCCTCAGGCTCACTCCGGGGTCATGTGGTCTACCAAACCCTAAGCAATGCTTTCTGACATACAATGCAAAATCAAGGAATTAGTCTTAGAAGGAAATTATGGATTTCTTTGACAGATCGATTGCTGGGACTACAAGCTACGAACTGGCCAAAGATTTGAACCCAATCAACGCTTCGCCCAAGTCCAATACATTCAAATCCCATCTTCCTCCTTCACCCAAGAAGCCCTGTCCTCCTTCCCACCCTTAAGAACCTCGGGTACAATATCTTCTCGGTCTTCAAATGCTTTCCACCAACTCTGCTGCCTGAAGCGGTTATACCATTCTCTTAGAGGCGCCAACTTTTCATCCACATCAAGCATATCAATCCCATACATCAACTCCACAAATCGATGGTTCGCAGCAACTGCAACGTCAACTACTCCCGGATTTGATGAGATACCTGGTGTGAGCCATCCACTTTTACGGTCAAGGAAATCGTTGTAGGTGATGGCCCAGTCTTGGATCTTGAGCAGGGTTTGAGTTTCCCAGTGTCTCGCGTTCAAAGCCGCGGTGCGACTTTGGTCAGAAGGTGATAGACCCATGACGTTGCCATGGACGGTAATTGTGTTGCGTAAGAAGTAGTTCGTGTTCATTCCCAACAGATTGATTTGAGTCAGAAGGTCCGCAGTCTTTGCACTGAGTAGCAATGTGTCCCCTTTAAGAGCCGGTCGTTGGTCGGATTTGGCGGGATATAGCTCTTCTAAATAAAGAAGTATTGAATGACTCTCATGAATCAAAGTCGAAGTTTTGGTTTCCGTACACGTTGTGCGCATGCAAGGATTGCTTGCACCCGCTGGCTGAGGATCGGATGGGTTATTCGTGCAGATCCATCCACCGGTTTGAGGATCTAGTTTGATCACGTTGATTTGAAGATTGGCTTCTGTGGTTTTGCCCTCAAGAAGGGCTGCAGGCGAAGATACCAGCCCTTTGATGAGGAGGTAGTACATGACTCGACGGGCAAAGGCACCCTCGGTCCAGAGCCATAGCGTGTGCTGCAGGGATTGTTCAGGTGTCTGCATTTTGATTATGTGCATGTAGTTATAGGAAAAATCACATGGTATTCGAGAAACTTTTGTGAGCTCTCGAAATGGCAAAGAAGTGGCCTTTTTATAGACAATGGCCTGAAGACTATCTGATCCGATTTTCCCTCATTTTGAAATGAGCCACGCCTATTGTCATATTCTCTTGCTTTGCAATGTATCCGAGCTTACCTGGAAAGTGTCCGAGCTTTTTCTTCGCATAAGATTTTAGTTACAGTGTCTTGGTGCGAAATTGGCGGTGGCTGACTGAATGGAAGGGACTGAATGTCTCCGAAAAGTTGCCGGGTTGAGCTCAGAGCACATCTCCTACCCTCAATTCAAGCAATGGAGCTCAATAATATTAATATAAAGTTTGAGGAGCACCACATGCCATTCGAGGAGGAGGAGACGATCAGTCCGGCCATAAACAAGGCCTGGAGACTCAGGTATAACGGGTTGATGATCGAAGAGCTTCATCAGTTATTCATCATAGATCAGTCTTCATATCACACGTAGTCCCACTTCAGGATGTAACGGCAGATCAAAAATAAAATAATCAACTAGAATACTATAGTTTATAGGATAAAACGAAGCCAGGCGTGCTGTGGTGTCCTATGCTATACATGGCCTACTTCGAAGCAATAGTAATAACCCTATGTAGACCGGGACATAGGTATCACACAAATTTTATGTATTAAGTCATGGCAGAAGTCACCGCAGTAGTCCACCCGGCATACGATAGTAGTTTTGTCAGACAAAATCTCTACTCCTGAATAGACAATAAGTAGTCATGAAAAGTTCTTATAGTCAAGCCTAGCGAAAGACCCCATCAAAAGTGAGGGAAGATACACTATAAACCGATGACCATCACTTCTGAAACATCTCATCCCAGTATTATAGACACTTATCATGGATTCAGTGGCGGTTAACTGCCGATACATATCCGAAGATGCGTTGTTGACAGCCCCTTGCATATTCGTCCACTTTTTGTCTGTCCATCTTGCATCCCGTCTGAGATCCGACCCCTGACTACTCAGCTGAAGGAATCAGAACTCAAATTTGAATGTCTCACTAAATTTTAATTAGTTATTCTCACACAAATATATCCGTCTAATAGCTCACTTGGGTAGAGTACTCGAAGTTTACCATATCGGGAATCGAGCTGGTAGCGCCCTGGAGCTACCACAGGTGGGAGGTAGATCAACCCCAAACACTTAGATATACTTTTGATAGCAAATGTAGTCCATAGTGCGAATAATAAACAGTTTCCTGATCAGGTACCAATAAATCTAGAATAAGCTGTCGACTATAACCCGGCGATCCTAGTACACGAGGCTGCGCCTCATATCTAATACAAAAAGAATTCCGTTTCATTTCGTCCCATGCATGACCTCATATCCAATAGTTTATGATTTACATTAAGCTGTACAGCCATAGAATATAGCCACTCGATCTACCGCGCAAGCTTATTGTTTACCGAAGTTGATAAGGATCTGCAAATGCATGGCCACAGCCGAAGTCAGATCTATCATATAGCTTACTGTACTGAAAGCACTCCTTGCTTGGGTGTTGCGTCAGTTTCCGATGTGAAGTATAAAATAACGGAGTGAGTCCTCGATAGACCAGATCGCATTTAATTTTTCTCTTCCCAACGTGTATACTTATCGCACTGGAAAGCCAAGTGAAAATTTCCGCAGACAATCAACAGACAAGCACAAGAAACACCACCAAGACATTTAGAACTTTATCCAGAATCTTTCACCATGCTTCAATCAAATATCCTTGCAGTGTTACTGGCACTTGCACCAAGCGCAGTTCTCGCAACCCCAGACTCCAATGACATTCCTCCAATTGTCAGCGGTGTTGTCTCATCAGCCCTAAGCCTTGCCAGTTCGTACGCATCCGAATACAGCACAATTCCACCAGATGCACAATCTGCGGTCTCATCAGCCCTCTCACTTGCATCATCTTACGAGAGTTACGGAAACAGCGTCGCCAGTAGTGCGCTGAGCTTGGCGAGCTCCTATGCCAGCGAATATGGCGATGGCGGCAGTGACTCGACAACGACGGCGTCGGTGACTTCAACAGCAAGCACTGGCACGGGCACTAGCTTAGAAACAACAACTGTCACGTCAACGAGCCATTCGGGAGCAACGGCAACGCAAGCCTCATCCACCGGCGGCGCATCTTTCAACAAGGCATCATTCGTATCCGTTGGGGGAGGTCTGATGGCTAGAATGGGCGTTCTGGCGGGGTCAATTGGTGTTCTGGCGGTCGTCCTCTAAGGAAGAACTGAAGGTGAAGATTCTGGTTATTTGCTTAAGGGGTGAAACATGTTTTGAAACAATCATCCCCGCATTTTCCAGCATCATCCATACTCAGCCTTCGCGGCACTTCACCTGCCCTAAATGGGTAAAAGGCTTGGGGTATACTATATTAAGAATCGAAAAGCATGGCCATTGCCAAGTTCGCATAAGCTTTTACGGAGTACAGACCTAGGATATAGAGATCAAATATAGCTTTCGTGAAAACCTGTTGCTTACCGAGGTCGACCTATCCGAAGATCTACAAGTGTACACTGTCTGGCCACTGCCGAAATCCATCATCCCATGCAGTTTAGTTAGTGTACTTAGATCTCTTCTTGTTGGAATCTTTGCGTCATATTCATACGTTTACTCTATAATGGCAGTATATTATGGAGAGACAATTGGTGCACATACATAAGTCACATAGGACATGCAAAACAAATGGGCAGATCATAGTTTGCTAGGGAAGAGGCAATGAGATCAAAGGCTGCATCGGGAGACTCAAGATACACGCAGATATCTTGCCCGGGCCTAGCCGAGAGAGAACACAAGATACAGAAGCAGGCCCTTTAGGCATTAAAAGGGGCTTCGACTCCACTCAAAACATTTGATGTTATCGTCGAGTTCACTAATTGCTAGGCAAGAACCCTCTAGATGAGAGACGTATTGAAGACATGTTATGAACACTGACCTGACCTTGTAAATTATCGACGGTGTCCTGTCTTTACGCATTTATCTCTTCAGGCGCGCTTTTTTCTTGAATTACATGCATCTCTACGGATATTAATGGGACTCATCTATCAGTATCTTGACATTACCAAGGGCGCCAGACCTTTCGAGGTCCCAATTACCGACATCAATTGATGCAGGTAGTATATAGCTTACGATGAGAACCTCATACGTCCATGCTACCTAACTAGGTAGATACGTTTATAGAAGTAATTTCCCAGAATTTCATAGCTCAAGTCTGTTGATAATAATGAAGCATATGTTTCTTCCATCGAGTCAAAGCACCACACGTGCAGGCATCCGATAAAACCAGTGATTAGAGGTATCATCTCGACTCTATCGAGGCACGGACTTTTCGAAGCTGCCAATATTCATTAATAAGGTCACCTAATGACTGTGCTACTACTTGGTCTTTTCTAACGGCCTCCACCCACGTGCGTCTAACGCTACAAAGGATGACACGCCAGTGCAGAACTATGTAGTATCGGCAGTTGGTCGATCGGCATGAAGCTGGGAGTCACTTCATCGGATAATACTTTCAAGTGTTATAGACCATTAGTTTGGCAAGATAAGAGTACGTAACGTCGCTGATGGATCTAAAGAAGGACGTTCCTTGATCGGTCCTCCATGCAAACACGTTTGATGTTACAACATAGTGAAGATCACCGAGTATCGATGGAGTCATGATTCGCCAGAACGGGAACTATCATAGACTAAGCCCATGATTTTCATGAATGCGGGAATGGTTGATTGATTTAAAATCTGAAGTGCTTGACACAGCATGACAGGCCGATTCCGACACTGACCAAGGTTCATTTGACGCTACCTATATACAATTTCGGCTATTTTGGGGGCACTGAACTGTATCTTGTTCTAGAAAGGCAACTTTGTCGACGTGGCCTTAGGAACCTTTAGTATGTCACCGATCTGGAGGGTTAGCAGTATTGATGCGTATCCGATTTCTACAAGTAATAACTAGTCCTCATGCCATTAGATTCAACCCATGACAAATTAATTGAAATACCGTATTTGGAGTTGTTATCCCGAGTGTAAGTAAGGTCAATCAACTAAACAAACGCCTAATCCTGGCCACTACGGAATGGAGACTAACAGACGGGCTTCACGGGCCCTAACTCGGGGGACACCATGACCAACAGGACAGTCTGACAGCGGCAAAGAACTTTGGTCGACACTCAGGCCAATTAGCGACGTATGCGAAACATGTGGGATGGGTTCTACCGTCAGGAAGTGCCATGAGATGATCCTCCCCGTCCATTGTAACCTACATACATCTATCTACTCACGATTCCATCCACGTGCTTCAAGATCTTCAACAAGCGATGTTTGCGTTTAGCTCGGGAATAAGTAAGTCATGAAATCTGACTGATTTATCCACCTATGTACGGAGCAAATTCTATCAACCAAGTCAGCACCCCTGTTAGTAGTTATCACGATTCCTGTGCACCAACGCCTCGCGTGCGTTTATACTTTCGGGGCCGGAACGTTCCTGAATGAGTAATTTTTGGATACGTACCACAAGACGTTGGCGAAAGGCGTTGGTGGAAATTAACTCTGCATTTTTCTGGGACGATGTCGGATGAGCACGCGTTTGTCGAACTCCGGCTGAAATCCATGGAAAAAGTCTTCCAGGGTCTGTAGTACGTACGTACTCTGTACTTCCGTACAGTAGTATGTACCAGATTTTGTAGTCTGTACCCCATACTCCGTACGTACGCTTTGATCCGGTAGAATCATAGATCCTACCAGCCTTGCAGCTTGGTGGCGTCCAATCTAAACGTGGTGGACAATGCGATTATGTTATGGTCCAGGGGTACCCGCCAGTTGACTGTCGTGTGCAAAATCGCTATTTCTAGCTGAGTCATGAATACATCTCAAGTTCGTTCAGTGCCGCCAACTATCGGAGGAATTCATGCTCCAATTGTAGTGCGCTGATATTTCTCGCCGATGGTGGCGATACATTCCTGTGTAGGACAAGTACAAGCAGCTAGCTTAAGAATCGGTAGGATTCTGTATCTCATATCATTCGCTTTGAACCTGGTCTAGTCGTGTACGCCCGGGCTTTTCACTTGATTAGTTTCAGTTCCGAGATTATTGCTTCACGAGCTGTTCCCCGCAACTTTTGAAATGGAGGAGTAGATATCACCCCATGTCTGTGCAGCAATCACCTCCCTAGTCTCTACGCACTCCATCCCCGTTTCCCCAGTCGATGAAAATATCGCCTAGTGTATCCGGAGGGGTCGGTCTGAATGCCAGCTAATCATAGCGAGTACTTGGGATGGGGTATGCACTTCCGCACCTCGTAATTCGCACATGAATTTGCTGCTAGAAACCATACAGACTTCAGAGTAGACTCCAGAGTCCAGAGGCGTTAACGACTAGTCCGAGTAGCCGGCTTTTTCACATGGTTGGTTTTCAGCCATTTTAGCCGTCACGGATTTAGAAGCCAATCAAGAACCCGGCCCAACAGCTTAGTATATTAGCGTCGCATTTCAGCGCTCAGGCGCCTTTTCTTCCCTCTGTGATTGATTGTATCGCTCCGGGCCTTATCCACTTTTGCATGAGAGAATTTTGACTCACCGCGTAGGTTGTGCGAAGGCATCGTACATACGTACAGCGGATTGCATGGATAACAATTTGTTCACGCTCCCCATTGGAGGTAATTTATCTTTTTCATTTTTTTCCTGTGGCACAGAATCTTCGTCATTAATCTTCGCGGGTATTCGGAAAGCTAGTAACGTATTTGCTGCTCGTAAGTGGTACGGAGTAGACATGCGGGACTTTGAATGGACTTTGGAGTACGTAACGCATGACTGACTACCCCGGACTTCATGATAGTCTCGTGCCATGAATGGTTTAATCTATAGAGTATGCGGGGACAACAATTGCTTGATCTTTGGCCTCTATCGGAGACGTTTTCGTAACAGGGAAAGTGGGAAAGGAACGAAAAGGAACGTTTCTAGCTCGTGATCGAAGCATCACGCATCAAATCTTGCCTACCTAGATGGGAAGTGTGAGCCGGTCCCACCGTGTCCTACTCGCCCAAGGCCCCAATCCATGCATTCTAGCGTGGTGCACTAATATGCCTTGCGACTCAGTCCCGAAATCTTTTTAACTGGAGGTGGCTGGCTTGGACGTGTATTTCACGCAGTAATTAGTCTGAAGCACCAGTAAAGCATGAAGTTTGAACTGACAAAAGTTTAAAATAGACAATACCCCATCCTTGGAGCAGCGTCTAGCCCATCGGCAAGTGGAAGTCTAGAAAGATAAATCCAGGGTATAAACTCGCCGCATTTTGCCCCATTTAAAGGATTTTTCAATCGGGGTAAACAGCTAGCGCTCTCGAAATTGACTCTGTGACTCTTTATATACAGCCCACTGGTTCACACCGTTCTCTCCACCATTTTTGAGAGCTCAACGGTAATTGATCGTGAGAACATGTGAGGAATGATGCAGATCTCCTCCATTCTTGAGAGGATTTCTCTCCCTGTGCCAGTGGGGGTCCCTGGCTCTGCTGTTCCTGCTATATTGGTTGGACTTTTTGTTGCATTGGGAGGTGTCCTTTTCGGGTATGTGTATCACTGCATATAATAGTGGGTTAACTAATATTCACTGTTTCTTAGATACGATACAGGCAACATCAATGGCATACTTGCTATGAAACAGTTTAGAGACCAGTTCTCCACAGGTTTTACTGACACAATTGACGGACAAGACAATCAACCCGATTTCACTGCCGGGCAAAAAGCTCTGATTGTCTCAATATTGTCAGCGGGCACATTCTTCGGTGCCCTATTTGCTGCTCCAGCTGCAGATAAGATTGGCCGCCGATATGGCTTAATGGTTTCCTGTGTCATCTTCATCGTCGGTGCTTTGTTGCAGGTTGCTTCGAGCACTATTCCTGTCTTTGCTGTCGGCAGATGTGTCGCTGGCTTGGGTGTTGGCATGCTATCGACCCTTGTACCCTTGTATCAAGCCGAGACGTAAGTACATAGCCCTCCTTCATAGTCATCCGGGTACAGTATGTACATTGTTCTGGATGGCTATTGCCTTAGGCACATCTACGTTATATGAAGCTGACCTTGGACCACGTTGATAGTGCACCAAAATGGATTAGAGGAGCCATTTGCTCTGCTTTCCAGTTCGCAGTGACATTTGGCCTGTTCCTAGCAGCCATTGTCGATAATGCCACCAAGGACCGGACTAATTCCGGCGCATATCGCATCCCCTTGACGGTTCAATTAGCTTGGGCTGTCATCCTTATTCTCGGCATGATCGCTCTTCCAGAAACACCCCGATATCTCATCAAACGTGATCGACACGAAGACGCCGCTCGTTCTCTTGCTCGCTTACGACGACTTCCCATGGACAGTCGATATTTGGCAGAAATTGCGGAGATTGCTGAACATCATGAGCATGAGCTCAACCTCGGCGGAAGCTCGTACCTGGACTGCTTCAGGGGAAGCCTTGGGAAACGACTCATGACGGGATGCCTACTACAAGCATTCCAGCAGCTCACCGGCATCAACTTCATCTTTTATTACGGCACATCTTACTTCTCGAGTGCCGACATGGGCGATGCGTTTGTTATCACCATGATTACTAATAGTGTTAACATGCTAGCGACTATTCCTGGCTTGTTTATGATCGAAAGATGGGGACGGCGACCACTTCTGCTCTTTGGCGGTATTGGTATGGCCATCTCTCAATTCCTTGTTGCTGGGTTAGGCACAGGCCTTACTCAAAGTGACGCTACCAATAAGGCTTCAATAGTCTTGATCTGTCTTTTCATCTTTTTCTATGCATGTTCATGGGGCCCAGTAGTCTGGGTAGTCCCCGGCGAAATATTCTCGCTGAAAGTGCGCGCCAAATCTATGTCCATGTCCACGGCATCCAACTGGCTCATTAACTGGGCTTTGGCCTATTCCGTTCCTTACATGGTTGGTTCCGGGACGGGAAATCTGAATTTGCAAGCCAAAATGTTCTTTATCTGGGCCAGCTTCTGTGTTCTTGCCACCATAACTGTCTGGTGCCTGGTCTACGAGACCAAAGGTCTCTCTCTGGAGCAGGTTGATGAAATGTACGCCGAAATCGATAAGGCTTGGGAGTCTCACGATTTTCAGGCTGCGATTGCTCTTCGGAACTCCCAACGCCGTTCCGTCAATTCCCAGGCACAACCTTGGAATCGCCATAGCGCAAAAGCGCCGTCATATAGTGTGCATATCGAAGCTTCACCGTCTTCGACAATGGAGGATACCGAACGCCATCAGTCGCGGTCGAGCAGGGGTACTATCATTGAGCAGGAACCTACTATCATGTTGCGGCAATTTCCTTAGAGCGCTAAAAAATCAAATATTTACTTGGTATAATATAATGAAAACGAGGCTATGTGATTACGCAGTAGTTTTGCCTTAATGACCTACGTAATCCTTTACGAGTCTGGAATAGCTCAACGGATAGGAACTATTGGTGATACCAATAGCTTCCAGTCTTACATAGGTACTTAGGTATACATACTGATATGGTCTTCAATCGACATGCCAGTGAATCAAATTTGCAGCCGGGCGTCCGTGTCTTCGGACCGCATGAGTTGCCTAGATACATCCATGGATATAGTATGATACATAAGCTGTACCTATTGGGTTAACATATTCAAATTATCACCGTTATATCATCTGGTAATACGCGACCAGGCCGTTAACACTATAAATGAACAACAGATTGAAGCAATCTAAGTATGAATACCATTTGGGGCAAGCTGACGCTCACCAGCACATGCGCCCATATTGCAAGGCGAGTTCAAGCGCACTTTGCATCATGGATTCTCTAACACCGCCATCCTTCATTTTGTAGTATGTTGTCCAAGGTTTTGTAACTGGAGGGTCATTTCCAAGGTCTGATAGCACCGTTAACCTTAATCCAGCCCTAACGCGTATCCAATCCGGAGCTCTTGATGTGAACATGTTTGTCTCAGATATAGACCGTAGCATTAAGAGATGACTATTGCAGTGATACCAGTCTATATCAGGGTCACATTCATACAACCGTCACAACAGAGTGTTGACGGCTAGACGTAAGTCAGTCTGAGTCAGTTACTCAAGCAGTACAACCTCGTGGCAGGTACGAGACTCGGTTGAATATGCAATATATATGAAACGAGGGACATAGGTTCTGAGTATTCAGTTTATTCCAGTAGGTCTCAGGGTTGATTTCGTTTTTGTAGGCGGACAAGAGTCCTTGAAGTAGGTCAAGATACTACGACATATGTGCAACTGCAACGCAGGTACAACAGCAATGTCACGGTGCCTTTGCCAATATTTCTATAGTTTCATCATAGATACTGGAGTACTCAGTAATGTGGTCGCGAGCTGCCTGACTCCTTGAAGTGCTTCATGTTGGAATCCTAAATTGAACCGGTCAATGCAAATATATAGCACATGTATCACCACTGTTGGAACATGCCATTCAACCTTTCTGATGAGGCATATCTGCACCAGGAACAAAGTGACTGAACTGAAGCAATCTCTATGCAACGTACGAAAGTATGCTCTGAAGACAATGAAATGCATTTCAGAATTCAAGACATTGGAATGTCAGACCAATACCTCATCTCTTCGCGTGATTATTGAGATGTAACCAAGGATCTACTACTCAGATAGTCAATAGAATCATTTGCAAGCTCGATCTATTTGACCAAGGCCTGAACAGCTTCACTTCAGCTTTCTTGTTGCCCATTCAACAACATAGTACGAACATACTCGAAGGATCAACCAACTATCAAACCTATAGTTGATCAATAACTATAATAACAAGCTCATTATAGCACCTCCACTCGTCCGAAAAATTAGGAGCCGGACCCAAACTCGATCCACTCCGATGCGATCTGAGCCGATCTGCTCAAGCCATAAAAATCTTCAGCTTTTGAGTGATCAATCTAATACAAACCAAGTCCGAAAATTGGCCAAGACAGGTTGTCACATTTGGCCCACTCAATGTAAGCCCTTAAAAAAAGGGCACAGTATGACGTCTTAATCGTCTATTATTTCCTTCCACAGTCTTGGGACTTCGTACGGGTACTCAATTATAGGCTATAATAGGGTTTGTTAAGACTCGAACTAATCCGTACTCCGTAGTCAGTCACTAAATAGGAACATACTCTATGAACTCACTAAATATATACTTTGTGTCCCAAGCTGTAGATGAGAACATGAGAAAGTGGGAACAACTGGGCATTACGTAGGTACTCACATGTGCGTGAACCAACCGAGTTCTCTCCGGCCATGTATGCGTATGCAGCTGCCAAAAACGCAAAGAGGACTTTCTTCTCTTTTCTTTTTCTGAATATGGACGCTCTGGGTCAATCAACAGGCCGGTTTGACGATAATGGCAGGACGTTTATGCAGTGCTTTCTGATCAGATTCCGTGCCTGAATGGAGGATTTTTCAACCCTGGTTATTCCCAGGGTATTCATGCAGACCCTGCCAGACTGATTTTAAACATGAGTTTGCAAATTGAAATCAGGGCTCTTTGAATGCTGTTAGAACATCTGTGGATCTGATTGAATAGTTATCCATATCCTCTGTTTTCTTGCTATTTACGAAAAGCGGTACTGTCTTATCTGAATACACAACACTTTATGGTAGTACAAGCTGAATATGCACATGTTTCTTACGCAGTACAACATCAGATGAGGAGAAAAGAGAGTGGTGGTACAGTAACTCTGTCACTTTACCGCCTCAGGCGCGGATTGACACAAGTGACAGCTGAGGAACTCTGAATGACCCCATGGATGACCGCCGTACCGGAAACCGAGCCAGATATGGATGTCATACGTAGATAGAAAGACTAAGGATCCAGGAAGATCTTGGAAAATCCTGAAGAATCGGCTTTTGTCCCGGTGATTGGGCAGTGTTCCGCGCATCAAATCGATAGCTTGGAAGCTAATTTGATTGCCCCTCTTCTTCTCACCGTCACTTCTTTCCGAGATCTCGGTTTCACGATACGATTGGATCTCCGGCAAATAACCAGGTCTTAAAGAAAGTGGATGCGATTTTAAAAAGTAAATCTCGCGAATAACAGCCACCGATCGGCCGGAATTGACTTTTTGCCGGCGTAATTCACCAGCGAATATTCATGGATTGTGGTAAAGGGTAAAGCTGTTAGTTTGAAGACTATTATTGATTAGTCTTGCTGTCTTTGCGATTATGCACGCTAGAGGTTGGATCAACTAACCACTTGCCAGTCGTCACGAACACTGATCGTCGAATTTTGCAGCGATGGGTATGCACCAAAAGCGTGCTAGGCTGCATGTTGAAGATCATTTTTCATACGACAAGTTGTGATACTCTCTACAGTCGCTTGGTTGTTGGAATACGAAGAGATCAGTGGTAAGCTAGGTATACCGTAGTAATTCCCTATTATAGAATATATTCGGTCTACTTGATGAGACTGTCTATATTTGAAGATCGACTATGGTTTGTGATGAAGATGGTGTTCCTTGTCTATAATGTTTCTTATTATGAACTGCAATACGTACTAACACCGGGATTTGGTGGTGTTCACAGCCCTAGAGATCTTACCTATCGATCCTGGTTAGCTACTTCGGTCTACTACTACTCTGGATCTATTGAATACAAACTATGAATAGCATGTATTACGTAGTGAATAATAATTGTCCTATTGTTATGTGATACTATTGAACCAGATATAAACATGTAAAAACGATATTATTGGCAGACGATTCCCGGCACGGGAATAAGGCCAAGGAATTGACAAGGATTGGTAGATATTGGACCAGCTCGCCACACTTACAACAATCAACCTGCCGCCGGATTTGATACTTGATTGGAAAGCTGAACAAAAGTTACTTGAAAGGGTTCGGCACTCTCATTTGTTCTTTCGTTTCTGTCATGTGGGTTCTCTCCAACATGTTGGTGTCGTCTTGGCTTCTTGACTTTCCTAATTCGGAAACAAGACGGGATCTTGACATTCAAGTGATATCGAGTGATACCTGCAATGAAACTAGTAGAATCTGGGTATATTAACAACTACTAAGAAGTAATACAGGCGACAACAAGCGAAAACAAGTCTAAGTCTATTCACGAATCAAAAATCGGACCCATAGCCACCAAACCCCTCGTCTCCAACTCGTACACCAATTTCTTGGTAAGTCTAGGATTGCTAACCACGCAGACCGCCTCTGCTTTAAATTCGCTTGCCATACGCTCAATGATAGGCACCATGTCGATGCGCCCCGTCAGATCAGTGTCCATCACCAGCGGGTCGGGATCCATCTGCTTGACTAGATCGATGATTCCCTGTCCGTATGTCTTGAGTGGTGAGCGTGTTTGCCACACTACTCGCATCGCGGGTCTGTTGCCGTCACCTAGGAAGGACAGACAGGGCCCGATGCCGGATCCTGTTGTCACCACGATGATCTTTCTGTAGAGGCGCATCACGTATGCGAAGCCGTAGACTAGAACACCCCGCTTCCACAGATATTGCGGTGGATGCTCAATCGTGTCTGTTGTCCAGTCACCTGCCTTGGATATCAGACAGGAGAACGAATCGGAAGACTGCAAGGTTGGATCTGGTCCTTTCTCGGCAGCTCTATCGGGAAAAGTTGCAAACGAATGCCAGTCCCACAGGGGATTTTTGGCAAGCTGGATCCCTAGACCGAATCTCGTCCGTGCATGGTTCATGTGAAGTCTGATTGCATGTTTAGAAAGTGGCTCTGGTTCCACTTTCACTCTTCGTAGTAGTAAGTAAGGATGAACAATAGCTGTAATAACCACAATAAGCAGCCAGAAAGCCGGCAGCCGAATGAGGTATTGGCCCAGACTCAGATCCTCTGCTCTCCTAGCGTGATCTGAAAACACCAACAGAAGGGCCAAGAACAGAGCAACCACAGCCCAAGCGGAGAAACGATGCGTTAGCTCAAACCCATTGTGGTGCTTGAACCGAAAAGCCGGATAAGCCGCGGCCATGATGAATAGCATTAACATTAGAATGATATAGGCTATTACGACCACAGCTGTGGAGATAGCCACTTGCTGCTGTGCTGCCTCGGGGCTGCTGTCATGGTTATGGTCATGGTCATCCGGAAACCAGTAATGCTTGGAGATCAATGCTACTAGTCCGACGTACCACACGAATGATGCAACACCGCATCCACTGTGCACGCCACCCAAATGGAAGGCCTTGGATGCAATTCGTCGTAGTCGTAGCGGAGCTGGCCGTGGGATGGAGCAGATCACTAGGTATATCGTATTGACCACCAATGGTTGGCGCATTAGACCGCATATGGTCAGATTTGCTGCTGTTGCATTTACGAATGCGAGCAGAGAGGATTGGTCGGATATCATGATGGCGATGAAGACGGCGAGATTGGCGAGAAAGATGAATGAGAAAAGGCGGCGGTAGACATTGAGGGCGGTATATCGGAGGAAATTCCAGTATGCTCTTGACTTGGATTGACGTTTGGGCTTTTGTGCTTCAATATCTTCACCGACATTGCTGTAATATTCGCTATCTTTTTTCAGTCCACTTATTTCTTGGGGACTGTTTTGAGTTGCCGTTTGGTTTGGGGTTTGCAAACTGTTTGATGAAGGGGTCAAAGTTGGTACCACCAGTTTGACCTCTTTGGCCAAATCCCCTGACATGGTGAGACCAGTTCAAGAGACGGAAATTAGACTTTCAAAGGGTCTGGCCTGATAAGGTGAACGGTAAAAGCCTGGAAGTCAATGACAAATAAGCCGTTCGTTGTTTATATAGTTCCAACTGGTAGTTGATGTCTGCTTGCTGTAGACATGACGATCCTGTCTTCATAGATTTTTTGGCGAATTCTGATCTTGATCTATTGCAATGAGATATGCAACCATGTACGAAGTAAATCCGAGGTCTATTGTACAGCCAG
The DNA here is from genome assembly GCA_031010415.1 of Talaromyces nanjingensis. Taxonomy (NCBI): domain Eukaryota; kingdom Fungi; phylum Ascomycota; class Eurotiomycetes; order Eurotiales; family Trichocomaceae; genus Talaromyces; species Talaromyces nanjingensis. The sequence goes on from JARFPJ010000001.1 coordinate 6,270,444, forward strand.
CCAGGTACGAGACTACGTAAGTAAAGACCTAATCAAGGCGATACACGGCTGAGGATACCACTCTGCAGTACGTCAAACTCGGCCGATCAGATACACTAACATGAACATGCGTCCGATGGCACAGCCAGTAATATAATACCCTGCCCAACAGCGATGGGCGCTGTCAGCTTGTCAATGCGTGTCTGGTACCATATTAGATCGTTAGCTTCTCATGTGGCATCCACCTCAGACATAACTTCCACAAGGCCAACCGGGACCGACCCCAGGCTTTCCCTCTCAAGCCTCAAATCGGCATGGAATTGAACCAAAATCTGCGAACTGTTGTGGTTCCCCATTCCTTAATTGGGTGCTGCGGTGTGGAGTGTTACATGCATGATAGATTGTCTAGTTAAGTTACGTACTTAACTGCGCCCAACCAACCAACCAACCCGGATTTTGTGTTGGATGAAAATCTTTGCTGTCAGCGTTCCAAGACAAGCTAGAAAATCCAAACCCCGCCGAACAAAAATCTCGCAAGTCGTCACCGTAAGTACAAGGCTATTGAAGACTAGTTGGGGCGTACGATGTCGTGGAGCAAGAGATTTCGGTGAAGGCGCAAATTAGGGCAAACTCGAGCGGATATTCCCAAAATAGGAAATTTCTTCGAGGACTCGAGGTGGGCTGCCAGCTATCTTGGCGCCACTCAAAAAAGCAAAAAGAAATATGTATTTTGCTCCACTGATTGGATTGACAAAAAATTCTGATTGTACGTAGATCTAGAGATCATATTGCCTGGAAAAGTGCGATGTAGAAAAGAAGCAAATAAAACATGTGCTTGCAGCTGTCAGGGTATTTCGGCTAATCTTACTCTTATAGATCGAGGGCCCGACTTAATTATGGGACATTTACGTATATTAAAATTTATCTATCTATATCGATAGTCTGTCAACATTGGCAATCTATTTTGCCACGACAGACCTTGTCTGTGCATCGCATTTCTAAGTTCTTAGATGTCAACTGGTACGTAGTATCCGGTTTCCCCATCTATTCAATGTTGCATATACGTACATATATACGTACATACTTAAGTTTTGACCGAGGACCCAGCCCATTAGGGAGGTACCCAGTTATTACAATCCCTCGAAATTCCAAATCCAACGCATAAAGTCTGAGAGCACAGCGGGGTCACTCAAGAAATCCCAAAATTTTCGAATGATACCCATCCATGACCCCCTGGGAACCTACTTCCAGCTTTTACTTGTGGTAAGACAAAATAAAAAGCCACCCCCGTCAGGAACACACCGCACGCAGCAGTCATGGGTGGACAGACTTCCTCTATGGAGCATAATACTCGTTTCCAGCGTCCGGTATATAAGGACTTGTTGTCCTTTGCGCTTGAGGAGCAGCCCGTTGCGTACGATGAGCAGAGGCCGTTGTATGTTGATGCTGAGAATCCGGGGTTGTCGCTTAATATACGTCAAGTAAGGGTTTTTGTGAGGACTGTTATTGCTGGTTTGAAAAGGAGGGCCGGTGTTGAGGCTGGGGATTGTGTTTTGGTGACGTTACCTAATAATGTATCTCTTCTCCTTTGTTTCGTGTCTATATCATAGAAGCTAATCTAAATAGGTATTATACTCCTCCATATTTTACAGCATCATTGGCGCCGGCGGCATATACATGGGCATCAATCCGGCGAGTCAATATGCGGAACTAGAGCATTTCTTGGAATTATCTTCACCCAAATTGATCATCACAGCGCCCGCCGGATTAGGTCTTCTGAAAGAAGTTACAAAAGCAAAAGGCATACCACAGAATCGCATCTGTGTCCTAGACAACTATGCCATCGCATGCATATCAGAGATCCTGTCCTCGCGGCCGTCAAGTCCAGTTGAGGCTATGCAGGTAGATAACATCAACCACACTCGACATCCAGAGCATCTCAACTTCTCAGCCCTCCTTCGCCACGGGCAAGAAGACTGGATCAGATTCAACGACAAGGACCGCTCCATGACCACCCCGGCGGCAATGTACACCACCAGCGGAACCGGCGGTCTACCCAAAGGCGCATTACTATCTCACCACTCAATCATAATGCATCATCAAAGTCTATACTACGAAACACCATACGACACCACGCGGCTGATCTGCATCCCAATGTTTCACCTCTTCGGCGCCTTGTACACACACATCTGGCCCGTCCGGTACGGAGAGACGTGCTATATCTTGCCGAGATTCGATATTCCGCAGTTCGTGCAAACGATTTATCTCTACCGGATTACGGAGACGTTCATGGTACCTGCTATGGTGCAGGCATTGAATAAATACCCTGATCTTGAATTGTCGCAATTTTTCAGATCCTTGCGATACATCGGGACGGCGGGGGCTTCTCTTGATTCAGCGTCGGCACAGCGTCTAGAATCCAAGCTCCACCCCGAAGCGCAGATATCACAGATATGGGGCATGACTGAAGTAGGGGTTGCGTTTCAGATGCGATATGGACGCCGTGATGACACAGGGAGTATTGGTTGTTTGCTGCCGAATTATGATGTTAAATTGTTGGATGTTCATGGGACGGAGATCACGGCTGACGATACCCCGGGCGAATTGTATGTTCGTGGTCCGGGGGTTCTGATGGAGTATAAAGGTATACCAGACGCCAAAGATGGAGATGGTTGGTTCAGGACAGGAGATATAGTCTCTGTTCGTGCTGGGATGTACTATGTCGTTGGACGAGCGAAGGAACTTATCAAAGTTAGGGGGTACGTCTCTCTTCTCCCTACTCTCCAAGAACATCTGCTAATGACTCTGATTGCATGACAGATGGCAAGTCGCCCCCGCTGAAATCGAAGGCGTCCTCCTCAAACACCCCTGCATCGCCGACGCAGCGGTCGTTGGCATCAAAAAGGACGGCTCAGCCCACCAACTCGAAGACGAACTCGTCCGCGCCTTTGTCGTCCGACGCAAAACCACCGCCGCAGCGCGCCTCACAGCCGACGAAGTCTATCGATTTGCGCGGCATCAACTCGTAAGCTACAAATCCTTGACGGGCGGAGTCATCTTCGTAGACGAAATACCGCGCACGCCCAGCGGGAAAGTGCAACGGTTCAAACTTGTGGAGATGTGCGATTATCGGGATATTGTGTCTAGTCTACAGCTGTTTTTTGGGCCGCCGCAGGTTGTTGAGAACCCGGTTAGGTTGGCGGCGGTGCATAGTTTGGGGTTGAGGTCTGGTGGGCATAGGAAAGTGGTGTTGGGACGCCGCGGATTGAGTTGCGTTCTTAGCATTACTTTGCATGTTGGGGGGTTAGCTTTGTCCTTCATGTTTTCGATATCATGTATTATGTGGTTAGTTATTCTGATGATTTTATGTATAGTTGCTTAATTAATCCATTGAATTAGATACCCCTATAGCAAGCCTACATTTCATGCACGTTGAAATTATATAAGTTAATTCCGATAAGATAAAAGTGCAAGTACATGATAGCTCAACAGCAAAAACAACGCCACGCTCGTCATTAAGTCCACCATCAAATCATCCCATCTAGTTCAGAATGACAGTCGTACCCACGGAAGAATAGGGGTAGAAACAGAATCAAAGAGTCAAGGCGGCGAAATCGTCAATCGTAAGAATGTAAACGTCAATCCAAGGTATTATGAAGAAGTAACAGGCTTAAAGCAAAGTCTCCTGATGCGCCACAATCCTCCATTCACCATCACTTCCCTGCGCCCACGTCGTACTTCCCGTAGCATTGTACTCCCTCTTCCCCCTATAAGCGCTAATGCGATACGTAATCGTACCAGCCATCAAATCAATGACCATAGGACGGACATTCATCAACGAAAAATCATCGAAACGATGGAATGGAGGCGCCAATACCTCTTGGAGAGTCTTTTCGTTCTTGTCGGGATCGTCGGGGTTGAGGGCGATGATGTCCTTGTTGGGGAAGAGGAAGTTGGCGTTGGACGAGCAGAGCTTGTTGACGGCGTGGGCGGGGTCGGCGGATGTTAAGGCTGTCCAGAGTTGGCGCTCTTTGAGCTTGAGGTCTTCTTGGATGCGTTCGTGCATGGACGGCATGGTGGCGGTTGGTTTGTTTCTTGTTTTTGAGGCTATTCCAGGATGTTAGTATTTTGATTCCCTTAAAAGTCTGCAGTAGACATACCTGGATATGATAATGAGTGTGATGTATGTTTGATGTTTAACCGTCTCTGAATCTAGTGGTAAGAGCTTCTTGTATAGGTGTTGAAGAAAAGTGAGGCAGTGACGCAGTGAAGAATAAATATCTTCTCCCCGCACAATCCCCTTGACGTCACTCCTCGAATATCATCCAAGCCACACCATATCACCGCTACCAATACCACCACCAAGACACTCTCCATCAAATCGTCAAAATACCCTGTCTGCCTCAACCAGTCCCATACGTCCACCCGTGCCATGACGTTGACCCGACCGTTGTGGTGGATATAGTCTCTATGGAAGTAGCAGTCTCTCCACATGGGCCGTGCAACGCAGCAATCAGATTGGACGAAGGGATTGGATATGACATCTGGGACATGGATTGATCCGATCACTGCTACCAGTACTCGGTAGGCTGAAGTATCAACGGCGTGGTAAAGTATCCACTGAAGGGACTGGTGGTGTCCATGGATGTTGATTTACTCGATCATGGGACGATCGTCAATGGCTGAGTGTCAGTGCTGTAGTCGCGAGGTGTGGAAATTCTCCGGTATTGGAAGAAGATAGTCTCATCGTAGGCACGTGGTTGTTGAAAGTGGTTTGAATTTCTTAACCGTCTCGAAGATATATCTTGAATGATTGTCCTGAGAGGTGTGTTGGATAGAAATTGTATCGATCAGATTTTGAGAGAGGTTATCGGCCATGACGTCATGGCCATGGCGATAAGCTGAGCGAGTCTGGGTCAGGACAGGGACTTTCTATATGCTGTCTTTGATTGTTCGAAATGAAGTAACAGAACGAGAATATTATTATACAGATCGTTGTTCTCAGTGTACATAATCTACAAGCCACGACAGTGTCGGGACTGATGACAGGTCGTAAGTCGCAAGTGCGACACTTCAAAACGCCAATAATGCACCGTGTATTGTTCATGCATTTACTTCTGACTTTGCTTCGATATTTGCCTTTGCGTTGATATCCGTTGCATCAATATTCGCATTCGCATCCACCTCGTATTGAACCGATGGTGCCTGTGGAGGGAGGTCTTGAGGAGGTGGCTGATTCGGCAAATTCGACATATCTTTCGGCCGCGGCGGCCATTCCGGGGCCGGATAACTGAGAAGTTTGCATACATCCTTTCGTTTCAATCTAAAATCTTCGTAGAGTTGTTTCCACACTTCGCGATCGCGACAGCCGCTTTCTTGCGGCGTGCCGGGATTATGGTCACAGACCGGTTGCATCTTTGCAAGCTGTCCAGGTGGCCACATAATCCACGGTTTGGGGAGTGGCCAGTCTGAGAAATGGACCAGCTTAGCCTCGCTGAGGACCTTATCAGGATTCCAAGTCTCGTAGTCGTTGCCTAGAAAGTTCTGGTGATCTTTGGTACGGAATTCACCCGTCACCAAGCCGTACTGTCGATGAGGCAGAACGAGCGCCGACCCGCCGTATCGTTCATTAAGCAATTCCATGTCATATAAATCGTGTGATTCGTCCCTGCCCGTGCCGAGTTGACCCGCCTCCACTCCTTGCACTTTTTCCATTAACGCCTTGTATTCCTTGTATGACGGCTCCAATAACACCAAGAGAGAAGTAAGTTTCATGTTTTCGGGGGAGTTCCAATACGCTCGTGGCATTGCGACGGTAGACGATGGGAGGAAGAACAATTCGTCGAGGTTCTGGAGGATAAGAGTGTCCGAATCGATCTGTAAAATGCGGCGGTAGGTTGCCATTCTGAAAGCCCATAACTTGTTGATACTCTCGTCCCACGTAGCGCGGTCTTCTGTACATGAATTACTGTTAGATTGAAAATCATTGTGTGGTATTGAGATGCATGCAGTACTATGCAGATTGGAAAAGACATACCTGACTCATGTTGATGAAGACTATCCATCGTAACCGGCTCAAGCTGAACCTTGTATTTATCGCGCGCCAGGTTCAACAACTGGCTCAACCGATCATTCTCAAAGTTCACCTCCAAATCCCAGCCCTTCGGGTAAAACAGAATCCTATCCGCCCGACTGCCTAATCGATCCAACGCCTCAAACACCATCACCGAATTACACAGATATGTTTCATCGGTGACATATTGTGTATACGCATATTGCGTCCAATCAATGGCGTCATAATTCAGATAGGGAGACAGCCCTCGAGGCGGATGCGATCGGTGGAAGGTGATATAAAGGATAACGAAAAGCACGAGTGAAGCTATAACATATTTGCGAAGTCTGCGAGGCGTAATACCAGTGATGGCTGATCGCGGCGACCAGTCGGACTTGTAGTCATCTCGATAATCCTCGGGGTCTGAATCATCTGTTAGGTCTGCAAGGTCGAAAGAAACTTTCTTGCGGATTGAGGTCGCTGATAAATTGTGTCTATGCATGAGGAAGGTCAAACAAAGTATGAAAGAAGGAAATTTATTATAAGAAGCAAGAAAATGCAATCATCTCTAAGCGAGTGTCAGCGAACCAGTCGTTTTCATTATTCGATTATAATTGTTGTTGTTGATGAGATGAAGGAAGTGATGCCTCCTTTCCTTCCTCACTTCCGCGTAATCCCCTGGGAAAATCACGTGATGTATCTTATCTTATCGATAAAAAATGCAAACAGGACAAACTTTTGTCTCTTTATTGCACAAGATGGCACAACGTCTCTCTTCATCCTACTCACGTACTAGAGTTGGCTAAGATTTTATCAGACACGTGTTTGTACTGAGGACTAAACAGAAATGCAAATACTCTGCGGACTATGACAAAAATATCCCCGGATCTCCCGACATTTTCTGATCTCCTCAAGTGGTGATCACAAACGTAACCAGTGAATAAACTGGAAGAGCCGCTTCAACCTCATCATTGCTGACAGATGTCGACAAAGCTGCAGGCAATGAATATTTCCCGGATCTGCCGCAGCCCGATTTCTCAAAATGCACTATCAGTCTTGTCAAACAGATAGGTAAGGGCCTGATTCTGTTGAATGGTTGGCGCATCTTGAACGGCGACACAGAATCCGAAGGCTTCGGAAAATCCAAATCAGTCGATAGTTTGGTATTTGGTGGCCGTGTTGATGTTACTTGTGCTGAGGCATGATCCAGGGCTAGACTTATTGCTAGTGGGATGAGGGAGGTGGAGGGACGCATAGCTGGATATGCAGTGCTTGGTTAACAGTTAAAGGGCGATGTTTCACGAGAAACAATTCATCAACTGAAGGTCTTCGTAAGAGTTGTGGATCTCATATTTATATCTACGGACATCAGTCTTAGAGAGGGAAAAGTGTTTCTTCACCATGTTTCAAGTTTATCACCACCTACGTAACTGTTTCTATCTATCTGGAAGTAATATTTAGCCACATAAATGCTTATGACAAGCCTAATGCTTGTCTTGACAATCAGGAAAACATGATCCCCCCATTTCCGCAAATCTGAGATCTGCAAGCCCTTCCCCATGGGGATGCGGATAATAGGTTGACGCCATGTAACCTTAACATACATTAATGATCTACCTTAAAGCTTGTTTTTACCCGCCCCATATTTATATCCAATTCTACCGAAAATCGAGCGGTGGAAAAATAAGATACCGCATATCTAGTAGGTAGGTAATACTGCTTGTCGGTGTTCCTCTAGGGTCAGGGGTGGATGCCCTGCAGGGGGACTTGAAATCGGATTTTTATATGGGCCTGGTTAAACGAATATGTTAGTCAAGTAATTAATGCGTGCGAATTTTATCCTCGGATGGGTTTAATAATATCATTTGGGAATCTACGACACCTTCTTGGTATGTTTGAGATATCCCTACATCATGTACAAGCTTGAATTATAGCGATGTACGTTGCAACATCAAGTCCTCGTGGCACCCTTGTAAAGTAAATACGTGGTTTAATATTGCACGCAGAGATTTTTCTCACATATGTCAGTGTGAATATTGATTCTGCAGTTGTACGCTGCTTACACAGATCATGACTGCAAGAAAATGCATATTCTGTGATTCAGAAGAGCCTCAGGTCCCATAAAAGATGCGCTAGAAGATAGCATCTGAGCTAGCTGGGATGCCTGAATAGAACAGAGTAGTGTAAATGAAGTGAATGAAAAACACACTAAGATCATATGATTCGTGACCAGAGTTAGCGCTAGGATTTCGAAACTGCTGGAAATCTGATTGGTCGGTGCTATAATTTGTCAAACTTTTTAGCATAGCATGTGAGTTTTGTATGGGTTGCAGGCAGGCGAGGGAGCTGTAATAGAGCTGCTAGATTTAATTAAGCAGTTTTGCATCTCTCTTGAGTCTCGATTTTCTAAGTCATGTGAGCTAGGCAAGTCCAAATTTGTATGGGAGCACGTACGCCAACGAGGCTCGGATTTGTATGAGATCTGGGCCTGGATTTGTACGGGTGGGATCCGAGTACGGATTTGTACGGTATGGGAGCCCATACGATGAAGTACGCCAACTATGCATGGATTGGTATAAGGTCATGCAATTCGTATAGAGGCGCGAATGTAGACCTGCTTGTCACTTGATTTGGATTCGTATATGTAAGGCCTAAGGCATTGCTTTTTTTGGAGAGCAATTCTAGCCAATCAACGGCCATACAACACTATCCTCCATTCAGACCCCCGTGCTAGCATCAGCGCGCTCGTCATCAGTAAATTAAAACCATCAACGCGCTATTCCCGAGTTGGGATTTATCCAATTGGCTTCACGGACCCGAGTTTACAGCTCGTATCCTATACGGGACCCCGATAAATTCAGGCCTCGCCTGCTCGTCTCGGAGCACGTGTTGCCTGTTCTCCAGCTTAGGCTTGGCCCCATTGTGACTTGGGGTACGAGTATACATAGGAATGCGAATTCCCTATAGGCTCACATCTGAACACCTGCCTTCGTAAATCCACGCTGTTCAGCTCATCGCACAATGGTTTCATTCCTCCGACTTGGGCTCTCCATAGGGCTGCTTGCGCAATTGACCGTGGCCGCCGGATCCAATAACCTATCCACCCTGGTTGGAGAGTTGTCTCCTAGCGCAGAAGTGTTCTATCCCTCCGCCGCAAACTGGTCAGAGGTAACTCCGCGATGGTCCACTAACGATGCTCCGACCTTCTTCGCTGCAATTAAGCCAGGAACTCCAGGTGATGTCCAAGCCATCATTCGTTATGCCTCGACGAATAACATTCCTTTCCTTGGCACGGGAGGAGGACACGGCTTCACAACGACTTTGGGTGAGCTAAAGGAAGGCCTGGGAATAGACCTAAGTCAGTTTAACAATGTTTCCGTTGACGCTCAAAACAACCGCTTGACGATTGGTGGAAGTGTGAGATTCGGAGAGATTTTGGACCCCTTGTATGCTGCTGGCAAGGAAATTCGTAGGTCAAAACACATTAAATTTTATACAATCCTGGTTTTGACCGCTGACTGGAGCTTGTAGAAATTGGAACTTGCCCCTGTGTCGGCATGGTAGGAGGCACTCTCGGAGCTGGTGTTGGGAAGTATCAAGGCGTCCATGGGCTGATCATCGATGCCTTGGAATCAGTGGAACTAGTCACTGCCGCGGGAGACTTGATCACAGTTTCCAAGGATCAGAATCCTGACCTCTTCTGGGGTTTACGTGGTGCCGGGTTTAACTTTGGAATTGTTACCGAGGCCACTTATCAGGTTTATGATCTGACGAATAACGGTTCCGTAATGAATGCGGATTTTGAGTTTCCCGGGAATGTCAATCAGACATTTTTCGAGTTTTTGGCATCCTTCAATGGCAAGTTGCCTACAAAGTTAGCCTTCTTTGGCGTACTCGCCTACGATACAACTAACGGGGTGAGTTATACGTTCCTGCCATCTGAGCACAGTCTAGTCTATATGAGCAAGCTCGACTGACCACAATCTTGTAAATGATTACCAGCCTAAAATCCTTCTTAACGCCGTATATATCGGCCCTCAAGAGGAAGGTCTCTCTTATCTCAAGCCCCTTTTGGACTTACCATATATCAGACGAAATATTACTCAATTGACGTGGAATACGGTGTTTGGTGCACACCTGTTCGGCTCTATAGCGGCCACCTGCGTCGACGGAAAACCACACGACAACTGGTCACAGGGTGTGGCAAAATTCGATGTACCGACGCACGTTGCCCATTTCAATGCATTGGCAAATCTCTGGGCTCAACATCCTGCGGCAGCCGATGGGGTCCTTTCGATAGAAATATTCTCCCCACAGACAGCGCTTACTGTCCCTGACGCGGAGACTGCATATCCATACCGCGACACCGCGATCCAGCTGTAAGCAGGCACCCTCAAGCAAACAGCTTTGAATAACAATGTTTCTTAATGGGGCATTAGCTGACTGACATGTTTCTTTGCGCTGCTTTTTTAGCATTCTCGACTTTCCTGTCAACGATGATGCGGTGATAAACTTTGCAGAGCAATGGATCCCTGAATTCACCGAGACTGGCGGCTTCAATAAGTCGCGGGTCTATGTGAGTTATGCACACGGCGATGAAAGTCTTGAGACAAAGTACGGCGAGAAGAAGTTGCCTCGCCTCTTGGAGTTGAAAAAGAAGTGGGATCCAAAGGGCCTCTTCAGTTTTAATAACGGGTTGCCGGTTAATTGAGTTGAGGAACGCCTGTAGAGACTGACAGTAACGACAGTGACTGTTGGCTGGGCTGGCTGAATATTCTAGCATATCTAGGTAGTTCATTGTTGACAGTTGAAAGCTACAAAAAGATACATATTCTCTTATGTCCAGACGTAGTAAATGTAATAGATCTGAAAGGCTGCACTGTTTATTCCATCCCTCTCTTCTCTCTTAGTGTATTAGTACTTCAAGAATCTAGGCAAATAAACAACTAATAAGCGCTGAATTGATAACAAATCACAACGGAATATATATCTCCTCCTTCTCCTGTCTGGTGATCCATCTGGGTAGGGTTTGTACGAGCACGTGACTTCAGCTTCGTATACATGATTACTAAACTAGATTCCGACCTATGATTGGCCCGCTAGACCATGTATATCAAGACGAGGGTCTTGGACTATCGAACGGTTTTCACTGATAAAATTCAAGTATTTGCGCCGTTTGTATCATCCCGGGGTTCATGCGCTACATTCGTATTTCACTAGGTCAATGTGCGTTGTGCATCTGCCCACAAGGCTGGCAGGGTTTCCTAGATATTGCTCCGGTGTTTAGATGAGAGTTATGCCGTTAGTTACCTCCGTGGTTAGATGAGGGTTATTGTGAGGTATTGCTATGCCGTTATCTCCGCTCGTTCTCGGTCTAAGATCGTTTTCTTTCATATGTGTTTCCAATGTACTGTTCTTGGCCTGTCCGGACCTTCTTTTGTAAAGACGTGTATGGAGACCTCGTTTTTGGTGGCTGAGGTTTTCAGCACTATGTAACTACCTGTAGGATTTCGGCTTCCGCATGGCTGTAAGATTGTGGATATGACATCCGGGCCAATTATATAGGCTAAGTCGGGATGTTAAGTCCAGAGGTTTCGTCGATCAAGGGTCCAGTGGGGAAAAAGTATAAAAACGTGGCAGTGGGCAATGGCAGAGCCTCTGGAGATCTCTTGAACTCTAAACTGCCTCCACGCGGTGGTAATGTTGCCCTGTTGCATTGATCAATCTATCGAAGGATGGGATAATGTTTGTGTGTGGAACGACTGTATATCTGAAAGGCCGTCCAGCTCAATCAATTCACTCGCAGATTAACACTTGAACCTAAATTAATACAAACCTGGCAGTAAAGCAATTTTACTGTGCCTGTCAGGTAATAAGATTTGTGGCTTGGAGGTTTTTCTTTGGTGATGGTCTGAGCCCCGATATCATGGGTTTCCCCGGCCGGAAATAATCCTTAAACCGAGTATGGGAAGTCAACGAAGTAAGTCCGATTCTTGTCGACCAGCTACAAAATAATGTCCGCGTAATAAACATGATGCTATATTGATTTCTGCAGGGGATAGCTATGAGATAGGATAAAATATGCTCCAAGCCATCAATGATCTTGTTCCAATTATGGATTGTCGACGGACATACCGGCTTAGCCCTAAGACCGAAGCACCTTTGGAGTCAATCAGACTTGCTATAAGTAAGATTGAGAGCTCAGGAGGGAATTTACGAGCAGGATTTGATTTATGGTATAGACCTCGCCCCACAATCGCGAACATACACACCGATATAGTTGCAGTTACAGACCGAACTTTCGCGCCAACTCTCCGGATTGATACTAAGCCCAGTAGTCATGACGCGGACCCTTCTCACCGGCGGAAGTGGCTTCATTGCCTCTCATATTCTCGATACGCTACTCAAACGGGGCCATTCTGTTGTGACCACCGTCCGCTCACAGGAAAAGGCAGAGCAGATCAAGACATCTTATCCGGCGGTCTCAAAGGAGAATCTGGATTTTGTGATTGTGCCGGATGTTTCTGCGCCTGATGGTACATAGCTACATCTTTTATTCTTCCATTTGAATAGTCAATGTGAGCTAACCGTAATATCCAGCCTTCGACCAGGCCGTCGTTTCCGATCCACCCTTTGAGGCGGTGATCCATACGGCCAGCCCTTTCCATTTCCGTATACAGGATGTTAAGAAGGAGCTCATTGATCCAGGTATGTGTCCCACGTTATCAAGGAATGCTACATGCTTACGAGATTGCTTTTCAGCTATCGACGGCACTGTTGGTATTCTCAGGGCCGTCAAAAACAACGCTCCGTCAGTCAAGAGAGTGGTGGTTACATCTTCCGGAGCTGCAGTCATGGACTTTTCCCAGCCAAAGACCTATACTTACACAGAGGTAATAACTTGATTCTTCTCTTAATAACTTATCTGTCCGTACCCAGCTAAACTTGACTAAGGCGGACTGGAATAACATGACGTGGGAAGAGGCTGTTTCCAACCCCCTTAATGCCTACCGCGCAAGCAAAGCTTTCTCTGTAAGTTCTCACAATTTCGAAGACTAGATTAGACCACCGCTGAACAAGCCATAATTTAGGAGAAAGCTGCATGGGACTTTGTGGAAAAGGAGAAGCCTCATTTTTCCCTCACAAGCGTAAGTCAGACAAAGACACTATTAAAATAGTCCAAGTACACAAAGCTCATAAACTTTTTTTACTTTCTAGATAAACCCACCTATGGTCTACGGTCCTATAATCCATCATATCAAGGATCTTGATGCACTGAACACTTCCAACGAGCGCATTCGGGACATTGCCTTTGGTAAAGCAAAGGATGGCTGCCCCTTCACGGGTGTATTTGTATGGGTGGATGTCCGTGACCTGGCATTGGCACACGTTCTGGCAATCGAGAAACCCGAGGCAGCCGGCCAGCGATTCTTGGTTTCTCCAGGCCAGTATACCAACAAGGACATTGTGGAAGTTATCCGGGAGGAATTTCCGGAACTTCGAGACGGGTTGCCGACGGGAGACGCCTTGAAGGGAGGTGATTTCCCTCCTGGAGGATGGTATAATTGGGATACTACAAAGTCCAAGGAGGTTTTGGGCATGACCTATCGACCATTCAAGGAGTGTATTGTCGACACGGTGAACAGTCTTAAGCCGTTCGTCAAGTAAAGTTAAAGCCAGAGAAGATGGCATTCGGAATATAGGCCGGTTTTCTGTTATAGGTTTGCTATGATATCCTATGCTTTATGGCACGGGACGCAGGAAACTGAAAATATTCCAAGTATCCAGGCATACTTATTCTATAGCTCAAGATTATCACAACACTGGCCTACCTGTACGCATGAAGACGACTAATGGTCGATCACGATGCTCAAACTGCTCATCCACCTTAAACTGAAGCTCGCCACCTTCTTGCCGAAACCCAAGCTTCTTATAGACATGCCTGCCCATACTCGACGCCTCCAAGGTAGCCTCCATTCCACCACGTCTTTTCGCTTCATCCAGTCCCCATTCCACCAATTTCGTAGCAACCCCAAGCCGCTGAAACGCAGGATCAACGGCGCATAAATCGAGTATCATGAGCGCCGGAGAAGAGCTCGATGCAATTTCATTTGCTATCTCGACTCGACGTGCATGAAATGAGCGAAGTAGCTGTCGTAGGTATTCCTGTTCTGCTACGTTTCCAGGATATAGAGCTTTCACGTCCATGACTTTGTCAATGTCGTTTGTAGGCGCATCGCCATATCCGTCGACCATGGATGCCTGAGCCCAAATGGCTACTCCGGCGATATCTTCCTTACCCGACTCGTCTGGACGAGGTACGGTAGCTTTGAGGAAAATTGTATTCGGATCGCCATTGCGGTCCTTTGTGATGCTGGACCACCGTTTGATGTTACCGGATATCGCATTTTCTCGTCCCTCGGGTGTATCCCAGCCAGGATGAAGAGTCATCCATACATTATCCTTGGCCTGTCGTGCAAAAGCATTTGCCGCGATGTCAAAAAATCTACCAAAGTCTTCGGTAGAAGTAATAGGCTCTACTTTGATTGGAAGCCTTTTTGGCTGTGTTTTCTGAGAGTCCATCTTGCAGTTTTGTTATTGCAGCCACTTGGGTGTAGACGGGTTAACTATAGAATATCCGCGCTTCACTCGAGGCGTAAAGTGACTAAGTCTATGGACCGACGACGATAAATGTAGTTTTTCGACTCTGAGACTGAAGATGAAGAGATTTCGGCACTGCGAAGACACGCTGTACTTAAATATTCAGCCGGCTAGTGGTGACCTATTTTCCACGGTTACACCCGCGGTGGACAGTGCAGCCCTGGAGCATAGTGGTTGCGACTCTTGCGAGCAAAGGTTCCAGCCACGATATTGGCGCTAGGACGCGGTCCAATGGAATGTTAAACTTATTGCAACCTTGGAAACGTAGGCTCTGGTTGGGTAAATCTGATTTGCGAATGCGTATATAGTAAGCATGAGCATATTAGTAGCATGACCCCCAAACCATAAGCTCAAAGCTGATTACCAATCATATTGCCAGCCATCCAGTGCTGGCCATGATTTTTGTGGGAGCACATACACCAACAAGGCACGGATTTACTTACAAGCACGTACGCCAACGAGGCATAGATTTGCCTAGAAGCACGTACGCTTACTAGACATAGATTTGCTTGGGAGCACATATAGTAACAAGGGCCTTGATTTGCTTGCAAGTATATAGGTATGCTAACCAAGCACAGATTTATCAATATAGGAGCATATATATACTAACCAACAAGCAAGCCGGCTTATTAATAAGCTGATCTACGTATCCTATACAAGCTTGATTCGTAATATGTAAATATAAATTATTCTATACAATATAAAAACTTAGAACCTTGGTTTTTCCTATTCTAATTTCTAGAATATTGGGTTTTTAACGCATTCGCAACAGCTGGCGGTTTCGCCACTTGGATAGAACGTATTCTAATCCTAATGGATAGTAGATACTGCCTTCAACCCTGCTTATTACAGTTCAATGGTGCAATTGAAAGCATAAATGTAGTAAATTCACTTCATTCAAAACCAATCGAACTAGAATCAGATATAGACTCCAAGCTAGCAATTCCAACATGCGATTTAGCATCTCTCAGTCAGCAGACGAAAACCTTCATTCCATTGCCAGGTTTATGCCGCGGATTGAGCAGAAATAACAAATACTTATTTATTTAGCCCCTGGCATATAAACACTCATTTCAAAGCCATTAGTAAATGGCAGGGTCATATTTCGGAAACCATTTTCGGGATTCCGTAGGTACGCCAGAAAGTCTGCATAGCCTTCAGCGCTAGATATAGTATTATCAGCGAGAACGACTGCACCATGTCGAAGATGGGGCTGAACTATCTTGAGAGTCGGAAGCGCGAGCGAAGACCATACTTGAAAATAGAAGCGTTTAGCCTGGCGCAACAACTTTCATTTTGGGTCAAGGGTAGACTTACTATCAAGCAGCAGAAGATCAACCTGCGGCAACCCAACTTTGAGTGTCTCAAGCAAATCACCCTCCCGAAGATCAATCTGCTGTTCTACCACCTCACCACACTGCGCCCAGTAACCACGAGCTATTTCAGCTTTCTTGGGCTCTTTCTCCGTAGCAATGACAGTGCCAGGTTTTCCAGTCGCAGCTTTGGTTTGGGCCACAGCAAGGGCAAGGTAAATGGTGCTGACTCCAAAGCTGGTCCCTGCTTCGACGACGTTGGTGGCTCCCATGGCATTGATGAGCTGGTAGACAAATTGGCATTTATCCTCGTCAAGGGCGATGAATTTATCTAGCATGAGCTGGTCGAAAGCATTTCTGGAGCCATCGGGCCCATGTTTATTTTCTAGGTCATCTAGAACTCTGGATGAGTAGACTTTGCCTTTGTCCGAGTCCGAAATCGCGGCTTCCTGCTCCAGGGAGATTTGGTGGAGTTTGGCTAGAAGCTGTAGAATATGTTCCGGCGCAACGACGGGGGACGGCGAGGACATTCTGAGATGAAAGTGCCCGAAAAGGAAGGAGATTTTATGTTGATCTTTGACTGAGAGTTGGAGAGTGAACAGAGGACGAAATATAGGCTGGGCGACTGTTCATGTATAGGTCTACAAAGACAGCGAATCTTCACCGCAGTCTGGGGTAATAATTGGTTGTCTTGGAGTAAAATGCATGCACTGCCACCTACACGTCGTGAGAAGGCGTATGGAGTCACCTGCCTACCCACCGGAGTTCTCCCAGAACTCCCCGATGATGCTCTACTAAGCAGATCTGGAACTACTAACTAATAGAATCAATCCATAACCTTGCGTTGAATTTGCGTTAGGTAAGAGATATTTATTTCCGTCCAGTAGTAGACACCACAGCATATTGCGTCCGGCTAACGTTCACAAGCTTCTTATGGGTTATAGATGGATGAGCTGGTGTCGAAACCTGGAGGTCATATTAATCCATTGGATCTATCGGTTCTAATGACCCAAAATACCGTGCTCAATATAAAAATAATTATCTACATACCTTCTCAGACCTCGTACCTATCCTCTAGTATTACCTGTCCACGACGCCACCGACGCCAAATCAGAAAGCCCATAATCGTTGCAGCCGTCAAAGGAACCGCAAACGCAATATACACCCACCACAACTTCGACACAATAAATGTCGGCTCCGAAGTATTAGTATTAAGTGCCACAAAATTCGTTCCAAAAAGACTGCACACAAAAGTTGCCGGAAGATAGAACATGGTTACTCCGGCAATGATCTTCATTGAAGTACTATCTTTCTTGGCTTCGTGTGCGACTTTGGCCGTTTCCGATGCTATGCGTAGATTGATTCCGCTGTCGTGGCCGGTTATGAGGTTGTAGAGTAGTGTTATGAAAAGTTGGGTTTTGCGTTGGGCGTTGACGATTTGTCGGTCTTGGTCGTGGGCGAGGTCTTTGAGACTTAAGAGGCTGTCTCGGACATGTTCGTGTGTATTCATGTCAATGTGATGCTGAGAATAGGGAGATGATTGTTTAATCAGCTTTCGGAGACGTTTGTGATCTTCCAAAAGTTTCTCGATATGAGATCTGTCCCGCTCGTTCCGGTGCTCTAGTGTTATAAGATTGCGGGATAGTTTATGTGAAAGCTGAATGTATCGTATGAATTTCTCAGAATCTGTGCCTTGGAAGATTGATCCCTGGTATATTTGCGTCTCAATCCATAATAAGCGGCGGTAAAGATCGTCTATCTGCACACTTCGTGCGGCGAGGCTCTGGAATAGGATCACCGCGTGCAACGAGAACGGATGCATGCTAGAAACTCGTTCTGAAAACCTACGGCCGACACTATGAAGCAAGCCGCGATACCCCCGGCTCGCATTTGGTAATATATAAGTTGTTTGTCCGGTCGTTATATTGTGTCGAAAATAGAGCGATTCATATTCGTGCTGTACTCGAAGATCAGTTGGCTTGATCACGTTGACGGTTAAGGTGCTCTCTAGTGATGATATGTTGTTTTGGTCGTATAGGATGTCTTCTCGTATGTTGTAGCTTATATCTAGAATAATCAGCATTTTCAAAATTGGTTGTAAAATGAGACTTACCCAGGCAAATATCGCCATTGACTTTCACAATCCGACTATGGTAGCTTGAGACCACTTCTGAAGTGAACAATGCCACGTCGTCCATGTCTATGTCCCAATATTCCTCGAACAATTCAAGGGCTTGGCTCTTAGCTTCAAGAAATGTGCCTTCATCGCGATTCATTAATCTATGAAGTCGGTCAGGGTACATCTTTGTACAGTGGCTATTGTCTCAGACCTACACCAAGCGTACATGCGGGCCACCTTCGGCTGGTGTTCTCGCAGACAGCGTCCGAACATGTTCCTCAAACTCCATTGTTGCTTTAAAATAGATTTAGCTATTAGAGGTCTGGAGAGGTCCCGAATATTAATTACAAACGTACCAGATTCATCAAGCACAACCAGACGGGTATTATTTTCATCCTGGTCCAGCCCAACCTCATACTTATTCGAGAACTCTCGTGAGCTTTTCCGGCCACGACACAAGTACAAGGCATAATCTGCAACATTATGCCTGACATAGTGTAGATCAAAGGGTGGTTCTTTTATCTGAACACCGGCAGACTTGCGTTCCGCAACTGGCTTTTCGAGCCGTTCGTCGTCGGAACTCGTGGTTATCGACGACATGAGGAAACCATAACAATGAGGTGAAGCATGGAAGATGACAGGTCTCATCGACCATCAATTAAAGACGAAGAAAAATGAAAGTTAATCGAATACCAGAGGACAGTGGACATTATTAAAGATTGTGGCGTACTGAGGGATCTAGTTCAAGCAGGATGAGGCTGAGCGTAGATCCCGTCTTACCCCCTCTTTTGTATGTGATGCTCAAGCACAGCCTCGTTATGATATAGACACCAATTAGGGCACAGATTTCATTCCTTTCCAACATTTCTGCTTTCACAAAGTAGGACTCTAGTAAGCTGAAAACAAGTTTTTGTTGGGAAAAGTTGTGTGACAAGGAATCGATCCAAATAAACGGCAAGGATTCTTTCGCCCATCTATCCGGAATAAGAAATATACGGGTTATAATTCATCTCAGCCTTGTTGATCGTATTGTAGATTGACTAGCCAGCCCTTTCTAGGCCTGGCCCGAGTGTCTGAAGGATTATCAACCATGTCTAGATCACCATAAAAAAGTCCAAATTTGGGGGATTAAGATATTGGGTTAATATGAGAGTTGGCCCCAAGGATCCAGATGCATGACAACCACGTGGCATTGAACCCTATTTAACATTTGATACTAGGATTGATTAATTTAAAGGCATTCCTGGGGTGCGTGCACGTCTGCTCGTTTCCCTTTTCAGAAGCTACTCTAACTAGTAGACATACAGAATCCGAGTTGAGATAATTAAGAGATTGCACTATGATTACAGTCGGCCCCAAGGATTCAGATGCATGACAACCACGTGGCAGTAACCCCTACTTAATGAATTGAATTAGGATTGATTATGTAGATTGCACGTATCCCAGGACGCACTTGAGAAGCTACTATCCCCCTTAAAAATCCGAGATTGAATCATTTAGGTCGGTAAGGGATCAACCCACGCATGACAACCACGTGGCAGTAAACCCTTGTCGACATTTTAAAGGAAGATCGATTCAGTTAATAGTATTCCAGGGCACATATTTGCGCGTATCCGTTTTCAGAAGTTACTATAACAGAGAATGTTATGTCTTTGGCGGCAGAAGAGAATATTCGGTGATATCGAATCCATCTGTACACGTATTCCCCTATCCAGCTTATGGCTCCATTAAACATTTGAAAGCAGTCTCATCATTCCAATATATCTGATTCAGGCGTTTTTCGAAGCAATCGCATCTAGCCATGAAGCCAAACGATACCCGGCTCGGGAAATCAATTCCTCAATAACAGGCTTGCAATCATTATAGTAATCACCGGACAAATCAGTATCCGTAAGATAGTCCAGCCCTGGCTTCAGAACTGCGCTACACACGTAAGAATTTGCATCCCGGGCCCATATCATCGCCGAGCTGATGGTGTCCTTCACATCTAATCCATCCAACCAGGAAGCAGATTTAGAGGCATATTCTCCCGATTTGATACGAGTCGTGAGTATCGAGGCCCACTTTTGGGCAATTTCGAGAGAGTACCCCCCTGCATCGTCTTCGGGCATGTTTGTGTCCCAGATGTGATGCAGGTTTGTGCGAGTTCCGTTGTATGTCACGTTGATGCCGTTTCCGCCTTTATCTAGGTTCTCGGCGTGGAGTGGTTGGTGGATGTCGCCGATGAACTAAAACAATAAGTTAAGAAGACTAACGAAGATAGTATCTGTTTGGCTTACATGAACGATAAATTTTAAAGCGTCGACTGCCATAGCGGCCGGAGTGCTACCATCCAGTAGTATATTTGTCTGGTTCGTATCAAGCATTAGTATGTTACAGAGATCTCACCAGGAAGAGACATACATAGTTTTGTATAGCACTAACTAGACATCCAGACTCACCACAGTCGCGAGTATAGTCCACATTGCAAGTCGTTGGGGGATCATCATGAGCATCAATGTAATGAAGTGGCCGTGAGAAGGATCCCTCAGAAGTATGTTTGTAAATGTCGGCCCAAGTGGAGACGTTGGCTAGGTAAGCAGATGAGGTATCCCCGAGTAGACCCTGACAGTAAGATTGGGTAGACGGCTTCACAAAGTTCTGTGCAATGAAGGCGACGGTTTCATGCCCTAGACTGCCCCAAGCAAAAGTACTCGAGATCTGGGTAGTAAACACCAGAAGAACAGAATGATATGTCCGCATCATGGAGGAATTGAGCTTGTACTGTTATTTTCCCTTACTGACTGATGATGAGGAAGCTGAAACGGCATAATGAGTATATGTATTGTTCCTATATATTTTCGAGCCAGATACAAGAAATCTACCTACATATGTAGGTATGTATGTAAGTCCCGATAAGTGAGTGTGGTTACACTACCTTGTCTCAGATGTGAAATCTGCCTCATGACGGCTAATGTAGGTCCTTCAAATCCTTGAATAAATCATACGGGTTTGCTCTGATTTTGTACTCAAACTCTTAACTTACCATATTGGCACAAGACTGGAAGATTCAAGGTTCCACTAACCGTTGTACTCAGTGAAACAGTGAGCATACAGGAGACCACATCTTGAGTAGCGTATGTATGCACCGCCTCTGCATACAGTTTAAAACTTTAGTAAAATTATACACATAAACAACTTACCTCTAGGGTTTACAGTCTTTTCGCGACTGGATAATGGTCGAAGAGATGATTACCGTAAAAGGAAAGTAATCTTGGACGAATTAGGGCTAGAAAGTGCTGCCTGAAAGATTAGGCAGCTAGGCCAGGATAATGCGGCATTACGTCATGCCTCTGTGGTACTTCATCTGCGTATTCCACGCCATTAAGTCGCTCATTTCCTCAGAACTTCTACTGATACTGTGATAAATCAATAAATTAGTATTCTTTCTACTTCCCAACTCCGCCACCATACAAGCTGTGGCATAGTCGTGGTGATAGACTTCGCGATGAGTGCAAACTGTGGGGTAGAAGCATCACCGAAGATTCCTCGTTGGCCCTACGTCATCCACCTCAAAGCTTGTCTGTATAAATTTCATTGATAGGTCAATCATGCTGAAAGAGTAAAGATCATGTTATCATTGTCTGGGATTCTGTACTTGTTGCCTACGTCATGTCCCAACATCTCCCGGGCGCCCAGCTATAAAGATGCTCGAAGATCTCGTTCTCTTTCATGATCTATCTCAACAGTAACTTAAGCTTCATACATCTTACCGTCTTCTACTATCAGAACTCATTCGAAGAACTCATCCTCAAACAGCAAAATGAATTCCGAAAGCACCAACATCGATGCTATCAACACTAGCACCCACACCAACGCCGACTTCACCGACAGCAACAACAACTACAACACCAACAACACCCAAAACAAGACTGATACCTTCAACTACGCCGCAGACAACAAGCGAGACAACCTCAGACAGGGCGTTTCTCAGCCCGCCGAGACTCCAAGCACCAATACTGACTCTTTCGAACGCGACTCTGCCCCTCGCGAGTCTGAGAGCCGTGGTTTTGAGGGCCGTGAGTCTAGAAATCGCGACTTTGAGAGCCGGGATGCCGAAAGCCGTGACACCGGCAATCGTAACACCTCTAACCGCGACTCCAACACCTTCGAAACAGACAAAGACGGCGTCCCCAAAAAGGGTATCGCAGGCGTGATCAACTCCAACTTTGGCGCCGATAAGACCACCACCTCGACCTTCGAAAAGTCACAGGGCGAGAAATACGGCGAGGGCTTCGACGAAACCGGTGCTCAGCTCAAGGGACGATTCAGCGTTGACCAGAGTGCCGCGGCATCTGGCTCTGCCACGGGCGGTGGTGAATACGCCATGGGCGGAAAGCAGGGCAGTAAAGCTGGGAAGGATACTAATGTGCCGAGGGAGCATGGTTCGCACAATGGTGTGCAGAAGGAGAGCTTTGGGCATAAGATTATGGGCAAGGCTGAAGGTATGCATCTTTTTACACTACTGATTTGAGTTGCAGCGAATGGATGACTGACTGTTGATAGGAATAATGCACCGACACCACGACAAGACCGAGAGCCGTACTGATGTTCAGTAAATGATGTCCTCAACGGGCTTGATTTATTATCATGCCCCTGTACATTTATTTTCTTTTCATGAATGACTTTGACTTAATGAATACGAATAACTGACGGATTACTTGCTCCATTTACTATCTAAGCTTCACGACAATATCTCAATTGTATAATTATCATAACTCAGGACTTCAAGAATATCATAAACATAATCATAGCAAGTCCCAGAATCTATCACTGCCCTTCCACCCATTTTGCCCTACACATCGGACAAGTGGGTTGACGCCCATCCCTTTCAAATCTATCCTGGAATGTATGAATCCATGAATCCATACAATCTCTATGGAAATTGTTACCACATCGCCTTCTACACCACACCAGTTCCTCGCATACAATTCGGGGATGAGTATGTAGCTCAGGAAAGTTATCGGAATCTTCAACTTCGTATCGATCCGTATTCAAGTCGTCTTCTAGTAATGATAAGAAGCAGATGTTGCATTCTCCTTGGACAGGTCGGCGAGTGACCTCTTCGCGAAGCGAAGGTTGCCGTCTATCTGGATTCCGTGCTGGTCTCGTGGACTCTCGTGATGTAGAGGTTCTCGTTTCTGCTTCGGACCGAGCTTGTGCCGAGCTTGTTGATGAAGTAGTAGTCTGTTGTCCGCGATTCGACTCGCTGATTGTAATCCTCGAGGTGCTAAAAGTCGTTTGCGGGACAGGCGTAAGGTTGCCGGATTCGTATACGAATGTCCTTGGCTCGTGGCCACTGTATCTGCTTGAGAAACCATGAGAGACATGGCTTGTTCCAGCAAATGATGATGGAAATGTATATAGTCCGTAGCGTTCCGGTTGGATTATAATCCCTTGTCGTGCATACCATGCCTGTAGATTATTTTCGAAGGACGCCCAAGATGTTGCAGAAATTACGGGGGTCCTTGGTGTGTGGCTTCTGGGTTGGTCCATTGTCGCTGCAGTTGCAGAAATTATGTCTGATGGCGTGTCGACCTGCTCGATATCGCTGAATCGAGGTGGTGCAGATGATCTCCTTATTGATGTTGAACTATCGTCTCGTTCGATTGCATCAATACTCGTCCGCGAAGCTGATGGACCTCTGTCCGTGGTATACGCCAGTGCGCGATACTGTCGAGCCCTCTCACTATCACTGTTCCGTCGCGGAGTAGGCGAAGGAGAAGGCGACCTCAAAACAAACCCGGCCGAAGCAAGCCGTCTTTCATGAAACTTCTCAACCTTCGCAGACCACTCATACACCAACCGCCCCGCTTGACCCTGATGCTGACGTCTACACAAAAGCAACGGAGCCAACTCTTCCAGTATCTCATCAATATTCTCTTCCCCGGATTCCAAGAGACGAGTTCCTTCGTCCAGAATACGGCTCGCTTGAGCGCGGCCGCGGATGTCGCTGGCAGGCAGTGCGCAGCGTCTACCTTTTGTTTTTGCGAAGCCAACGCAGTTATTCTCGAGATCAGGCGCCACGCCGAGAATGGTGGAAAGATGGAAGGGACATGGACTTGGGTCCCGGGTTGAGGTAGAGCTAGGCATCTTTTTTTAATTCTCTATGGATGAATGAATGGATAGGTATGTAAAATGACTCAAAGAATATGTTGACAATGACGAGTCGTCTTGATATACTTTATATTCGACCATGGATGCGCTGATATGACGTCTTGGAGTAAGCCTGGGGTTTCTTTTTGGCTTATCGTACCTAGTAATAGAAATTCATGCACTTCTCATGTTCCTAGAGCCAGGCATAATGCAACATCAATTAAAACCAATTCAGCCACACCCGTTAGTATCTACCCGTACTTACTATATAAATAGTAAGTCCAATGTAATCATCTGCTTAATTACATAAAGTGTCTCATTCCAGAGCAATGACATGGGTTTGATTGGCGGCTAACCAGCATTTGCATGGACCGGTTCAGGCAACGACAACCAAAGTCCAGACCAGTTGACTCCTGTGCCGCACTAATGTAGTCAGAACGGTACTAGCAACAGAAGTACAATTATGGCGCAGTTGATAATACGCCGGGAGTCTTTTCAAGCGCCTGTTGCGGCATGAATTGATTGCTTCGTAGTTTTGTCGACTGTGGCGGTGTCGGGAATTAGCCCTAATCGCGAATGTTAAGAGACGGCTTTTGCCCACAACCCCTGTCGAAGATGCCATAGATAACTAGGGCTGTAATAAGAATACTGGAAATTGATCGATTTCTCACATGAAAATGAATTCTTGGTGGACCGCTCTGGACTTACATCAAGTACAGCCACATTTAGCTTGGTGAGCGGCCTTTCAACTAGGAGCAGGGAGCACTCTAAGTGTAATTTCATGCTATACTTCTTCGACCATCAATACTATCAAGTATTGTATCTCATGTTAAAATTTTCTATGCTAATAAGTAGGCTTCGAATCGAGGATATCACCCTAGAATTATCGGATGTAGTAATAACCATGCACTTTCACCGTAACAAAAGTACCAAAAAAAAAAAAAAAATCGGATAGAAAGCTTCTAGTATTCTGATTAAATTCCACTTTTTTTATGCATCTAGTCAGACAATTTTCTCTGGATGGGTGGTTGTAGTTCATCGAATCTACGAGTCGGCAGATTGATCGAATTCAGCCCTAAGTCGACCTCGTTGCTTAATCGATTGTGGTGGCGAGAATTAGTAGCTGAACACCATACTCTTGCCAAACGCTATTCAAATACCTTCAGCAAGAAATGTTATTTGTACTTGGGTAGTTGTCATCATTCTCGAAAAGATTGTCTTTGATGTGCAGTTGTCTACATTGATAGACTTCTGTAGCAGCTACATCGATCTATGTCCGAGATGTACACCACCATAATAGGGATTATTCTTCGCTATTAAACATCTTTTATTGGAGGTGTACTCTAATAGTTTAAGCTAAAGTATTGTTTCAATGTCAGTGATGATCCCCATTGACCAGATCTTTGCTGCTGATCTTCTACTTAGATCAGACGAAGATGTGAAAATTCCATTCACACAACAACACTACTATGTATCTAGCTATTAAGCAAGATGATATTGTTATTTATCCTTATTTACGCAAACAGATATTATTTCTATTTGTCCATATTGAGGAGTCACCTGATTCAATAGCCCCATTGAGTTGATTTGGTGTATTATCAGAAATCGTCGCCATACTGGTGGCCCTGAAAGGAAAAGACTGCTCAGGTTATTTCTCACTATTCTCTTCACTGCAGCAGTCTTCTCTCTTTCCCCCTCTTCACGCCTCTTTTTTTCTCAAAGAAAATCTTTCCTCCCTTCTTCTATGCCCTCTTAAGCCTCACTTCATCACACAGTCCTCCAACCTCGAGACCTCCATCAAACCCATCTTCATCCCTCGACAACTCAACCACCATGGCCGAACCACCAGGCTACATCCCAGACTCGCAATTCGACCACGGCGCCGAGCGTGCCGCCCTCGAAGGCAGAGAATATCATCGTCCTGCCCCTTCCTCCCTCATCCTCGCGCGCTGCACCGAAGACCAGACCACCATCCGCAACCACAGGATCGTCTCCGCCTACATCGCCGCCTGCCCTCCCTTCGCAGGCTTGGGCCTCATCAACGAATGGCGAATCGTCTGCCGTATCAATCACACAGACACCTACGAGATCTCGCTCAAGGGTCTCCCCTGCCGTCCCGAGGAAATCTGCGAGTATAATGATACCTATCTCCAGCTTGCGCCTGGTCCGAAAGTCATGACGAATGGGAGACTTGATGGGATGGCGAAGACTTTCAAGATTAGTGTGAGCAGCGGATCCACGATTGGGGATTTGATTGATGAGATTTTTGAGAAGAATTTGAATCAGTATCAGTTCTGGCATGGACGAGGTTTGTGCTTACCCTTTCCTTTCTAAATGGAGAAGAACGCCGAATATTGGTGGTATATGCCACCAGACATGTCCATCACGTCCATTATCGACCTGCGTTGGAGATTGGCTAACCTCCACCTCGTTCTGATAGGCAACCGCTACTGGCTCTGGGGCATCCTCCAAGTAGCCACTCGAACCTTTCATGCAATGGATGAAAATGTCACGGGAATGACATACCTCAGTCAAGGCTGGGACAAGGAATTCCCAATTCGTCCAGGTGATTTTCAGGCTCCGGCTAGGGGTATTTGGCTCGACAACAGTGCTTGGTACGACTACGGCGACGATGACGATGACGATGATTGAGTTGTGAGACCATGATACGGTTTGGGTTTTAGGCGGGAAGCATTGACTTGGGGATTGGGAATTGAGTTGGGAATGGGTAGGGAAAAGGAGACTTTGAGGTGGATGGCTTTGGTGCAGTACGGGGAAGGTCATGGATGGCGCGAGTGCCTTTTGAAGCGATCTTAGCTTTTGGTCGACAAAATAGAAAACCGAGAATAGTAGTATCTCAGAAAAAAAAAGAAAATCAAACATACCTCCTCAATCAAAACTTACTAGCATCACGATGGTAACTGTCTGGTTTGCATGCGAAAGAACTTAATATTCATAAAACTTAATTTGCTCGTAGTAGCATCACATGTACAGCTTATATAACGTAAAGTAAAATACACACAACTTTTGTCTGCTCTATAAATGCAAATCATTAAACACGTTACCTCCCGCCAGGTAAACTACTGGGAAACACCACCTCGACCTCCAACGGCTCCCACAACTTGAAGCTGATCGGCAGTAAGACGGACGTCGGGAAGTGGTCGGCCTCTGCCCGTGGGCCAGCTAATGAAACCAGTCTCGCACAAATATCGCAAATAACGACCAACATCCTCGCGACTGATTCCGTACCCGGCGCTCTCATCAACACCAGTCCAGTGATCGGCATCTAACTTAAGAATCTTGACTGCATTTCGATCATCGAGTTCGGGTGCCTTTGTATTTCCCGGAAGATCATTAACACAGAAGTGGAACAACGGCATGAGAGCATGTTGTTCTTGATCCTTCTCTTGACCACCGGCAGAAACGTATTTTTCGAGATCGTGCTTCCAGTCTTCGTAGCTGATTTCAGGGACGTCATAACCATAATATTCGAGGATTGAGAGGTATTCGTTCATGCGGAGTCGGGGATGGCCGGTGACGTGGACGACGTTGACGCCTTCGAGGGGGTTGAGGGCTGCTGCTACAACGACGCGGGCGACGTGGTTGACTGGGACGGAGTTGACTGTGTTGACAATACGAGGGCGAGAGTGCAGTTGAATAGATCCTTTCAAGAATCTGATGAGGAAGTCGTCGGTGCTTTAAGAAAAACCGTCAGTACATGACATTTGCCATGACGGAATAGTAATACTAACTTGCAAGTTCCGGTCTGGGAACATCCTAGGATATAACCGGCCCGAATGACAGAGCCACGAAGACCTCTCCTGCCCGCCTCTCTAACAAGGTGCTCGGAAACCCACTATTTTTGCAAGTCAGCAACTGTTGACTTATTACCTAGACTGGATTAACTCACCTTAGTCTGACCGTAACCGGTACCCAAGTGGCGACGGCTACCCTGCATATCGTCATCCTCAGATATAGCGCCTTCACCAGTGCTGATCTGTTTCTCAGAAAGAGAGACGTAGTGCTGGGTATCAAGTACACTGGTTGAAGACACAAATGTGAAGATCTTAGGCTTGCCAATGTTGCAAAGCTTCATAGCTTCAATGGTTGACAGCACGTTAGCAGCCATCATCTCTTGGTAGCGCTTCACCCAGTGGACGGTAGCACCGTTGGCAATGATGACGGACACTTCTTGAGCCAACCTTTGCCATTCATCGTCACTCAAACCCAGCTGTGGCTTGGCGAGGTCTCCTGCAACACAGCTAATACGCGACTTCCACTGGTCTTGCCACAGACCGTAACCCTTGAGGGAACGTTCGAGACGTGCCATAGCAGATTCCGCATCCTTGGCACGGACATGTGCAATGATGCGCAGTTGCCGGGTGTCTCGCTCGAGAAGATCCTTGATAATGAAACCTCCTAGGAAACCTGTAGCCCCAGTAATGAAAACTGTTGGGCTGGCAGATGCTCGCACGGTAGATGGGTCGGCGCCTTGGAACTTTTCCGGCAGCGTCGTGAGCAAGTGGTCCAAAGACTTTGCATACGGGGGATCCTCTTCGCTCTCTTCTTGTGTTTCTCCTCCATGGAGTTGCTTGTCGATCTGAGCACTGAAAGCACGCAATGTGGAATGCTCGTAAAGAATGTTGATCGAAACTTGAGCACCAGTCTCCTTGCGAATGTCCAGCAACATCTGCTGCGCCAAAAGACTGTGACCACCAAGAGTGAAGAAATCATCATCGGGAGATACCTTCTTTTCGTTCAAACCACGAACAAGAGTAGCCCATTTTGTAGCGACGGTCCTTTCGGTGTCTGTCAAAGACTCCCATCGCTTGAGTTCTTCAGCAGAGGCAACCTCTGTTTGTTCGGAAATATCAGGGAAAGGAAGATTTGGTTTATCGACTTTGCCGTTCGGGTTTAACGGCAATGCTTTCAAGAAGATGAACAAACTGGGCACAGCGTAACTGGGGAGTCTGCCCTTGACATGATCTCTGACCTCGGTCTGCATCGCTCTGAACTTCTTGAGAAAGACTTTGGTAACACCGAAATCGGTTCCCTCGTCGGGAACGTCTTCCAAGCCGTGGGACTCGAGCCATTGTGGCCATAATTTCATCTCCGGCACAATATAGCTGACCAGTGTTGGTTCCTCATTTCGATCTCTTCGGACAAGGGTCTTGCAGTCTCTAATCATGGGATTTTGGCTCAAGTTGCTGTCGATATCGTTGAGTTCAATACGGAAGCCACGGATCTTGACCTGGTCGTCAGCTCTGCCAGTGCACTCGACATCTCCTGACTCCAAGTAGCGACCCAGGTCACCAGTTCTGTATAGACGATCTCGAGGTCCCTTGTAATACTTTCTCCATGGCTCGCCTTTGTTGTTCTTTTGGTCTAACTCAACCCATTTATTGTTATCAACGAACCAGTTCGGCACGAATTTGAGGTCGTTCAAAGCTTGATCGCCACGGTATCCTTCAGCCAAGCCAGCTGCACGGACATAAATTTCACCGGTCTCTCCGACTGCACACATCTTGTTGCGGTCTTCGCGGTTGACGACAAGTAATTGCACGTTTTGCATACCAGTTCCCGCTGGAACTGTATCCTTGAGGTGGTCCATACCGTTGGGATCCTCGGCTCTGCTTTTGATGGAGTAATAACTCACAGCACGCTGTGTTTCGGTCGTTCCATACATATTGATAATATTGACGTTCTCGGCAAGGGCTCGCAGGGCTTTGCAGTCTCGTGTAGTCAGGACGTCTCCGACAAAGAAGGCACTCTTGAGACTAGGGAAAGTTGCACTAGCTCCACCAACGAGAATCTGTCCCACTTTATATATGTTAGCACCTGTGTATATATATAATGCAGTTGTCTCGACATACTAGCTGGAGTCAAGTGAGTCACTGTTGGCGAATATTTGGCCATCCACTCTGCCAGTCTTTCGTGGGCGATATCAGATCGTGAGGGGACTAGTAGTTGAGCGCCCAAGAATAATGGTGTGAAAACTGATCTCGTAAATTAGTTAGGAACATTCATTCGGGTGTCCGTATTGACTTGCCATCTCGCTGAATCGGATCGTGCGCAACTAAAAAGCCCAATGTTAGCCACATTGCATAAAAACAGTACAATGATCATGATAGGTAAGATACTTACTTCCACTGAGCATGGTAAATTTGCTTTCCGAGCTCAATCCAAAACGCTCGGCCATCCAAGCAAAGTATCTGCAAAGACTGTAATGTCTGCCCAAAACACCCTTGGGTCGTCCTTCCGAACCCGAAGTAAAGGACAATGTGGGATTACTGTCAGGTCCGACTAGAGTAGGAGGAGGAGCGGATGCCTTTTTTAGAGCCTCTGCAAAAACATCTTTTCCGTCAATTTCTCCACCCGATAGAGTTCCATCGTCACCAATGCGAAGTGATGGCACCTCTGCCTTGAGATTCAATTCATCGTCAATATAACTCCGGACAATCGGGGCAAGAACGCCGGCTTCGTCGGTAGCCCGTCCAATATTGATCAGTGCACGAGGTTGGGCGACTTCGAGGTAAATCTTTTGTCTGGCTGGGGGATATGCGGGATCCAGGACTGTGAAGGTTGCCGCGGAGGACAATGTTCCCATAATAGCAACCACCAGATCGACAGATCGATGGGCGAAGATCATGACCACGTCATCGTTGGTAATTCCCGCATCGTGAAGATAATGGGCGAGTGTGTTTGATGCTTCATATATTTGTTTATATGTAAATCGACGTTCGGGGCCTTCGGCAGAGGCAGTTTCGACGACGCACGTGCGATCCGGATGGTTTTGAGCTGTTGTTGGAATGCATTAGAGATGAAAGTTGAACAGGGAATAGATGCTGTTTGGATATATCTCGACGTACCATTTTTTCCAAAAATATCTTGAATTGATCCGACCTGTCAATCGTCTGGTTAGCATACAAAAATTTCCAACCCCGCAATCATTGTAGAGGAAAACATACATAACCGGACCAGTCAAGGTCAACGGTCGGATCTGGTAAGGCAGTCATGGTTTGTCTCCCGTATCGACTCAGCATACAAACAATTGAGTCCGTAGCTCAGATAAAATTGAGTAGAAATGCAATGGGAGACTGCAATAATCATAAATTGGGTGACGGCATCCGCAAAGATTTCCGGCTGGGCGGTGAGTCATCCATGCGAAATCGGCGTGGGGTAAGCCGCCATCCCTGTTTGGGTATAGCGCGGATTCTTACTGTATAAACATTCGTCTTTTCTTCTCCTTACTTATTCTCTTACACTTCCTCTCCTTGATTTCATTGATGGCTGCTTAATTGCCTCGAATGAGAGGTCCCGAATATGGCTAGATTTGATGGTGCATAAATCTTGCAGGTCGTGTTATAGGGGACTACAACCGGATCTTCTCAGCCAGCTCTTCTTGGGAACACTCATGACCTTATCGTAATGAGTGTGACCTAGGAAAGGATTGGGCAATATTCAGGAGGTGATATTCCGTCAAAATCGAGCTGTCCGGAGAGTCAAAATACGACATGGTTGTGCTGGCTAGAGCGGCCTGCAATTCAACATTCTTCATGAGTCCAGTGACATACTCAAAGACCAAAATTGCTCAGATGGTGTCAAATAAATGCAAGTCGCCGAGTTCGACTTCACGATTCCAACCGGTCCGAGCTTATTTAAGCTTCGACAAGTACATTGAGTCTTGATTGTAGGTATAAAGCCAAGACCAGTCAGGGCAATTTCTGAAGCTTCCACGGAATACAGTTGGCATATCAATCATTATTTATGGCCGATTCTCATCCTTTATACAGTTCCGGATCAAAAAAGAGTTTGAAATACAAAGAGAATTCCCAGTAGACACGATTGGTCGGGCTGCCGATAAGGTACAGATCCCAATGGGCGGGGTCGCGGGGACATCCGGAGATCTTGCATTCATTGTTGTTTATTTGAACTTCCCATCACGCATCTACTACGTATAAAATCACTAATAAGGGCGTTTTTTCAACACATCACGTACTTTCTGGTTCGAACTCTCCCACAATATGGCGAACACTGTGGACAAAGCAGTCCTCAAACAAGTGCAGATCGCGCTACAGAACGCCGATGCTGAGCTTCAGGACATCAACAAGAAAGTTCGTGTCTAATAACAGTATTATCACCGGAAGACATGCTTAATGCTCTCTAGATATGGTCCAATCCCGAACTCGCCTACAACGAATACATGGCCAACGACAACATCTGCGCAATGTTTGAAAAACTGGCCACTACACGATCCTTGAATTATCAAATTCGCCGTAAAACATACCAACTCGACACATCCTTTGAGATTGAATACAAAAAGGGAGATGGCGGCCGAGTCATCGTCTTCAACGCGGAATACGATGCATTGCCCGGCATTGGACACGCCTGCGGCCACAACCTAATTGCCACGAGCTCAATCGCGGCGTACATTGCTACAGTAGAAGCTCTAGAGGCCCTCGATACCTCTTCTCTACCGGGATATACGGTACGACTACTCGGCACTCCAGCCGAAGAAGGTGGTGGCGGAAAATTGAAACTCATCGAGGCCGGGGCATACAAGGGTGTCGATGCATGCTTGATGGTTCACCCAGTTACGCAGGGAAATAACGATGAATCTATCCCTAGTATTCACATCGCAGGACCCGAATCCTTCCTTGCTAACAACAAAATCATAATCAACTATACGGGCACTACTGCCCATGCGGCTGGGGCTCCTTGGGAGGGCGTTAATGCGCTGGATGCAGTGGTGTCTGCGTATGTAAATATTTCACTTCTCCGGCAGCAGATTCTGCCCACGCAAAGAGTGCATGGAGTCATTGCGAATGGCGGCGAAAGACCGAATGTAATCCCGGGCTCGGCAAGTCTGCATTACTATATTCGGTCACCGGATACAAAGTCATTGAACGCACTTACAGATAGAGTGTTCAAGTGCTTTGAGGGTGCTGCAACAGCAACGGGTTGTAAAGTAGAGTTTGAATGGTTGGTATCATCTTTGCATGATTCTTTGGGCTATTCCTGCTAACACTCTCGTGCACCAGGATCAACAACTATCAGGAATTGAAGAATAATAAGCCCATCTGCGAGGCTTATATGGAAACACTGAAAGCAATGGGTCACAATTGCGTCCTCAATGATCGTGAGGTCAAGGGTTCCCTAGACGGCGCCTCTACCGATATGGGTAAGTCAGCTTCCCCTTCCCCTGATAGTGTACACCAGACTCATCTAGAATTAGGAAACGTCATGCATCAAGTCCCCGGATTCCATGCCCTATTCCAAATCCCGACAGAGGACGGAGCTGGAAACCATACACACGGTTTCACGGCTGGAGCTGGCTCGCCAGAGGGTTACAAAAGAAGCATCGTTTGTGCAACTGGTATGGCCGTAGTTGGTTTACGCATCCTGATGGACGACGAATTTGCCAAATCTGTCAAAGCCGACTTTGAACGAGAGGAGTGAAACATGGTTCGTTGCTACTTATTCAACTGGAGCACGTGCGCTGACGCTAGCACCCGAGCCTATGTACGTAGTAACTTACTAGTAAGCCATCAATTCAGAGCTCAGACTCTTCAGAGAGCCTTCTACGCCAATCGGCGGCGACGGAGCCCTGGTCTCCTCCCTGTGTGCTTAGGTGCTACAGTGCTAGTGCGTGGTCCAAGCAAGCCACGATATCCACATTCCATATTGGGAAAGTGAACTTTTGATAGCCGTACTCCGTACGGAGTAGGCTGAAGTTCCTTACAAAGTAGCCCGGATCTATAGTACACCCTTTACACTCTTGTAAATTGACTGCGTTCTACCATCTCTATCCATAAATCACCTATCATAAGTCATGAGTGTTTTTGCCATCATACATGCACATCCTCCCTCGAAGCAGAGATTCCCTCATCGACCTGATCTAGGGTATCCGGAAGTTTCTCGACATATCATCCTATTGTACCCCTGATCTCGTTCCAAAGATCCTTCCCTCCTGAGTCGCAGGCGGTATCGAGCCACAACACTGATTTCAAAATTTCCCGCGCTTCATCCCAAGTCGAGATCGAGACAGCGTCGTGCTCACAAAAGCGCCTCAGCTCATCGACATACCATTCCCTTTCTTGGGTACCAGTGGCCGCGATCCCTCCCATGAAAAGATACCAGAGGTGTATGTTCGATTTAGCAGATGATGATGATAGCTCCGTCCTAATTCCAGGACTTGACTGAAGCTCTAATCGCAGCAACCTAACAAGCTTTGGAAGCGGCGCTGACTGAGGTGGTAATGGGAAAACTACGCCTACACCGAATATCATAAGTGCTATTCGATATGTTTCATAACTCTGGGTGACATGAGAAGCGATGGCTCCGAGCTGACTCGCGGGCGGCAGGGACATAATATGCCATTGTAGGGAATTACGGCTGTCGCAAAGAATTGTCGCACTTTCCGCAACTACACCGATTCCATCGATAAAGCGTTCGACAAGAGAGACATATGCTCGTGCGTCTTGGAAAGTCAGGAACATTTCAGGTGTCATTTCGGTATTCAGCAGAGGATCATGGTCGTTGCAGATGATGTCTCGCGATGGTAACTGCGAGTCGTTGTCGAGTCTTACGAACGGGTGATGAGGTCGTGATAGTGATCTGCTAGCGGCTATTATGTCCGAGCTAGGTTATCAAGAAGTAAGCAAAGAGGCAACATTTTCAAGATCTGGAGCAGCAAATGACCTACAGTGATATCACTGCAGCAAGGCCCGGTAGCCTTAATGCGTTCAAACCACCTCGAATCTCTATCATTTTAGCGAGCCCGTTTCTGTGTAAGGGATTTGCTGATAAACTCCCATAGATATCAAGCCACTGCAAGCTTCTCAAGGGCGACTGAAACGGGGACACCTTGGGTTTTGGGTCTGGCGGGCTGGTGTTGCTCGCTAAGCGGAGCACAGAGAGTATAGTAGTATCTGATACGGCCTTTGATGGATCTTTCAGCGCCACATTTATCCTCGTGATTGACTCTGCCTCCGCGATCATGAGTTGCCTATGATCAAAGCTATCAAAGGACCCCAGCCGTTTCGTCACCCATTGCGTCCTTTTATGCGAATAGGCGCCAAATAAGAGGGAGCTGTGCAGCGCAGGATCAATCATAGAAAGAGAAGTCCAGGCATCTATACTTTTTTGACACGCTCCAACTGGTTGACCTGGCATTAAACCGGGCCAGACGACAAGGAAAGCTAGAAGAAGAAGAAGTCAGCTCGGTCATACGTAGTAGGGGAGTGAGTTAATCATACAGTATTTCAGGGCAGTGCTAACAACTTGCTGAGGTAGTGACGAGGGCAAGAATGTCTGGAACGGATCTAAGTTGTCGGCTCCAATTGATTTCGCGATGCCCGGAGGGTCTTGATAAGATGCGGATTGGTTGCCCGCCAGATGAGGACTCACTACGGGGGCTGCGTATGATGCAAGGGTAACCGCGTTTCCTGTGACTAACAATCCTGTTCCCGGAGATGCTTGGGAATTGAGACCTGCCGCCGTAGCAGCAACATGTGATGCCCCAATCGACGGCTCCGGCGATGTAAACAACCCATCACTCCTCTTTATCTCCTCTTCCTCCTCCTCATCAAATACAATGATCCGGCCTCCGTACGTCGTACTAACCGCGCTGCTATCTGCTGTGCTGGACTCGGAATCGCCAGGTCCCTGCTTATGCCGACTCTCTCTTTCCTTATCCCATCTCCAATGTCCCGCGTGTGAACGGATTTCTCGAATCGATTCAACCCGATCCTGATCCGAAGAGGGATTGGTTATTATAAAGCGTAGCTCTCGCTTTTTGTTGCTCGAGCGCCGTGACTCAGCTCGCATGTCTTTGGTTCTTATCTTTCACATCAAGGTGTTGTCAATAGAAAGTAGTCCGCAGATGGAATGGTGATATCTGGATATCGCAGATCTTGAGCACCAGCGACATGATTTGTCAGAAGAAGGACGTGATTCGCTCGTCACCTGGACCGATCCTGAATCCCTGCACTCATTGGGAAGTTATTACTGTTGATTGTATTGATTCGATCCAGTCGTGGCGTGATATAGCATTTGGCTAAGTACGTACCTAACCGAATCCGGATGGTCTGATTAGT
This sequence comes from Talaromyces nanjingensis, assembly GCA_031010415.1. Taxonomy (NCBI): domain Eukaryota; kingdom Fungi; phylum Ascomycota; class Eurotiomycetes; order Eurotiales; family Trichocomaceae; genus Talaromyces; species Talaromyces nanjingensis. The sequence goes on from JARFPJ010000001.1 coordinate 6,306,801, forward strand.
CATCAAGATCGAAATTCTCAGTTGGTTAGTTAATACAAGCTAAGAAGAGGATGCACTTGGAGAAAAAAATATGATGTTAGATGAACACCCATTGTGGGGGCATACATGTGTATATGTCGATGTTTCGCCATTCATCACGGCAGCCGGCGTGGCTACGGGTCCGACATCAATACCAGTTGACGAAAATGACGGGCAAACTTTCTTCAATTCGCGTTGTGTTAATCTCTTCTTTGTAGGCCCAAAAGAGCACTGTGTGCCCTTTTAGAAGTCATTTTTCTAAACGCTTTTAAAGCTGCAGGGGAAGCAATAAGAAGAAACAACTAACAAGAGAGTCTATACCTATGTGTAAGGGCAGTTGGCATAATAAGCATATTATAGGGCTCACTGGGGTTAACAATGTTTAATTCCAGGGCGTTTTCATCCGGCGCCTGAAAACAGCATTGTCAGCTTGATCGTTTAGCTGCATCCTTAATTTATCCTTGCGAACATCCAGCCTTGAATTGAAACTGCACCTCGTATAGATCATGGTATTCCCTAGTACACGCTGCCTTTCTTGTAAGAATCGCCATGTAAAGGTAAACCCATCGTCTGGAGCTACCCTAGGCACTATGAGTTCCGGCTGACAATGCACAGTGCGATGCATCGCGACCACAGTGTGAACGATGCCGCAAAGGGAATCGAGATTGTTTCTGGGAGGATAATAATGCCTCAGCAACCGATATTCCCTTCAAGAGCGAAAATGCCTTTGCTAAGGGCAGGCCTCGGCGTCCTCGTAAACGTATTGGCATTATCACCAAACCGCAACCCGGAATCTTATCAGCAAACAAGGAGCCGATCCCTTTGAACTTGAAAAGGGTCGACTTTCCAATAGAAATTTATGCATTTCAATATTGGATAGAGAATCTGGCGTCGTGGCCGAATGATCTGTTTGATGTTGGGCAGGAATATGGAGCTGGTGCGCGGTATCACTCGCGTTGTGCGGAAGAAACGGAATCCAGTCTTCATCTTGCTGTCTCTGCGTTTTCGCTTGCTATGTTTGGTCGAGCGAATAACGCATATGAGATTCTACAACGTGCTGAGAGACACTATGCTCGAAGCATTACAGCGCTCAGGAGAGAGCTCAAAGTATTGTCGAACGACATGATTGATCAACTGCTTATTGCGACCATGATACTTAGTAAATACGACGTGCGTCCGATCTACCATATTTTGAAATGACTTCTTATAACACATTTTCTAGAACATAATGTACGGTTTCCGAGTACGAAAAAGCCCGAAGACAGTCCCATCTGCTCAAGGTTCAAGTCCACCACTCTTTGGATCATACGCGTACCACTACAAAGGCACGGCAAGCCTTTTACAAGTTCGGCAAGAGAGAGGCTATACGCAAAATGTTCCTCTAGAGAAGGCCATTCGACGGACTATAGTGAGTTTATATCAGACGGTTCGTGCATTGAGTGGGGACTAATGCTAGGTAGATTAGAGCACATCTTCTCTCAGGTGAACCTGTCCCAACGTGGTTACGGGACGGTACCTATGGCGAACCAGATCCAGCGCTGGCATTAGACTCCCTCATGATAAAGGCTGCCTTGCTTCGATCAAAGTCAATTATGGTCATAAATCAGGCCAATAGAGGAATAACCCCGATCATCCGTAATGAAGAAGCATTAAAGGCGATGCTTGCCGAAGCCCAACTGTTGGACCGCCTATTTGCACAATGGGCTCAAGATATTCCACAGAATTGGAAATTCAAAACTCACAAAAGTCCTGGATACGATGACAAGAAACTCTCTCTTGACCATCATAACCTTTTTTACGACCAACTGTTTCATTCTTACGCAACACATGGACATGCCGTTGTATGGAACCGATATCGTGCTGTCCGACTCCTCATCAAAAGCATTCAGATGGAATTATTATCTCAAGTGGCCCAATACACACCCGAAGACCTAGGCACTGCCTACCTGGAACAATCCACGAAATGTCAAGAGATCATCAACAATTTAGTCACGGATCTATGCCGCGGTATTCCCTTTTTTTACCTCCTCAACGCCAGGGTTGGTTACGGCAGACGATACACTGACCCAGCTATGGAACTAGCTGACTCAATGAGTTCTGTTTCGTCACAGTTCCCGCCGGTTATGATGGCCGTGCTACTGGCATGGCCTATTACAATTGCTGTTGGGATTGAGGAGATGCCTTCTGATCAGATGGAGTGGCTGAAATGTAGGCTGCAAGCTGTCACTCAGAGGGTTGGGTCGCCGAGGATTCAAGTTACGCCGGAGAAATAGATCAATTCATGGTTTATTAGCATTTAATAGTCCGTGAAAGTGCTTTTCAAGGATAGAATAAAGCTTTACGGGATTTCTTCAAACTTTTCCAAGCAAATTTGGCCCGTGAGACCATACATCCATATTGAAATTAGACTCGTTTAATTCATACAGGTATAGCTATGTGCTCAAGCTTGGAGATTGATTGCACAGATAGTACAAACTTGAAAGGCAGACGACGATCGACAAAACAAAACACAGCTTAAGAATGACCAGCAACCGCTCTGGCCTCATAAGGCTCCTCAAGATACTTCACCTCCTCATCCGTCAACACCTTATCCCTGAGACCAGCCATCTCTTCAACCCTCTCAACCGAATTAAGACCCACAATCGGCACCGTATTCTTACTCTTATTCCACGCCAAAGCCACCTCACTCATCTTCCACCCTTTATCGGCTGCCAACTTCTCAACCCTCGAGATAATCTCTTCGTCAGCCTTGGTCAGTCCATTAATATGCGCCGTCGGTCCCTTTGATCGTGCTGATTTATCGTATCCAACGGGCCGCGCCAGTTTTCCTGCAAACAGAGGCGAGTACGGCACAAGACCGACGCCAGTCTCCTTACAAAAACGAATCATTTCCCGTTCTTCTTCCCGGTAGCACGGGTTGTAGTAATTCTGCATACTGATGAACTTGGTCCAGCCGTTCTTTTCAGCGACGAATTGCATTTGAGCGAATTGTACGGCCCACATCGAGCTTGCGCCGATGTAGCGCACTTTGCCGGATTGGACGAGGTCATGTAGGGCTTTCATGGTTTCTTCGATTGGGGTGTTGTTGTCGAAGCGGTGGAGTTGGAGGACGTCGATGTATGTGGTGCCCAGGCGGGCGAGGGAGTCGTCGACACATTTGATGATGGCGGTTCGACTTAAACCTTTTATTCAAAGACAAATCAGCAATTGCACAGCTGGTCAGAATTTTAAAGGAAAAAATTGAATAGACTCACCTCCTTGGTTAACATAATCCTTACTCTGAAGCAACAAATCCGGAAACCCATGTCCCAAAACAGTCTCATCCTCCCCAACCGCAAACGCGCACTTGGTCATAATCACAACCTTACTTCTCGGAATCCTCAACTCCCTCATCGCAGCTCCAATTACTTCCTCACTCTGTCCACTCGAGTAGACATTCGAAGTATCCCATGTATTTATGCCGCTCTCGTATGCTGCCTTGAGCACCTTGAGGGATTCTTCCTTATTGAGAAGCCAATTTGCGTAAGGGGATGTGCCGGCTATGCTAAGACCCATGCATCCCAGGATAGGTAGGGAGACACGCAGACCGGAATTTCCAAGGCGGACGTATTCGACTTTGGTGGCGTCGAGGGACTTTTGGAGACTTGCGGGGGTTTTGAATTTGAGGGCCATGTTGTCGAGATAGTTCGATGATTCTGCTCGGTGATCGGAGTATGAAAAGGTTGAATGCCAATCTTGTAGACGTGTTCTGATCTGAATGATTGAGTGAAGAACTTTCTGCGGTTGTTGAGACAACCAAGACCCTTTTATACCACAACCTCTGGAACCAACATGTACATCAAAAGCATAAATCATCTCGTCAACAGCCGGAGATACTCTTAAGTCCTCAAAATCCGTCGTACTCCCAAAATAATGTTTTGAATGTCAATCAGATTAGTTCTTATACGCAATGTTTGGGGCTGATGACTACGTACTCCCAGAATTGTGAGTTGGTCGAGCCTTGCCTAAAGCGGAAGGTGTAGCATTGGATCTCGCGCGTTTTTCTATTTTGGGTTTAGCTCGATATCACAGCTCTTGGGGGAGTTAGGGCTTAGCATCACAGTTGGTAGCTGCTGTGGATATTCTTTAGATGCAGTCGGAATGGTTTCTTTCCGATTTTACTATATTGAGTCTTTATGCATGAGAAAGGTTTTCATTAAGGTGTTCCGGCACTTTGGCTACCGCAGTAGGCTATGTAGGATGTATGGTAAGCCTGTGGAGTAACAAAATCTAACTCAATCTATCAAAACGCACCAGCAGGAATCATAAATCCGGGATCGACACCCTTTGATAGATTATGCAATGAAGAAACCCCTTTAAGCCCGATTCAAAAGTTATTCAGACGCCAACGTTCACCAGCTACTCAACGTCAAAATCATTTGCCAGCACCAGTCTTGACTTCTTCTTTAGCATCTTGTTTGGCAACAACTCGAACGTTCTCTTTGGCCTCCCGTTTGTCTCTAGCCTCGTTTCTGCTGCCCTGCTTCCTGCCGTCCTTTCTAGCGTACTGCTTGATACCCTTTCTGATGTACTTTCTGGTGCCATCGTTGTTGGCATCCACCTTGTCGTCTTTTTTGACATCCTTCTGGGTATTCTTCCTGGCATCCTTTCTAAAGTCCTTTCTGGTCCCCGGTTTGCTGTTCTGCTTGACATCCTTTCTGACATCCTTAGCATCCGTGAGGACAACTTTTTCGGCTCCATCTTTGGCGTCTTGTTTAGCAGCCTCTTTCGCACGTTTTCTAGCCTCTTCCCTCGCCTGTTGGATGGCCACTTTCCGTGCTTCATATGCAACGCGCATCTGCGACCCCCATGACTTCAATACTTCTGGATTTCTGGCGCACCATATTGCGAGCTCCCTTGTTGCCAGAGTATCCTCCAAGCAGTCATGGCCCTTCTTGCCGGTTTGGATCGTCATGTTGAGCCAGCTAAGGAGTAATCGTTTCAAACCGTAAGACTCTGGAAACTTTTTGTCTCGAGTCTCTGGAAATACTACTTGAGAAGCTAGAATTGCCGTGTCGACAATTCTCGGGTGGAAAATGCCCAAAACATTCAAATCATTCTGTAATGCGTGTCCAACAATGATGGTCTCGGCGTCGATGTATTCCCAGAGTGCTTCTCTAGCAGCCGCCCAACCTCGAAGAGCCTGACCTTGTTCAATCGCCTCGCTCATAGATTGGCGTGTAACACCGCTGACGGTGGACCTCCAAGCTAGGACTTTGGATACGGGGTTGACATAGGTATTCAAAAGGGTCTCGCCTGTCAGAACGTCTACCGCACATAGCAGCGCGACACAGTCTGTGTTCTTCCATAGTCCGACCATTTCACAGTCAATCGCCACTACTTTGCGCTTCGGCTGGTCGAGTGCTGGGGGAGTTTGACGAAACTCCGAATATGGGACATTGGTGTGGAGTTTTCGTTCAGTTGGGAACTGCAACGTATACTGCTCCGCATCGAGAACCTCGATTGTGTGACAGGCAGCAAGAAGAGCCTGGTAAATAACCTCTTGTTCGGTGTCGGGCAACAGGGTGTATATGTTGGATTTATGGAATAATCCGTCTTTCTGGACTATTTCTTGCTGAGCGACGACCATTTGTTGAAAGTTGTCATTGAGGCCGGCATCTTCAATACCTATGTATTTTGTAAGTTGGAGCCTCGCAATCAATATAGGAAATTGAGTCAAATTATCGAACATACCTTGAACAATGACGGACTCACGCATGCTAGCAGACATTGTAGGATTTTCTAGCTCGACTGCTTGTTCGTTGACTTCTTGCAGGGTGACCAGTTGCTCATCTTTTGAGACGCCGGAGATGTCGAGCATGGCATCAATCGCGTGTATATGAGCATGCTGTTGCAGTGCTTCGTTGTTCATGAATCCTTTGTCGCAGACCGGGCAGTGAACCTGATGTTTGGTAGCAAAGCAGTGAGCCCTGAGAGCCTTACTCGAGCAGAAAGGTCGACCACAAATCTGACAGGCGTAAGTTTGGTCGTCCGCGTCAGAGGTCTGTTTCTTTCGTGTTGCTGTCACTTTTCGCGTCGATATCGCGACCCTGGGTACTGGAATCTCTGCCATGGCGATTGTCAATGACAGGCGAATTTAGAAGGAGAGTGACCCGAGGTATCTTTACAGTCCACCAAGAATAACAGAGTCGAGGAAGGCCAAGTTCAATCGATTCGGTTGTTTTGTTTTTGTGGTGAGAGGAAAATCACAGATTCCCTGGGAAGAAGTGTTTGCGTGTGCAGCAGGTGCAGCACATGACCTCGCTGATATAAGCGTGCAGAGTATCTAGAACACAACAATGCAACACTTGTGAACACACAAACAAAGCCTTCCTTCTATTAACTGCGAACAGAATTTCAGGTCGAGACAAGGCTTAATTGAAGGTGATCTCAAGTTGCCAGAGGCTGCCGGACCAGAGTAAATTGTTGACAAAAGAGGAAGCAGCCAGCTTCCTTGCCAGCTGCCGGACACACCTAGATATCGAAATGTATAGTGACTTTCTCCCTAGGTAGGCACGAATAGAGTACTAAGTAAAGGTACCCTCAATATCCTAATGTCCAATCAGCAGAGTCCGGCGTTGTGCACAGCATGGAGTTGAAGATGCGTTGATACCTTCTAAGTCCCCAGGTCTCTTTCTCTGTACATTAGTTTCCCTTAAATATAAGTACCCTCCCGAATTCGATTTGATCAAGAGAAATGCTGAATTACTCAGACTGAAATCGTCTCAAGTATATGTAATCAACGGTGACTCGCAGGAATCATCCCAACTATTCCGAGTGGGTTCAAATGTTGTAAGCCAGCGCAGTGCACTCTTGCAATCTGTCATTATTTAGGACCGACCGTCTCGGGTATAAATAATCGACATGCCCCGATAAGGCTGACTACCTAGGTACGATGTTCTGAAATATGTTAGACAACGGCAGCGATTTCACTGTATCTTTGACTGCTCAATCAAAACTTTCTAAATTCAGATGAAAACAGCGTTTGCTGGCGTTCCTGATTGCTTCAGCGACCCAAGCCTAGATCCAAGCCTACTTTGATGTTTCATGCGGGACAATAAAGTCGCAAGTATGTAGGGAACAACAGAATAATAACATTATACCTCAGAATGTGATTGAAGCAACGCAGTCTGTGTCTTTGAAGATACATGCCCGTAGACCTTGATATTTAAAAGAATACTTTATTGAGTCGAGAACAAAGCCGGCGGAATCTACATACCTGGCTACATACAACTTACAACCGCAGCTGGACAATTACTGTCACTAGACTATTACCCAAAGGATATCATCCAGTGACCAAATCTGAAAGAAGAGAGAAGAGATTGTCGTGGAAAATCGGAGATACAGACAGGGGTTGTTAGGGCTCAACCGCCTAAGGCCGCCATAAAGCACGCACGGAGCATGCCCAGGGTATGCCTGAGATCTGCAAGGTACAAATCCTCCTGCAGGGGGCCTTACTGTTGAGTAACCATGAATTTTCGCCAGTCAGGTTCTCTTCGTAGAATTTCCCTTTGGAAGTTCTTTAAAGAGAAACTCCGCGGTCAAAATCCTACTGCTGATCGGCCAAACCGGGCCTGAGCCCTACCATCAACGAGGTTATCGAGGACTTGCAAGAATGTTCTACGCAATTATGCCCAGGATGGAAAAGATCCTCCAGGGTCCACGTTTGATGTGGCTGGGCTCTGTTCCATTCTGAAATTGAAATTGAAAATATCAGATCTAAATAGCTTTCATGACACCTCGCTTATTATTGTAGTGTTTTCCGAGCCATCGTCATCGACTTATCTAATATCTATCAATATGCCACCTGATCGCCAAGGACCACATCAAGACGCAAGAAACTCAGCTCTGAATGCTAAGTTGCTGGTTAATCTCCATCTCGATCCTAGACTCCCTGCAAGACTTCGTCGAGTCTGGAGGCTCTAAGCCCCCGCCGCCAAGATGTCGCTAAATCTGGAAATCGATGAAGAGAAAGAACTTCGTAAAGAGCGAGGAAAACCTTAACCAAATTCAGTAAATTCTGACGAGGAATATGATCCCTCATGAACTCCGGAGATGGTTATGTACAGTATTGCGTGCAGGTATGGAAATCCGATGCGAAAGGCAATTTTTGTGATATCTCTGAACATTTGTGTACAGAGTATTTGTACTCTGTAAAAATATGAAGAAACTTTGTACTCGACATCCACGCCAGCGTTTGTCACAAAGACCGAGAGACCTCGGGAGCTGTGAATGCGGCTTAAATTTGTTTAATGATTTTGAGTTGGACCGGGAGACTTTTAGCGTTAGCCGATGATCCCTGATTATTGGAACGGGTTCGTATATAGTATTCCTTCTCCGGATGAATGAAAAACCCTTCTTCTCGTCTGGAATACGTATGAGGGAACAGAAAAAGGGGGACAGCCCCCACGCGCTGAAGATCATCTTTGATGATGTGTTGTTACAGAATGCTGCCAGTCGAAGTCAGCCTTGTCTCTACGGAAGACCGCGAGGCTGAAAACGCTCTTGCAAACTTACCAAAGTATGGCTGCAACACTGACTTTGGATTGACTCACGCCAAGCAATAGAGAAAAAGCCAGCACATCCCAACAGCCACCTCTCAAAGGAGTCAAAGCTACGATTGCTCCACTATCGCGGCTCAATGGAAATTGACAACACGAGCTGCGACCAGCATAGCACTTTCTGAGCTAAAGAACTTAAAAGAAGAAACTTTGTACTCCGTGTCCCCCAGTTTGGGTTGATGCCCAGACCTTAAATAGGGGAATAATACCGAATATCGTTAGAGCCCACGGCTCGTAGCGAGATGTCGAAGAGCCTCATAGGTTGCCAACAAGGGTCTGTGAGCGACCCGAGTCCCTAAACACCTTTGGCTCTAAACCATTTACTGTCTAGCTGGGACTATGAATATGCGGATATGCCAATCAGACGGGAAAGAGAGTTTGGTCTCGAAACAAAAAAAGAACGAGATACGACCACAGTCACTTCGCAGGCTCCTTGGCGGAAAGTTTAATGCATACCTTGCCTCAGCTGCGAGTCGACGAGTCAACGGCATGCACAGCACAGCATTGTGATCTTTGTTGGCTTTTCTCGCAGAGTTTCTCAGAGATCAGAGAAGCAAAAGATAAGCATCAGCTCATGGTAGATTGATCATGCCAAGAACTGATTGGTATCATGCACAGACAACGAAGGAACGATGAACATCGGTCATCGGGTCCAGTCTTCCGACTCAAGCAAACAAAATTGGGCTATGTATGGAGGACGGAGCTTTGCATCTCGTATCCGAAGGAGTGACAAGGTTTATTTAAGATTAAAGACAGTTGGGTCGGTGAGCCATGTGATGGTTCTCCAATGAGGATCCCTTGCTCTAGAGCTCTTGCTTGGGCTGAGTTGGGTGGCTGTGGACTTTAGGTAAGATCATCAAAGTTAGTGAATTTACTTTTAGTCTTTTGCACCCATTTTGTCCGTTACCTAGGCTAGGTAGGGTTTGTATTAAGGTAGAGGCTGATGGATATATAGTTAGCTTGCTGTCCCTTCCTTTCTGAGAAGCTCTTAGTCTGTCACACAACTGTCAATTCCCTTGTAGGACATTCACTCGTTTCAATTCAGCACAATATCAAACGAAGTGATCTTATCTAGTCAAAACAGACCTCATCAATACCGTCATCATGCGTTTCACTGATATCTCCCTCGTCCTCGCTCTGTCCGCCGTGACAGTTGCTGCTCCCCACCCCGATGGCGAGAAGTCTCTATACAAAGTCGGTACCAGTCCGCGATACATTCTTGCCCGTGGCCCCGGCGAAAAGACCCTTCACAAAGGCAGTGCTCCTCAACTCCTCGCCCGTGACGCCGAAATCACCCTTCACAAGGCCAATCCATCCCACCTCTTCGCCCGTCAATCCTCCGGCAACACTGGCTCCGCCGGAAGCTCAGATACCTGCTACGGTGTAGCCGCCACTTGCGCCAGCTGCTTCGGTACCAACTGGGTCGAGTGCCCTGATGGCGTAACTTGCTACGACAAGACCGACCCAACCAGCACTTGCTCGTCCTCTGGTAGCTCCGGTAGCGGCAGCAGCTCTGGCAGCGACTCTGGCAACACTGGCTCTGCTGGTAACTCAGACTACTGCTACGGTCAGGGCGTCACCTGTGCCAGCTGCTTCGGTACCAACTGGACCGAGTGCCCTGATGGCACTACTTGCTACGACAAGACCGACCCTACCAGCACCTGCTCTTCATCTGGCAGCTCTGGCTCCGGCTCCAGCTCTGGCGGTTCTGCTGGAAGCTCCGACTACTGCTCCGGTGTTGGCGCTACTTGCGTCAGCTGCTTCGGTGCTGGATACATTGAGTGCTCGGACGGTTTCACTTGCTACAACCCTTCCGACCCAACCACCTCTTGCCCTGACGGTAGCGCTGGATCTGGTTCAGGATCTGGCGGCTCTAGCTCCGGTGGTGCTGGATCTGGCTTGATTGGCTCCAGCACTACTTCCACCCATGCTAGCGCTGCAACTACAGCTACCGGCGGTGCTGCCACCACCCACGCTCCCTCCGCTGCTACCACTAGCCACTCTAGCACCTCCACCTCCACCTCTTCCTCGACATCCACATCCGCAACCTCAGCTGCTACAACCGCTCCCGTCTCTGGCAACAAGCTCGGCGCTGCTGCTGGCATTTCCATTCCCATGGGTCTGTCTGCTGGTGCCGGTGCTGCAGTTCTCGTTGCTGCAGCTCTGATGTAAGAGCATCAAGCCATTCACTCACTCCTTTTCCTTCTCAATTGTTTACTTTATGAGCCATTCGTCAAGATCTTTTGAATTTAAAACTCTTATATCCCGACATTACGCTGTCTTTGCCACCTGCGTGGATGGATTTCCTTCTTTGTATTTAGTCTTAATTTATAATTATTCTTTCTGAAAGAACCCTTTAAGCGTAGCTTAAATGTAACTCCCTAATCTAATCTATACTTGCTTCTCCGGCAACGCCTCCTGAGTAACAATCTCCTTCTCCGATACATGCTGCCCAACAAAGACATTCCCATCATCATGAATAGTGACAGGAATAAGCGTCTCAGGAACCGGAAAGACATAACTAGATACTACATAGATTACAAAAGCACTTGAAAAGCCCCATAGATAATTAAAGTCGTAAATCTTTTCAGCTCCTCCAATGTTAATGCTGGAGTTCACTGCATTAACGAGGCCCGGCAGATTGGGGCCTAGTGAAATAAGCAGGGCTGCTGCTGCGCGCCAATTGCAGCCTTTCACATAGTGATAGCGTGCATGTGGGCGATACAGGGCGGGAACGTCGATGGCTTGACGCTTGACGACCCAGAAATCGGCGATCAATATGGCCGCAATCGGCGATAGGAAAATTGACAGGGCGCCCATAAAGTTGATGAGACTTGTTGCTGAATAGACTATCTTCCAAGGAACCATGACCCAACCACCAATGATTGTAGCGACCACCGCTCCGCGTCGAATGTTGATATATCGTGGACACAAAGATGTCAAGTCGTTGGCAAACGAGATAACGTTTGCTGATACGTTGACACCGATTTGCGCGACAACCCAGGCGAGACCGACGAAGAATGCTGCGGCTCGACCACTTGGTCCTTCCCAATGGCTTGCAAGTTCCAAGGGATCCCAGATATATGTGCCATACAGGACTTTGCTGGCACTTGTTGAGACGATGCCTAGTACACCAATGAAAGTACACACAGCTGGAACAAGTAGGGTTTGAAGCCAAATTCCGCGTGGCTTCTTCAAGTATCGTGTATAGTCGGGGATGTTGGTTGCCATTGTAGCCCATCCTCCGCTCAAAGAAGTCATGTAAGATAAGATCATCCACGAGCGAGTTGATCCCATGTATTGTGGCTTCTGATTCCAGATATCACCACTGCCACCAGCCAACTTGCACATGCCGATAACCGTTCCAACCGCGGCCGCAGTTACGAAAATACCCTTGAAGACGAAGAACCAACGCAGCTTGTGAGGTGGTGTCAATAGGAAAGGAAGCTGAACTGTCCAAAATATGAAATGTGATAGGAGTTGCTGACTTGTGATACCCGCACTTTCTGGGAGATGGTTCGGAATGTTCAAGTAAGAAGGCCAAATGGCTCGAATAACTTGTGTCATGGCGGTTGATCCGGCATATGTTTGAATTGCGTGCCAGAACAGAGCAGTCACCATTCGAATCGCGACTGGCACTCTGGAGAAGGTATAGCCAAAACTTGAGCGAGCGGCAACAGGGTATGGAACACGCAATTTGGCACCGATAGAACCGTTGAAAGAGATTGGAATTGCAATAATGAACGTTCCCATAATGAGACAGAGCAAAGCTTCTTTATAGGTCAAGCCTCCTGATATGACCGTCGAAGCACCTTCCCATGATTGCGCGGACAAGATATCACTCATCCAGTAACCCAGTAACGCCCAGTGACCCCAGATCCGACGTTCAACTGGTGTTACATCGTTGTCGATGTTAGTCCATGTACCGTCTGGTGCGAAGGTTGTCGGTTGTTTAGGGAGCTCCCAGGCCTCGATCGAGGTTGCTTTGGCTCGGACATTGCTTTTGGCGTTGTGGAAAGTCTCTGAAGCAGACTTCCGAGGCATGGTGGACAATGGCCTCTGACAATAAATAACAGGAATTTATACAGAAGTCAGTCTTTGCCACGTACAGCTCGAGGGTGGTGGTGGTGGTAGTCTCTCAGGAGGGCATACTAGGTGACGAGGGTAAATGAGTAGATATATCTACCTGTCGAGTAGAGAAGTGATTGTGACATGTTGTTCTGGACCATGATATTCATCGATCATTTAGCTTGTCGATATTTTTTGACTAATCTTATCATGATGCTTCAGCAAGGCTTGAGAAGCTAAGATAACGAGGGCTCGGAGCAAGAACCGGCCACTATCTAGAAGCCTAAGAAGAGCCAGAGATAAGCAGCAGCCCCGCGGCCCACCCTCATATCCCGCGGGATGAGAGCCGATCTATCGCGCTACGTCTGGGTTATCAGCAATCTGATAAGAACGTCCCTGTGGCCCTCGGGCTGTTTTGACTGACAAGGCGACAACTAGCTCTACATACCTATACATATCTATCAAGGAATAGCGAAGATCTTGAGGGAGTCTCGTCCAATTGACTACTCAGCACACAGTCCGCATCAGTCAAGATGGCGTTCACTAGCTTCGCCGGCAGAAGCTATGATATTGTCTCTGATGAAGTCAAACAATCCGATAGTTTCGATGAAATTCCCATGATCGATCTCACACTACCACAGGCAAAAGTGGTCGAGAGCTTACGCGATGCCTGCACTCGTGTTGGGTTCTTCTACATCTCTAATCACGGCATTCCGCAAGATATTATTGATCAAGTATTCTCCACAGCAGAAGGCTTCTTCGGCTTAGACGACAAGCTCAAACAACAAGTCCATTTCAACAATGGTACAGCTCTATGCGGATATGAAGGCTTCCAGAATGTTTATACAGATGAGACGAAAAAGCCAGATCTGAACGAAGCTTTCAGTTGGCGTTATGCACCGGATATGGATTCCTTCAACGAGTACTTGACCACAACAACGACAGCAGTGGAAGAGGAGAAGGCCGATACTTTCCTCACAAGTGGTCAGAATCTCTGGCCCGATGCTAAACCCGAAATGCGCCGAGATATAAGTCAATACTATAGCCATGTGCTCAAGTTGGCGAGAAAGTTGATCCGCTTATTTGCTTTGGTGCTTGAACTGCCAGAGACATATTTCGATGAGATGATGCAACACCCTGGTTCAATGGGCAAGATTCTGCATTATCCACCGCAGCCAGCCAAGGGCGCCGATCCACCATTCGGAATAGGCGCACATACTGATATTGAGTGCTTCACGATTCTATGCCAGGGAGGTGATGTACCGGCCTTGCAGGTACTCAACCCCAAAGGCGAATGGATCTTGGCGCCCCCTATTCGAGGTACATTTGTCGTGAACATCGGCGATATGCTAGCACGGTGGTCCAACGACACTTTCCGCAGCACCATCCATCGTGTCTTGAATATCACAGGCCGTGAACGCTATTCAATACCCATATTCATGGGACCGAGTTATAGCACCGTGATCAAACCTCTAGAGACTTGCCTTGCGGATGGTGCCAAATATGATCCCATTCCGGCAGGTCTTTATGTTTGGAAACGACTTGCTATCAGTCGACTCGATAAGGATGAGTACGAGAGACAACGCGTCAAGATGGAGAGCCAACTAACAACGCCAATTGGTGCATAAAAGTGCAAAAACAAACATCATGTATATAAGCAGAGACAGGGAATGAAACATTAGCTTCCCTGAACATCGGAACGAAATTTCGGGTATCTTTGATATCAACAATAAAGGAATCGAGTAAATAGGTTATATGTCAGGTCGGCTCAGAAGGTATGAAGTCGTAACCAGAACAATTCGAATCAGGAATGGTCCATGACAGGATATTGTCAAGGTCAATGAAAGCCGTAGAAAGTGACTGGTTTGAAAAGTGCGGAATGGCGACGTTCTGTTCTATTTCTACAGATAAGCCATCAAAGTTTTCGGCATTGTCGTATCCAGAATATGTGTTCGGGGAGAGCTCTGGTAATGCGATTTTGGAATTCTTCCACTCGTCCCACCCAAGTGCTCGAAGCCTGGTCAACGTGTAAGATACCCAGTCACTCATTTTCGCTTTCATCCGAAGCTGCCATTCGAATTCCTTCATCAGATTGTGGAGATCCTCCGATTCCTCCAGGGTAACACTTGTAGTGCGGAGGAGACCTAGAAAACCTCCCAATATAGTTGCACATCCACCAGCAGCGAAGAACCAGAAAGCTTCCATATGCTCGGGACGAAGATGAGACATGAATTGAACAAGACTACGCGCTCGTGTCCGGAGCATTTTGCGAATAAATTGGAAAAACTGCGGATCAACCTCAGACTTTGATTGCTGTATAGCCCAAAGCAGACGGCGATGTAGTGCTGCAGTTGTTGCATGCAGGGCAAGATGGAGAAAGCCATTCACACATAGCCTTCCAGGCTGTATATTTTCCAGACTCAACACTCCAGGAAGATTTTTGAGCATTTGAGCAAGATCTGTTCCCAATGGTTTTGCAATAGCGAGCACTTGTTGGGGTTCGAGCACTTCCGCAAGAGATCTGACTGAGTATAGCTCACGCAGCATACGTGCTGTAATGCGACTCAGGCTTACTAGCTCCATGAACAGAACCTTCCCGTTCTCAATACTGACACTTCCAATCTGGTCACTTGCTTCCTCGTCGCCAGCACCTTCTGAGAAATCGGTACTTTGTAGGGGCTTCACAATCCAATCTGTTGCTTCAGAGATGAGGCAAGGCCGCCCGAGAACAAGAGCTGAGAATGAGTCCTGAATATATAAAGCCCAAGCGAGTCGTTTCCGAAGACCCTTTTCCCACTCCGGAATATCCCAGCTCGAGCAATCCAAGTGGAGACCGAGATGCTGGCCCAAGCCTAGTAGAGAAGAAGTGAAAGACCACATCCAGGAGTTATCCATGAAAAGTGGATTGCGATGACGTTGTAGCAGCAAAAGACCTGCTTGTATAGTGTTTAGACGAGGCCGATGCATAGCATCCTGCACGGCGCGATGGGCAATTCTGACCAAGGCAGCCTCGTTGATCTTCTCTTGTAGCAAGAGATCCGGATCGTAAGACCACCAGCAAACAGCCAACGCATAGACGGCAGCTAGAAGATGTGCAGTAATCTCACGATATGTCCGATTGTATTTCTCTATGAATACATTCTTATGTAAAATAGGAAATGACGGGTGAACAATGCGAAAGTACAGCTTGATCAATGTCGCACCGTGTGGACGCACAAGAGACTCAACATCGTCGACACTGACTTCATCCCACGCGTCGTCTTTTCGGAGGCTTTGCGAGACTTCCGCATCGGGTGTCAACTGAAAGAAGACATTTTCATGGACCTTTCGCATCATCGTCGGACCCAGCATTCCGCTGACTGTTGTTGAACTATCGCCATTTCCCGGTAGCCCGGACCCAGAGCGACCATAAGCTGTGCGCAACAAGTAAGAGTCATGTTCGCCACCAGGTCCAATCAGTTCCGAGAAGCGGCTCTTTTCAAGACCGAGGGTCTTCGTCAGTATTGATTCCTTGGGATAGTCGAGCTCTTGGTCTAACGTGGAATTAGGTGACACTGATGACAGCTCCTCTGAGGGGCCCCGCCCACGCAGCTTCCTAGCAGTAAACTCCTTTGTGTTTGCCGCAGTAGCACGTCGTTTTGGCGGGGGAGGCTGCAAGAATGTGCATGAAGACAGACCAGCAGCCTGGCAGGTCAAGCAGCTTGAAGACCCGTGTAGGGTGACGCATCTCTGCTTTTTCTTCCGGCAGACGTCACATGCTCTCATCCTGAAGCATGCATAAAATGATATGAGGTCTGTACTACAACGATCAACCTAATAGGATCTGGTTGTCCAATCGCATCGAGCACCGATAGGGACGCTGATATGCCGGAGCACCGCATAAACTGAGCATACGCCAATTGTGCTTCCAGCCCTAGCGTGATGGACTAGTTGAGATAGAAGGGATAGTATTGAGTGGATAAACTCAGGAGGGACACAGAGATACAGACGTGTATTGTCTAGGATGAAGTTGTGAAGTGGAGATTGTGTTGGGTGGGCTGCCGATAAGATATACGGTATCAGTGGCTGATAAGAAGATGATCGGCCTACATCCCGAGGCCGCGGGCAAGCATCCTCAGTCCAACGAAGAACGGAATGAAGCGAACATTTCAAGATTGACTCTATTCTCAGAATGATTCTCTCTCTCACTTACACATCTCATTATAATCGACTCACTGATTGATTGCCCTTTGTCCAACTCGTGACTGACAAAATGGTTGCTGCTCAGTCGATCAAGAGAATAGCCGGCGGGGTTGACGACAATGAGACCGTGTCATTCGAAGCACAACCGTATGCCTTTCGGTTCAATCCTTCAACGACCGCACTTGTGATTATTGACATGCAACGGGACTTCTTGCTGAAGGATGGCTTTGGGTACATACAAGCAGGGGACGCCGGAGTGGCAAAAGTACAGGCCACTATTAAACCAACATTGGCGGTTCTGCGCATGTTTCGCGAGCGTGGAATCCATGTAATCCATACACGTGAAGGCCACCGACCGGATTTGCGAGATCTGCCTACGCCCAAGCTATTGAGACAAGCACGCGCTCCCAAGACTCGTCACTCGATGGTTATCGGAGATGTTGGTCCAATGGGAAGACTCCTCACGAGAGGAGAATATGGCCATGATATTGTTGACGAGCTGCGGCCAGTGGCGGGAGAGTATGTTGTCGACAAGCCGGGGAAGGGCAGCTTCTTCTCTACAACACTACATGAGCACCTAGCTGATCGAGGCATCACACATTTGATTGTGGCCGGTGTCACCGTGGAATGTTGCGTGACCACCACGGTTCGAGAAGCCAATGACCGAGGATTTGACGCTTGTATTCTTAGCGACTGCACTGATGGATTTGTACCAGCATTCAAGTCTGCATCGCTAGACATGATCCATTTTTCGGAGGGGTTGTTTGGGTTTGTTAGCGAATCACAGCCACTACTTGCCGCCCTGTCATCACTTCCAGCTCATTCCGACAAGCCAGCATTTGAATGGGACGGCTCGATGAACATAGAATCGCTCAAACGTGCATATTCTGGCGGTCTTTCTCCAGTAACAGTGGTCAAATATGTCCTCGAAAAGATAAGCGCAGATAAGTCGCAACATTCGGCCGTTTGGCTCAACCTTGCATCGACTGAGGACCTTTTGCGCAGAGCTGAGAATTTGGAACAATCCGGAGACCGCAATTTACCTTTATTCGGCATACCGTTTGCTGTTAAAGACAACATGGACGTTTCCGGACTCCCTACGACGGCAGCATGCCCTGGATTCGAATATGTCCCCGAAAAGTCAGCTTTCGTGGTAACAAGACTAGAAGCCGCCGGAGCGATAGTCATTGGCAAGACAAATATGGACCAATTTGCAACGGGACTTGTTGGCACCAGATCGCCATACGGGGCCTGTCATTGTGCTTTTGACCCTACGCGTGTCTCGGGCGGTTCGAGTTCTGGATCCGCTGTGGCCGTCGCCTTAGGCCACGTCTCTTTCGCCCTCGGAACAGATACAGCAGGATCAGGTCGTATTCCGGCTTCTTTCAATAACGTCGTCGGACTTAAACCGACTAAGGGGACAGTATCCACAGCTGGAGTGATTCCCGCATGCAGGACACTCGACTGTGTCTCTTTCTTCACCAGCACTATTTCTGATGCGGAAAGCGTATGGCTTGCCGCTAAAGAGCATGATCCTGAAGATCCTTATTCCAGAAGCTCGCCACCACTAGGATCTTTGAATAGTAGATCTCTTCTACGCGAAGAGTCGACATATACCGTTTCCTTTCCTCCCGAAGATATACTGGAAAGTGCACTTTCCCCAGCATATCATGAACAATTTGCAAAAGTCCTTTCGCTTGTTCGTAGCCTGGCGAATGTTGAAGAAATCAACTTTGACTGGTCATCCTACCTTTCCGCTTCTGATTTGCTGTACAAGAGTGCCTTTGTCGCAGAAAGAACCGCTGCACTGCAGGAAGTATTGAGCAGCAAAGCAAAGAAAATAACTTTGCATCCGGTAACACAGAAAGTTCTTGATTTGGCAGGTTCCAAGTCAGCGACTGATGCTTTCCGTGATATTTATGAAGCTCAACGACTTTTGAAAGTCATCGAAGCCGAGTTCGACAAGTGTGACATCCTTGTCGTACCCACTGCTCCAAACCATCCAACCATAGAAGAAGTAGAGCGAGACCCGATCGGACCCAACTTGAAGTTGGGTATCTTTGCAAGTGCAGTCAACGTCCTGGACCTTGCTGCTGTTGCTATTCCAGCAGGCCATATCGAGGGTTTGCCGTTCGGTATATCGATTGTTGCTCCTGCGTTCAGGGAGGGTGTCATTCTGAAAGTGGCGCAAAGGATTCAAGCGCGACTGGGACATTTTGCGCTATAATCCGTCATGATCACGAATATATCCTGAAGATAATAGCCTTTTCCCCATTGTATATGTTCGAAATTAAAATATGAGAGTTATGATAGAAAGAAAAAGGAGAAAAGTCGTGGATTTAGAGTGTTGAACACGTGAGCCCGAAATGGTTTAGCGTAAATATGTGTCCCAAAGTAGACTAGCGTACATCTCTCCTTACAATTTTCCACCTTCCCCAGGAAGACATCGTCCATCGAATAATCTTGATATTCAGACACGCAACCAATCTCGCGATCAGGAGATTCATCAATCTCTTAAGACCTGTTCTTACACCTTTTGATCAGCGTTCTACTTAGGCATCGACTACAGAAATGCCGTCATGAGCAAACATTTTGCCGCCACGTTGTACACATCGCGACATCTGTCGACACGAACGCGATGGCGGCCTTTCTACAGTTGCCGCCGCTGTCTTAGTACTGCTAACGGACCTGCTATTTTTCGTCAACTTGAAGATGGCACAGGTTTGTCTATATTCGTCTCCGGGGACTCTACAGCACAGGTAGCTGATGAACAGCACAGAGCAACCAATTACAGAGGATGACTTATTCAAATATCAACGACATCGCTGGTTGTATGTACTATGACAAATCTCTTCTTATATTGCTTCAAACTGAACGATGCCTAGATGCAATGATGCAAAAGAACAGGATGTACGATATCGACCATTTAACATCACGGCATTGATAGAGCGAGCTCTCAATGCCAAGAGGGAACCTGTTGACGGTCTAACTTGTATGTTCCTTTCGCCTTAAGCCTTGATTATGCGTGCTAACTTTATATGCAGGCGTCAAAATACTCAAACTTCTAGAAGGCGATCACAACAAAGTCCTTCTCTTGACAATGAGTGATGGAGATGAACTTATCGCAAGATTACCAAATCCAAATGCCGGCAGCAATTGGTTCACCGTGGCATCAGAGCTAGCCACTCGGCGATTTGTGCAGAATGTCTGTAATGTTCCATCGCCAAGGGTCTGGGACTGGGATTTTCGCGACCGTAATCCCGTCGGCGCGGAATGGATTATTGAATCAAAGGCCGCCGGAGAGCCTCTCCATAAACACTGGTTTGGGATGGATCGCCGAGCTCAATTGGGTATCATCGAACAAGTGGTTGACTTGGAGGCAAAGCTGGCGTCCGTGAAATTCTTAAGTCACGGTAGTATCTACTTGGAACGCTGGCTATACAAGCACAAATTGTTTTGTGCGAGAATGGATTCGCCGAATCAAATTGGGAACAGAGATGAAGCATTGGGATTGCAGTCTGAGCGATTCTGGAGACAGTTTGTCATTGGGCCTTCGACGGATCGGAAACTTTATCGAGGTCCTAGGGATTTTTCGAAACAGTTCCGAGGTCCTTGTGAGTGACGATGTACCCTCGTTGAATGGATGGCCAAAACTAACTGTGTTTCGTTCAAAGTCAGTGACCTCTCTCACTATGCTAGGAGTCTATCAAGAAACGAAAGAAGATACATGCTAAACAATCCTTGGGCGAAGGCGAATTATATCACATCAAAGCAACTTCAGCAAGACCCGAAGGAGTACATGGAACTGATCTTCAAATATGCCGCTCTGCAGCAGCAATTGATCCGGCCAGAATTCGACAACGACCCATGTACACTTTCTCATCCCAATCTCAGTCTGGACAACATATGGATTGATCCAAGTACAGAAAAGATT
Source organism: Talaromyces nanjingensis (assembly GCA_031010415.1). NCBI lineage: Eukaryota > Fungi > Ascomycota > Eurotiomycetes > Eurotiales > Trichocomaceae > Talaromyces > Talaromyces nanjingensis. The sequence continues at coordinate 6,327,603 of JARFPJ010000001.1, forward strand.
GTCTCTTTGACAGGATGGCAAACTACAACGATAACGCCACCATTACTTAAACGTCCATACCCCAAATTCCTCGATACGCAATTTCAAACACAATCGGACGACCGATCCCTTCCATTGCCGAAAGAACGGTATCGTGAACTCGTCAAAGCATCGGATCCTCTCCGCTACGACCGCATATTCAGCAATCCACAAGAGTACGAACTTCTCATGGGTCCAATGTCCAATATATTTAACGCATGGAACAACTGTGGCATATTCGCTCTACGAGAATCACTCCTTGCGGTCCGCAACTCGCAGGAGATCGATGTCGCCAAATCCGTACCAGAACTAGACCAGTTCAGCTCAAAGGAATTAGAAAGTCACGCCAGAGAAAAATACGCCAGACAAGAGCTTGATATGCTCTTCAATATGATCCAAAACGTCCAACATACTATCAATATACCCCGTGATGGCCGCGTTCTAAGCGAAGACTTTGAGCACGCAAAAGAGTTGAGCGAGGTCTATCGGCGGCAGTATATCGATCTAGCCGGAACCAAGAGTCGTAAGGAGTTGCATAGGAAGACATGGCCATTTGATTCCCTGGACGATAAAATTGCGCTCTCCGTTTCACGCATTCGTTTGAACCAGCTTTCCCTGGTGAAAAAACATCACAGTAAGAGCAAACTTAATAACTTCCGGAAGATTTATGTAGACTAGTGTAGTATACAATATTACTCAAATTATATACATATTCCCCGGTTATCGAACGCAATTTTGATTGGAACTTTGATTCCCTCAAGCTTCTATAAGTTGCTTCTTTTTCTATTCTTCTTGCTCCCAAGAAGATATCTATCCAACCTCTCCACCAACTCCTTCGGCAACTCAACCGCACTCGGCACCGGCTCTTCCAACCTCTGAGCCTCTTCATCCATCCATCCCGGCCATACATCATCCAAAAACTTAGCCACCTGCACAGCCGTTCCAAACGGATTCTCAAAATTCAACGCATGTGCCCCCTTTTCCACAAAGGCCTCCGTAACCTGTCCCGTCGCCACACCACCTCCTCCCCCTCTTCCCGTACCCGTACAATCAAGTAATCTCTTCCGATACGCCGCATCACTAACAAAATCCGCATTTCGACTCCAGAGATACAACGTCTTGCAATGAATGCTCGGCATGAGATCTTTGATCTTGTCGCATTCGGCTCTATAGAATCCGCCGGGTATGAGACTCTTCTCGGAGCGAGTTGCCCAATCCTCACTTGGCGCAATCCCCTCATACGGGGGGTCGGCTTTCATATACCATACAATCCGCTGCAAGATCGGCGTTACCAACGTCACGCGCTCGCTTGTTGGGTCTGGACGCCACAGTTCATATTTGAGCGTTTTCTCGAAGACTCTGGGCTCAAATGCGCCGTAGTACGGGGATTTGGCGAAATATTCTCTTGCTTCGGTCATATTCTTCCATGAATGTGGCAGTTGATGGAGTCGATATTTGAACTGAGTTGAATGCCGAGTTCCCCCGCCACCGTCATGCCACGATCCATTCTCGACGACGGGCTCAATGCATACCAAAGCGTGGAAAAGGCGTGGATGCCACGCTGCTGGGGCCAGAACATGGACAGCACCGAAAGACTGTCCCATACCAACCAACGGCGGAGCCATGTACGCCCTACTATCACCATCTTCCTGAGACCTGAAATGATTAATCATCTGCACAATATCGCGTGCCGGATCAAACCATTCCGCCTCGTCCCCGATTCCGTGTCTATTGAGCAAGAATGATTGTCCATGGTTGTATATATCAGCTGCGAAAACGGCTTTGATGGGTGTTGCTGTACCGACGGTTTTGATCAGGTCGCTGAAAAAGGGCTCGTATTGCTCTTTTGTAGATTCTAGGCCGTGGGCGAATATTATTGTTATTCCTTTGGGATCGGTTGTTGAGGTGTTTGTGATGCGGTATTCGTTTACATGTAGATAGAGTCTGGAGGTGTTGGGATCCCGTACGGCGCGTCGATAAGCGCGTGATTGAAATGCAGGAATTGTGTGCTGGACTAATGTCCATGGCTCAGATGATGTCGAAGCCATTGAGATGGATGTTATTCAGACTGAGATGCGAATATAGCATGACAGTCGGGATGAATGCCACACCGGGGCTGACAATCCTTGCACGTGCCAAATATCAGCCATCGTTGCCAAGATGGATCTATAATTCTCGGAACTACTGCGCAGTACCTGGGTAGGTATGTAAGGAACAATGCTTTGCGAAATGCATAATTAGGATGTATCTAGCTCGGCGCGCCACTTTACGTGAAGGGCCAAATATGAGGATGATAAGTGATTTTCTCTACAGATATCGATGTAGAGTGTGCCTCCGTACATCTTCCGATGAAGAAGAAAGCGATGACTGAGGCATCCATGGATGATTCGCAATCCCTTCTGAATCAGGTAAAGCGCATCTGCAGTGGTCAGCATATAGTCTAAAATATTGACCAATCAGTATTCATTTTGTCTTGAATTCTAGACCTGAAACGGAGTTGAGGATGTCTCCCCGGTCCCTGATTGGCAAACGGGCACAGATCGCCAGATTTAGTCGCCAGTGGCTTGCTTTAGTGCAAACATTGGCCCCACTGCAAAGCCATACTGACCTCTGATTCGTCTAACGCAGTACCACAGCCCCGCGGACATATCAATATGATCGAGTGGACTTCGTATGAACGTAAATTAAAATCCGATCATGTTGTCGAGATGGACGCGATACGATAGTGTAGAGGATCTTTAAGCAACATTTGAAAGGAGTTGTGATAGTTGCCGTCTGGTTGTACCTCATAGCACATTGACCCACGGTGGACCGGTCTTCTGGCAAGCTATATCGGCGTTGGGTGTAAGACGCCGTGAAATGCGTCTAGTGTATATTCTTCCACCAGTGATCCCAAGATCATCACGATCAATGGACCTCACGCGAATTATTCTGGCATGCTGAATGGCACTTATGTATGTAGAATGAAGTTGGAAGTTGGTGTGTGTTGGTGACACTGACCGAATAATCAACGAATGCTGGGGTGGTCAGGTATGTTCTTTCAAGTCGGTAGACGAGTCATGTTGACTATATCATCCCAATCAATTCCACAGACCCATATCAACTGTATGTATGAAAATATCGTAGCTCCGAGAGTTAGCTCCGAGGTTGTTAAGAGCAGAAAGAGAGAGGTTGACGCTTTGCTTAAATAGACGCCAGCCCGAATGGGACTAGTCAGCGAGCTCAGCCATCCATCACGTGATGTCTGGCCCCGTTCCTCCCGCCCAGCCTTGAGTCTCAGGCTCAGCCAAGTTCCAGCGTAACAAATCCTTCACTCCACCCATTTAGACTCGTCCCTACCAACCGTACCACGATACCTACACCTGCTCCTACTACCAACCGCCATATCGTCTCTCCGATATAATATCAAATATTGAAAACAGCCATCGCTCGACCTGGTGTCAGACAATCAAGTGTTCACGGTCGGCTGGCACTGCCGCGACACTAAAAGCCACCGGGAAAGGATCCCAACAGCCCGAGAGCCCCCCGTTGGGGCTCGCAAATCGCCATGGTTCGGCACAATGAAGCGCCTCGTGATAGTATAGACAGCACTCTGCCTCAGATGTCAGATCTTGTGCCCGCTGATGGCTCGCTATTCCGTCCGTCCCATGCTCGGCAACCGTCGAATCCCAATGTGTTTTCGGACGACTACTCGATCGACTCAATTGACGCACCTCTCTTTTCAAATCATCAACGAAACCATTCTTTTTCTTCCTTCGACTCTACCTCTACCGTTGAACCACGACATCACGATACACCTAAGCCAGTGGCCGAGAATAGCACACGAGTGAACCCGTTGGATCAGCAGCCAAATCGCCGGTCGCTGGCTTCGGTCCATCAGCGGGATGAATCGTTAACACTAGGTCGGACTGCCAGTCGTCAGTCATATGCATCGCACGCATCTTTTGCCTCGAATGATGACCTTAATCCTTTTGCGGACCAACCAAATCCATCATTTGCCGAGAGCGCTCGGCCTTCAAGTATTCGAAAGGGCGTAACCGCATTGAATCGACAGTCTACGGTTTCGACTACATCAACACGGTCAGGGTATACTGCAGTACCACGAGCAATGAGCCCGTATCGAGGAGCGACTGGTCCTAGCCACCCATATGCAATGTACCCACAGGTTGGTGTCGGTCGATCGCCCAGTGTTGCGACAGTTTCGACAATACGACACACCGATAGCCCGCTGAGAGGACAGACCGGTCCCCAACACCCCTACGGCATGTATCCCCAGAATATCGACTATGAAGAAGATTTAGGAGATCAGCCAATTCCAGTGGGCTTCCCTCCCCGTGGAATACAACCTCAAGGAACAACCACCCAAGCAGATGACGTCGGGGACATCATAGGCCCAGACGGCCATCTGGAACAACTTCCGCCATATTCCCGCTATCCCGACGGCGTGATTCGGCCAACAGTGGGCAGAGGCCCTGCCAGTATAGCCAGTGATATGAGAGGACGATTGGAAAGATATCAAGACGACCCTAACAACAGATCGGATTCGTCTTCAGGGTCCGGGACATTGATCAATGTCGACTCTTCAGAACCATTACGGTCACCAACGAGGTCATCTGAACGTTCGTCAACTTTAGTAGCGCCCGTGACTCTTGAGGAAAAACTACGTCGAAAGGGTCAACAGACATGCTGTGGCGCCCCGTGCTGGCTTGCCGTAATGTTGAGTATGGCCATGGTAATTTGTGCACTTTTGGGTGGTGTTATTGGTGGAGTACTAGGCGAAAGGGCGGCCACACATCGGGCACAGATGGCAGCCGCTGAGCATACCTCGCACCCGGCGAGTGTGGTTACCGTCACTTACACATCCGATGTGTCACCGTATACAGCCACACCAACAGGGTTTGCTGCTCTTCCGACGGGGAATTACCAGGTTCCTTGGGCAGTCACCAATGTGTCCAAGTTTTGTGTTGGCACGTCTAAGCAGATGCAATCCTGGAGCTGCCAAATCATGGATCCACTCCCTATTGACATCCAAGGATCCTACATGTCCAGCAGCATGACTGTCCAGCAACCTTCCATCCAGAATGGCCATTTCGAGTACGGCGCCCAATTACCTTACGACATCAATCCCCTTCAGCAACACCTCAACATCATGATCGATAAAGAAGACCCTCAATTAGGGCCGGCGCTCTTTTTCCAAACAATGTTCAACAAACTCGTTATAGTTCAAGACTCGCAAGATATGCAATCGAAACGCTCAGTCAATGAGAGGGACACTTCTGGTAGTGGATTTGTTAATGGGCAAAATCAAAACACAAACTACCCAAAGCCTTGGTTTTGCTGGTGGAACCAGACACAAATCGAGGCATTTATCTATATTAATCAAACCCAAGATGCTACGGGCTCCGGAAAAACTTCGACCACAAGTTCGACTATTACAACGGCACCAACCCCCGCGTCTACGGCGGGATCTCACAAACGAGATCTAGATCTATTACTTCGTGATAGCATCACCGGTAATTATCCTAGGAAGGTGAAGATCAAGGAAAACCGGGTGAACCCCAACGCCCCCAAAGCATATTGCCAGCAGATGCAGGTCAATCCAGATAACAGCATTACTCCGATTGCGGGTCAGCGTTTCGACGTCAACGAAACGGTACCGACGGGTTCGCATGACGGCCCTCCTCCGTGCTATTGCGAGTGGATGACCTGATAATATATACTGTATCGATCTGCATATCATTTCCTGGCGTTTTCCGAGTTTACCATCATCTTCCTGACGTGATACGATTGTCGTAATGACAGCAAAATGTTCCGGTGTACATCTCAAACATGGGTTGGAGTCTTGTCTTGGTTTATTAGTAATCTTGTTGAGCGATTTGATTTAACATTCCTCTTGGTTTCTTCTTGGATAAGGATGGCGTTGGTAATAATTATATTGACATTCAGGAGAGCATCAGACTCGATAGGGATGGGTATTTGGTATATAGCTTTATTTCGTTTGGGTGTTAGCTCGATCGACGCTTTACCGATCAAGCATAGTTTTGATTACTCATTTCACGCTTTCTATTTATTTAATTAGATCTTCGGATATTTTGATGACCCTGATCTGATCATCTCTCTATTAGATAAATTGTGGTTCCGATGTGATGATCATTCAGCATAGTAAGGGTAGATGACCAGCTTCGACGTCATCCCTGCAACATCCTCTCCATAGAAGAAGGCGACTCTTAATCCTGCTGGCTCTACTACATTCTACTACTTAAAGGTCACTTGTATTAGTATACTCTCAATTAATACCGATTGTCAATTGCTGTGTCCATTACTAACTCCCGTGGCACTCAATATCCCAATCACTCTTCGTCACCGGAAGTATCTACCACTGAAAGCAATACTGAAAATGCAGTCAATCCTCCGCATGTCCCGGTCAACGACCGCCGTGAAGCCTCTATGCCCATCCTTTCTAGGAGGCAGGGTATCAATCGCAAGCCAAACACCCGCGTATCCATCAACAATCAAGAGATACAGCCATCAATCCTACGGCGGCGACGATAATCCCCAGGGAAACCGACCTGCATCTCGCAAAAGTCGCGAATTGGAGCACCCCGGTACGTCCAACACTCTCATCAATCCATTCCTCTAATCCAGTCCCAAATGCTAATATAAAACACAGGCCCTCCACCCCCGGACGTAAGCAAAGACTCACCCAGCCGCACCAAACCCGAATCAACCCAAAAGAAACAACAAGAGCAACAAGAGCAACAAGACCAGAAACAGGCAAAACACGAAGAGCTCTACCACAAGAAAGAACCCTCCAACAATGCCCGACCAACCCTCAGCACGGGCCGAGAATCGCCCAACGTCGATGAGTCGGGTCATGTTCGAGAAGATGTGCCCGAAGACGTGAAACGGCACAATCGTGAATTGGATCAGAGGTATGACAAGGCGTATAATCAGATTGGGGATGAGGGGAAAGTGAATAAGGGGTTTTGGAAGGGGAATGGGAGGAGTTTGACGGAGGAGCGGGGGGGTGCGAGGGCGCAGCAGTAATTCGTTTGAAACCTTATTGAATGTATGAATGATAGTGAATTGTGTGATATATATTCTGTTTCTGTTGTTCTTTAGTATGAAGCTATACAAATCATTGAATTATCGTCTTCATCGCTGCTCGGATAACAATGGCGTATTTTCCGTTGGTTGTTGACCCTGCTCTTCAATCGCGGCTGGCGTCTCGTCACCCATAAACGGATGCTCAATGACATCCTTCTTCGGCCCCAAATACTCAAAGTAAATACCCATGACAAGCAGCGTCCCTTGCAACAGAGCAGTAATCACATATACGCCCCACGCACTCCAGCCCTCGGCACCTAATCTCTGCGCCAGACTCGCGGCCCAGACTAGACTTCCAGGCGTCTGGATACACATCATGGGGATACTCAGACTACCGACTTTTTGCAGACGGAACGTCGTCCAGATTTGAGGGAAGTACTGGATAGATGCGAGGACGGCGGACATGATTCCGAGAACGTTGGCCCATGTTTGGAGATGGGAAGGGTGTTTGATGGCCACGGCGAGTGAGACGATGAGTACTATCACGGCATGGACGAGACAGGTGATGGATACAATGACGGCCGTGCTATAGCTCGGCTGTTTGTCACTGTCGGTCGCATCATTGCCGTTGGACTCGGTTTCTGTTTCGGCGGATGCTGTAGGGTCGACCAGGGAAGTCGCTCGAGGAAAGTAAATCAAAAAGAGGAGTAAACTACCAAAATCTCGTTAGTGGTACCACCAGCACTAGGTCGAGTGAGTGAATGACTTACATGACATAGAACGACAAACACTGCACCCCAACCTGAAATATGCCCAACAACCCCGCAAAACACGACACGCCCGAGATCTCTCGACAACAAGCTACATCGCGCGCGCTCCGAGGGAGAACTAATATGTTTGCGAACGCGGCGGTTCCCGACGTCGTGCCGAGGAGGACAAAGTACGGCGACAAGCCGAATGAGCTGCGTAGCCGAATGATGCGGGCGTGTTGCGGGAGGTAGGAGATTAGGATTCCGATGAGGATAAGACTGTTATAGACAAGAAGGAGTGGTTAGTATGGTTACTAGGGAGCTTGTGGAGGTGACGTACAGCGATAAGATGAAGTTGAAGCTCACGCCGTGAGGGAGTTCAAGGTCCTGGCATTGTGGGGAGATGGAGCCCATGGTTGCAAGCTGCATGACTATATCCGCAGGAGATTCTGCTTATATTCAGCAGAAAGAAATGTTGTCGTATCCTCCGTAGAAGAGAAGGGAGAGGTGTTGAGGTGGTAGCTCGCCGAGCTGCCGCCTGATCACCCGGCTCCACCCTGCTGTGATTGGCTGACGTCTACTCGTTGTTGAACAGTTGTGTATACACATGTCAAAAACGATGAATCAAACTGCTTAATCCAATATATATAATGTATAATTATCTTCTTTATTTTTTTTCCAGAGGTCAGAGCTACTTGCGAGTGTGCGCCAATTCGAGTCAATGTTTTGCTTCCCGATTAGGAAACATAGTTCCCGTTTAGGTAACCTTGATGTTTTGGATCTTTCGGAGGATATACAGCTTGCCGAGTGGCTCCTTGTAGAATATGAGATGTAAATGTTTATTAAGATCATCGGCCGAGTTTCTCGGAGAAAAGACAGCCCTAATCACCAGTTGACAGAGGGAACTGTTGAACGAGAACCAGTTGACACTTTATGTATCGGCCAAAGTAGAGTGCGTCACTGTGCTGGCTGGAGGAAAGGTTGGCGTCATCTGCGAGATTGCAGGCTGATGCAGCCAAGATCTGATCTGGATGTATCGATTGTATTGATACAGTAATAGATCTGCCCTAGTACGAGGCTTGTGAGTGTATTGTGGTATGACGTGGTATGCTTCCCCGAGCTCTGTGTGGCAGCTCAGCTTCCCGCCAATACGTCACTCGCTGCTCATCAATCATCCCTGGCGTCCTTCTTTAAATTCTCCCCACGATTACTTTCTTTGCCTTACTCATCTTCTTCAACCTCACTTCTCATAGAATCAAATTGTACAGGTATGTTTGTTGTATTGCCATCTCGGTCATATCATTGATTTCATCTACCTTTCATTTGAACTAACCTCGCGAGCTTCTAGCTAACATTGACGTCACCACGCCCGAGCTTTCTACCAGAACAACACAACAGACTCAAGAAAGAGAACGCACGAGATGAGATTCCGCTGGGCTACCGGCCTTTTGGTCGTGCTAGCTACTTCCGAAGCTGTCGGAGCTAGCAACTGGTTCAGTAGGTCTGGTATGTGCTGCGGTTTGTCGACATGTGGAAAGAGGAGCTAATCGGTGTTTCACTGCAGTGTACAACAGCTGGCATGAGACTGAGCTTGAGCGATGGCTCACCGATCATGGTAAGCGGAGGTGCCGTTTAGTTTATTAATGTGCAACTTGCTAACATAAATCGCAGACATCCCATACCCAACACCCGCCGACCGCAAAGACTTGGAGAAATTGGTCAAAAACAACTGGCATGCCAAGGTACAGGCGCCTATTGCCGATGTCTCTGACACGGCTACAGACCACTTGAGTAATGTCAAGGAATGGATTTTCGACAGGTGAGTTATGCATTACTTTCTACTTGAAACCCAGCTTACATGCTCCAGCTGGACCGAGTCTCGTTTGAAAGCTTTCCTTGATCGCCACGGCATCCCAGCTCCTCAACCACGCAAGCGTGATACACTTCTCCGCGCCGCGCGTGAGAACTACGAGACCGTCGCAAAGAAGCTTGGCGAGACCGCCGCCTATCCTGGAAACTGGTTGTACGCAGAATGGAGCGATTCGGACCTCAAAGAATGGCTTGACGCTCGTGGATGGCCAGTTCCTCAGCCTACTACTCGTGACCGTCTTATTGCAGCTGTTCGACGCCAATCCCGTCTCGCCAGCCTCGCTGCTAAGCAATCTGCTGCTTCGCTTTCCGCCTCCGCAGCTGCCACTGAACACACCCTCAGCGAAGCTCTCTTTGACGCCTGGTCTGACTCTAATTTGAAGAGATTCCTCGATGAAAACGGCGTCAAGGTCCCTCAAGGATCCAAGCGCAATGAGCTCATCGCCTTGGCTCGCAAGAACCGAAAGTACCTCACCAACCAAGCCTCGACAGCTTCTGCATCTGCCGCTAGCGCATACGGTGCCGCTACTTCCAAGGCTAGCAACGAATTCGCACGAGCAACTGACGATGCGCAGCTCAAGGCTGAAGACGCATTTGATGCAGTGGTATCAAAATGGTCCGACTCTCGTTTGAAGGCCTTTTTGGATGCACGTGGCGTTCCTGTGCCTCAGCACTCGAAGCGTGATGAGCTGCTTGCCAAGGTTCGACTCCACAAGCACAAGGCTGCTACTGGTTACAGCGCCTGGACTTTTGATACCTGGACTATTGACAACTTGAAGTGAGTACCACTATTTACGATTGGAAGTGAATATCGCTAATCGAATGCAGGAAATATCTGTCGTCTGTAAACAGCAAATACGCTAAGAAGGCCGATGCTACTCGTGAAGAACTCCTGAAGCACGCTCAAGAGGAATACGCAAAAGCTTCTAAGGCTGGAGGCAGTCACTATGCTTCCGCTACATCTTATCTTGCTCAAGCCACTGCGGCAGCGAAGAAAGATACCTTTAACGAATGGTCCCAGTCTGAATTGAAGAACTACCTCGATTCATACGGAATTCCCGTCTACCAGGGTTCTCATGTCAATGAACTCCGAGCTGCTGTTCGTCGCAACGCTCAGTACTTCCACTATGGCACCAGCACCCCGTCTCAGACGATTTTAGCTCGCATCAAGGAGGGAGCTTGGTGGTTGGTTGATCAGTTGAAGTTTGGTGCTGCCCTTGGTCGCGCCCAGGGTCAGGATGCCGCTGAGTCTGCAAAGACAAAGGCAGCTGAGATCACTCAAAAAATACGCGAGGAGCTGTAAGGATTGACAGGGTGAACGATTCCAGAATCAGTAATGATGCGGCAATTGAATTACGGTAGTGGAGTGATAGATGATGGAGGTCTTCAAATTATGGAAGATCGGAATGACCAACTCACGAATACAGTATAACCTAGGAGTTTTATCTTTTCGGCGTTGACTTTTTTACTCTTCTATTCGAAGCTATTTTACTCGCAACTTTAGTCAAGTCTTACGTAGGTAAACAAAATAATGAATCTTACCTATAAAGAATAATATCTCTCTTATACACCATTTCATTTCATAAACAGTGTAAATCAACCTTGAAAATTGGTCTATGAACTAGGGTTGTGTGCAGTGTGTGGTCTGTTTAGGGCTATTGCACAGTTCCCCTTTGGGACTAGGGCAGGGTGTACAATATCAACAACACTCAAACAGTTTGAAAGAAAGACCTCTCAACTTATCCAGTCAATTTGACATTAATCGGAAATGTCCGTCCAATTTATATCAGCAGGCAAGTTTTTCAGAGGCTAGATTCGTCCTCTTTGTACAGAAAATCCTGCTTGTAGACATAGACAGTAACTCTCTGCAATTGATATATGTATCTATTATGAGCTTGATTTGCAGGCTGGGCAATTGAAAATTCACATTGGGCGCGTGATGCCTAGACAGAAGAATGAAAGAACAGTCTTCGTTTGCTTGCTCGCTTAACATGCTGCCTTGATAAGAGACACCACACATAATTCTTGCCAACCTGGGCGCTTCTCAGGACATGGAGTTCTGAATATTCTTTTGATGTCAACCTTGACTCTTTCTCTTCTTTCTTGTTGTCTAGCAGCCCCTGAAAACAACAACACAACAGCTGCAAAAATCTGTGTATCTACCCCTTTGACCACAGCACGACGACAAAAATCCCATGCAACAGATCGTGAGAACAGATTGTGAGACCAGATCATGAGATAGAGACGTGAGATCAAAGAACATGACCTACTCAGCCCTCCCTATGGGTGAAATCACCTACCCCCGCTATCCAGAAGATCCTCCCTATGCACGCATTCGCCCAGAATGGCTGCAAGACATTGAAATCACAAACGTCCAATTCTGGCTCCAACCTGGTGTTCCAGACATCAAATTCTACCTCGAAATCGAGCAACCCATCGACATCCAGAACGCGAGATACGTACTTGGCGTTCGCGCGTTTCAGAATGTATCTGCCATCGAGACGATGCTGGGGTGGGTGGGTATAGAAGGGAAGATAAGGGACAAGGTGTTGAAGAATTGGTATCAGCGAGTTGCCAAGATGCAGATTGAGATTGAGGAGGAGAGGCCTGCGATGCCTAGTCTTGCGTTGCCTTATGATTTGGGACGGCACGACGAGGAGGATGCGTACGACAGTGAGAAGGATGGGGAGTATGAGATTGATGAAGAATACTACGCCAGCCTAGGGGTGGCAAACATCAATCCCATCCACGGACCAACCACCACCAACAACAACATCAATACCTCCACAAACAATCACAAGGAAGTCCACCAGATCCAGATCGACCAGTACAACAACGACGACGACGACAACGAAATCATCAATCCAGCCACAGTAGCACACAACTTTTGGCCCCTTTTCAACCGCATGTGCATCCGAGACCTGAACTTCTTCCGCCTGCAAATGGACGAGTTGTGTCCTCACATCAGCGAACAGATCAATTGGGCGTTTGTTCTCTGCGAACCATGCACCGACGTCTCGGCCATGATATTCCTGTATATGACGAGCGTGTGGCACTCACGACCCGTTGGAAAGGAGGATGAGCTTGCCGGGCCACTGATTTGGTCGTTGGCAATGCAGTTGCGTATCATTGTGCCGTCTGAGCAGATTTTGAGGGTTGTGGAGCATACGAAGGCGACTGATCAGATACCGGGGTTGTTGCCTATCAGTCAATGGCGGTAGTCAGTCAATTGGTTAGTGATTGACCAGATGATTGGCTTCTGGGGAGACCTCTGGATAGCAAAGTCATTGTCTTGGTTTCTGGAAATGAGTATGGGGAGCGACCTACGGATCATAATGAAAGGTCTCTTAATGTAAGATATCACGAACGACACGAATTGGCTAGGGTGAGGAGTCACAAAACAGGAATTGTTAGATTTTGAATGATACACGAATTCAATCATACCATATACAGTAAACATTAAGCACATATGTCTGCAGTTTGTAAACCTTCATCCCATATTTTCAAATTTGAGGAATTCGAAAACACCAAAAATGCGCAAATAAAAACCGTGCAAAAAAAAAGGATGAGCTGACTCTCTTATAGAAGAGAGTTTGTCGAGGTAGTCGTAAATATCACATCAATCTGTTACCTACCCCAAATCTTTCTTGCAAGCTTTGCGAGCAATGCTTCACTCCTAAGCCTTCGGCGCCTCAGGATCACCCTCCGCAACAAGCTTGCCCACAATCAAATACTTCTCCAAAAACCGCTCTTCCCAACCCTGCAAGTTCTCCAATTGCTCTTCGTCGAGACCACTGAGATCGTCAAGGGGACCCTTTAGATCCTTGGTGAGCATCGACTCGTCGAAGCTCTGGCATGCGAGACCGCGAGTAGCGTCGCGGCCAGCGAAGTTTTCGTATGCGCCGCCCTGTGTTACCATCATCAGTACTGAGTATCCCATATCCATCGCTCCTTGGAATAATCATACCGGTCCGTAAAAGTGTCGTCCGGGAGTAACGTCAAACACTCTACCGCGCACAGCTAGATAAACTGGTGCGCCATCGGTTCCATTGAACGGCAACAGCGTCGAGGGAGTGAATGTGCGGAAGACGACGGGTGCGGGACCCTTGGGCAGAGTCACGGGTTTCTTGGGACGGAATTGAAGGTAAACGACGACGATAAAGAGGGATGCGAGGATGAGGTTGATTGGCGTGGCGAGGGTTTGCCTGTGAACCATGATGCCGATATTTAATTTGGGTTCTGTATAGAAATTGAATGGCGTTGTGGATGTGTTGTCTGATACTTACACTTCGGCTGGAGTGTCGGCGAAGTCTAGATGTAAGTCAGTCGGAGGTCATATATATTACTGAGATGGGAGTAATACCGGAGTCCATGATTCCTAATCTTCAATCAATCAAATAAGAAACACAGCTGTTGACTGTCGTTGATGGTGATGAGGGGAGCAGAGATGGCCGACGGGGAGATCGCATATAAAGTACGTCCCCGGTTGGGGGCGCTTTTACTCCGACTTCCGGCATCTTCTTTGAAGATCCCCGCTAACCGCTTTGAGAGCGTATAATTGTCGTGTTCAACAATCAGCAGTCCTATCAATAGATTGTTATAAATAATCGCAAGAATGGGTATTTAACATCAAAGCAAGTGCACTGTGAATAAAGTCAGTGGGGGGGTTATTTATTGCTTTGTACAGGGTAGGGTTAGGGTCCAACGGGCACGGCTATTCTTGGAAACATGAAACGTCATTCGATTGAAGGGAGCCTGCAATCAAAGTCAGACTGCGCCCCTCTACTTTCCTCTCAGCTTCATCTTTCTATTCTCTACTCTCTGTCAGTCATGATGCACGTCTGTGTCCTCTGTACAGTCACACTTCAGACACTGCATCTGGCCGACTATTGTTGTACATAATTACCATTGTACCTTGTCTTTGACTTGCGCGCGTGCTCTCTGTTTCAACCGATAGCACAGTCCTTATCCTTATTGTCTCGTTTAAGCATTCTTTCTTTTGCAATCTCCTTCTTTCTTTCACATCCAAAACAGCCGTCTTCTAATATTCTCCGACCTCATCCTCAACCGTCAACTCCGTCTCCTTGAATATTTTTGGTGGCCGCACTGCTCGATTCAGCTCATGCTTTGAGTCAACATGTGGTCGAGGATCAACAAAAACCGCGATCATGCTCGCCACACTGGTGGGCATGCGACTCTCGAAAGCCCAACAGGTCAGCCCGTGCTGCAGACAACATCTGGCAATCCTTTGCCCCAAAAGAGCATCTTGAAAGACTTGCCAGCTCTGCCAAGGTAAGTGAAACGTACTCGGATCTTTGATTCGTACCGTAAGCTGAGCTTTTTGTCCAGCGAGTCTACGCAGTTTCCTAGCAATCGCGTGACTTCTTCTATCTACTCGCGCGACGATAGTGGGGTGCGATTTATGGATGGAAACATGCCCACTTCACCTACACGCAACTATGCAGAGTACTCCAGATATGCAGAACAGCAGGAACCTGAGATATCCCCGCCTGATACTCCAGTCGACCTGTCAAGTGCACAGGCTCACTCAGACGTCTCGCCTATCGATAATGACGGGCATTTCTTCCCGGAATTGCCTAAACAAAGAGCAAGTCAGCTACCGATTCCTCGAAGAAATGTCAGCAACGACACACCTCTCAAGGTTGCAAATCAATCACAAATAAGCTCATCCAATTTTCAAGCCCAGCGAGCCAATACTCAAGGTTTCGAAGGTCCACCTGACAAGTCCACTACATCGCGAAATACCACTCCCCAGGATTCACGCAGTGCAAGTCCACAGGTTGGAATGGCCGAGAACAAAAGCAAAGAAGCCACTCGTCTATTCAGCGCTGGAAAAGAGAAGCTGCAAATGTTTGCCAAAACACGTGAACACAAACAGCGCGAAGCCAAACAACCTCGTGAGCAGTGGAAAGGGGCGAGTGGGCGCTTCCCTCTTGTGCCACCAATTGATACTAAAAGTACCGCGAAAAACGGCAAAAAGCCTGTACATGTACAACGTGATACAGAAGATCCAACACGCGAATATTTGAGTTCCAACTCTGATACTTACACGATCACGACTATTACCGCCGGCCCTCCACCAGAGGAAAAGCTTCGAAGCAAGACAGGCCAGTTCAGATTGCGAGCGAGAGCTGCATCACCAGAAAAGAAGGATTTGCCAAAAGAGCCCGAGCGGAAAGTCGAACCTGCCGTGAGCCGGAAGGCCAGCCCCGTGATTGATATCCCTGGTATTGATCCGGTTACTCCTCGGGATTTACGCCAGTTCTCAGGAAGCAGAGCAAATACGCCTACTCTCGACGCACCAAACGAGTCCAACATTTCCGACATGTTTCACGATCTGAGTCTCCCTCAAGAGCCAAGAAGTCGGTTCAGCGCTTCGACATATGCGCCGACTGAAGCTGCAACTACACCGCCAGGGAGCAGTCACGCTGATGTCCCCCCCATGCCATCGTTGGAATATTCACCTATCATGACAAGAAGACGACCAATTCCAAGCTCTGCAGCATCGATCAAAAGCATGAAGCGGAAGCCTGTCTCTGCCGATACGCCAACAACGCCAGAAGTAGACATCAAGAACTTGTCTCCAGAGGAACAGACACAACGTCGCGTTGATAGCTTGGAAGGTCGGCGCAGGCAGCTCTCATTGCGGAAAGAGAGTATCAAGACTATGCTTCATGAGCTTACCGAAGTCATTCAGCCTAGTTCAATTGCATACGACATGGCTACTCGCGACGAAGTCAAGAAGACTGTTAATTCGTTGAAGAATGAACTCGACGATATCGGAAAGGAGGATCATGAAATCGGCCTGAAACTTGTGCGGCTCTACAAGAACTTGAACAATGTGTCCGAGTACGAGCAGAGCAGTTTGTGGGTCAAGAGGATCACCAGTTGAACTTCTCTACAGATTTTGTCTTCCTCTTTACTACTTCCCTTTCTGTGTGAATATGATTTTTTCCTTGGTCTTTTCTTGTCCCAATGAAGCTGGATCTTCATCAAAATTTCCTATGTCTCTGCATTGCATGTACCAAGCCAGCGTGGCGTTGTCGCATATTTCTTGATTGATACCCTCTTGACACTTTTGATAAGTAGTTACTGAACTCGTGTATGAGTTCCAAGCGTTATGCAATATGTACTGTATTCATTCAAACTCTCATTCTGCTGAAAATGCATAAATATCGTAAATACATGAATTCCTGCCTATACTCATGTCCGAGGTATAATGACTGAATCCTATAACGAGGAACGTGCTGGACGCCGATCGGCCGTATCCCGGGTATCGATTTGGGTCTCGTTTTCGCGGAGTAAGTGGCGCTATACAATAACGAGAAGCGTGGTTGAAAATATGGAGGAAGCGAGAAAGCTGATACGTAGTCGTTTACTTCTTTCCGGATTTCTTGATGCCTTGAGCGCCGGTGTTCAAAGGACCTTTGCCTTTGGCCTTGTCCATAAGTTCCTTCTTGGCCTTGGCCTCTGTTGAGTCGACATTTATTAGTATTTGTCTGACGATAAACTCTCGAATTTTTGACCCACCGGCTCGTTGTCTCTCCTTGAAGGCGAGATCATCCTCATCTAATTCCTTCTTCTCCTTCTTGGCCGCTTTGAGGGGTTTGGCTTTGCCGCCTGCAATAACGATAAAATTAGTATGTGCTAAGAGTCGCAAGAGATCGCAAGACAGTAAATACCTTCTCTTCCTTGACCACCCATCTTGAATGACGATAACAAATGATTTGCGCTGCACGGTACGCTTTCAGGAACGACAGAAGGGCAGAACGGGTTGAGATTCGCTGAGGGGCAGAGAAAAAATGGAGTTTGAGCTGGAGGCGGCCGGCTTATCGACTTTATCGGCGGGAGGTCGCGCTAGGCTGGATTCGGTTGGCGGCAAATCTCAGAGTCAGACGGGCTACGGCAAACTTGAGATCATCTCACCGACTTACCAGTAACTACTCGACCATCAGCATCAGGCCATAGCAATCATCGCTGGCCGTCTGTTTATTATCATTCTACGCACACTCCACACTTCAATGATTAGGTGACACGGTCAAGGACAGGCAGGACCATTAGCCGGTTGGACATCTCAATCACCATCTACTACGTTCTTGACTTTGGAGCATCATCGCTAACCGAGTTTATCTCAATTTCTTTGTCTGAAAATCAGCCAGCCTTTCTCTTGTTGAAGTTAAGCATCGCTTGTTTCAAACATGGCTTCCCGCCGGTCAAGGTCGCTATCAACCCCCTCCGAGGGCGAGATAGTCGAGTCGGGATCAGAGACGAAGGCAACTACGTCGCAGACTTCCATGAACAATGACACGAATGTTAACCGTCGCTCCAGACTGAGTCCATCGTTCTCTCCCAGATCACCTGTATCGGGTGTTGCGAGGTCGCCATCAGCACGGCGCCGATCTCGATCTCGGACGCGTTCCCCTTATCGCCGCGGCGGGAAACGTCGACGATATGATGACTATGATGATTATGATGACTATCGACATGGCTCATCCTCGTACCGCGATTCGTATGATCGTAGATACGATTCGCGCCGTCAGAGAACGTATCATGACTACGACCGAGACGACAGCTACAATGGCGGGCTGCGGTATATGGATGACTACGATCGGCGCGACAAGCGACAAAAGACGCGCAGTCGGTCGCCGTTCAGAGACGTAAGAAAGCCGAAAAAGTACGATGATGCTGATGACGTTGTGGAACCGCGGAAAGTGGCTTTTAGAGAACAGTCAGTGAGCGAACGGGGTGTTTCCCCTGTTGTCGCTCAAGATGTTAAACCACGTACTGAACCAGAGCGTCAGGTTGAGTCTAGCACAGATGCTTCCGGTATCTTGAACGGGTATGTTGTTCAATTCCTAGGTTTCTTTACTTCGACTAACAGATGGCAGGTCAAGCTCAGATGTTACCGCCGAAGCCCCGGAAGAAATTCTAGACGAAGCAGCACGGCTCGAAGCCCGGCGAAAACGGCGTGAAGCTATCAAAGCCAAGTATCGAGGCCAGGATGCACTGCGCATCCAAGCGTTGCATCAAGGAGCTGATCCGGAGCTTACCCCCGTCACGCCAATGAGTGCAGCCGGTGAGTTTTACCCTCAAGAACGAAACCAACACGCCCAGCTAATTATTACAGAATCACCCAAATCTCCCGCCTTGGAAGTTTCTACCGAAACCCCTGAAAGTGATTTTACAGTTGCCAAGGATGAAGATCTTGCTAATGGTACCCAGCCTATGGAAGGCGTTGAAAAAGACGAATCAGCGGCAGACTACGATCCCACTCAAGACATGCGAGAAGAGCGACAGAGACATGACCAGCAATTCGGCGAGGATGTATCATCAGCTGCTTACGATGAAACCAAAACAACTAAGCAAGACGTACTCATTCCCGAACCGCAACCAGAGGCTCCCGCTAAAGACCCATACGATATGTTTGCTGAAGATGATGATGACATGTTCGCTCCGGAGCCTGAGGAGCATCCCGAGCATGCAAGCGCCAAGGCGGTTCCCAGGGCAAAGGAACTTGATATGACCATGTTGGACAATTGGGACGATCCTGAGGGCTACTATAATGTGAGACTGGGTGAGTTGATCAACGGACGTTATCATGTTCACCAAAACTTGGGCAAAGGAATGTTCTCGTCCGTCGTACGCGCCACCGATTCCAAGACAGATAAATATGTGGCTATTAAGATTATCCGAAACAACGACACGATGCGAAAAGCCGGGATGAAGGAGATTCAGATTCTCGAGCAATTACTTGAGGCAGATCCAGACGACAAGAAGCATGTGATTCGATTCGAACGGTATTTCGACCATAAGGGACATCTTTGTATGGTTTTTGAGAATCTCAGCATGAACTTGCGGGAGGTGCTTAAGAAGTTCGGTCGCGATGTCGGGTTAAATCTACGAGCCATTCGTGCGTATGCACAGCAGATGTTTCTCGGTTTGAGTCTGCTCCGCAAGTGTAACATCCTGCATGCAGACTTGAAACCGGACAATCTTTTGGTAAATGAGCAACGAAGTGTTTTGAAGATTTGCGATTTGGGATCTGCTTCTTCTGCCTCTGATAACGAGATTACACCGTACCTAGTCAGTCGATTTTATCGTGCTCCCGAGATCATTCTTGGTGTCCCGTACGATTATGCTATTGATATATGGTCTATTGGCTGCACGCTGTACGAATTGTACACTGGGAAAATCCTATTTACCGGCCGCAACAACAACCAAATGCTCCGATCAATCATGGAATGTCGTGGCAAGTTCCCACCAAAGTTCTTGCGCAAGGGTACCCTGACGGGCGCCCATTTCGACGACATGCTCAATTTCCACAGCACAGAACAGGACAAACTCACGGGAAGAGTGGTTACAAAGATACTCGACTTTAAAAAACCGACTCGAGATCTCAAATCACGGTTGATGGGAACTGGTAGCGGTGGCAAGGGTTCTAAAGGGATGACGGAAAGTGAGACGAAAGAGTTGGCGCAGTTTGTGGATCTGCTGGATCGGTGTTTGAGTGTGAACCCGGAGAAGAGATGTACACCGTTGGAAGCGTTGAAGCATCCTTTTATTTCGAGGAAATAGTTTGTTGGATATTTGGGTATGTGTATATATTTAGCATTGATTTGATTTCGAGCGTACTCGTTAATGCCATGATCATTTCAGTATATTGATGCCTATCAGCCATTCGTCAAGAGTGACTGTTCACTTATTTGCTCGATATTATCAATTTATTGTATACATGCTCCATTAAAGGTGACTAATTACTACCTATGCAAGGAAACTCGTCTCAATCTATATGCTTTCATGCTAATCAAACAGAAACGCCTGTATCAAACACCGCCTCCCCCTCAAAAGCCTCCAACTCAGACACAAACACATTCCACCCTTTCTCCGACGCCATCGGCGCATTACTATACGGCGCCGCACCCGTGTTATACACCAGCTTCTCCATCTCCGGCAGCAACGCATCCGCAGCTTGAGCTTCCATCTCCTTCTGCGCTAGACGACTTATACCCCCTTGCTCCGTATACCATGCGGAGTCATCGAGAATAACGCCAGTTTCGTAAAGGTCGATTAGTTTGGGGTCAATGTTTGCCTCCCTGGCGGCTTCTAGTGCCATGCGGTGACCGATGGCTTGGATTAGTGGAAGAGAGAAGGGGAGGATGTTGCGGTTGAATTCTTCGCTGCGGTGCATGCCGCCGATGAGGAGGAGGTGTTGTTTTGCTTCTGTCATTAGGGCGGCTTCGTGTTGAGCGAGGGGGCTGGTGGGATCAGTTGGGGGTGGGATTTGATAGCGGCCGATTAGGAGTTCGCTTGCGAGTCCTGCGCCCGGTGGTTAGTATGTAACTTGCACCTCGGGGATGAGCAACATACGGATGGCGAGGACCCTGATGTCGCCTTCTGCGGTTCCTACTGCCCTGAACTCCAGCTATGGGCAGATTGTCAGATCAATACATTCTCGAACGAAAGGGGGTTGAATTCTCACCTCATTCTGGAGGGTCTGATTATGCTCATAATACCCATGCCAACCACACCCCTCATTCAAAGGCTTAATACTCTTCTGAAAATTCTGTATCGCAACAGCCTTAAACGCAGTTGCGACTGCATGTCGCACGCGCGGATCAACTTTCCTATTCCGGAAGATGGTCGCAGCATGTACGAGGAACGCTTGAAGAACATGATATTGCGCGATAGCGTGCAGGATGGGGAGATGCTGGGTACGAAATTTTACGACAGGCATTGCTTTACCATCGTGACCCGTGACTTTTCGTCGCATACTGAATTGGGCTGCGTTGTAGACTGCGACTTTGAGGACGGGGATTGCGGTGCCGGAGAGGAATAGAGTGCCGGCTGAGACGCGGTGGATTGTGGAGAAGAAGTGCTCTCGCTCGTTTTGGGGTTTTTCAAGGCTGCCCAGAAGAGCGGTTTGAGGCAATATGACGTGGTTGAAGAGAGTGAGGGCGTGGTCGATGGGATGGGCGCCGGTGCGTGGTGGTAGGGCCCTGAGAAAGTCAGGGGACGTTTTTTATGGTGTGGAAAGGAACTCACTTTGCAATCACGCCTTTGCACATCTCACGGCCGTCTCCTAGGGGAACGAGGAAAGGACGGACTCCACGATCCTCGCCTTCGACGATCAATCGAGCAATGACAACGGCAACAACGGGGAGGCCGCCTCTGGGGGTCGTCGGTGGCATGCATCTGCTTACTAGTCAGGGCTCTATTCTGGACAACGCAAGACATGATAGGAGAACAAACTTTGCAGCGGCCCAGGAAGGACTATGAAGCTCAAAGCCACCGTCTGGCAAGAGTGTGGCGGTGGTCTCTAAGTTTCTCGCATCTAATCCATGGCCGACCTCAGTGAGCATAAACTGCGCTCTGTCCGTTTCTTCTCGTCAGTCCCGACTAGTCTATCTGTATAAGGCAACTCACGAAATCTCGAACTTCAGAGCACGCTGCAGAATCCAATGAAGATCCGGCCTCTTAGCTGCGAACGGAGCCACAGTGCCCACAAACAGATTATACTGAATACTAATCAAAGTCAAGGCTCCGCCGTCAACTGCAGTGATCAGATCCGTCTGCAGTTTCCAAAACTTCGGACCGAGAGTTACGATGTCTTCCACCGTCAAACCTGGTTTCGATTAGCTGGTGGTCAGACCTTACAAAAGACTTCAAGAGGTCGTACCGTATACATCACAAATCTTTCTGGCTCTTTCATATGTGAGCCTGGTGCGCTCTTCTATGGTTAAAAGACGTTCCCGTATCTTAAATAAAGGTGTTTGAGCCAGCTCAAGAGTAGGTGACGGCGATTGCCATACCCAATCATAGAGCGATTGGTCCGGCTGTTCTGCAAGTTTTATTTCCGGATTGGGAGGTAACATATTTCCGATTTGTCTGTAGATCTATAAGTCGACGACGATCGATTTGATGATATACTTCCATGATTTTCCAACAGCGAGCAGCGATATTTATACACGACAGATAGTCGCTAAGATGTGCTCTCCTGATCGTCGACAAAAGCCACTGCACTCCGTACTCTGAAACTATGTAGTAACTCTTAACTATTGAAAATTCGAGATCAAACTACTGCTGAAGAATTGTGGATGCTGTTCATGCATGTCGCTCGGAAAAAGCCACAATTCGGCATATCTGTGGCTGGCGGAGTATGTAGGAGTTACTATTTAGTGCTCGGGGTGCCCGTAACCGACAGCACGAGGCGAGCTGAATTGCATGCTAAGGTGTGTTGTACAGTGGATCATATGCGCATGTTGGGCATGAAGAAAACACATAATTGGGACAATGTTCCATCTCTGTTCCATCTCTTACTCTGATATTTTCACGATGGTGAAAAAATTTTCAGCTTGAGAGCGGATGGAGAGCGGATTGATAAAGCCCTAAAGCGCCCAGATTGACGGGAGTCGACACCAACGTTACAAACTCCCAAAAAAGGGGGGAAAGCACAGCAAAACAACAAAAAATGGACTCGGTGATGGACGCCCATTGGGCTACCATCGTCTTCAGTTCTGCAATCTGCTACGTCCGAATCAACCCCAATCCTTAATCCTTTCTCAATGGATCAAAAGCTAACGCACGTCTAGTTCCTCGGCTCTGCAATCTACAACTTATGGTTCAGCCCGCTGGCAAAATATCCCGGTCCACTGTTCGCACGAATCTCTGCCTTCCCAGATTTCTACTGGTCTCTAACTGGTGATCGACACATGTGGATTGCGCGCTGTCATGAGATCTATGGCGATGCGATCCGCTACCGACCCGATGGGTTGCTGTTCCGTACGCCTCAGGCGCACCGGGATATCTTCAATGGCAAAGCTAATGTTAAACGGGCCAAGTTTTATGATATGATGACTCGGAATAAGCATGATACGAGTACTATCACGGGAACGGATCCGGAGCTTCATGCGAGGAAGAGGCGGGTTCTGAATAGCGTCTTTTCGGATAAGTCGCTTCGGTCAATGGAGCCGTTTTTGGTTAAGCATGTGTCTCGTTGGTGTGAGCTGCTTGTTGATGGGGATGGTGCGGATTGGTCGGCGCCGAGGAAGATGTCTGATGTGTGCGACTATTTGGTGTTGGATGTGTTGACGGACCTTTGCTTTGGGCAGAGTGTTGAGACTAAGGAACCGGGGGAGAATCAGTACAGAGAGATTCCGCATGCGATTGACTCGTTTCTTCGAATAATCTACCCAGTACGCTCCCATATTTTATCAGTTCATGCGAGCTTTGACATATAGCTAACAACGGCGAAGATTGGTCATTCTCCATGGCTAGATCTGATTGTCTGGTTAAAGCCAAGGGGCCTCGATTGGGTGTTTGACGCCATGACTCCGCGAAAAATCCGATTCTTGTATGACTTTGTGAAGCAGTCATTAGCGCAGCGCCTCAAACTCGAAAATGAAGCTTCCTCAGCAACGAGCCAAGGCCGTAGTGACATGCTTCACTATCTGATACATGCCAAAGATCCCATAACCGGTCGTGTTGGATACACACCAGAGGCATTAGAAGCAGAAGCAATAATGCTCACAGTTGCAGGCTCCGATACTACTTCTGTGATTATGGCCGGCATATTTTTCTACCTTGTGCGCACGCCGCGTGTCTATCGAAAACTCGTCAATGAGATAAGAACTACCTTCACCTCTCTCGACGACATCCGCGGCGGACCCTTGCTCATGTCATGCCAATACCTTCGCGCCTGTGTCGACGAGGCTACACGAATTATGCCCGCAGGACCATCTGAATTACCCCGACTCGTCCTCCCCGGAGGTCTGATAGTCGACGGCAACCACATTCCCGAGGGGACAACCGTCGGGGTAGCCCACTGGACCTTCTACCGTAACGAAGAATACTTCCCCGACCCAAACGTGTTTCGCCCCGAACGATGGATAGTCGACGAAGCCGAAATAGCAGGAGTTACCGCCGAAGAAGTGGCTGCAGCGCGTTCGAGTTGTTTACCCTTTGCCGCTGGTACGACGGGCTGTGCTGGGAAGAATTTTGCATTGCTGGAGATTTATATGACTATTGCGAGTACGTTGTGGCAGTATGATATGCGGTTGCTGCCGGGCGATCTCACGGGAGTTGGGAGTAAGACGCAGGGATGGGGGAAGAGGAATCCTAATATCTTCCATGTCAAGGATAGTTATATCAGTGTTAGGGATGGGCCGATGGTTCAGTTTAAGCGAGTGGCTTAGGCATGGCAACCGTTTGGGATAGGTTTATCGAGTTATTAGGGGTTGGATCGGGGCTGATGCTGGTGGATGATGCTATCAAAAGGCAGGGCAGGAACTGCTGTAATTACACTTGAGTGATAGATCAATTGATATAAAATGTTGGATCCCTAGACCAAAAAGCTGCACGCATGCTAGAGGATCTAGTAAGGCAGTATATACATGTAGCCAGTAACGGTGACTGCATGGTGCGCAGGGTCAGAGAGAGGTGAGATCCTGACAGAGGACCAATCGAATATTATATCACAATATTGAAGAGGCTTGATCGAGATGCTCGCCAATGGTTAACCACCGGCATGAGAATAAAAATCGGTCAACCCGAAGAAGTCCTCGTCAGTTCATAGATATTGAGGTAGATGCTCCGAAAGCTGCTTGCTTAGGTATATCGACAATGCTGGCTTAGTATGGGGTTCCTTGGGGAGATGGGATAACCTTGGGTCTGGTGAAAGTAGATACCTACATGTATTATAGAAGAAAGGCACTGCATTGATTCAGATATGACGGATATATAGGAGTAAAATCTGGCTTATAATGCTCCAATGCATTTAAATATTTCAAGGTTGAACATCTGGATCTGTCAGCGTCAACATCGAACTTTGAATATTCGAACTCGGGATACCTACATGTACCTACATATGTAGGTACATCCATGCATCTTGATGCTCGCGTTCATTCAATGTTATATCAATGGATATATGTTTGCGACGGCCCGGCAGCCATCGTCCAGATCAACGTTGCTGTGGTTGCGTTTGGTTGTTGAAATCATTACTTAATATAATTTTACCTTGCTGTGGGAAAAAAAATTATTCGTCTTGTCTACAATGGAAAGGCATAGTATACTACCTAGGTACGTCCGTCTAGATCCCGTAGCCCTAACCTCATAGCCCTAACCTTGGAACCATCGAAGGCCGAGCAACTCTAATTATCTCTACACAGCACTTGAGTAGACAACGTACTGTATCTCTTTGAAACAATTTGATTCAGAATCAATAATCAAAAGTCTTATTACTCCTTTAATTGTACGAGCAGGTGGTTTCAGTGGTAATGGACGTCTCTAAGCGCCAGGGGACGTTGAAACATAGCATTCTACAAATCAAAAACAATCACCTCAATTCAACTCATTCCCGAGGACTGCCTTGAGATTATTACCTAGGTATTTGTTTCAAGCCCAGGCGAAACCAGAAATCAGTCTTAATCATCTTGCATGATTTGCCTAGTTGCACCCTACCCAATTCGGACCTTGGTACAGCTACCCACATAGTGGTAGAGCTAGAGAGTCTGGGTTCCTATCTACGATGGAAATGAAATATCTAGATGACTATGACTAACGGTACATATGCATCAACACGACACTGACAGTCATGCAATGCACCACCCAGCGTTAGCCTGTCTAGGCATGCACAGTGCAGGCTGGGGTTGCGCAAGGTCAGAACTCTACGTACTCTACGTACGTACTTCCTACTTAGAGTACGGAGTATTCAGAGACTGGAAAAGTATCGGCGCATATTTTAGGATTACCAAGGACCTCGTGAAATAAACAGTCGGCTGGTTTGTCGCTCGCAATGTGTCAAGCCTGAAACCTTAGGCCCACTCTCGGACGGGCTATCAGTTGATATTTGAAAAGTTGATACGTATGCTGCTAAGCGTTAACAAAGTTCCGCGATAAAGCATGTATGTAATATCCCGTTTCTATAGCAGAGATTCTATATGGCCGGATCAATCAACAATAGTACGCCCGCAAATAGTAAATCGACCAAATAACGATAATCGAAAATGTGAACCTGATTGGCCGCTCACAGACCCCAAAAATGGCCAAGAAAGCCAAGTAAACCTAGAAAAAGCCAACAGCGTAACGTGGTCATGGCATGACCCCTTTAATTCCAGCACGATCCCCGCCCTGGGAAGCCACTCGCCAGGACCATCTTTGTCCCGGACTGGTGGAGGCCTGCAGCTCTCTGTTCTAGCCTTCTAGGGTGTGTTGGGCGAACGAATGGTGGGTTCACTGGGTTGGCAAGCCTTGATGCCTCGCCTCACTTTGAGGTCTGATCACCCTGCTTGACTTCAATGACTTGACAGGACAAGTGCTTGGGTTGGGTCGATTCGATCGGGAGCTGTGCCTGTGATTGGCTGTGAGCGGGCTGCGACGGACTAAGGCAGCTAGTTCAGTCTGACCAATAGAAATGCGTATAAATGGACCCCACTCTGATTTCTAGTTTTAGCCTTTTCTCTATCAAGTTCAACACGAACTGGGAGGGAGACGAGGTGACTTGACTAGGAGTATGCAGCATCCCTCCCTGTTTGCCTGTCATCAGCAGGCCGATTTCGTTCTACCATTCATGATTCTACGCACATTACATATATGGATCGACATCAAACTACGTAGTTATATCGCGTAGAGTACGTACGTCGTACAGACTAGAGTGGATAAATTAACCCAGCACGGATCATTGGTTCTCCGATAATTGATAATCAATAATCAATAATCGACTCCAATCTTTTTCCGGTAGGACTGATCTTGGGCGGACAGTGACAGCTCGTGCTATCCAGACAGCCACGGACCAATCAGCAGCCACTCGATGCACAGTGTTCCGTGCTCGAGTGCATTAATATTAATGCCTCAGGCTGATAGGCTTGCCTGATGCAGTCGATGCATCATCGACTCTGTGAGCAATCCACTTTTTGCTCCATGAGCCCATATAAAGTTAGGGGAGAGCTTGCTTACCGCTCTTTTCTGAGTTTTCTCGGGGGTGAATCTTGATTGTTTGAGTCTATGAATGGGGTCTCATGGAGAAACGGGTTATTGGATAGATCCATTTTCTCCATAGTCACGACTAGAACAACGTTCACTTCATTCAACAATTAATCAGACTAAGAGACTAGCGAGAGTCAGTCAGTATGCACTCCGTCAAGTCTTGCATATCGCTGCATCATGGCAAGAATAGTAGCCAGTCAGAGCGTGCGAAATAAAGCACTTGCAGAAGTTAGTGGCCTTAGGCGCCGTTCTTGGAGCCAACTTCCAAGGAGAGTCACGGGTGGAGCCTTTCGAGAACATTGTCGTACATGCAAGGAGGGCCAAGTCTGTGTCTGATTGGGTGGCGACTGCCAGTCGGTGTGTTACTGTGACGCGGTCAATGCGTTGTGCTGATGTGGTTATTGGCTGGATCTGACTCTGCATGGGGCGGGCTGGGCCAATCAATCTATTCCACGAGGCAGCTCCAGTCTTCCACTGAACGTCGACTCTTCCACGCACTTGACTTGTTGCCACGCTCGACTCGTCACAGAACTACGGGAAACATACTCCGAGTGCGTGGCTAAAGAGTCAGTGTCATCGTGTGACCCAGATTGGTTTTTCCTTCCTCCTTTTCATGCGGCTGTCCGTTCGCAGTTACAGTCTCGCACTTTCCGTGGTCGCCACCCTTACTATCCCAACACTAAGACAGAGTAAGACTCAAGAGTAAGACTCACACTCTCAGCCTGCTGCCTGGCTAAGGCTAGCGTGACGAAAAATAAATTCGCCTCCACTCGTCCTCCCGCCGATTGCCGTAATCGCGACGTCTGGCTGTCTCGAAGAAGAAAAGTGCAGCCAATCTGAATCTCCTGACTCTCAGAGTTTGCTTTGCCTAGGTAGCTTTGCCTGCCGAACCCAGCCGTGCCAGCCCACCCATCCATTATGATCCATAGGATGATTATTGCACTCGCTCGTCTTGGTCGACTGTTTGTATGTCGCATTCTGGTCTGGACTGCATTGACTGAAGGCTGATCCTGATTCTGATCGTGTCGGGTGAGACAAATAGAATTATAGCAAAGCATACATAGCATGGCATCTAGCATCATGTGTAGTAATCCGACATTCGGAGCCCTCCGTTGACGATTGCACACATTACATAATGCTACATACAAGTAACAACAGAATACCCTCCGTACGGCGCAGTGCGCACTCTGGCACCCCTTTTCCTCGATGATGATCACTCGTGGCACTGCCAGTACGAGAGCAGAACTAGACCCTGGGCTAGTCAGTTTAGTTGGTCGGTCTGTGAGTCGATGGCTGCACAGACACTCAGAGTCGATTAAAAACAGAAACGGGGCAGGGAATCGCCCCTCTGCCCACTGCCCACTGCCCACTGCCCACTGCCCACTATTATCCACTATTATCCACTATGGGCAGTGAAGTGGATTCTGGCAGTCTCGCAGTGGTACGTACAACAGGAGACGAGGCTAGAGCTGGAGCTAGTCGCACTAGTCAGAACCCATGAATAATCGTTGCTGCTAGTTTGCACTGGGGATAGCGCCAAAGTCAGCCCCAGTGAGCGTGTTGCTATTGGCCCGCCCGTGCTTTTTGCCGCCTTCTGTGGTTGTCTGGCTGGGGTTGTTCTTGCCTTCGGTGGTCGTTCTGGCTCCTGCTCTCGTCGCATCGACATCACCATTTTCCTCCCGTCGCTCCTTCCTTCCTGCCTGCCTTCCTCTTTCTATCGTCTCTTTTTATTTACATTTCTCGCTCCCCCTCCCCCATCCTCACCTTTCCTCTCCTCTCCCCCTACGCCTCCTCTTCATCCATCTTCTCTCCTCCGCTCCTCCTATTCCTATCCTATTCCTCTTCTCTTCTTCGCCTTTCCTTTCTTATACTTATCGGTCCTTACCCGCCACATACGCTCTGCCGCTGGTGTTTACTTCCGAGGAACCTCCGACAACCACTCCTGTTCTGTTCTATATATACCTTCAACCCTGTGCATCTTATATATATAAATATCCACATATTCATATATATAAGTGTACATCTAGGATCCTCTGCCGTCTGGTACATTCCTCCTCTCTTGCGAACTGTTCGACTGCCGTGGTCTTCGCTCCCTCCGTGTTGGCTGTTAGGTTTCTAGTCGGGTCCGAGTAAAGACGATAGCAATATCGTCTTTACAACGATCCTTCTCCCAAACCTGGATTCCTTCTTTTCACTTTGACCTTCTCTCTCTCCTTGGATCTCTACTCGGCCACTCAGTCTCCTCGGTTTTACGTGCTCTACATATCTGCTACGTCCCATTCCAAGGATTTCTCTCGCCCAGGATATTCTCCCGGACCCCAGGACTTTTACCAGGATAATTGCTTTCCATTAGAGACTCGACAAGACCATCCATACCAGGTACACGACCCTCCGGCGTAATGTTTCCTACTATGCTGCCCACACCACCTCCATCTCCACCACTGCTACGATGCTGTACCCCTGAGGAACGATTAGGACTGCTGCTGGCCAACCGTCTGGAATTGACAAGTATCCTTGGCGTCGGCGCCTATGGCGTTGTCTACACTGCCATCGACATCCACACCCATATCCCCTATGCGGTGAAGGCTCTCAACAAGATTGGACTCGACCCAAGGCAACGGAAATTCCAACAGCGCGAAATCAAGCTCCACCACTTGGCCAGTCAGCACCCCAATGTTGTCTCCCTAGTGCGCATTATGGATTCCGTTGATTGTACTTTTGTGGTTATCGAGTTCTGCCCAGAAGGTGACTTGTTCTCCAACATCACTGAGCGTGGTCTGTTTGTCGGCAACGATCCATTGGCCAAGCGTGCGTTTCTACAAATCCTGGATGCTGTCGACTATTGCCACTCCATTGGAATTTACCACCGCGACCTCAAGCCGGAGAACATCCTTGTCACCGATGGTGGAATGACCGTCAAGCTTGCTGATTTCGGCCTGGCCACAACGGATTACCTTACCTCGGACTTTGGCTGCGGCTCTACATTTTACATGTCACCTGGTAGGTCTCTATCCTGCCATGAGACTGATCAGTACTAACGTTCAACAACAGAGTGTCAACAGACTACCCCACGACCTGGCTCTTGCTACGTCTCGCCTGTCAACGATGTGTGGAGCTTGGGTGTGATTCTGGTAAACTTGACCTGTGGCCGCAACCCATGGAAACGGGCATCCAATGAGGACGCGACCTTCCGTGCTTTCTTGAAAGACCCGGAGTTTTTACGATCCATTCTGCCTGTGTCTCCGGAGTTGAATGTGATTCTGCAGCGCATCTTTGAGTGCGACCCCTTCAAGAGGATTACCATTGCGGAGTTGCGACAACTCATTCTAGAGTGCCCTAGGTTTACCATGCCTGCTCCGACAACTATTCCTGCTGCTACCACTAGGAAATCCGGACATCCCGAGGTGTTGCCCGCTTATCCCTACTACGCCTACTCACCAGCTCCGCGGGTGGAGTTGCTTAACGCACAATACTCTGACTCCGCTGTTTCCGATACCTCGCTCACCGACGACGAGACTATCTCTTCTGTCTCGTCGGACTCGGATTATGCGTCCGAGGGTGAAGCCGAAGGCTTCTCTTTTGTCGATCCACAGGCTGTGCCTGAATTTTGGGATCCTGTTCATATGCCGACCAATGTGCCGGAAAAGCCATTTGCTTTGCCTCAACATATTGAACCTTATATTGCGGTTTATTGATCGATTCATCGCTTTGATCTACGTGCTATGATATTACGACTATACCTCTCAACGCACCTTGCTCCAACCTTCAACCTTACTTCGACGTTACTTTTTATTCGACCCATTTGGATAATATTCTTCCGAGGATTACATTGATTACTCTGGATTACTTCGACCCTCACTCTGGCTCTTTTTCCTTTTCCGCTGGACATACACTACTTTCGACTCTTACCGGGCTTCCATAATTTCACGGACATGGCCTGGGCTGCAAATATTCTTTTAATTTCGTGTGGAATTTTCTTTCTGCTATGTATCAATATTCTGGGATGGTTGCACTGTTTGCAAAAGACTACATATTACGAAGATGGAAGGCGTTTGTTTGATATTTGATGCTACATATTCATGTTTGGTGTGGTTGTGGGAAATTGAGCAGAAAAAAATACCCCTATTACATTGCTGTTGGTTACGGAGTTGGACAAGCACCTCGTCTTTTGTGCGAGTGGGTTTTATTCATGTATGATTTTTTATTTTCCTTTTCACATTTTTATTATGCCGGCTCTGTTTGTCAGATGTTCAGAGCGCAGGTCAGATGGTTACTGGGTTGTCCTTGCTATTCAAGCAGGCGAATGCATACCAGTGACCTTGAACAAGCACACAATATCACATTGCTTAATGTACATATAGACTATGATACTATCAATATCTGAGATCCATATTGGAAACTTACTACATGATTCTGTATGCCTGCGTGTAATTTCCGGTCGTTGATGTAAGTACTTCCTGTTTGGGTAGTTATAACATCATTTGTGATAAGTGGCAATCGTGAGGACTCGTTTTCGCCCCATCGCCTGGGTTAAAGAACCTGCTAGGTGATAGAACCTAGAAAACACCATGAGATATGCTGGTATGTATGTAGCGCCAGCTGGCAGCCTGCGACATGCCTACCCTGCTAGATGGTGTAGTCTAGAATTTGTTATAGTATTTATCTTGATATCAAATGAGATGGGATAGTGACGATAGACAATAAAATATCCGAAATACTCAAAATCTATATTCGTACCTAAAACATCTTCACAAAGTTGTATACATATCCCAGGTGATGATGGGATAGACTAAATATTCCTCCCCCCAGTAACCTCAATAGTCTCCCCATTAACGTACGAAAACCACGGACTCGCCGCACCCACAATCGCCCTCGCCGCCTCCTCCGGCGTCCCCGGCCTTCTCAACGGAATATCCGCATAAGCCGTCACCGTATTCTGCGTGGAAGGTTTGCGGCCGGGTATTCCAAGGGCAACCTTTGTGCCATCCGCGGCGACGAATGTTGCGCCGTCTTCCTTTGCGGCTGTGAGGCGAGTGAGGATGTAGCCGAATGCGATTGTGACGGCGCGAACACCGAATTGCGGGCCCCATTCTTTGGCGATTGTTTTTGTGAGGCCGACCACGCCGGCTTTGGCGAGGGAGTAGTTTGCTTGGCCTCTATACGAAAGTAAGTATTGGGCATAGGAAAGGTAAGTATTGGGCATAGGAAAGGTAAGTATTGGGCGCATAGGAAAGGGATGGGTGGAAGGGGAAGGGGCTTACGCGTTGCCGTGTGTTCCGCTGGTAGAACTGATATTGATAATGACGCGAGGCTCCTTGTCCTTTACGCGGAAATAAGGCGCAGCGGCGCGGACGAGTTTGAATGGTGCTGTGTTGTGGACAGAGATCATGGTATCCCATTGTTTATCGGTGATCTACTCCTGTCAACCTTCTGTATAATACCATGCAACCCTTGGAAGAGATGGGAAGGACAGACAGACCTTGTGAATAACGCCATCCCAGGTAAATCCAGCATTGTTGACAATGATATGAATCTTTCCGCCGCCGAATTCAGCGGACTTTTTAACTAGAGTGTCGATATAAGCTGCGTCCATGACATCGCCTGCAACGGCGATTGCGCGGTTGGCTGAGATGTCATTGATGCTTTTGGCGACTGCTTCTGCTTTTACTATTCGGAATATTAGCATTGTAAAAAACTCTATTGAGGGAAGGGAGTAAGTGAGGAATACCCTGATCGATATCAGCGACAATGACCTTGGCACCCTCATTGGCAAATAGGCGTGCTGCTTCGGCGCCAATGCCTTGTCCTGCGCCGGTGATGATGGCGGTTTGGTTGTGGAAGAGGCCCTGGGGGAAGTTGATGTGGGAGGAGACTTGGTTTAGACGGTCTTGGGGCGCCATTTTGTATGTCGACACTCTTAGAAATTCCTATGCGGTAAGTATCAAAGGTCGATTGAAGACAAAGGAGGGTATGGTGTGGACTTATAGAGATGTTTTGCGGGGAAGAGTGCCTAAGCCTAGAGAGCTTAGGTAGTTGTTAGCCGGCTTGCCGTTTGCCGGAGCTTGCCCTAAGTAGTTAACCGAGGTATGTCTACAAGGAGTCTACTGATCAGAATTGGAAAAAGTAGTTTGTTTTGAAGATTTTTATTTGAAGATTTGATAAGAAAGTCTATGTCTATATACATGGGTATCATTCAGAAGAACAATGGGTATCAATTGTTTGCTTTTGTTTTCTTTGTTTGAAGATTGTTTGTTGGGATCTTCGGTTGATATTGTGTCGAGCTGCTTGGCTTAAGAAGAAGGTCCAATGTTCAAGGTCATCTGAGTACCAGAAGGGCAGCCGTGGGTAGCATGGTCATCGTTCCAGACAAGGTAAGCATCGGCGCAGGCAGTGTCGCCAGGAGCGCAAGTAGCAGAAGGGCAGCCGCCATCGTTGGAAGTAACAGCGAAGCCGACCTTGGTGAACTGAGAGCTGGTGCCCATGTCGATGAGAGAAAGATCCCAGAAGATAGTGTCGCCCTGCAAGGTGTACTCGTACTGAAGGACATCGACCTGCTCAGGCTTCATGGCCATCTTGATGGAGATGCCGCCGCCGTTGGGGTTGGTGCGCCAGCTCTCAGTGTAGCTGGCACCGGGCTCGAGGCTCTTCATGGAGCCGGCATCCTGGCTGACGGACCAGTAGTAGATGGTGTCTTGCATGTTGTTGTGGATGTTGACGCTGCCACCGTTACCGTTGGTGTCGGCAGTGCCGTGGGTGGTGGTGGTGGTGCTGTTGGTGGTGGTGCTGTTCATAGAAGTAGGAGCAGCAGAGGCGAGAGCGCCAAAGGCAGCGAGGAGACCGAAAGCCTTGGTGAAATACATGTTGACTTGAGGTGTTGTTTGAAAGAAGGTCTGAAAGAATGTAATGTTGGAAGACTTGTTTGTCTTTTCTGAAGGAATGAAAGTGGGAAAGAGTGTTGTTCTTATATCTCTTCTGTCTGTAAGAGAGATACTGTAGTCTGTTGATCAAAGGAGAGTTTGATTCTTGATTGTTTGTCTGATTGATGAGAACGAGGATGGACTGTAGGGTGCGAGTTCCATCCATATTTATAACTTCTCGGCCCATCGTGCTCCCCCAGCAATTTCCCCAGATTACCCCAGAATTCAACCGACATTCCCCCTTGGGACCTTCTTACTTGTGCCTGAGCACCGACTCGGATCGAAGAATGACCTGACCATGGTACGGTAACGGCATGTTCGGCTCTTCAACGGCCATGCCTTTATACCGGATCTTGGTTCTTGATATCGATTGGTTCAGGGCAAGGTTGATGCCGACATACCCTAATTAATAAGCTTGATCGTTTATCCGAACTATGGTTTGGTCTTCGGCGACTCGGGTACCTTGATTTCTTCATGGGTAATCAGGGGGATTTTACGTTTTCGGTGGCGTGTGCAAGCTTTGATAGGCCGTCGGCAGAAAGCCCTCGTATGCGCCACTGGGCAATTGAAGTGAAGGCAGAACTTCGGGGACCAGAGTTTTTCCAGTGATTATCCGCGAGTTGGTTGCCAATGGGCTTTGAAGTGTGACTTTCGTTTACCCGAATATGCCCGAGTATTGAATGCTGTGTCAATAGAGTGGAATAGAAGGGAATAGAAGGAAGACGGGATATTGCATTGTTAGCTTTAGGGTTGGTGGTTTGTATAGTAGTCTGATATCATTGTATTAATGTATAATCACAAGTGTATTCAATAATAATCAATCATAGGCCAAAATACTCATCTATCTATTCGTTACTCACTACATTCATCAAGTCGTGAACATCATTGAGGAACCAAGACAGCCCTAAAGTGCACATTGCCATTCTCCAACTTCTCAATGGCCTCCTTGATCCCCTCTTCGGTCATAGGGAACTTCTCAATCACCGGGGTGATGTTGTGGAAGGAGGCAAACTCGAGCATCTTGAGCTGGACAGCTCGGGTTGCAACCAAAGAGCCAACAACGGAGATACCATTAAGAATCAATCCCATAGCTGGAATGGAGAGGTTGTCGCCGGACACAGTGATAGTATAGATTCGAGAACCGGGTGCCATGATAGGAATGATTGCGTCCCAGTTGGGTTGTGTAGCTGCTGTGACGAGAAGCCTCGAAATCTTTGGTGCACCCTTGAGGTCAAGTTGATCTTGTCCTTTTGTGGCGATAAAGTGGTGTGCGCCGAGTTTGGTAGCTTCGTCCTTCTTTCTGTCCGATCCTGAAAGGACGACAACACGGGCACCCATTTTTGATGCAAATCGAATAGCGAGATGACCAAGACCACCGACGCCTAAAACTCCTACTGTTTCGTTGGGCTTTACGTCCGCAAGAGCTGTGTAGACGGTGGCACCGCCGCATTGTAGAGGTGCGGCATGTTCATCCTTGATATTGTCCGGAATCTTGAACAAGAAAGCTTCGCGAAAGACGGCGTTGTATGCAAAACTGCCTTGATCGGTGTTGCCTGTGCCGTAGAGAACGCGCTCGGGGCAGAAGATTTCGGTTCCCTGAAGACACTGCATGCAAAGGCCGCAGCTGTCGGTTTCGTATCCCCAGCCAACTCGGTCGCCCCTTTTCAAATACTTGACTGCTGGTCCGACTTCCTCGACGATACCAACACCTTCGTGTCCGAGGACCATATCGTTATGCCGCTAGATTGGGTTAGACTAGTGATTTTAGACTTGGGCGCAATTGAGTGCTTACATAGTGGAGATCCGTTCCACAAACACCAGATGCGGTTACTTTGAGGTAGACCTTGTCGCCAGTGAGTGTATCGGGTTTGGCCGTGGTGCTTTTCTTCGGGAAGCCATCCTTGACACCCCGGAAGACTGTGAAAGAAGACATTGCGATTTGTCTGATTGAAGTGTAATGTGATGCTTTGTTCAACGATTGCTTTGAAAGCTAGGTACGTAGTTGGTTTATTGCTGCAGTGTTGCTGCTGTGACGAGATGCGAATAGACCAGGAGGCTGAGGCGAGGCTGAGGCGACTTATATGGGTTTTTCCCTGAAGTCATGTTGAAACGTCGTTGTATCCTGGAGGATAGTCTAGTTCTGATAGTAGTAGGTAGTAGGAGTAGCAGTCTCGATGTCATGATGAGCTCCACCAATTTTCCTGAATCGGATTACGTAGGTACAGCACCATTGACCAATGGGAGTAACTCCTTGTCTCCACTCTGAAAATCATCAAGTTTGAATGAATTTTTTCCCCCGTTCTTTCGCCTCGTGCTTATTTGCGCTCATAGAAGACTGTGGAATAGCAGCTAAGTGGAGATTTATAACAA
Source organism: Talaromyces nanjingensis (assembly GCA_031010415.1). Classification (NCBI taxonomy): domain Eukaryota; kingdom Fungi; phylum Ascomycota; class Eurotiomycetes; order Eurotiales; family Trichocomaceae; genus Talaromyces; species Talaromyces nanjingensis. The sequence goes on from JARFPJ010000001.1 coordinate 6,364,573, forward strand.
ATTATCCAGGAACAGTCGTGATTATCAAGCAGTTGTTTTGTCTCTCCTGTTGACGATGAATATGGGAAAATCATTGGGTTAGATAAACACGATAAGCACGATAAGATAAGAGGGTAACGTCAGGACGGCTTGCTGGCCTTAGGATTCAGGCCAAGACGAGATGACAGAAGACAAACAGCCCCACATCCTTCCTAATCCTCCTCCCATTGTCTTCCAACTTCAACCCTGCAACCATCGCCAGATTGACTATACGATGCCTACTACGTACGTAAATTCTACGTTGCGATCTAAATGAAGTTATCATCGGGAAATCCCTCGCCACTCCATACTCCGCTGCGGGCCCGTCAAAAACGCAACCAGGTCGCCAGAGCTTGCGATGAGTGCCGTGTTCGCCGGATAAAATGCGACAACTTCTCCCCATGCTCCAATTGCAAAACAAGGGGCAGCAAATGCACCAATAATGCCAACAGGATTGTATCCCTGCCACATGCGCACCAAGAGATCGAAACCCTGAGACGCCGGGTCGAAGACCTGCAGCGTGAATTGCAGCAACTGCGCCAGCAGGCCGATAAGCAACCCCATATTCCGTCTCCCGTCGCAAGTCTACCCACGCCAGAGCTTTCGGTTTCTGAAAGTGTCCACACCAATAGTGATGGAGTCTCACGAAGAACGAATTGGGGTGGCATTCACTTTAGGACTGCCCGCTCGCCTAACGAGACATGGTATGGACCGTCGTCGCTATTCTATTTCATGGGGCGCATCACGAACTTTTTGAACCTCAATCTCGATCAAACCCAGTCGAAAGACCAAATGGTACCTGACTCAGTCAGTAGACGACTGTGTGGCCCTCTCGCTGGTATTGACGAGAACTCTGGCGTTCATGGCTCTGTCTCCCAAACAAGAAACGACGAAGGTGGCCATTACCTGACTCCAACCCAAGAGGACTACTTTTTAGACTCGTATTGGAGCTCATACCATACTTCTCTATTTCCAATCATCGACGAGACCGAGTTCAAGCAACATTACAGATCCTTGTGGACGACCTCGGGGGATGCGCGAAAAGACTCGGCTCTCGTTGACATTGTGATTGCGCTTGGCATGCAGTACGGCATTTCTATGCTCCCGAATATGAAACATCAACTTGCAGATGACAGTGATGCCACTATTGCTGGTCGATGGTATTACCGACGGTGTCAGACATTACTCGCCTACGAACTAGAAAGTCCTACTTTGGCAACCTTGCAGTGTCACTTATTATGCGTGATATTCCTATGTTCGGCTTCGTTCCAGAACACCTCGGACAGTACGTGTGCTATGGCTGTGCGTACAGCTCACATGCTGGGGCTCCACTTAGCCCCTCCCGAAAGCATGCCCCGCAAGGAACGAGAAATGCGCAAGCGTTTATGGTGGGCGCTGTACAGTTCAGACAGCAAACTTGGTATGAAGCTGGGCCGTCCATTCCTCCTTTACCAAACCAACACCACCCCTACCTTGCCGGATGACGACGTTGAAGCTGCGATGCTGTCAGGTTCTAGCTTTGCGCCTCTTGGGAATAACGCCACTTGGCTTAGTTTCAATCTGCAAAACATGACCATGTTTCTAGCAGCTCGGGAGGCCCATACTGCATTCTATAACAGAGATTTGAACCTAAAGGAGGGCCAGACTATGTGGGATGACTTCAATATCCTAGAAGGCCAAGCTGAATTCGTTTATCCGTTTGTCAAAAAGCTCGAGAATTGGACGAATGGCGTACCCAGCGCCCTCACAACAAGACGTAAAGACGGCAGTCGCCCATTTGCCACCGGTGGCACGGATCTGGAAATCGAACAATATGCGCCTCTCTGGCTTCAAAGGCAGCGTGTGATTCTCGAACTCATGTACCACAATCTGAGTGTCAATATTTGTCGCCCTTTTATTTCGTTTGCGCTTACTCCTTCATTGACTGTGGCAGAAGATTTGGCATTCAAATGCGCTGGCCATGCCATAGCTCTGACAAGTATCACACACCAAGTTCTTTCCTCGACGACTATCTTATCCGGCTGGCACGAGGCATTTCAATGGCAATGGAACAGCGCGATGACTCTCGTTGGTTTTGTGCTCGCTTACCCGCAAAGCTCAATGACCGTTGCAGCCAGGGATGCCATCACATTATCGGTTTCTGTTTTCGACATTTTCGGACACAGCTTTGCAGTAGCTAATAGCGCAGCTACCATTGTGCGGAATCTGATCACGAAAATCGATTTCCTTGCCAAGCGTGCCTGGCAAAGACAGTCTGTAGTGGAAGGTCACAGAGGAACGACCGATCAAGTTCCGATCCATTCACACACCACGTACTCACAACCTAGGACATATATGGATAACATCATGTTTCAGCCATCAGACGGCTCCCTAGACTTTGGGGACATGAGCCTCGAGTCGATGCAAGATATGTTTCACATGGCTTTCGATATCGATCAGTGGAGTGACCTCAATGGCTTATGGTCCGAGACAAGCAGAGTTTAGATGTGGTCATATTCTGATCATAAACCTGAGTTCTAGTGATTCAACACCCAGCTAAGACTATGTCACAGTCTCTTTTGGGGAAAGTCGCCGCTTAATAATTGGAGTCGAGGTGGTGACAGCCAATGGGAGTAGCTCCTTGCATCAGATCATCCGCCGACCAATAGGAGCTTATCCTTCGATCTATATCATCAATCTTCAGATCTTCAACCAAGACTTTAACTCTCTGACTATGACGACCCAGACTCCGTTGTTCAAAGTGCTCGTCGGCACTGAAACATTATTACGCACTCATCGCGGAATCAGGACCATTCGTCACAGCGCATTCATGTAGTTTTATAGATTCGCCTCTTATAGCAATACTTATCCGCCACGCATGATTATACGACTCTCATACCTTTGTAGAAGGTACGAGGACTTGTCAATCTACTCTGAAAGAAAATGTTCTCTTACATCTGACGAATGATTTCTAAGATTTTCCAGTCCCTCGTATGTCATCATACAGATTAAACTCTCGATAACCTCAAACTTTAACTTAATTTCATTCCGACGTTCCGTGCTATAATTAGTAACATTTGGATGAAAGCCGAAGAGAACGAGCTCATTGTTATTTTCACATTTTCACTTTTGGTAATCGCTTCATCCTTGAGCTATGTAGAAGCAATGCGCATCTGTAACAAAGAAAGAAAATCAACGTTATAGTCAATTGAATCAACCAACCACATTCCAAGAAAAATACGAGGGAACGTGCAACCAGACAATGAAAAAGTATTCTCGACTCGCACAAAATGATCACAACTCCCGGTGCCAGTGTAACCTGTCAACCACATGACCAAAATTTCCAACGAGTACTCCGTATCCAAAACTGGCTTATTACAAGTCGTACAAAAGGTTGTACGAGAAATTCGGGAAATTCAGCTCCCAAGGCCGTGGACCGGGGAAATGAAATTGATGCATCACCATTGTACCGGAACCAGCCAACTGGTCAGTGAGAGGGGAGTTGTTGGTACCAATGAGTGAGATATTGTGTTACAATAGTCACACGCTTGGATATCCGAATATCCGGTATTGAGCGGCCTTGCAGATTCCAGTCATCTTCTACTTGGGTGATCCAGATTTATCTGCGTGTTTTAATGCTCATACGACAGTGTATAAATATTGCATAAGGTAAATACAGAATAATGATTCTAAGGCCAACCAGGAAGTGCGAATTGTGTCACGTCTGGGAATTATGGCAAGGCATGCAATGATGTTTGGAAAGTATGGAAGCGCGTGACTTTTCTTGTCTGTACACGATGCGGGCATCAATTACATTGGATATCATGATAACGGATATCCTACCACCTATTTCGGTTCAGCCTAGAGCTGAGCCTCGAGGTTACCAGTGGACTTGACACATGCATACATATCGTGGCCTGCTAGTGGCCTGGAGTAAATACCGATTAGGGCTAGCGACGCACGAAGGCCGCGGCCTATACACACCTACATACTTCAAGTATATCAAATGAATATATGATTCGTTGGTTTAAACAAATTCAAAGCCTCATAATAACTTTCATTAAGATTAGGGTAAATTACTATCTAGGCATGTAAATTAACAGGGTAATATTAAGCGGGCCAAAACGCAAGGCTGATCTGATCGGTACATGCAAATGAATGAATGACACGAACCCGAAACTAATCTAATCTAATAACTCCCCCTCAAAAAACCCCCCCCCCAGAAGTATTGGTATTGGCATTGGTTACAGGCTTGCAAGTTGTTTGTGTAAGGCATCAGGGTAAAACTCGGATACAGATTTGCCCAGGTGCTCATACATACGTACGTACGTATCAAGAAAGTCCAATCACGTCGTACGAAGGGAACCTTGATGCATGGTCCGGGTGCGGCTGTTGTGGCAATCCATCCATTGTTGTTGCGGGTTGGTATGGTGCCACACCTGCTCCGCATTGATTCGTTGTGGTGTCGGACATGCCAATGGGCCAGGAAGATGGGTGTGCGTGGGCAGTAGCGGCGGCCGTATTGCGGGCAACGACTGCTTGCATGCTGCCAATCAATGTATCGTAGCGATGGATGGCCTGAAGTAGGAAGTTGATTTCATTCGAAGATAGAGCGTTGCCTGATTTCGCCTTGCCGTTCTTGAGGGCTGAGCATTCGGGGTTGTGTGTCTGTTCGGTTTTGATGATAAAGTCCTGTGCCGGTGTCTCGATCGAGGCTGGAGAAGGGAATCCGGATGACGAGGACGAGGATGATGACGACGACAAGCCATGGTTGTGCATGCTGACGTCTCCGAGGGCGCCACCACTAAGCCCAGTCTCGGTGTCGATTGCGTCCCTCAACGCACGAACGATTTGGTATGACGTCGCAATGCTCTGCTCCAGTATGCAGTCTTGAAGTACAAGTGCATAATTATACGGAACGACATGGTACTGTTGCTGCTGGGATCCAGACCACACCTGGTGGTCATTCCGATTGGCTCGATGGAGGACAAGATGATTGAGTATGTCAAAACTCCGATCAAGTACGGAAACAAGGAGCCACAAGACTCCACCACTAATCTTTGGGCACGCACAGCTGAGAAAGATATGACACGATGACAAGGAGGCTGTGACGAGTTCCATAGTTGGGTCGAAACGCCACAGGGTAAGGTCCGAGCCGAGAGTAGATAGCTGCCGTTGACTCGAGTTCAATCTATCGATGCAGTTGCATGCGCCGGTCACGGTCGAGGGATTGGACTGTAAGCTAAACGCAGTAGACGGCTCTTCACTTGGTGAAGGCAGATATGGCACCATGGCAGGTGAAGCAACATGTCCGTAGATAGTCTCGAGAGGATCGTAAAATCCCATGTCTGCCGATGGCATACCACCTTCCCATAAGTGTGGCTCCGCAGGAGACGTAGGCGATGGATACACGGGAAACATTGAACTGGCAAAGGCATACTTGCGAGCCATTGGATGAGAAGCGTTTCTCAAGTGCAGCTGTGCAGGATGAATGAGATCGTATCTCGCTCTGATATCGAGTGTTGACTAGTATATCATCAGTATAACTCTAAAATTCAACATCATTATGGCAAGAAACTCACGATACTCTTTCTCCTCTTCCTCTGAGAAAACTCGGCATCCGTCAAAGGCCTCGATATCTTCCTTGTAGAGCCTCCTGTCCCGCCGCCCAATGCTAGCTTCCCCTGTTGAGCCGCCTGAAGATTCTCCAATTTCTCCAATTTCTTCAATGTAGCCTTGTTCTTGCTACCCTTTGGTTTACCTGCTCGATGAGCAATGCTGTATCGACATTTGTAGTCATGTTTCTTGCAACGAACGCAAACCCCGCCACCTGAACAGCGGACTTTGGACTGGCGACACGCGTCGCAGGCAGCGCGATACCGCGGTTTGCCTGTCTCGTCTATGGACTGCATCGAAGCTTGTGTGTTGCTGAACCTGCTCAAGGCTGTAGTCAACAAGACAATCTGTCCGGCACCGAGGAGTCTTGATATCCGTCAAAATGACAATTAAGACACCCGGACGAAGAGCAATATAGATATGTAAAGAAACAAAAAGGAGAACAACAACCAGAGCCACCAAGGTAGATAGATAAACAATTCCGAATACCCAATGAACGACTCGAAGCTATTGGAAGTTCCCGTCAAACACGTATAGAGCCCAAAATTCGCTCAAGTATCTGATTCGAGCACTGCCAAATCTGGAATGCCAATGCTTTTGCTTCTTCTTTGAACCAGCTCCAATTTTTGCGAGTAAGCTTTTCACTTGAAACCAGGGGTAAAAGGAACTAGCTCGACTTTATTTACAAGATGTACCTAGCTAGAAACCTAGACCCATTCATACATATGTAGATGGATGGATCTATCCGCCCAAAAAGTTGAGGACGTGGGTAATGTCAAGTTGTCAACTGCTGTGTATGTATGCCATACACACAACAAACGGGAACCGTTCTAGCCTAAACGTCTTTAGGCTCTTAGATCAAGCGGCTAATTGAGTTTTGTTCTTTATTCTGGAAGCTTGGCTTTTCTGGAAAATGGTGTTCAAAGGCCAGTCATTGATATGCATTAGCTCGGTCGTTGATCTTCGTGATGGCTTTTGGCTGGTGGGGACAAAGGCGAGAAGGAGAATTAGGGTTGGCGATACGATTCAGCAGGCGTTGTCGATCATGGGTGAGAAGACGAACGGAGTGATTTATGGTGTTAGCTCACTGTGGCCGCAACTATCTTTCGAAACACAATTAATCATCTCTTGCAAGACAAAAAACACGATCAAACGTTGACTGACAAATAGAGAGGATGTGGCGCATGCCATGAGCGTAGAAGGCCAATCTATGTACGTGTGTATGTATGTCAAAGAAGCCCGGGCGGAGTCAACCAATTTTCTAGAAACGACTGGGAAATGGGAAATTCCAACAAGTCTAGCTTGATTTGCTGACGGGAAACAGCGATCCATTTTCTTTTCTTTTCCTTTGTTCCAGTCATGTTGCTCCGTTTCGTTACTGCTTCTGAACCACGTCCCCGAGGCTGTGGTAAGAATTACCGGGCACAACGCTGTAGCTAGAACCCCGAAAGCTCCCTGGGGGAACTACTACATCTCATGACTCGCTTAAGTTCTTCCCGTGTTTTTGGCTTACTTGCTCATGTACGACACAAGGATTCGAGTTACGTCCCTGATTGGCAGGGGGCGCTGAAGATCACGAGATGAACTGGTGTTCTCTGAGTGGTTGGAGACTGAAAGGTTAGGACTCTTTCGCTGATGTTTACCGGATTGGGGCTGGTTATCTGAGTGTCATATCAACAAAAAAGGAAATCGAAGATTTTTGAGACTTCCACGCAAGCCAAAAGAAGAAGAGACAGCTCGATTGACAGTATTACATGCATAGCACCATCGTGTAGCTAGACTGCTAACAGCAATAGCATTGGCATGAGAGCTGTCGGATTGTACGGAATGATAGATGCCATTCCAGATGAAGTAAATCTATATATATGCACATAATTAAAGACATAATTCAGCCAAGCCGCTGTGTCGGTAGTCAAACGCTCGAAGAAGACCTGTCAGATGCGAGACTGCAGCACACACCACTAAAACATGGAATATCTGGTGGGAGCTGCCAAAGATATTAAACCGGCCTGGCAGCAGTCTCTCTGGCACGCGAGCTGCGTAAATGGTGGCACCAAGGATATACAGAAAACCTTGAAGAAGCAACCAATAGAGCCCAATCTGATCTGTCATCTGCTTCGGGCCGTACAACCATAACCCGTGAATGACTGGGAAAATGGCAGACAACCCCATCGAGACGAACATACCGGCTCGAAAAGGGCGCCACTCTGGGGTCCGGAATTTCGGCGACAGACACACAAAAATGCATCCAAGGCCTATTGTGCAAATCATGGTCCAGTAGATGAGCTGCAAACTGGGCGCACAATAGAAGCCGTAGTAGACACTGGGGATGAAACTGCCGGTAATAAGACCGACGATACCCACGTAATCCAGGGCGTTGCCAATACGAGCCACGGAAGGCGAATGATTTGAAATAGTGTGATAAGTTGCAGACATTCCCAAACAAAAGGTGGCACCGACAAAGAAACAGGCAAAGGCGGAGATATCAGCCTGAGTCGCCGATTGGTAGCGAGGCGCGAGCACTTGATACAGGCGGATACCCGCTGGTAAGGCCACCAATGCAGGTAACAGATGCGAGTATATATTCACAGTTTCGTTGTGGAGGTATGTCAACGAGTGAAATGATACAAGGAACGAGGAAGAAGCTGGCCGGTAGCCGTGGTGAATGTAGTGGTTGTCCTGTAGCCAGGGTGGAAGCTCGTCCCAATGAAGTAATTTTCGAATTGCTTTTGCAGGCTGTTTGACGGCCACTTCTGGAGTGATTCCCTCATTGGCGGGTCTCTTGTTGTCATTGCTCGATTGTTGTTGTTTACGAGTCGAAGCCCGCAAACGAGGATCAGACATGATGCTGGTCTGAATGGAAAGAGTCAACGAGAGAGACTAGAAAGAAATGGGGAACAAAGAAGCTACAAGGCATACAGATGTATTCAACACGGCAACGATGCTACTGTGACATAGAAAGAGGGAGAAAACACAATGGCCTGTCGAAAGCAGTCTCCTTTCATATATTCCGTCTTCGTTATGGTAGGAGCTACAGCAAAGTCAAACGAAATGATGAAGCCTCCAGAAATGTTGGGATGGATTATTGGAGATACCATTCCTCTTTGGGACTAGACCCGGCTGCACGAGACAGATCACATGTCAGGCACGTGATGGATCGAGTCAAACAAGACAAACAGGCGGGCCACCTGCTGAATCGTCATAATGGCAAGGAGGGCAAGTGCACCAAACAATCAGAATCAGACTTCAATTCTACTGGAGCTATCGACAAACAAAGCCCCCAATAAATGCAATGCAAATCCTACTAGTCAGTCCAATATGAGCTATCGAGGTCGGAATCCTCCCTTCAGAAGACCGGATAGCGGCACGAGCATTAGAAACAATACCTCCGGAAGTCGATTGCGGCCGGTTTCCGACCCTCTCGAAGCTGTTGGTTTCCCGTCAAAGGGCGACAAGACGTATGTTCTTCTTTGTGACAGCTTCCTAGTGCGATATAAGCGATAGCCGATCGACAGGCTAACGTTTTCGCCTCAGGCTATTAGACCACAAGGCTCAGAGAGCATACTACGACACCGTCGTCGACCGGTACATGCGATTTTGTTCTAGCCACTCGCATGATCTCGAAGCAGCATGGGCATCTCTACCTGCCAGTGCGTCTGCAGACGCAACCAAAAATCCCCCCTCAAATCTTCCTGCCCTTCCGATTGGCAAGCCGCCTGCCAAACCCGTTCCTCGAGATGACACCGCAGAAGACCTCGTTGCGAAGACAGAAAGCCTGAGCCTATCGACAAAACAGACTGTTGAGAGGCAACGCCCGCCGCCAGCTGAATTGTCCACATTGCTGATGTCACTACGCAAACTCCGCGAGGGAATTTTGGCAACGTCATCTACTACTCCCGTAAACTTTCAACAGCAGGTACATATCTTCTCCATCCGCTTCTCGATACTAGCGCGCCACCCACCGTCTTACTTTTCTTCATTGCGTTACCTGGTGGACAATTTGCACACGGCTTCCCATCCACTCACACCCCATGTGTTGACGGAGTTCACATCCTACCTTATCCTAGACTATGCGTGTCGTCAAAACTCGCTCGCCCCCGCCTATACATTGTTGATCCAAGCCAAAGAAAGGCATGGCTTTAAATCTCCCGTAGTTGACCGAGTTCTTAATGCGCTCACTCATGACAACTGGATAGCATTCTGGCGGATTTCAAAAGAGGTAGACGGCTATGTACGCGCAATCATGGGCTGGGCAACAGACCACATGACGAAACAGGCGCTCAAGGCTGCTGGTCGAACATACCTGAGTGTGAATGCGAATTGGCTGCTGCGAACATCCACCGGCGAAGAAGGCTGGACTTGGCAGAGGTTGGCAGAAAAGGAGAAGCTAGGGTGGCAGCTTGAGGGCGATTCGGTCATTATTCGGAAGCCAAGGGCGAAAACCTGAAAGTCATTGCCTATACACCAGGCATATCCGATCGGTTCAACTATCGATCCTTTGCATTTTGCATCAACGCGACTACCAGTCAGCGGTATCTTATTTGTGCAACACGGCGTTCTCGTATTCTGCACAGCGTGACACGTTGTTATCCTTCCGGTGTTTTAGGAGCGTGACAATGAACAGTGTATCATTATACTTGAAGAATTTGCATCACAACTTGAAATCTGCATTGGCGCGATCCAAATTCATTTCTCCGTTGTGGGTCTGCTGGGATACCATCTGCTCTAAGCCCAATTTGCGGTTCTGCGGGTTGTCACAGCACAGCTCGTAGATGGTCGCCAGATTGAATGTGAGACTCTGGAAAGCATGGTTCTCGGAGACGAGTGACTCTAGAAGAGAGCGAGACTATCCACCCAGATTGGGTCGCAAGTCAGTAATCTGAAAGCAAACTTGTGATGCAGAAGATGGACTCACCTCGTTCAATTGACCTGTGTATAATAAGCAAACAGCAAGATTCTGCACAATCATTGGCCTGTCCAATTGTGCGGAATTGTCAAGCAAAGCCTTCCACTGTACAGCAGCCTCTTCGTAGGAGCCTTCAGCCATGGTTGTCAAAGCTTTCAAAATTCCATCTTGTAGCACCGTAGACTTCTCCAGTATGTCTTTGGCAAGGCCAAGATCCCCTATGCGCAAAGCTAGAAGAATAGATCTAGCTTGGTTATCAATATTCCCAGAGTCTCCTAGATTGTTCAGCGATCGTCGGGCTGCATCGAGGTCTCCCATCTCGACAAGAGCATTGACAGTCCGGACCCCCAGATCGTACAGTCTGTCTCTCCATATTTGTTTCTGTGCCTTGTCCAGACCCGGCTGCATGAGTTCCCTGCGAGCCTCAAATCCAAGCTCATATAAGCCTGTGATACTTCTTCGCGAGTCACCAAACGCAATGCTTTGAAGGCGAACTGCAAGCACGCGCAAGGGCCATGGAACGATATGATAAGACCTCCTAGCGCGTTCGTGGACATCACTGTCCACTTTGAAATCAGCATCGACATAATAAAAGGTTGAATTGAGATCTTCCAAGGCTTTTGACTCTTGTGCAGCAAATGCGCTATTGCCCGTTAATTCAAGGCAGGCCAAGCGAGTATATAGTAGCGTGAAAATAACGTTTGCATCCGAAGATTGAATGAGTGGAGATGTCAATAATTTTGCGCTCAGATGTGCCGCTAAAAGGAAGTGGCCCTGTGAAAGCTGCTTGTTGAGGACCTCCATAGAAGCTCCGATCGTTTCTCCTATCGAAGGATTGTAGAAGGAAGAGCGAAACATAGGCGGGATCTCGAGTTGGGAGAGAGGATGGTATATTTCCGGGCGTAGCAGAAACGAAAGGTCTTTCGTGACGACTGTGGAGAGCTCATAGTTTGCGAGTATACTGTCAAGCTCGACTTTCAACGGGCTGAGATCTAGGGGATTCGACGGGGAGAGTGAACCGGCATCATGCGAGAAGCGGGGATGTTGCGCCTGGGACTTTTGAGGGGAGCGAGGAGATGATAACAGGTCTTCCGATGATACAGTGTCACTATTTCCGTTAGCATGGATATAGAATCAAAGCACACACATAGACGCACTCGTCGGATAGATCCAATGGCCCCTTCGTTGATGCACGCGGTCGTGTTGCTATCGGAAGCTCGTTAGTATGCGTTAAGATATCCGATTATTGTGTTATCATCTTACTCCGTGATGTGCTGTGTTGATGCTTCTGACTCTGAGAGCTCGCCATTTTGATGGCGTTCTCTCACATCTAATGATGATATTCGAATGAGTTGAACTGTGGTCGACTATAAGTTGAGGGTTAACCAGCTGGTCCGTGTGGAGAACGAAGCTCAAGCTAAACAAATCTCCGAGTGGAGCTTATTTTGCCGGGCGGTGTGACATTACTCCTGTTTAGATGTTGCGAGTTGGCCTTGATCGCAACAACTTTAATTATTGCTCCTTCGTTAATGAGTACGCTTCTTACATTCTTTTCTTCTACTCTCTTATATTGAAGCGAATCTTTTGAGAGACTCAATAAACAAGGAGTAGATCAGCGCCGTCAGTCACAATGGCGAAACAGAACAAGTACTCCGTGATCCTTCCCACCTACAACGAACGGAAGAACCTACCCATCATTTGCTGGCTTATTGAAAAGACATTCCGGGAACAGTGAGCATTTGCGCTATGACTTACTCAAGGATCACTTACTTACTGTCACCACTAGAAATCTCGATTGGGAAGTCATCATCGTCGACGACGGATCACCCGATGGCACCCAAGAAGTCGCAAAACAACTCCAAAAAGTATGGGGCACCAACCACATCATCCTCAAGCCACGAGCAGGCAAACTTGGTCTCGGAACAGCCTACGTCCACGGTCTCCAATTCGCAACGGGCAACTTCGTGATCATCATGGACGCCGATTTCAGTCACCACCCGAAATATATCCCCAAAATGATTGAGATTCAAAAAGAGAGCAATGCGGATATTGTGACGGGTACGAGATACGCTAAGCGCGGCGATTTGAAGGGTGGTGTGTATGGTTGGGATTTGATTCGGAAATTCACGTCTCGAGGCGCCAATCTTATTGCGGATGTTATGTTGATGCCCGGCGTTAGCGACTTGACTGGCAGTTTCCGGTTGTATAAGAAGAGTGTTTTGGAGAAGGTCATTACAAGCACGGAGAGCAAAGGATACTCTTTCCAGATGGAGATGATGGTTCGTGCAAAGGCTTTGGGTTACAAGGTTGAAGAATGCCCGATTACCTTCGTTGATCGTCTGTATGGCGATAGTAAGCTTGGTGGAGATGAGATTGTTGGGTATCTCAAGGGTGTCTTCATGCTGTGGTTGAAGGTTTAATGGCACTTTCTTCCTTTTGTTTTCCCCTTTCATTTATATTAATAATGCTACTTTTTACTGACCCGGGAACTGAGGCTCAATGAATGACTCCACTATCTGTCCATGAAGCCTCTCTTCCGTATCCTCTCTCTGCCTCCCTGATGACCCTTTCTGTGCTGCACAAGCATTCCTGTGGCTATACTATGTCTTGATATTTTTCATTTGTCGTGATTGCAAAGTTGGTGCATTACTTTTGTGTACATTATTTATTTATTTTTTCATTGCTTTAACAATATAAGGCGGTGCCTTTGATTCCTCAACATCTTGCTCATGTGGACGCTCTCACATCTTCCAGGTATGCTTTGACTCGATTGACCAGGTCTTGTCTAGCATCGTCTTCGCCATCGCCACCAAGGTTGTGTGATGCTCCAGGCACAATTCCACTATTCTCATCATCCCACACTTTCTGATAAGACTTATCCGTGGCTGCCCTCCAGCGCTCCAGAAGCTTGACTTTGTCTAACTTCTTTGGAACATGTTCATCGCTTCCCGAATACAGAACCAAAAGCTTGGTTTTGAGTAGGTCTCTAGTCGCAATCATCCCAAACGTCTCCTGTAGCCGTTTATCGGACAAGTCCGAACTGAAGAGGTCATCTTCCCCAGGATTCTCAGGGGCATCTGGAGAAATAAGACTGAGGAAGCGTCTTGCCGTAATTGGGGCGGGCGGATATCCAATCTTGGAAGTCAATGACAGAGGCAAGATGACATCGTACGCATTTCCAGATGAATAGGTGCATGTCTTGGCCATTTCGACGAGCTGCCGGTATGCGCCTTCAACCTCGGCGTCACGAAAGTTTCCATCTTCATCGGTGAGTGCATCCAAGATTCCTTCTCGGTCGGAGACAGGGGCTTGCATGATTGCACCATCTAACGCAGGTCTATTGACGTGGCGGAGTCCCTTGTCGAAGACGGTATCTGTGGGTAGTGGATTGGGGGAGTATAGGTAATGCAAAACGTCCTGACTACCGGTAGAGTGCCCCATGATCACAATTTTGGGCGATTGTTCGGTTTGACTTGCTGGCAAAGATTGCTTCTTGTACTTGGTGATGTACTCGACGCATTGCGCGACGTCTTCTACATCCTGGCCTAGACGACCAGTTCCCCACATATCATATGCCGAGCTCGGAATGAATGAGAACAATGCCCATTCTGTAGACTCGAGGCCAGCAGCGAGATTCTTGAGGTACGGCACGGTACATAGGCCATCACCCAGACCGCCTATGAAGACCAAGCTGTGAGGCTTTTCATTGGCATCGGGTGTAATGTACTCAAAGGCGACAAGTCTCTCTGTCTATAAGGGTGTCAGTATTCTAAGGAGATATATAAGAGGAATGAGGGTTAACATACGATGTGGTGGACCTTGCCCGTATCTTGGGTTCCGACGACTCCATGGAAGCCACCCATTATGGCCGAGAACTTCGTAAATGAAGGGGCGCTATCAATGTTGGTGAGATCAAATATTAGAAGCTTGAGTGCATAGGTATTCACTGTCATGAAGAGTTGGTCGTTGATGAATTGAAGCGAAAGGAAGATAAGAGGGAGATTACATCAAGGTTGCTCAAAAGAGTGGGTCAGGGTTTAGGGTTACACTTAGGGCTTAGGGTTATGGGATTGCGATTGAGCATTGCACAAGATCTATCTTTCTGAAGTACAAAGCCATAATTTGTGCAAAATAATTCATAATCATACATTATCAATATCTATCTGTCCTTGTATAATCTAAGCCTGACGTGTGCCAATAGTACTAAGAAGAGACCCTATTCCTCCTTGGAGCTTATCGACGGACTGGTAGAGACAATCTGGGTCACTCGAAGAGCCTGGCGCAATTTCCCCAAATCCAGAGATTGCAGAGTCTACGGAGAATCTCTGCTGAGTTGAGAGGACAATTTCGCGGATGTCTTTCAGTGCGTTCTGAGTCTTGATAAGCATGTGACGAATCTGCATCATCCGGATGATTTTCTGTTGCTCAGACTGTGGATCTTGTGGTATCGTCAAGCTGGATGCAGAGGAGAATGACGAAAACGAACTTGTGGTTGTAGAGGAGGATGAGTCCATCTGCTCCTGAGAAAGAAGAGCTTCTAGATGATCGAATACCATCTGTAAGGATGCGATAAGGAGGTGCATCATGGATGAGCTCTTTTCGCATGATTGGCATGCAACAGTTCGTTGGCATGCCGAAATAGTTCCAGTAATGTATTGCAAAGACTCGCCAAATGTACTGTGCTGGATTACGCCTACCGGTGATTTGAGCGCATGAAGGGAGACCAAATTCGAAGTCTGCCAATGGAAACAGTCACATGTTGGTAAATGCGATTGCCAAGTCGCCGGGAAACCGCTCGTCTCTTGAAACGGCAAAATAAAGTCTGTATTTCCGGTATTCACCGATGTTGATGGAAGTTGTGGGCTGTGTATATGAGACTCGAACGGTTGTGTCAAAGATGCTTGTTGTTGATACATGAGCAGGTTATCGTGCACCTGCAGTGCACTCAGGCTCATGTCAATGCTCTCTGGGGGCGTTGGTGTTGCTTGTGGAGATATCCAGTTGTAAGGTGCGTATGATGTATGCTAGAAGTCTATTAGCTCTGCTCTAGTACCAAAGATGGAAATCACAGTAACTCACCTGTGTTGTCGGTATAGAATAGTCAGAAGTCATCCAATCCGGTGTTGAAGAGATGGAATGAGGCGATATGCTGAGAGGAACTGGATCAAAAGCATATGGAGGCGTAGGACAGCTTGTTTGACTCTTCGCCGCATGAAAGGCAGCTTCTCGCAAGCGAGCAAGAGTCTTCCGATTGCGACTCCCCTTGGGCTTTCCAATGCGCGCTGCAAAACTGTAATGGCAGTTTTGATGGTGATTCTTACAATGTACACAAGGTGTTCCCCCTGTACATTTTACCTTTGCTTCGTGGCATGCATCGCATGCTGATCGAAGCTTGGGTGTCTGGGTATGGGCCATTGCCTGTCAGATAAAGAGATGATTTATGAAATTTGGCGTTTGCTATATTCTCCAAACTGTAAATTGGTAAAAGAAAGTATTTAGTTACGAACCCGATAACTTGGAATAGGAATTCGGATGTACCTGTTTATAAAGTCATTCAGTTAATAGTCCTCAGACACATGTTGAATCATCTGAATCCACCCACAATTCTATCGCTTCCAATCACATTACTCAGATGACACTTTGTAGTTTCAGCTCTAGATTCCTGTGTAAAGTGGCATTGTATGTAGCTGGTACAGTACTCTGGAGTGTAGTATGGAGGCGGACGGCCTTGCAGTATGCACAACCCTAGCTAGGTACCAACTTTAGCACTCACCGTAACGTCTTTTGGAAAACGCCTCGAACCGGGGCATGGTAATTGAGTAAGTGGGCCAAGTGCATGCATACAGGCTGAATCAAAAATGCTTCTACCTTCTTTAGTTGGACTACATGGTGGGGTGGAGATTAGAGACATTGGTTGGTATTGTGTGTTAGTCGTAATGAGATAAAAGGCAGATTGACAAGGCTATGGACCCGATTCGTGGTGGTTACTAGTATGGCGCCAAAATAATCACAAATATATTCGACATCACTATTTTATTTCTTTGTTGATAGTTTACCATTATCAATACTTATAGCTATAGTTAAAATACAAGCTGAATGACCTGCCATATCTGATCCCGCCAGGGGAAGACGCAAAGACTTTTATACCACCATAATCTACGTGAAATGTCAGACAGGTTCAAAGCTCTTATCCGATTCCAAACCCCCATTCTGCCCCAGGAAAAAGAGGCGTGTCAGCCGTAGAGCAGCAATCCCCGGATGATCTCGTGGTGCTGTTCACTGATTTGATAGCCAGCCCCCTTTAGAAGATCACCCGCTGTACTTAGGGTGCAAGGTCATCTAGTTGGCACATGCGTATTTAACGCTGTTCGTACTGTAAAGTTGACTATTTTGACACCATATCTGGTGCAAATATCGACTAGGAAATACAAGGCAAAACATTCTAGAACATCTCTTTTTTGGTTGGATATTAAAAATTAGGCAAACCCCGGGCGAGGATGGAATCATCATCATTGGAGTGAGTTCTAGGAAATTGGCCCCCATTTGTATGTATGCGTAGGCATGTGCAGTTACCTAGGTATGTACAACATGCTAGACATGCCTACGTATTTCCATCGTCGATCGGTGATTCTGGATATGTCTTTTCCCAACCCTCTCCATCCACGGGCGCTTCGGAATCCTAAATCGGAAAATGGACTTATAATGCCAAAATGGGGTTTTAATTCCGCTCAACTCGCAATTGGTGGCTGTGTACACTTTCATTTCACACGTCAACGGCAGAGAACTTGCCGCTTTAGGCAAGCGAAGCCCTAACTGAGCCTCCTCCGCCCACTGTATTTCTTTGTCTGTGTTACCCATCTTCTTTTCAGCTACAATTTGGACATTTATTATCATTTGCCATGTACCACCACAGCCGTATGTACTGTCAGTCTTCATATTTTGGATAAATTTATAATCACTCGTTTTGTTGTATGCAGGTAAACTACGCTACTAGGCATGGACCATCTAGATGACAGCCGGAGAATTTCGGTCTCTGCTCAGGTAGATCATGGATCCATTGTTCTATAAGTGAAATATTTATTTTTCGACTTCGAGCAGTGTCACTTATCAGGCTGGATAACACTTTTACCGAAGAGGCAGTTCAGAGTAGTTAGTATGGACTGTTATTAATTAATGTAAGGCCCCCCGCAGATGACCCCAAGCCAGGGATGCTTGTCACTGTTAGGTCGTCTCCAGTTCAGTAGCAGCCACTCGAAAATGATTAAAAGCGAGGATTACGATATCGAGAACCAAGGAACGGATTAATTATGATATCATGTGATGGGGTATGTTGGTTTTTTTGCTTGTCATCAGCTCAGGGCCCTTACATCCGTAAACACTTGTTTCTGTTGGAGCTTTGGTCATTGTTTAAATGATAATGCATGCAACTAAAGAAAGGCTTTGTTGGTTGCTAGGACCAACGATTTCCTCGGGCGTATGTATGGACAGTAGATGAAACAGTTCGACCAACTCGATTATCTAGAAGATGCAACGTTAATGTTCCTTTGATCCTTCCTGGGCTAACGATTGGATTTTATTGTTCCTAGATGACCCATAAAGTGTGCTTCTCTAGCATACAGTAAATAGCTCGTATGGACAAGCAAGCAGGGTCCACGCTAGAGACTATTTTAGACTATTCTCGGTCAAAGAAATGCGCTCCAAACCAACAACTAAGTCTCGCTCGTAAGTCGCTTACGATGAACGAGACTAAAGCTTGGAAAATAGCAGTCTACCCTTGTCTTTCTAACAACTTTTCTCCACCACTTGGGAGTTTCTTCGGTGTTCGATACCGACTATTTCAAACTACAAGCATCACTGTATGCAGTCTTCCGGTGATGAGTGTTGATACAAACTGCATCAGCAGTCGAGTATGACATTCACGTTATCTCCGGAAATCATTCATGTAGCTAGAATCTAACCGAACTTACAACCGAAAACATACCGCGTTGGTTATCCTTGACCAATATCAACATTTGTATAATTCTGTCTCAGCCTAAGGCATCCTTCGAATACGCCTGCCCCTGGTAGCTCGATGTTGTACAATCTTCACTACAACTCCCGAGATCTCAAGTAAAGTAGCTGAAGCAAAAGTGACACGGCATGGCATATGTGCACGCTCCTGCTTTGCTGACACTCAATTTAGATTAAATCAAGGTACTGTTCCTGTCCCACCCTTGACAGTAATACAAGATATGACCGCCACAATCCGTCACTTCGATTTTTTACATTTATTATCGGAGGTAGTAATAGATCCGTCGCAATTTGAAGTTCCACGAGAGAGCTTTCGAGAATGATTGATGGCAAGTAGCAAGTGCCGCACCCTTGACTAAGCATGAGATCAGGAGTGACATCTGACTAAGGGGCGTGTTACTCTATCTCTTCTGTGCTACTTCTTTAAACGAGTCTGTACGATGGTATGTATATATGGCATAAAAAGGATAAAATAATTGAGATTTGGCCATGGTTGCACCGATCCGAGTTCAGCCGAGTCTCAAGTGTCGGTGATCTGTCGATCAAGAAAGAATTCTCCGTATGGACGAAATCGTGAAGATGTTTGACAAAGTTGGGTTACAAGCAGTAGTAGCATACGAAGAATACAGTTTATGAGCAATCACCAGAATAGGCACTGGGCAGATAGCATCTTGTCATTTCTTCGTAAACTAAGTTAATCAGAGTAACAAACTAGTCTGCCTTTAGAAAAGTCGACGCACTTTAAGCCTGAAGATTCGTATTGCAGACATGCTCTTTCGCGCGCCACAGAACTGAGCTGGGATGACTGACTCCTCCCCCGCGATGTCTCCCCTCAAGATGAAAGTAGTCGTATTTCTTACTATGAGGAACACGTTTGCACTAATCATAGATGTTATCCTCGACTTTGCCGGCACTTTTACACAATGGTCAATGACAGCAATAAGTATCCTATACCAACTGCTTCTCCAGTGGTTGCTGCACCCCTCCTACGCCACTCCGGAGCTTGGAGCCGAAAGTGACGAGCATAGCAGAAATATAAAAGATAAAAAAGCTGCCGATGGATTCTGTCCCTTGATTCAGGTTACGAGTCGATCACGAGTATGTGAATACCCCGGCTCTATCCTCGTATTATGGAGAGATGACTACGCAAGAGCTATACTGATGACAGGGTTGCAACCTTCAAAGAACAGTTCATTAAAGCCTAATACAGCAACTACAATTTAGAGCCGGCGTCCGTTAAACAATTTTATGCAAGCTAGATGTTTCTATCTATTGAGAAACCGTGATGACCGAGGATGAGTTGATGTAGCGAGATACCTCCATACTTAGCTTTGAAGTGACAAGCTCGAGATTTACGAACACGAGCTCTTGCGTTAAGCAATGCTCTTACCATGGTGCTAGTCCTACTGTTCCAAGAGGTGAAAACCAGATCATTACTACCGATGTCCAACCCGTTTTCGGTGACCTGTCATTTTGGTAACTGGTTCCCTGAAGGTTTGTTAGAAGAATTTACTGCATTTTGCGTGACTTTCTTTAGGTTTACAAAGTTTCTCGCAGACTTTCGTCCTTGGGACAGAGGGTCCAAGTTACATTTTTGCTTGTGACGTCTTCAAATTCATGTATCCTTCTTCTTAATCGGGGTATGTATGTATATGCCCCTTTTGAGCACAGCTATCTGGCAAAAGTTGGCGTGAAGACGGTGCAGTCATCTAATTTCCTATAACAAAAGTTGCTGGTATTCATACATATTTACCTATCTAGATAGCTAAAATAGTAGATCACCCTCCCCTCCTGAAAGGATGTGCTTCCGTATTCAAGACGTACTTGTCCAAACTGACCAACTCAGGCTCACTAAACAGTAAGTAGAAATACTTCAGCGTCTCCGCCAGCCAAAAGCTCTCCATCGAATCTTTCTTTGCCGGATGCGGATCCATGACATTTTCCAACCTCGCATGCGCAATACTCGTTCTTGAGTGTTTCTCTACAGACTCAAACATTCTCCACCCTTTCTCCTGCCATGACGGATCACCCGTGAGGCGGTACATGATAAAAACAGACTCGATAGCTTCCGGACGGAGTTGATAAGATGAATCATCGACACGCATAAATCCGTCGCCCTGACCTTTCCAAGCGCAGGAAGTAGGGTCAGTGCATTGATCGACGTGGAAGATTTCCGGCATTATTCCTGACGGTGTATTTTCATAAGCCCAGACACAACCATTTGTCAGTTTTATGGCTGTTTCTAATTCTGTTGGAGAGTTATTAATCTTAGCGCCCAATCCTACCATCCCGCCAACGAAGCAGCCGAGATGTTGAATTGCTGTGTCGAGATTTGCAAACCCGTCATTAGCATTAGCGTTACCAGAGAACAGAATATCTGGTTCGCCGGGAAGGGAAGGGCGGAATATAAGATGTCTGCTGAAAGAGTCCAGAGCGGTGCGATACATTTCGAGGTACTGCTGCGCGGCAGGGGAGTATGAAGGTAGCATTAGATGTGTTTTGGGTAAGTATTCGTAAAGAGAATCTGTGAAAGATTAGTCAAGTGATGAGGTGCCTGTCAAAGAGTGAGACTTGCCAGCAAAAGCACCAAGTGTAAAATCACGATTCGAGAACGACAAGCTCTCCCCCATACAATTCGCAAACGATGGCCAAAGACCCGGCAAGGCATTGCTATTTTGCGTTTGCGCTAATTGATCTGTGATCCTCTGGATCGCATCTGCGTACTTAGGGTTTCCAGTAACCTGGCTAAGCCGGATGAATTCCAGGCTCAAACTTCCAATTTGGGCGACTATCACCCCGTTTTCGCCCTCTATCTTTTCAGTGCCAGCGTTCTCCCACCAATAATAAGGAGTAGGAATCCCACTTTCAGTGTTGAACGCCCCATAAAGAAAGTCTCCCAACTGCTGCGCTTTCCGGAGAAGGATAGGGTACTTGTGCCCGCTAATATCCCATCCTCCAAGTAATCCACCTAAGTATCGAATCGTGACTTCGAAAACAGGGACCCGCTCTGCATTCGGCCTCGAAAAATCGATCTGCTCTATCGCTCCAAGCGCATCTTCAAACTCATCCTTCAACCCCATTATCCATAATGTGTCTAGACTATCCACTAATGTTGCGGCCCAGCCGACAAAGGGATCTTTGTGCCCGCCGGAGACTGGCAAGAGTTCATCGTGTAACCATGCCTTCTCTTTGTATCCTCTCCAAGCATGTAAAAAGGCGCCCTTTACTTCAGCACGTCTTTGTAGTCTCACGGACTGTGCGATCTTGGACTCGCGGCGGAAGGAGGCTTGTATTCGGTATTGATTCTCGTTTGTGTGGGAAACGAAGAGAATGAAGATTAAAACGACAGCAGCAATGACGAGAAATCGAATGCGTTTCTGGCCCAAAAAGAGCGATGTAGAGGGCGGATGGTTGAGGGATGTTCTCAGTCGTTCTCGGGCGGTCCGCAACAATTCGGCGCGAGGCATTGTACAAGAAATAAGGGTGATCTATTCAGTCATTGAGCTGATTTAGAACACTTGACGTGAGCATTGTAAGAAAAGAAGGGGAATCTAAGGTCATTAGGGTCATTGAAGCCATCAAGGTAGAATAAAAAAGCCATTGATATATGACTACATGTCCTCTTATTTCCGCGCTACACGAGGAGAGGCTACGTAGTTTCAACTTCCTTGTTGGAGGCGAGACGAGACCAATTATGGTACGGGACGGGCGGCAATCAGCGATCCCGGGCCCATTTACTACCCCATCGATGAACGAGCCAGTCATACAGCCAGTCATACTAGGCTTGGGCTATGAGGCTTACATGCGGCGCTGCTGGTACAGTGGGGACATAGGACCCTCGCGGCGCTAAAAGGTCACTAGCCCTAAGAACAGTATAAGCACAATGCTGCTTTTACGATTTGACTTGTACTCAGTCTACACCCATTGCCAAAACAACTGATTAAGACTAAGTGTTATAAAATGCTCCTCTCCAGGACGAGACCACATTTGAAGCAAAAACTTCATGCCTCGAGGCATTACTATCCATGACAATTTGGCTGTTCGAAGCAGCTTTTTTGCGTTATAAAAGCAGCGCCATAATATGCATTAATGTGTTAGGGCTAGTGAATTAGTGCGTAGAACAAAGACATTTACACTTCTACTGTCCCGCACTAATCCTAGTTTACACTACTCCGTATGTATCATGAGTTGACACACCCCAGGGCTGCGGTTTTTGAAACCATTCTTTGAATAAGGGTTGTTTGGTCGAGACATGAGCCATACACTATCTATACTTTATCATCCTGTTAGAGAATCTAAAACACTTCCTTTATCAGAACCTTGTCGCGCAGCTATACGCACCCCTTACATAGCCGCCGTCAGAAGGCTATATATGAAGGTGCGCCAGTAAAGATATGATGTTGGCGCTAAGCGTGCAGGGGAAACAGTGCTGATAGGGTTTTTTGGAATCCTATAGGTTCAACTACCCCTGCTCGCTATACTACGCTTTGTCCGACTTCATGCAGCATGGAATGGTCAATCGTGGACGTTTTACCCAATGTAGATAGAACGATGCAGTTCCTGAGTAGCTACTATGTACAGCAGTACACGGTGTAGCCAGGTGTATCGGCTATTGCGGATACTTCGCAGCTGTTGGGCAGAGGTGCCTTCTAAGTCATGCTTGGAAACCGAAAACATCTATTTGCGCCATGAGCCCTATACTACTAGAGCCTCCCATTACCGCGGCTAGGGGCTCTTATGGTTTCCTTTACCCCTTTGTCTTCCCTATATATCGTTGATACCAGTTGACTGCAGCTTCATCAGATTATCATCCCAGGTTTTCGCTTCGGCGCAAGTAACAATCAGTCATACGCAGCATCGATTTAATGATCAGCTATCAAGCACTCTTTCTCCTGCTTCCTGGCCTACTGGTACCCAGTGCCGAGGCGTCAAGGCAATGCTACTTTCCGAATCATAAACTTGCGGTCAACGACACGGCCTGTACTGCAGATTCGGTGTCGGTGTGTTGCCAACAAGGTGCTGCCTGCTTGGATAACGGGTAAGCTGCGCTCTACCATATCTACGTATCAACAGATTCTGATAATATGAGCAAACTATAGTCTCTGCTACCTCCCATCTGCCTCAGCAGCAGGTGGCTTCATCCGCGGCTCATGTACCGACCAGACCTGGGCCTCGCAAGACTGTCCGCAGTATTGCACAGACGACATACCCGGTGGAATCTTCAACTCTCTATCGGACGCCGGCGTTGTAGCCTGCGGGGGTACTAAATACTGCTGCGAATCCGCCAATGTCACCACATGCGACTGTCAGACCGGGAACGGCACCTTCTCTCTCGCCGGCTCCATCTCGATTTTCACAACAATTGGTAGCTCAGTGACTACGACCAGCTCGTCGACCTCGTCTTCATCTACCACTTCCTCCTCCGTTACCACAACTTCGGCTTTGTCATCTTCTATTACTTCATTCGTGACAAGTTCAGCCTCTCCCTCTCCTGCCGCTGCCTCCGTGACTACCTCTACAACTTCGACCATCGCCACGAGCACGAGTACTGCATCATCAAATGGATCAAACGAGGCAGTAAAAGTCGGTATCGGAGTTGGAGTACCACTTGGTATTGCCTTGCTAGTTGCTATTGGGGTATTTTTCTGGCGAGGGCGGAAAAGGACGTCGTCGTTTCCAAGACAAGTTGAGAATAGCATGCCCCCGAGTTATGACAATAAGCCCTTAGCATGGAGCATGCCTCCCCAGCGTGAGACTTATGAGCTACCATATACAGAAAGACCTGGACAGAACGTATATGAGTTGCCGGTAAGGTGACATCGACGGCTACTGTCTCGGTAAGCGAATTGGCGTGTGTATATAGTGAATGAAATTATATGAAAACGAAGACACATGCATGAATAAATATTTACAACCTATTAGTGAAAAGTGTCCGTTTGGAGGACGCATCCAAAGAATTGATCCGTACAGAAGACAACATACCTAGTAAAGAGACGAAAAAAATGTAATGAGTATGAGATTTTGACGTCTTTAGGCGAGGGTTCCCTCAACCTCCTTCTGCAGCCTTGTGAAATTTGACATGTCTGGTTCACTACATATGTGCTACATGTGGATAAAAACTCATCTCGAATAAGAGTATAATTACGTAGTCCTACACTAGAACTACCAGTATCTAGGCAGCATATTGTTACGCTTGGAACTAATGATCATGGAAATTCAAGCAGTTTATTCACATAGTCTAGTACTAGAATGATTTGGACAGGTATTCGCTCATAGGACTGTATACACAGAACCAGAGATAAAATGTGCAATCTAAGAGCATAGTTACTTTCAAGGTTTTGCGAATGTACAGGAAACTCAATGCCGGGTATGCAATCCCTATACATAAACTCATTCAACATCGCTAAATGGCCAAGCAAACATAACAGAAACAAGATGTAGGATAAGAATATGTTCATTGAAGTGAAGTTTTGAAGTCCATTCGAGCTTCCGGTATCTCGTCAAATGGGAAAATCAAATATCATGTAGCAACGACCGTCTCACAACGACGTTCTTCTCGTCATCGGTCTTTTTGTACTTCCAGTTCAGAGACCCGAAATTGGTCGGCTCCGTGGGCTTCGGAAGTGGAAGTCCCGTGGATGGGACCCATGATGGCGAGAATGATGGCCATGGTATGGCCGTGGTAGGTGTGTAGGACGGGGATGGTGATATGGTTGGTATCGACGCGCTGGATGTGCAAGAAGTGGAGATTGCAACGGATGTAGATGAAGAGTAGCTCGTCGTTGTCGATGAGGCTAGTGTTGTTGTTGAAGTTGTCGTTGGTGGGGTGGTAGTTGTTGGTGTAGAGGATGTGCTCTCCGTAACCGTCACAGTAACAGTGTTCGTCGTAGCTGGCTGAGGCTGTACTATCGAAATCGCAGTTGTTGCGTCGACTGTGGCTGTAGTAGCTGTAGACACAATGTCTGTCATGGTTATCGTCTGCACGACCGTGTCTGTAGCTGTCGCTGTAGCTGTTGTCGTTCCACTGCCATTTACATTGACAACTGAATATGTGGCTCTTCTTCGCTCGATGACGGGGGTATGTTGTTCGGTTTCTGCAATTGGCAGCGCCAGTGTTTGGTATGGCAGAGTAATCGCTGTTGAGAGGAGAAAAAGTGTTGTAGGGAAATGCATGATGGGGATTGCTCCCACTCGCAGCTGAGTTACTTGGTACTTCTCGACAAGATCTCGTTGGAATCAGATGTCGTTTCTCGTGTGAATCGTCAAATCAGAATATCATCAAGCAGAATATCATCAAGTTTCTGTGTAATCGTAGACGCAGCATGTCTCAAAAGAAGTGAAAAAGAATCTTATCGTGGATATGGATAAAGTAAATAAAAAGATGGCGGGGCGAAGATCTTATCAGAGTGGGGCCGATCGGTGGCTGGGAGTTTATCCTGCGTTTTTGATTGGTCAGTCTTTCAGGAACCGCCCAAACGAGCCCCTCCCAGCCACATAAATTATGATTTCGACCAATGATATCTCTGTATGCACTCCACATTGATTTAGCTGCATATACTATGTATAGTATGTCACCTGCATGTCAAAGAAGCACTAAGTTTTGAGATTCCATACTATGTAAACATGCTCTTAGCACATAAATAGCAGCTTATTAACTTGATAGGCTTGATTATGCTCTGGATCATCCAGTTGAGAAACTTCAAGGCATTGCTTTATGACAGTATGTACCTAGATACGAGGTCGCTCAGGTAAACAACCTACAAATACAAATCTGGCTGATGAATGGCATCATTTCACATCCATGTGATAGACAATTCCTAAAGCATCCTTGAACTTTGATTAAGCCATAACCTTTGCAAATGTTGATAGTTATGAGAAACTGTTGTGTTTAACATGTCAAGCAAGTTCAATTATGTCTACCTAGTTTGTCGTGAATAATGATACCAGATCATGCTGCCTTGCTCCTTCTTTGTTTGTTCCCTCCCACCTGAACTTCTGTCTCCTACCCCATTCACCTCCTCCAAACCGAAAAGCCGACAATCCTTGTTTGCTCATTCTTTGAAATCCCAAGACGGCAGTCCTGAATCTCGTCAAGTAAATTAACAAACCATCCAAAATGGGCGATGAAAAAGGTAACCAATGTCTCTCTTCTCCATTTGTGTCGACAACTCCGCCAACTAACTGCTTCGAAGATCACCCTCCATCCAAACCAGCCCAAAACGACAAGAACAATGACGAAGGCCCCGATCGTCGCTACGAAGCCCTCGTGCCTGCATCAGCAAACATAGCCCTGACCATGCTACATCGCGGCAAATTCCTCGAAGGCGAGCTCAAACGTGCACTTGAGCACGTCCGCACCAGCAATGAGTTCCTGGAAAATTTTGTGGAATTGCTTGAGTCGGTTGATGAGGAACGAGGAAATGGGAAAGAAGGTGCCGGGTCGTGGAAGGAGGTTGCTGAGCGTGTCAAGACTGTTGTGAAAGGGGTCGATCGACGGGATGATGAGAAGGAAGGTGAACAAGATGCTGAGAATGAGGGGTCAGTGGTGGGCAAGGATGAGAAGGGCGAGTTGAATGTCGCGCCTTAAGTTGAGGGGAAATGAATGATTAGTGAGAGCATACTGTACTACATTACTTGTACCCAGGGGACACAAGTGTCTTTTAAATCTGTCTTCCTATTGTGTCTCAAGAAGCTAATTAGTGAAACATCGCCAAATCCTCCACTCTCACCAATCCCGATCCCAACCCAGCAGCCGCCCAACCTGCACAATGCTGATTCGGATTCCAATTAGTAGCAATAACATGCTGCTGCTCATCATATATCGTAATAGTCATGATGCCATTCACAACCTTGCCACCCTCGACATTTCGCACCAAACTCAAATTTTCCACTTCCAGGTCATCCGTGAATCGACTCGTGTTAGGTGTCTGCTCATCCTTTCCAGCGGCCCATTCGTGTAGAAACCATCTTGCATGGTAATATGCTTCTTTGGCATGCATAAACCTGCGAAGGGGATTGAAGCAGTATATGGAGCCTTCCGTACATCCCACCATGACAGATGGATGCCAGCGACTGCCGCTCGCAATACTTGTTATCGTGCTCGGAATCTTGCCAATCGAAGTAGCAGTATAGAATCGACGGATGGAAAGTCCGCGGACAATGTCATTCTCGTCACTTGACACAAACGCTTGTAAATGAGGGTAGTAGGAAATCTGCATTGTTCCTAGGCGTTGTCTCTGTGTCTCTACTACGTCTTTGGTAGTGTCGAGTAGAGAAGTAAGCCTTGTATTCCCGTCCATTGCTACGGTGGATATGATATGCGGATGTTGGGGGTATGCTGATTCGATGTTGGTGAGGTATGTTGAGTGGATAGGGATGTAAATGTATGGGACAGGTTCGTCTTCTTGTCCGCCTGGCTTTGGTGTGGTCTGATACATTGCGATATTGTATACGGCGACCCATCCGTTCGCGCAGCCGATTGCTATGTCGGTAGGCGATAGCCAGGTCATACAAGTCGAGATTGTTGGCGAGGGTATAACGGTGAATGCGGCCGATTTCACATGGACTAACACGATATCAGTCAGAAGATCCGAATCGACTTTATTGAACTGGGGCATACGTACGATACTCTGTGCTTTCCGCATCTCTGTTCACCTTGACATCAAAAACCCTCGTTCGACCATCTGAAAAGACACATGCAAGTAGACCCAGGTTATGTTTGGTATCATCGATTTCCTTGTCACGCCGTTTTCGAGAAAACCGACACCAATATATCTTTCTTATATGACCGAAGTCCATGCAGAGAACAAGTCGTAGTCTCGGTTTGCGTTTCACGTCTATCGTTTTGATCATACCATCCTTGCGGTCCTCAGCATCAAAAGACCAAATCTGTACAGCGCCTGGGCACGGCGGCGAGGCAGAGAAAGCGCGTGACACAACTGGTGGCTCAGGCGGATCATGCTCCTTTTCTTGTTCTGAGCTGATTGGCACTGATACTGCGAGATATTGTGTCAAACCGTCCTGATTAGGAGCCCACCCCAACGCCTGGATCCTGCCGGAGAGGTTCAAGATCCACCCATAATGATTCTTTCGTCTCTGCCCTGTCGGTGTTTCTGGAAGTTCATTATCATCCACTGGAGAAGGTGAAGCTTCTGTTTTCTTTTTCCGTCCTTTGCCCTTCTTGGCAGTCTCAGAGGTTTTGCCCGGCTTATGCGTCTCATCGCGATATTTCCACGCGTCTCCAAAATTCAATGACTCATGTTGGCCTAAATGGGCAGTCGATAAATTCTCGCTTGGTCCATATATGACCTTATGGCTCGGCTTTTTTGGCCTGTAAAGGTACGTTTGCTCCGCCCGCTGCTTGTCAATCCTTTCCACTCGCTGCCTCTTTCTAAACGCAGGTCCGTAATTATCGTCGTAGCACCAATCCCAGGCTTCCGTAGCTTCTCGCTCAAGTTCTTCGGCCGATGTTCCATGCGTCGCTCCAGGACCGAATTCTTCGGCACTCGGCGCATTTTCTAAAGTGTCCCTCGTAGGGAACGTAGCATCAATGCCCAGAGACCACTGCGTTCTAGCTGCTGCTGTCGCAAGGAGGTCGCGATCATCCGTTCCAAATGATAACTTTATGTGCATTGACTTGCCCACATGCTCGGACGGATTATACGCGCCACGAGTATGGGTGTCAGTAGGCTTGAAAAGAATTCTCCCATCATCTCTTCTCTGCCTGGCCGCGTTACTAGTCGGAGTGCGACTACCACGCGCACCAATCGACAACTTCTTAAGTTTGGCGGCAGGCGTAACCGGTTCCTCAGCATCAGCTTCATCTTCAAAATCATCATCATCAGCTTCTTCTTCCTCCTCCTTCACAGATTCATCCTCATCATCATCATCCTCTTCAGCAGCTGCGGCTTCTTCAACGAATTCATCATCCGACTCATCTCGTTGTCGTTTTCTCGATTTTCCCTTTGCTCCTTTAGATGAAGAGGGTTTTTCGATGTGCTCCTCATCTTCTTCATCCTCTAGACCGATTGCTTCAAAAGCATCTTCAGTGTAACTTTTGCGGGTTGTTGCGCGACGTGTTGATCTTCGCGGTGCCATGGTCAATATATTATCAGAACTTTTATCTTCTCAGGGAGTCACGTTTCTGCCTTCTTGTATACATTTGTTGAGCTGTTTTCAAGGATCAGGTAGATGTATGGAAGAAGATGGTTTGCGAGGGATGATGAATTCGGTTAGTGCAAATTACGAAAATCCGGCGCCTGTGTAACGGTATTTTCAGCATCCTGTAATATATCGGTAATTTATCGACCAATCACTATCCAGTATTCAGACTACAACATCATCAAGACATTATTAAGAAGACAAAAAGAACGAGACAGCCGACTATGATAGATACTGAAGCATAGTCTGTCTATATACAGCATCTAAAAGCATCACCGCGGAACATACCCCATCCCCCTCCTCCACCACTCCCAAACTCCACGCCTCTTCATTATCATCCCAAACTCTTTCATCGACTCAACCTCCCTCAACCCAACCTCAACAGACACCTCCTCCCTTCCCTTCTCATTCCTTACTCCTTTCTCTTCTTGACTATCCTCAACAACTAGCTGAGCAGGCCTCGCAACCAACTGATAATCCTTATACCGTAATCTCTGCACCGTATTCACCCAAGCAGAAACATCTTCTTCCCTCCGGGCCTCGGCGTACATCACACCGGGACAGCCGCCCGTTCGCAGGAGGATGTAGCAGTTGTATGTATCTGCTGCTTTTTTGAGGGTTGCTATCTTTTTGCGGGAGGTGATGTGGTGTGTGCGGATGAGGGCGTTGAAGAAGTTCATCCAGTGCCTTTTATGGGAAATTTCCAAGGTCTGTAGAATGAACCTTTTCGGGAGACGTAGTATGTTGGTTTTAGGTAGATGTGAAGATCAATATACCCAGATATGTAGGTGCTATGTATTGATTGATATACAAAAAAGGCTTCACAGTGTGGTTCAAGGTGATTGTTGAGCTTGAGGGTTCAACATTGAATGAAGATCAAAAAGTCTCGGTCCGACTTCGTCCCGAGATACCTAGTACAGCGTTTCCAGTTAATTCAGTGACATTGAAGAACGCTAACGAGTGCTATTGTATATTCATTTGATACAGAAATAGAAAAACCGATATTACACGCCTGACTATCGACTACTGCCTCGCCTCCGTTACAACACCCTCATAATCCCGCGATCGAATATACTCAAGTGTACGCTGGAAATGACGTTTGGGGTTTTCGAGGCTTGGACTTGCTTCCCCTTCATTACTTTGTAGGTTGGAGTGTATCAACTCAATCAAGCCATTCAGGTATTTGGTCGTCACGGTCTCGTTTTGTTGATCAAAGTAGTAGACGTATCGGTTGAGGATTTCGACGAAGAGTTCTACCGAAACAGCAGTGTCCATGCATGCATCTGCGACGCGGAGAGCACGCTGAAGACATTCGAGGACTCGTTTTCCATCGCGATATAGCTGTGTATTGCGTTAGCCTTCGTCAATTTCATGACATTTAAAGTACTTACAGATTTCGGATCTTCTTCTCGATGCCCATTCTCCACCACCCACCATAAATGACTTGCCAAGTAGACAGCCCGACATTGATCCGGCTTCTTCAACAACTTGCTTCCATGCAATGCGACCTTGGTGATTAGAGTATCGTAATTTTCCTTCGAGAAACCTCTTGAATTGTGAAGAGCACTGGCGATGATGCAGACAGCTTGGAATTGCGCTCGCGAATCGCTAATAGCGTCCTCGTAGATTGTGAAAGCTTGTGCAAAGAACTCATAGCTGACCTCTTCGAAACCAGTCTGATCAGCAACCTCACCACACATTATAAACAGACGTAGAGACAGGTCGGCGCATCCGGGACTATTAACTCGTTGATAAAGGTTGCTGATGCACTGGTGCATGAATCGGTGTAATGTTGATGATTGAGACTGCCAGATATCGTCGTAGTGTTCTCGAGATTTAAGCTGCCGAGCCAAGCGCAGCGAAACTGTCACAATTGCAGGAGTCGTATATCTAACCCGCTCGTTGCCTTCCGCATAAGCAGTCCTTACGGCTTGCAAAAGCTATAAATAGTCAGCATAAAGCTCAACTTTTCCACAGACGGAATACAAGTACCTTGAGTTGTGTATCATTGTCTGGTCCTTTGATGAGATGCACCAATCTCGCCAACCATCCTTGCTCTTCAATCGTCTCGTCTGTTTCTCCACGTCGCTGAGGATGCACACCAGGATATCCTGCAGGATGAGGCGCTCCCTCTTTGATTAGAACTTTGAGAACTTGAAGGATTCTATCCAAGTTCTCCGAGCTGGTGATAGCAGTCTTGTTGGTGAGGATATTTTTGATAACTTCAGTGGCAACTGCCCTTCGCGTAGGATATGATTGAGAGGCCAAAAGAGGAATATAGTGTGGCAATGCAAGACCTGTGAATATCGAAACGTATAATCGAACTGGTGCGAGCAGTAAATTCAACAGATTCTGCTGAGCTGGTGCAGAGTGTAAGTCAGCTTGATCCGCATGCTCGGCGGCTTTCTGAGTTGCGTAATTTAATACTTGATCAACATATTCAAGCTTGTCGGGATAGATGTTCCTGGTATCTCGCATTAGTTTGATCTGTAGACGATAAGACACCCCAAAAAATAGACTTACAGAGCAAGGTTGATTAGAGACACCAACAGGGCAATAGTGTCTTGAATGGGCAGACCCCTCGACTTGATCAAGTTCACGACTTGCTCGTAGAAAGTTTCATAGAGCTTGGTTTCCGCCGGAGCCTTGACTCCATTGGTGTCTTGCTCTTCAGACGGTTTGGTGCTACTTTCCGCTGCTGCTGCCAGCTCTTCAGGTGCAGCACCATTTTCTTGAGTCTGTTCAGCAGCTTTCTCGGCTTTCTTCTCCTCGGCCAATTTGAAGTTCTCTAGCAGTTTCGCGACGGCTTCCTCTTCGTGTTCCTTCTTCTTCGCGGGGTCGTCTGTTTGCTCTGTATCCTTGATAGCGTACGAAGAAAGCCGGTCCATGAGGCCGATGACTATCTTCTTCATATCAACGTAAGGATTTAGTCGTGCGATGCTAGAGAGCAATAGATCCAGGGTGTGAAGATGATATTCGTCGGGAAAGACCTTTGTGATAACTGTTGACACGTTAATAACCTCCTGCAAGAAATCAGAAAATGACGTCTTCGCAATGCTTACCTTCTAGTAAATACTCCTGGGCCAAAACATCGCGACACTGAACAACCTGTTCCAACAAAGGCGGCAAGATGGTGTTTTTGTATGTCTCCAGATCCACCAATTGACTCAACCTGACAATATTGCTTCCTACCAACAGTTCCAATTCCTTTCGTTCTTGCGTTCTCTTCTCGCGCTCCCGAGAATGGCCTTGGTGCTGTAACCGAACCCAGAGCTTGTTCATTTCCACGAAGTTGGTCAAAACGAAACTAATCGAGTCCTGAATATTGCCCTGTGGACCGTCACCCGTACCCTCGGGAAGATGATCTCTCGCCTGGCCAGACAGGTAATATCTCAGAAACAATCCACGAACAGGATGCTGGACACCTCGACTCATTTCCATCATATCCTTCATGATCTCCTTGACGGGGGCATCTTCGATTGACATATAGACCGTTCCCACGGTGATCATGAGATATAGACGAGGTATTATGTTGCCTGCATATTGGACGAGTTCGTACAGGTCTGCGAGGTGGTTGACCGGGTGGCTCTCGCGCAGATAGACGGAGAGATGTCGCAATGCATCAAAGACGGCCATGTATAATTCATAGTATTGTTTTGGTCCCAGACTCGAGGTTCGCAATTCCGACACAAACGTAGATCTGTATCAATCAATTGTAACGTGTCAGTAAAATTGGTCTGAATCATTAGGTAGTTAAAAGCGGCTGCCTGGGCATCTTCAGGGTTAAACAGAGCAGAGCACATACGCGCATTTCAGAGCATCCATGAGCTTGCCAGGTGTTTCGAGGCATTTTCGCATCATATGCGACTGTTGTCGTACCACTCCCAAGGCCTCTTCGAGAAGCCGGCCCTGGTCTTCGGCGGGGGTGGGCGTGGTCGACATACTGGGAGCGTGCGTGCAGTCAGCACACACGAGTACCGCACGGATGGAGCTAGCGAGACAACGACACGATCAACAATCTGCTCGTGGTAATTGATGCGAAATTGACAGGTGGCGCACCAATGTTCTTAGAGGAAGAGCAGGAATTGGGGTTGCGGAGGTGTTGATAGGAACGGTCTGGAGGATTGATCTGGAGTCGGGAAGGAGCACGAGCTGTTCGCCGCTCAGCCACTCACAGCAGCCGCGCTAGTCTACCCACCATGATATAATCAACTCGTTTCTCTCGACGATATCTCCATGGAAAAGATACGCCTAACTACTGATAATCTACTAATTCTGGACAAATATGAATGCAGATGATAGGGGGCAGTGTTCAAGGAACAGCCACCCCTCATAATGCTTCCTTATTGGTAATCTCGAGCAATCGAAACTACCTCTCTCCGGCAGCTACCTACAATACAAAAATACCACAAGCCTGAAGTCTATTGCTCGGACTTGTTTGGGAGGATAGACGTGATAAAACAGCATCGTAATGGAAAGCAAAAGGCGTACACTAGCAGGTGAAACAAAAGCATGATCCCATTCGAACAGACGAAAAAGAAGAACTCCGCAAAGCTGATGGCATGATGCTGCGTTAAAAAAAGAAAAGAGAGGCAAAAAGGAGGCTATGATGCGTCCAAGAAAGACCCTTAAGGTAAGGGAGAAAGAATATGGTAACCCTAGAATAGCCCCAATAGAGGTGATGCCCCGAAACCTCGAGAGATGGAACAAACGTGAAACATGACGCCTGGATGCTTTTAGTGACTTGGCGCCCGCTTGCGAATGCGAGGAGAATGTGAGAAGCCGCTGACTAGAAAGTCGTTGGAGATGAGTATTGGCGGACGCCAGGCGCACCAAAAGGCGCTGGCATGCTGCTGGCAGGAACGGGACTTCCAATATCCCCCGGCACAAAACTACCACGATGGCTGGACAGAGGACTGGTGCTGTCTGGTTCGAACTTAACATAACGCTTTCCACTTTCATCTTGCTCAACGGTGAACGATCCGCCTCCGTTCTGTGAGCTACCTTCTGTATCACAGATGTCCATCATTTCGGTCAGTGTAATTGCTGGATCATTGGGAGACTTCAGTTGTTCAACTTGGTCGAGAAGACGATTGACTTCGTAGAATCCAGGAGCAAATTCCGAAGAACCGGTTGAGCTTAGGTGCTTGATCGCCTGGATGACCAAAAGGCGAATTGCCACAGGTCGAGATGCGTGGGTACGATGAGGGCCACCAGCGCCGAAAGGTCGATTGGGCCAAGAGGGTCCTAATCCAATATTAGTATTTTATCAGAATGAACTCATAAACGTAAAACATACCAGCTGCCGCGTTCCAAGAAGTTGGGAACGGCACGCCAAACGGACTATGGGTGGCCCATGAGCTGTTTCCTTGTCCAGAAAAGCTAGGGTGTTTTGCTGCTCGAGGACAAATGTCAGCGCAACTGTTCATTAGTAAACATCGTGGAGAATAAAAGAACTCACGGCTTAATGGGTCGGGAAACGGTGGTGCACCGAAGCTTGCACGAGACAGCCCAAATCCACTTGGAACTGGAGCTCCTGGCAGAGACTGCGACAAATGCGTAGAAAATGGAACATCCGAATCATCAAGCAACGCGCTGCTACCCAGTTGAGCACTCAAATCATCGACATCCGACTCTCCTTTCTGAGGACTCGACGGCCGTTTGATCGGTGTTGGGCGAGAAATTGGCGCATTCACGGGTTGGCCATCGACTGGTGGTCTATCAAACGATCCAGAGGCTTGACGAGAGTGTGCAGTAGGTCTTCCAGTCGGTTGAACGGTCGACATCACGCCAGAGCCAGGTGCTTGGCCGCTGAACGCCAAGTGACCTGGGTCTAGAGGAAATCCGCGATTTGGAATTGGCATTGGACGAGTACCACCGATTCCTGGAGGTAAGAGGACTCCGTTTGGTGCGGGGAAGCCTCTGTACTGGCCACCAATAGGCCCAGAATGGGGAGGATATATTGCCATATTCTCGTTGCCCATGGGTCGCGTCGCTAATCCAGGCATTCCAGGAGGAGGATGAGCAGGCAGCCCGTTGACGGGTGGATAACCTGGAGGATGAGATCTACCAGCGCTACCCATTGGGGAAAGAGGTGCTGAAGGTGGATGGTGTAGGAGAGGTTGTTGTGGGAGACCAATTTTGCCTGATGAACTGAGAGGAGTGCTTGACGGCTGCGATAAAGGCAAGCTCTGCGGCGAGATCGAGGAAAGAGGCTCAGGACCGCTGGTGGCTTGGGAACGTGGAGACGATGCGTGTGACCCTTGCTGCGATGGCTGACGAGGACGAGCAGGAGTTGAAGCTTTGTGGATGATAGGTGTCGCAACTTGAAAATGAGGGGAACCGGCAACGGGCGCAAGTTGTGGGCTTTGGAATCCAGGTGGGACAAATCCAGCGCCAGAAGTAGGCTGTGATGGTCGTTTGGGGCCAGCCACTACAGGCTGCGACGAGGATTGTGATTGACTACGCTGCTTGCCAGTTGAGTCTATGATGCGAGTGGCCTGCTCTTCACGAAGCTTGCGATCCTGTTCCTCTTTGGCCTTTTTGTCTTTCAATTCCTTATCCTTTGCTTCCCGTTCTTCCTTTTCTTTCCTCTTAGCATCCTCGCGCTTCTTTCGTTCCCGTTCCTTCTGCTCCCTATGTTTGCGCTCAATCTCAGCTTGACGTTCGCGTTCTTCCTGAAGGCGTTTCTGTTTTTCAGCTTCCTTGCGCAGACGCTCCTCTTCTTGGGCTTTCTTCTCGGCCTCTTTCTTTTTCCGCAACTCTTCTTTCTTTCGTTTCTGTTCCTCTAACTTCTTTACTTCGAGGGCACGAGCTGCAGCTTCTTCGGCAGCTTTCTCAGCTTCCTTCCGAGCTTTCTCCTCCTCCCGAGCTTGCTTCTGTTGCTTCTTCCTATCTTTCTTCTTTTGCGCCTCGCGAGCTTTCTTTGCCGATCGCTGTTCGTTTAGAGTTTGCTCCTCCATCAGTTCCTGAAGTAGCAATTCCTGCCGTTGCTGCGCGACTTTTTCTCGATACGCTGTTAGCACTCGCTGTTCGAACATCCGAGCAGCAAATATTTGAAACATTCGCCTTCCTTCTTCCATGCGTTGCTCCTCGGTCATGGTATCCTTTACATATCAAATCAGTATTCTCCTTTCCTTGAAACACCCAACCTTGCGACTAACCATTTCATCGTCCTCATAGTCTTCCTCCTCCTGACTGTCATAATCTTCCTCTTCTTCGTCATCATAATCGTCTTCGTCCAGGGGTCCATGATTATGTCCTGCGTGGTAAGATTGATGTGCGGCTACCATTCCATATTGCGTGTCTTCCTCGCGCTGCATTCGACGCTCAGCTAATTGCTCCATCATATCGATGAAATGCTTCCCGTCGTTTTTTAGGAGATCATCGGCGACAGTCAAGATTCCGTCTAGCAGAAGGTTAGATGTGTCATGGGAGATATAGGTTGAGAGAAGACGGCAATGGTAACAAACCTTTTACGGTGAGACTATTCCCAAAGGCAAAAAAATCCGCACGCTCACCATGGCTGTCGTCATCCAGTTCATCGTCGCTGTATGGCTCTTCATCATCGTCCTCTTCATCATAGTCATCTTCCAAGTCGTCTTCGTCTTCGGGTATTTCATGTACTCGGCCACGATGGGAGTGGTGATGGTGATGATGGTCGTGGTCATGGTCATGGTCATGGTCGTGATCGTGATCGTGATCATAATCGTGGTCGTGATCGTGATCGTGATCATGATCGTGGTAATGATCGTGGTGGTCATGATCATGGTCGTGGTAATGATCGTGGTGATGATCGTGGTGATCATGGATGTGCGAATGCGAGTGGGAGTGGGAATGCGAATGGGAGTGCGAGTGGTGCGAGTGATGCGCATGCGAATGTCTATGCGTATGACGGTTGAGAAGATTCCGGTGGTATAGTCGTGGCGGAGGAACGATAGGGGCGCCATTTTCGAAAGTGCCCTGGTTGTTATTGGCATACTGTTCGAGTTCCTCATAGTATGCATCGTACAGTACCTCCAGTTCCTCTTCTATCGCCGTTCGCTTTCGCCCACAAACGGTGCAGCTACACGAATGCTTTTGTTGTTCCTTCATTTTCTTCAGCACAGCATCCTTTTCTACCTTGACCAACGCCCTTCGCTCGTCTTCGCCAAGTTCAAGCCAGAATTTCTTGATATTCTCACGTTCCTCTTGAGTGGACGTATTCCATATGCGGTCCTTGGGCTTTTTGATTGTTTGACTACTCGGCATGGATTGTAACGGGGGTTGGGATCGACCGCCTGTCGCAGAGGGCGCAGAAAGAGACGTCGAACTTTCCTCGGCCAGTTTCTGAGAAGCGGATGGAGTCTTGGATTTTTTCTTCTTTTTCGATTTGGACGTCTTTGTCGTTCCGTTTCCATTGGTCATGGGCCCAGAATGGTCGTGTGTGTCGTCCTTGATGTCGTCTTCATCATCAATATCACCTTGGTCATAGCCGTCCCCATCGTCGGCGTCGGACTGGTCCTTGTTGCCATAGTGCATCTGATCTGATGGATTTGTCGAATTGTCGGCACTGTGGTCTTGTTGCTCAGCGGCCAGTTTCGCGGCCTGCTTCTGTCGCCTCTTTTGTTTCTTACGATTCACTGTCGGCGCCATGGTGTCTGATTCCGGTCTGCTGCTATTCTCGCTGGCCGAACGATTTAGTTGCGCTGGCACCAAGGCTGCCGTTGTTCGTACAGTTGACGGCTGCTTTGATTTCGAACTCGCTGGGACGGGGGTGGCCGCTGGTGGTCGGTGAAGGGCGGCAGACATGCCGCTTTCTCTGATATGCAGTTAACCTAGACGCAGTGTCTGATGTACATGAAAAAAGACGCTATCCCTTCCCAAGAAATGTTGTCAGAGCGATGAATATGCCGCTTCAAGGTCGGATGGTACGTAAGAAAGCGTAGACTGTGGTTGGTGGAGGTGAGGATGTAACAAAGGTCGTCGGTGGTGGAGGGGAAGATTCTCCAAGCCGCGGGCGGGTTGCGGATAAAAGCAGCTGGCCGCGAAAGGGTTGAGGTTAAAATGTGGTGAGAAAGAATAGACTGCCAAGATCTGATCAATCACGTAGCAATGGGTGGTCGTGAAAGGAGCAGGAAGAGTCCTAGATTGACAGAGCCCTTACGTGAACAAACGATTCGGAATGGTTGGCAGACAGAGGATGGATAGAGGATGAGATCAAATGGGATGGTTGGTTTGACGCGGGCCCTGACCTTCCTGGCCTTCTGGCTGGCCCAAGTGCCGCCCGCTGCTGGCCACAAAAGCGGGCTGCCTTAGACGCCGCAAGCGAGCTTTATCTCTTTGATCTTTACAGTGTGGTTATTAGTTAGATGATTAACTCAGTAAGAGAAGCTAATAGTCTGTTAAAGTCTACCTAGGTAGTCAATAGATATACAATTCAGATGAGATCTAGTAGTCTCAATCCTACAGACTTGAATTGGTACATGATACACAGTTTTCATAGGGCTACCCAGGTACCCAACTATTGCAACAAGCTGAGCCCTGACGGTGTCTGTCAGAGAATTGACTTTGGCAAATGAGTCAATTCATGAAGATAATTAATGACCATGAAATCATAGATGATGAGGATATAAATTGACTTCCTGGCATTACATAAGCCATCATGGTGGAGGCCTGATTTCTGCCTTAGACAGTGTCCAGAAGGAAGGAGCTGACCCAGAGAGTAAACCTTGGAACTGAAGAGAAACCTCAGAAATCTCCCCAGCACAAAATTCACTCCTTCACCCTCCACATTAAAAGTCAATTGTTCTTCCCACTGTCCAGATAAAACCCGCCAACCTACCTGAGACATATCGCTATTTCTCGACCCTACGGCTGCTCGGATTGGTGAGGCAGCATAGCCCCCCGGTACCCGCCGATGTGAACGTTACAGGGGGCTCAAAAGGTAGAACCCCCAAGTGGATTTTGACGCTGTCAACTACGTACATCCATAGTCCGAGCCGATCTACAGCGTACCTAGATTTCGAGGACATTCAGCTCATCACGGCCATCCGGTGTCTCAGGATCCTCGTCGCTTCTCTCGCCGTGCCTGCCGTTGTCTCATCCACGAACCAAAACGATTACTCATTCTGCCTAATACAAACAATCGATCGACAAGGCGCGATTCGTGGTTCAGCCAGCCTGGTGTGAAATGCTATCATAGTCAATAATTGCGACTTTCATCAACAATCCCACAGTCATCAGAAATATTCGGGTTTCTCCGTGTTGCGAACTATCTCCAGTCCGAACTTATTATATCTACCACTCGAGCTCCTCCTCACGCCGGGCGTCTTCTTGATTGATCCACGATAACAACCGCTTGCTACCGTTTGCACCATGGCCCAACAACCGACGGATAATGTTATGCGAAGGTACGTTACATGATGGAATGTTTGTATTGTTCCATAGTCAGGTGCCGTGTGGAGTAGAGGGGTTCTTGGACGTTTATTCGCATACATGAAGGAGGGGACAAAGGAACAATATTCGAGTCTGGTGCTGACTATTTCGCATAGGAAGTTGGTGATTATAGGTGATGGTGCTTGTGGAAAGACCAGTTTGCTCAGTGTGTTTACACTTGGTTATTTCCCAACAGTGAGTGATTCAACATTGGTTTATTAACTCGTTCTATGCTAACCTCTCATAGCATTATGTTAGTATCCAATCCCCGAAAATACTATCGTCACTACCGTACGTTCAGCGCTAATCCGACTAGGTGCCCACCGTTTTTGAAAACTACGTTACCGATTGTCGAGTCGATGGCAGATCAGTGCAGCTAGCCTTATGGGATACAGCCGGTCAGGAAGATTATGAACGACTACGCCCTTTAGCATATTCCAAAGCACACGTCTTGCTCATAGGTTTTGCTGTCGACACACCGGACTCATTAGATAACGTGAAGACAAAAGTATACCTTACTTCCGCCATCGCATTCTAGTCGCAAGTAACTAACTTGTTACAGTGGATCGAAGAAGCCAACGAACGGTGTCCCGACGTCCCCATTATCCTAGTCGGCTTGAAAAAGGATCTCCGCGATGACCCCGTGGCCATTGAAGAAATGAGGAAGAAATCACTTCGCTTTCTCACCCCCAAAGAAGGCAGTGAAACTGCCGCGCAGATTGGAGCTCGCAAATATCTCGAATGCTCTTCATTAACGGGAGAAGGCGTGGACGATGTTTTTGAAGCCGCAACCCGTGCGGCACTTTTGTCATTTGAGAAGGAGCGAAATGGGTGCTGCGTTATTCTATAATCTGTTGATTTCCATGCTATATGTTTTTCGGCAAGCCGTGCTATTATATTCTGTCGATCCGATTTGACTCAAAAAACTGGATACCATGCCAGATTTGCATCTACGGCGTTTATGTATTGTGTTGTGTGTATCTGCAGGCGCTTTTTTCCTTCTGTTTCAAACTATTATTCCCTTGAATTAGCTTTCTCTCTCTATCCTTCTCCTTTTCGTACATGAAAATATTATTTGATTGTCTTGCTGTTGTATGTATTGAATTAAGCAAACATTTTTCGTCCAAACGACTTCTCAATAGGTAGAAGATTTAACTAATATTGTACACATGTATATTTACAGAAACAAATGAAAACGAAACTGTCCACCAAATCCCCCTCCTCAACAAAACAACCTCTTCTTCAAAAGACGAGCCCCGAAATTGGAAAAGGCGAAAAATTACATCCTCTTCCACCCATGATTCCACCCCTCCCTACCGGGACTATCAGTCTGCAACCTCGCATACTCAATCGGAAACAAATCCGTGAACACACCCCTCTTATTCATGGACACCCGAAACAGCTTCGCGCCTCTTTCGCCGCAGTTAGTGCGCAATTCTTCGCATGCAGCGGACATGGCTTGTTGTTGGCGGTAGAGTTCGGTCTCTTGTTGAGTGCGTAGATTGGCTTGGTAGAGTTGCCAGGCGCGGTGGATGGTCCAGTGGCGGAGGTAGCGGTTGCGTGAGAAGCGGAGCGGGCGTGGGGTGAGGGGGTGGTAGAGGAAGTATCTTATTAATGCTGTTCATGACAAGGTCAAAATGGTTAGCATTCATACGAATGGGATTTTGGTGAATGCAGAAAGGGTTGAGGGGGGTGGACGCACTGATACGCTTGTCAGGTTTGTACGCTGATTTCCGTTTTGCGAGCGAGGGTGTCGTCGAGAAGGATGATGTTTGCTGTGAGTTTCTTGCTGAGAGGGTTTGTAGAATCGTCGATGTTGATGGTGTTACTTGTGGTCTTGTGATTGGGATTCGGAAGACGTTGGCCAGGGAGGCCAGGATGGGGGAATGAGGTCGCATTGTGAATTGAATTTGTGCTGTCAATCGATTCGCTGTTCTATTTCCCTGTCCAAAGCCTTGTGAATATCCAATTATTTCCGCCCGTTCGTTGGCCTTGTTGTGGTGTTGATATGATTGTGGTTGATAGAGTACGGAGCAAAAATAATTGGCTTTTCCGCTCGGAAATTAAGCGCGCGGCTAATTGCTGCCGCCAAAGATTTCTCTACAGTCTACACAAAATTAAGGCATTAGTACCATCTTCATCTCATATCATTGTTAAGAATGTATGTACAAATATAAGCACGCCTGAGTCGAGTTTCACCAGTTATGCGATGCCCTAGCCATCCCATAGAAATAAGCCCAAATTTCCCATCACGCCGTAATCGTCAGTTCCTTCAGCATGCAAAGAGTATGTCTATTTTACAACCTTCTTCTTCTGCCGATCATAATTCAGCACTCGTCTCTTGCGATGTGTTTGGGCCAGTCGCCATCGGCAATACAACACCAATGCATCCTTCAAAAGAACAAACAGGCATCCGCCGACTACACTGCGACCCCATCGACTTTGTAAGAGTCCTGCTCTCCCTGGTGCATATGCTGATGGCGGCGCTGTCCATGATTTTGGTAAAGCCAGTTTCAAGAGTCCGCCCATTCCAGCTGAGATCGCAGGAAACAGCAATGCACCGAGGACTGTGTCAGCGAGATTGCTCGTGTCGTGAATGAGTTCTTGACGACGTCGACCGAGTATTTGCTGTTCTGCATCTTGTTGTCCATTTTGCGCTCCCGCTTGAGCATCCTGCTCTGCTTGCTGTCCCGCGTTGATCGGGCCCGGCGCATTGACAGGCTCTTCAATATTCTGCCGGTCATCATCCATTCCGATTTGTAATTCTAGGTCAATCTCCATCAGAATTCCTCCGTTCCCACCAATTCCCAAAGCCGCCCTTTGATCCCCTCTTTGCTGGTCGCCTTGCTGTCCCTCCTCCTCGCCACGACGAGGCTGCACTTCGGCAATCCATTTCCGCTCCAACTTCCCGAATACTCTCTCATAAAGCGCGCTGTAGATGCTCTTCACATATGGCAGAGCTGCGAATGTCATGGTCGCACTTGGAGGCCACAGGGTGCCTTGGGGCTCAAATCCCGTTGGGTTGTGGGTTGCAAAAAACAGCACCGGGATAGCTGGTAATACGCCGTCTGCCCACGACATGCGAGAAAAGATAAGCACTATAGGAATAAAAGGAATGCCCACGTTTCGGACAGGGCTCCATGCGTCATCGACGCCACGGTCGAATATGCGATGCACCTCCTCTGAACCAAAGACCAGATGCATTGAGTAGACCCCGTGCGCGCAACAACCAGCCCATATCGTCCCGGCAAATGTAAACACCAATCCCGGTATAACCAATCTCCCAGCGAGTCTCTCACAGGCCCGAACGATATCAACGACGTAGCTCCGCGGTCGCGATACGACAATCTTCGACTTGCACTGCGGACATTGTAACCGCACATCGCCTCTATTCTGTCTGCGTGTTCGCGGGCTCTCGAGTTCAGCCAACCAGTCTAAAAGACATGCTTCATGGGCAGTCAGCGCGCAGGGACAAGGCGACCGCCACTCAGAACTATGAGGCAAATCTTCCGTCTCGTCGCTATAACAGATCCAACATTTCCTGGGTTCTTCCTCCGTTGTCGTTCGTTCAACTATTTGGTTCATTTTCTCAGTTTGATGTTGGCTATCGGGTTTATTCTGATGTGGTAAGTCTCTTGGTGGCGAAGGCGAGGACGAATCGAATGGTACGGAGGATGATGGGTTATTGAGGAAGACTGGATCTGATTCTTGGGTTGATGTTTCCGAATGTCTATTGTCATCTAGCACACTTGATTCTCTTGAGTCGTATGTGCTAGATGAATCATTATGTTGTGAGTATCGTCGTCGACCGGACGTCGTCTGCCGTGGGGGGAGCGATGCCATGGTGGTGTGAC
This sequence comes from Talaromyces nanjingensis, assembly GCA_031010415.1. Taxonomy (NCBI): domain Eukaryota; kingdom Fungi; phylum Ascomycota; class Eurotiomycetes; order Eurotiales; family Trichocomaceae; genus Talaromyces; species Talaromyces nanjingensis. The sequence goes on from JARFPJ010000001.1 coordinate 6,408,532, forward strand.
TGTTGAGGGAGAAAGAAGACGCGAGTAATAATTGTCCGGCGTGGCTAGTATCAGGCGTTCATGGTCGAATAAAACAAATAATTACAAGTGATAGTAATAATAATCTCAAAAGAGTGATGTTGATGTGTTGATGAAGAAGCTTGTCTGGAGAAGTTGTTTGGCGATACAGTACGTCACGTTGAGTGGGCCTCGGCTCAGCGTCAGCCTTTGAGTTTGACGTGAGATCAGTCTTGCCGCTCGACGGAGCTTCCGTCCACTCTGGCGATATCTATCTCACCCAAATAGGAATCATCTTGTGCTTCACAATTATTGTTCAGTTCAATTTCAAGTTCGACGTTGTCACGCAATCAAAGCATATAATTACTTTTTGCTTCAAGCCATAACCCGTGGCCAGGCCCCTTAGATGCTAAACCCATGCTATATACACATATTGTAACTGTCAACAAAACATGAAGCTACAATCGAAGAGAAAAGGAAAATGGTTGATAGGGAAGCCGAAACCTAAGACATAAGGCTCGACGGGAAATCAAGGTACAGTATGTGTTGATGACAAAGCTTTTGAAAGTAACAATCCAACAACGCCAGGATATCCGTAAGTCGCAGAAAAAGAGGCGGCAAAAATGGTCAACGCATATGATAGGACGGAGATGAGCATGTACACTCTGTGAACCTAGTGAAACTAGTTCAGCATCTGTGTCACGCCACGCTTCTTCATCAAAGCTTTTCGCTCCTTATTTTTGGCTACACGAGGAACATTAGTATAAATATATGGAGGACTTAGGGGACTGAACTCACCTTCGTCATATACAAGGAATTCGTGGAGGGCGCTGCCAGCAGGAACCATAGGAAGAACAGGAACCTTCTTATCGGTAAAAACTTCCAAAAGAGCAGGACCCTCGCTCTCAATGAGCCACTTCAGCTTCTCTTCAACTTCTTCGGGTTTGCTACACCGCTGAGCCTGGACACCCATGGCCTCTGAAAGCTTTACGAAGTCAGGGTTCTTCTGATGTGTGTGAGCGTAACGGTCTTCGTAGAACAGGTTCTGCCATTGCGTAACCATGCCTTGTTCTTCGTTGTTAAGGACAAGGACTTTAACGCCGATATTGAACTGCGCGGCAGTCGACAATTCGGTCAAGGTCATGTTGAAAGAGGCATCACCATCGATATCGATAACAAGGGCGTCAGGACGAGCAACCTTAGCACCAATAGCGGCAGGCAATCCGAATCCCATAGTACCCAAACCACCAGAGGTAATCATAGTACGAGGATGGCGCCATCGGAAGTGCTGGGCAGCCCACATTTGATGTTGACCAACACCAGTTGTGATAACGGTGCGGTCCTTCATGTGAGCAGTCAAGTCACTAAGCTTCTGAATAAGCGCCTGGGGCTTAATAGGGCCGTCCGCGGTCTGTTCTTCATATAGAGTCAATGGGAAACGTTTCTTCCAGTCATTGATCTGAGCAAACCACTCTGGCCTTTCAGAGACAGCCTTCACTTTGGGAATAAGCAGGGCCAAGTTGTCGGCACAGTCACCCTCAACGGCCTCGGTGGCCTCAACAACCTTGTTGATGTTCTTCGGCATGACCTCGAAGTGAACAATTCCACCACGACCTTCCAATGCAGCGGCCTTGGCTTGAGGGGCGAACCGAGCAACGTTAAGGGTGACACGGTCATCGAAACGGGCGCCCAGAGCAATGATCAAATCGGCCTCCTGCATGGCCATGTTGGCGTAGGCCGATCCATGCATACCAAGCATATGAAGAGATTTGGGGTCAAGCTCGTCGAAGCCTCCCAAACCTTGAAGGGTAGTGGTGACTGGAATGGAGGTCTTATCGGTAAATTCTTTAAGAAGCTTGGGGCCATCAGGACGGGCCAACAAGCCTTGGCCAACATACAGAACAGGCTTCTGTGCGACGGCAATGAGGTCGGCAACACGGTCGAGGGTGTTTTCGAGGTTATGGCGTCCAAGAGCGCGAGCTGCTTCGCTGGCAGTAGTCGGGTAGAATGGCAATGTGCTGTTCATAGGGATGGGTTTGCGGAGGATACCGGCAGTGATGTCTTTGGGAAGATCGACCAAGACAGGGCCTGGACGACCGCTAGTAGCGATCTCGAAAGCTTCTTTGATGCGTCGAGGAAGTTCGGCGACGCTCTTCACCAAGACGTTCCACTTGGTACAAGGGCGAGAGATACCGACCACGTCGGCCTCTTGGAAAGCGTCGGTACCAATGGCGGAAGTTGGCACCTGACCGCAGAAAACGACCATAGGAGTTCCATCAGACAATGCGTCTTGCATTGGGGTAATCACGTTTGTGGCGCCGGGGCCGGAGGTGACCAGGACAACACCGGGCTTTCCAGATGCACGGGCGTAACCCTCGGCCATGTGGCCAGCACCCTGCTCATGGCGAGGTAGGATGAAGTCAAAGTGTTTAGAGTTGTAGATGGCATCGAAGACGGGTAGAATTGCACCACCAGGGTAACCGACTAGACGTTGCAATTAGATGAAATGACCTAGGAATACTTTGATGTCTTGTTCAAGGTATGACTCACAGATATGCTTGACATCCAGTCTCAGCATCATCTCATGGAAGATTTCGCCACCGCTGAGTCCGACGAATCTATTCAAATAGAAAGCACATGAATTAGCAATTATTCCCAGTTAGCCGTGTTGTTCGAGGTCTAGCATACGAGTCATCGAGTTCAGGTAGTTTTCGGTTCTCCAAAGGTGACACATTTCGAGTCTCTTGGTTGAAGGCAGGACTGGGCACGGGACGAGCCTCTCTGTATATACAAGATATTGTCAGCCGCCAATTTCAATTCCTAATGCCTAATCAATTCCGACAGTTCGATATAGAGAGAAAACATACGACGATGCAGTGGCCGTACTCTGTCCTCGTTTGAAAGTACGGTGGGGCGAAACGGCACCAGCGACCAGTGTAGTGGAAAAATGCCTGCGATTTGAGACGAGCTGTCTCTGTGATGGCAGGGTGCGCAAGGCACTCCTTGACGGTCGGATAGGCATCATCTTGTCAACAATAGACAATGTCCTGGCGACGTCGAAAATTGAGTTGAGGAAGGATAATTCAGCAGGGAGAGTTCAGAAGGAAGGAAGAAGAAGAAGAAGTTCGTTCGAGGCAGGCCAGACCGACAATCCAGCGCCATCCATTTTTTGTTTGTTCTCTCTGGGGAGGCCGAATAAGAGTCACAGATTCTTACATTGCGCTAGTCTACTTTGGTAAGCTGTCTCCACCGTCTTCACTAATTGGCGCCTGCTGATTGGTTTACTGTGCTCCCCGCAGTGAAGGTTAGAGCTGTGATTGGAGAACGGCATCCGATTATCGGCCGTATGACTCGGCTGAGGACCTGCAGCGCTTCTGGCAATGCACTCAGTCGGAGTCAGATTGCATGAGATGGGCAAATCATTTGCTCAAGGGGTTGAACAAATCGGTTCCCTCAATGAGTATGACAACTAACTACTAGGTACGAGATGAGTACAGAGTACGAGGTGCCCGCCAATCTTCGTTATTATATGCTTGTACGGAGTACAGGAAAGCAAGTAACTGCCCGAAACCACTGAACAGACAATGGGTCTGATTATTCACGGATATAAGCGTCAAAGTCCGCCACAGCATCAGTCAGGCAACTTTGCAGGAAGCATCTTCAATCCGAGCATCAGATGCCTGAGATTTCAGGTAACGCGCGTGCGGTCTCGGCGCTCGATGGCGAAGCGGGGAGCATGAAGACTAGCCCTGTTTTAGTTAGCCTAACACCATTAGTTCTTTGACTTCTTTTGACACCTCAGGCCACCTCAGGCACTTCATCTCAAGCTTCCTTTCTATGGAAACGTCATCACATGTTACTTTTGTCCGTAAGTACAGGTACAGGAACTCAGATCTTTCAGTCGAGCCTTCCGAGGACCAATTGACCACGCTCATCCTGTCATACGAGGCAACTGCTCTTAACGCTCTCAGATCATCTACGCATTTAAAGTCTGTAATTTACTCCATACTAGTACTACATAGCTACTTAGATATCATATCGGGATTTCCGGGCAATTTACACCGAAGGGTTTGCCCTTAATTAGCCGTGTGGGCTGTGGACGGATATTATCAGCATTAGCATGGCGGGGTGTTACGGTGGGGATGCCCTAAGAAATTTATGTTGTATCGTGCTCGTCGAGAAGGAGCATGAGGTCACGGGTGTCAAAGGGATGGCACCTTCCACCTTTTCTTTCAGCTCAGGGCTTGGGTCTTCCACCTTCATCCTCTTGTATTTCCTCCTAAGCTGAATCAATACATATATTCTATCTACATCAGGAGTGTTTGAGCACGCGACGAACTATAAACCAGGGAGCTCCTTCCCTCCACTTCCGCAACAATGGCCCCGCAGCAACTCCTAGTTCCTCAGACCGAAAATATCGCAGACGTCTACGCAACTGATGATGTCTCGGCGCAGTCAGTGGCCCCCGAGATAAAAGCTCGCTGGCACAATCTCATCAAGCAATTCACCGAGACCTATGGCAAGAAGCCGGATTTCGTTGCACGTAGCCCTGGTCGTGTAAACATCATCGGCGAGCACATCGACTACAATCTGTATGATGTCCTGCCCACAGCTGTCAGCGTCGATGTCATTATCGCCGTCAAAGTTGTCCCGACAGAAGGGTCCGAAGCTACCGTCAAGATCTCCAATGTCAATTCTCAAAAGTTCCCCTCCCGCGAGTTCAGTGTCCCCTTCGACAAGGATGTTGTGATTGACCCTAAAAAACATGAGTGGATCAATTACTTCAAAGCAGGTCTGGTCGGCGCATTGAAGTTTCTCCGCAAGGACAACCCATCCGTAAAACCGGCTTCTCTCGAGATTCATCTAGACGGCAATGTGCCTCCCGGTGGTGGCATTTCCAGCAGTGCTGCATTCGTGTGCGCCAGTGCCTTGGCTGTTATCAAGGCAAATGGTCACGATGTGTCCAAGGAGGATCTCTTGGACTTGGCCGTTGTGTCTGAACGCGCCGTTGGCGTTTATTCCGGGGGGTTTGTCTCAATCACTTCTCTTTTCTTACGTACTGCATCTAACCATGCGCAGAATGGACCAGGCTGCCTCCATCTTCTCCCTGCGCGGATTCCTCCTTTACACCAGGTTCTTCCCCAAATTCTCTGTTGAGCACGTCCCTATCCCAGTTGCGGACGAGGAAATCGTATTCCTAGTTGCCCAAAGCTTCGTTACCTCCAACAAGGCCGAGACCGGCCCTCGTCATTACAACCTTCGTGTCGCCGAATGCACATTAGCCGCCGTTGTGCTTGCCAAACAACACGGAATCACCTTGGAGAAGGACAACAGTTCATTGGGCTATAGTTTGAGGAACTTTCACGAAGAGCTCATGCGCAAGCAAGGCCGTCTTCAGGACCCATTGGAATACCAGATTGATTCCATCATCCAGACCACTACGGAAATATTCACCCAAGTAGAAGGTTATACACGCGAGGAGATCGCAAAACTCCTTGACATCACCGTACCCGAGCTCGAATCTCGATTCCTTTCTTCATTCCCTGTTGAAGCAGAACGATTCAAGCTTCGTCAGCGTGCCTTACATTGCTTCAAGGAGGCTCGCCGTGTGCTAGATTTCAAAGCTTGTCTCTCTCAAGCCGATAAGCTCGACATCAAACGCATTCACTACCTCGGTCAGTTGTTGAACGAGACCCAGGACTCGTGTCGCGATGACTACGAATGCAGTTGCCCCGAAGTCGATCAGATTTGTGAAATTGCTCGTCGTGCTGGTACTTGGGGTAGCAGACTTACTGGTGCAGGATGGGGTGGCTGCACAGTGCATATGCTCCCCAAGTCCAAGGTCGAGGCTGTTAGTAAGGCATTGCACGATGAGTATTATTCTAAGCTCTCTGGCGTTACTCAGGAGCAGTTGGCCCAGGCTATCGTTATTAGCAAGCCATCTAACGGAGCCTTCGTGTAAGTCTCTCTTCCTTTTGGGATCTCTATCATTTCTGACTTGAGTTAGGGTTCATGGTGCCGCTTTGGAAGTGTGAAATATTTAGGAGTAGTCCAATAATTTTGGTGGATCAATGTATGTTGCATATAGATTCAATTGGTGATGATACCAGCATCTACTGGGCATATTCAAGTTCCATTGTCTATTACACTCGCTGAGCTCGGAGTCTGCTCTCGAATTACTTCCAGACAGGTGCGGCAGCAGACCGACTGATATCCGCTCCAAATATTAATGTCCTCGATCCTCGAGTAGAATGCGCCCCGTACTAGAGCTGAAAGGGGTCAAGAAACCGCCTGCTCCTCGCCATTGCATGGAGCAATTAAGAGGCTGGAGGAGTTTTATAAAAGCGTCCTTTCCCCTGCGCATCATCTCGCCGCTTTGTGGGCCGAAATTTCCCCTAACGGCAGGACGATATATCGAATATACCAATCATGCATGTATATCTCAAGACTTCTTCTTGAAAAAGTCACTCATCTTCTTCATCCCCGAAGTATTAACCTTCTTCAAATCCCTCACAGCCCTCGACTCCGCCGCTTTCGCTTTCTTCTCTTCATCCTTTCTCCGTTTCGCAGCCGCACGCTCCGATTCACCGTCTTCGTCTTCAAAGCCGCGCTTGCGAGTGAAATCCCCGCCCATTGCGCGCGACGCAAACGCCTCGGCGCGAAGAGCGGCGAGTTCTTTGAGACGATCGTCGAGGGGTTTGAAGTCGATAGGGCTTTCGGGAGATTTGAGCGTGTCGTCAATTTTGGCGGATAGATGTTGTGGTAGGTAGGACTGTTTTATGAAGGAGAGGGCGATGCGCAGACGGAGTAGTCGCGCGATGCTTTCAGAAGATGAGGATATTTCTTCCACAGTAGAAGGCTGTGTAGCTGGTGTTGAGACGCCGGACTGTTGCTCGGATAATGTTGTGGACACAGTCGTGGCGGATGTTGATTGTGTCTCGACGACTTCCAGGTCTTGACTCTCCTCGTTTTCAACGGTGGTAACAGTAATGGTGGAGGTTATTGTATCTTCGCGCTTGACGCTCATCAAAGGAGGCGCAAGAGCTTTGTGAATAAAGTTTTGTTCAAGACTTGCAGGAAGTCCTTGGGCAATCATCCGCTCTGCCTTTGCGATCAGCTCTGTGAGGAGTTTTGTCTCGTTGAAGCGATATAATTTCTCGTCCGCGGCTTCCATGGTATCACAAATTGCTTGCATGCGTTTCTCAAGTGTTGACCGGAACGAAGTATTATAAACGATATATCGTAGGTGTGCGGAAAGCTCGTCCTGCGAGTCCAGAATATCGTCCAAGGGCTGAAACATGTTCGACGTCGAGGTCTTGTCGGCCGGCGCTATGATCGGTAACATGAAGAACAAGACATCAATTGGTGTCGCGATTAAGAGTTCTGCCTTTTTCGCAATATAGCCTTTCGTTTCTTGCGCGTTATCGCCATTATTCGGCGTGAATAGGATACTCCTCGGAGCGAATTGTGTTGATGCGACGGCCGTGAACTCGTACAAGCCAGAACCTGCTGGGTCGAAGAAATATCGATTGAGGACTCCGGAGCTGGGATTCGGAAGAGAGAGAAATCTGGCTGCATCGCTTCTCTTGGAGGGTAGAATGAATGTTTTGTTGGGTACGTCGACTGATTGGGGAGTTTTTCTTTTTGAATTTGAGGTCGCACCCTTGGTTTCCTCCGAGGGGTCTTCGGTCGCGGGTTTTGATCGGGTGCTGGGCATTTTGATAAATTATTTGACTGTCAGTATATTATTTGCAATTGAATATTGTTCGATGTCTAAAAAGTGGTAGATTGGACGAATGGTGTCTGGAGTGACCGTAATTAATTGGCTCCGCGGGCTGACGCGACACGCGCCTCACACGCGTCAAATTACATGCAAGGACGAAGGAGCGCAGAATGAAAGACACACAGCCGCACCTATCAGCGCTCGTGCTATTTTCATAGCTCTTTCTGACTCGTCGCAGCATTTCTGCTACGTTTAGGGGCCGATAGAAATGATTCGGAATATTTGAGAAACAGCACACAACAGAACAGAATATTCACTCGTTTCACTACAAACAAAATCTCGGAGATGGTGGGGTTGGCTCACTACATGCATGTCATTTCAATGCGATGAAAGTTGCCGTGTCGATCGATTGGAGGTGCTCAAACAGTGTGTGCCTGCGTTTAGGAGGATAGAAAGCTAGTACGTCAAAAAATATGACCGAACTGGTCTTGTCGAGGCTAACGCAGTTCTTGTCAGTGGTCGATCCGGTATCATGGCCTCCCAAATCACCGAGGGAGGCCCTACTCGCTTCTCCGGGCGGCCGCAAGCGATACCTTGAATTACGAAGAGAGCGAGAATCAAACGAGCAGACTTCCCCCCTCAAGCGATCACGCACCACGCCGAACCTCTTTTCTCGGAAACTCGCCCAGCATGAAAATAGCGACGAAGGTGTCGGTGTCGGTGACGACGACATGGACGAGGACGAGGAAACACTACGACTACAGCTAGCGGCCATTGAAGCCAAGTTGAAGTTGAAGAGATTACAATCAGCCAGGTTGAATGCGACAAGTCCACGCAAAGATGACACGTCATTGCAAGGAAGTTTTACCTCGTCGTCTTCCTCTGGACAACCCGCGAGTCGAATGCGAGCAATGAGAGAGCGATTGGCTACTGCGGAACAAGCAGATGATGTTCAGGTTCCTTTGTCTCCTTCCAAGCGATTGATGCCTCAAGATCCGGTGTCTCCCCGTCGGGCACTTATAAACTTCAAAAAGGCAAGCGAGGTATCGCTGAAACGACCATCCAGCGCTAGACCGGGGACTGCTCAATCGAAAGCTTCGAGCATTCGTCCTGGGACCTCTCGTTCTTTCAACAATCAAGACAGTCCGCCAGATATTTGGTCAGCCGCCGCGGATGACTTCAAAAAACCCAAATCTTTCAGCGAGAGAATAGCAGAAAGCAGGAATGCTGACAGAGCCAAACAACAACGGACAGAGCAGATACAACGCAACCGCAACTCGGCTTTTCAAGTCGATACTAAAGAAATTGAAAAATACAAGGAAGAGGCTGCTTCAAGAACAAGACCAGCAAGCCCTGATAAGCGGCCAGCGGAGACTTTTAGTCGTGAGGAGGTGCTGCAGTCGTATGGCAATCCTCAAATGCGGATCAAAAAGTCTACGACAGCTCCGAGTCTTCTAGCATCAGCATCCATAACATCACGAAACCTCAATCCTCCAGCAACTGGAAGTGCTGGTCAAAAAACATCCAAGGAACCAGATACTTCTAAGTTGGAGCCACTCTCCGGACTCAATCTCTCAAACCGCATTCTCCCCCAATCATTCCTCAGTCGAACACTCGAAAATAAAACGGTCCTTCGCATACCTCAGCTCTTGAAATCAGTCAAGGCACCGGAATTCGAGTTGCCCGAGACAATAGACGGAGACTATGTCGTCTTTGGAATTGTAGCCTCAAAATCTGACCCAAAGCAGCACAAAGAGCCGAAGAACTCAACGAAAGAAAAGGATATGTATGATGATGGTCTCAACAATACAGAAAAGTACATGGTCATTACTCTTACGGACCTCAACTGGACTATTGATCTTTTCTTATTCGATACCGCATTCCCACGTTACTACAGACTTTCAGAGGGCACACTGATTGCTATACTCAACCCAACGATTCTACCTCCGCCTCCAGGTAAAATCGACACTAACAGATTCAGTCTCTGCCTCTCATCTTCGGATGATACCGTTCTTGAGATCGGCTCTGCTCAAGATATCGGATACTGCAAGGCCGAACGCAAAGACGGAAAGATTTGTCGATCATGGATCGACTCACGAAAGAGCGAGTTTTGTGACTTCCATGTCGACGTGCAAATTCGGCGAACACAGGCATCGAGGGCTGGCGTGAATGGTGGCACGGGTTTATTTGCTCCCGGCGGCCGTAATGCGCCACGCATAGCAGATTTCAGTGCCTCCAAAGGTCAACGTGGTGGTCGTCGAGGGCTCAAACCCGAAGGTGGTAGATACGATTGGGCGACTCAGTCGACATACTTTGTCGCGCCTGCGCCTAAAGCTGCATCCTCTCAGGGTCCATCTATGCATCCTCGCTATGGCATGGGCAGAGGTGCATCGGCCGCGGCTCTTATTGACGGTATCGATGATAATCCTTTCACAGACCAAGTTCGTGGCAATGCGAACAAGGAAGAACGTACACGACGTCGACTTGTGGAACAGCAACGCGAACGAGACATTGCACAGAAATTAAGCTCTAGGGGTGGTAGTACGGGATCGGAATATCTTCGTGCTGGGCTGGAGCAGGCGGCATCAAAAACTACAGCGACGAAAACAGGAACGTCATCAACTCCAGGACTGTCTACGCCAGGCTCGCAGACTCCTACAGCCAGCATTTTCAAATTCCGCAAAGCAGATGAAGTCAACCTTGGTCCCATGAAGAAAAGGGCACGAGCGCAATCGGATGATAAGGTCTCAAACAATGGCGCGCCGACATCCGTCAAAAAGACGCGATTCATCACTGCAAAAGGCATTCGTGAAGCTGGTAGAGATAGTCTTGGGGCGTCTACGGGCAGTGAGGCGAACAAAAGCAGGGCTTATACGGTTATGAATAATGACGATGACGACGATGATGATGAGTTGGAAATTATCTAAGTGATAATAGAGGGTTTGGTATTGTTAGTTCTATCCATATGCATATGTACATCTCTGTTGAGAGATGGTAGTCAGGCGTTTATCAAGGGAAGAAGTCATGCATCGCGTTAGATGATTCGGTTTTCGTTGTACTCTCTCATAACTGAACGAATTTCATTCGGGGTATCCCCACTTTCAATTAGATTGATATATCTATAATCTAGTAACCATCTCTCTGCTTATTTCCTTCTATTCCCTTACCCTTGGCGATATCCAATTGCTGTGCCATTGCTTGAGCCAAAACGCCAACATCGGTGATAATCGAGACCATGTCGAATCCTTGCTGAGCACGCTTTTGAGCATCGGCTCCGTCGACACCTAGAAAAATCGATGTTAGCAGAGGATATTTTCAGGAGGAAGATCCCAAAACTTACAGAAGATAGCGGCCTTCTTTCCTGCGGCTTTAGCAGCCTTGAGGGTACGCTGGATCATAGCTTCGTGCTCCTCACCACCGCGGACAACGCCAGTCTGCTTAGCAAGATCGAAGGGTCCTAAACGGTCAGCAACCGCCTCCCTAGCTCATAGACATGCTAGCTACTCACCGATAAAAAGCACATCAAGACCATCAACCTTGGCAATCTCCTCTACATTCTCAACACCGGACCTCGACTCAATCTGCACAACGACCATCAACGCCTTATCCGCACCCCCATCATAATTCGTTCCTCGAGGAAGAGAGTGAGCGGCAAACATAGGTCCGTATCCACGGCTTCCGGTTGGGGGATATTTGCACCATTTTACGACTTTGGCGGCGTCTTCCTATACATCGTGAAAAGGATTAGAAATAGACGCTTGATGCTTCTTTTTGGGGTATGGACGTACAGCTGAGTGGCACATAGGGGTCATGATTCCGTGAGCGCCGGAGTCGAGGGCTCGCTTGATCATCCATTCTTCTGCCCAGGGGACACGGATAATAGGGCTGGCGCCTTCGGAGCCAATGGCATTATTGAGCTGTCTCGATTAACATCTATACACGGACAAGTAGACGGAAAGGGAGATCTACCTCGTAGTAATCCTTGTCTGAAATCAAACCGTGCTCGGCATCAACCAGAACCCAGCTGAAGCCGCCATCTGGTGAGCCAACTGTGGAACGGAGGATGGTCTTGACAACACCTGCGCCGGGCAGACTAATACATCAAAGAGTTAGTTTCTGCTTCCGTCGGAAGTGGTGCGAATAACCTCTAGATTGCACCAGCGAAGAACAGAGAACTTACGTGAGCCAGAAACCATATGCTGTCGAGGGACTTCCCAGAGTGTCGCGAATTGCTGTAGTGAAAGACATTTTTAATAATTCAATAGACTTGGCGGGGTAGTCCTTTGCGATGCGATCTATATATATTATGCTCTATCACGATGCGGGGAGATGTGAGTGAGGAGACAATCGAAATATAGATACTCGGAGCTTTCCCAAACACACAAACAGATTGAAATTAAGGACAGAAAGAGAAGAAGGTCACAATCGCCCGAGAGAAATAAATATATCGTCTCGCTCGGGGTTCTGGCCGAGCCGTTGAGCAGTCAACTTATCCGAGCCCCAAAAGGGTGTTTTTCCGAGCAGCGAAACTCTTTCTGCTCGGGATAGTTTCCACCGATACCCCGCAATATTCTCCATAATAAAAAAGTATACAAGTAAATTCATGCTGTCTATAACTATGTCTATGCCTATATGTAATCACCGGTAGCCGCCCTCATACGCTAGGTTCTGTTGCGATGCATTCAGCATCTCGAGATCACCTTCCATCTTCTCATACTTCTTGCCTCCTCCGACAATAATCTGGCTAGGATGAAAGACGTTGAAAATCACACTGCAAATAACCATCAGCGAGGAATCAAAGGCATACAAATATGCCTCGTGCTCCTGCAAAACGCCCTGCGCTCCTTGAACGTACTCAATCACACGGTATACGGAACGGATCATGATCAGAGCGTTAACGGCGTACATGATCATCATGTACCGGGACCAGGGGACATTGACCACCATGGATGCTTCGGTAGGTGAGGCCAGCATGCGACGATGGAATACGATCGAGACGATGATGAAGAATCCAAAAAAGATGAGTTGGATGAGGAGACCGACGATGATGATGTGATTTCCGAGGTTGATGGTATTCTGGGCTTTGGCGTTGGCCATCATGCCGCCTCCTATACAATCCATTAGTCTCGACAACATGAAGGAAAGGACTTGTGATGCAGGAACTAACCTCCACTTTGGATAAGAAACGACAAGACATCGCCAAACACAAAAATCTTCGTCATCCACGACGGCCGGATCAAAGAACGAGACGCTCCATTAAGAAGGAGAATGATACGTCCGAGAATCATATAAATCGAAGCCGCAAAGAGGGAGGGAGCTAATAGAAGTAACAAGGTTTGTATAATATACGGCCCAAGCGTCCAATTTGGTGTTTGGGTTGCGCTGCTATATCGTGCGGCATATCCAATCGTTTCAACTGATGGTGTCCAGTCTTAGTAAAACTCTTGGCTGAGAGAAGAACAGAGAGAGGAAAACTTACACAGACCTCCGATAACGAAGGGTATAAAGTACCATGACCGCTTCCGGATCATCTGAAACATATGAAGAAGAGTCGTGATGGCGAAGATGATCGCAAAGACGACAGCAGCGCTTTTGGATGGGTCGTAGTCATAAAGTTTGTAAGCGCCTGCCATGTTGATCGTTGAACTCTGGACTCGTGATAAAAAAAATATAAGGATCAGATTGACAACGAAGTACCCAGTTGGATACTATAACAGAAAGATAGCCCTAAGTATGAAATGATTTGAAAGAACTTGAAAAGAGCCTGAAACGACCTCGGGAGTGTGATGATGCTTGAAAGAGTGTGAGAAATAATGGACCATGAGAAGAAAGCTGTCATATATGTAGCAATCTCAAAGAACTGCCTGGCCAGATACTAAATAGAATTGGATTCCCTCATCAATTGATCGTATTGGAGCTGAATGCATGTTACCTAGTCTCGTATTGCCATCTCAGATCCAATCAACGAAGTATCCGAAGTGTCAACAGTAGCGTCTCCTCATCTATTGCTTAAGCAGCTTAACCGCTCTCTAAAATTACTGCATACTCCGTATTGTGCATAACAATGTCTCATTCCTTACTCGCATTCGTAATTAATTCCCCAAGATAGCGATTAGATCCGTCCTAACCCCAAAAGGGGGTGGGTTTGATAGTAGGGCTCGGTTTCGGTCCGGATTGGTTCACGCCGTCGTATTTATGTTTGCTGCCTGGTCGATCGGATTGAGCCTTTGGATTTTTTTAATCTATCTGCGTTGTGGCGGAGCTCTTTCAGACCCTGTTAGAGAATCGTTGTGGAAATCTTTATGCCATGTTTGAGGTAACGAACGGATGCCGAATGGCCCGAAATTCTCGAACGTCGCCGTCATATAGACAAAAACATAAATCTCGATCCTAGACTAACGGATTTTATGTGAAACAATCAGACCGCATAAGGCCGTATGGGTCGTGGCTGAGCAAACCAACTACGTAGTAGTGCTTACTGAGCCTTACTCCATAGTTCGTGATTCACTTGTTGGCTAGCCCTAGGCCAGAGAGCTTCATTATTACCGGTAGCGAGGAGTGTACTCAGGGTTAGTTGATGCAGAGATAGACCGCTCTGCCTGCTCGCTGATCAATTGCCAATGGCATACAATCTAGAGATATGTAGCTGTCGACTGTGTAAGAAAGAAGTGATTCGGAATCAGGACGGAGATAATTTGACTCCACAATACGATCTAGCCCGATATAGGTAAGAACCGTGCTTTCCCCTTAAACTAGGCCTATTCTGGAATCCCGGAACGAGTACGGCGATGAGCTTAATTTAAGTTGTTTAGTACATAATAAATCATGCTCGTATTACCGTATTACCGTATTACATAAGGTACTCGCTCCTCGCATCTATTGCTGTATTTGGATCTAGCCTATGTGATTATGGACACACTGCATACATTGGATAGCCCTAATTTGCAGCCTACGGATGATTAGAATGTGGCTATGCATTTCTCTCGATCGATCCATCTGCAATACAGATGCCTGAGAGATATGGCGGAGTGGAGGTATTGGTTGATCTGTCAGGAGCACCTCAATCCAACATGACACAATGAATCTATTAGAACGTACCATATCTTCTGCCCCTGGCTTGCTCAGCCACTACGCAAATAGATGTCTAAGTGTCCAGCGAGTAGCAAAGCCGATCAAACTTGCGCAATATTTCATGTAGCTCAGCTTCGGACAATTGCATTTTCCGCGTCTGACGATAACCGTCTATCAGCCGGGCATTCACAACGGCCCTGCGACTTTTCGACCGCACCACTGCCTCGATGCTCTTCGTTATACCATGGAAGGGATATGCGACTAACCCAACACCGGCTGTCCAATTCGAATGCGAAATCGGTCACCTTGAAGAGAAGAAAGCGAAGAGAATTGAGACATAAGAATTGAGACATACCTGAGGCTACTTTGTAGCCAGTCCAATTGTACCTTTGGCAAACCTTTTCGCCGCACCCAAAGCTCCCTCCTCCCTCGCTCCTTTGACTGGTTGTGTGAAAATACCAGTCAAGCCATCTGTCATGCCGTCCACAAAATTTTTGCCGCCCATCAACGCACCCGATTTCCAATCTCGCACCTCGCCATAGTCTTTAGGCTTCTCCCTATACAGTCGATACACTTGGCGGAAGCCCTCTGCAGCTGCATGTGGGATATCGACGACTACCCCTTTGAAATATGTACCAGTAAATTTGCCAAATCCTTTCAACGTTGCCCCGGCCATATCCCCGGCAACTACCAGAGGGTCCTTTCCCCGCTCAGCATCTTGCCGGTCCGAGGATAAGTGAGAAGGTGGTATTTCTTGGATGAGATGGTATGCGAGAACGGCTTTTGACAAGTTCCTGATAAGGATTGTATAACATTTCGCCGGCTGATTGCAACATATCTGATCCAGTCTTTGTGGAAGCGGACACAATACCTGTCAAATGATCCCAACGACGGTTTTCTATCACGATCTTATCGATCTCATACCTGGTGGGGGAAAGTTAGCTTATTGAAGGTCCTTTCGAGATAGGGGTTGGCTTAGTAAAGGCATACCCTCGTAAATGGTTGGGATCGATTTTATTATTGTCGATCAAAGTCTGAACGGCGGCTTTGGACAAATTCATCTCCGCTTACACCGTTTATATGTCCGTATTGCTGCCTGGTTGGGCATGACATGGCAGCGCATTCGTTCTGTGGGCAGATTTCTATGAAAAGACTCGACTGCCACATCTAGCCATCATGGACTGTTTTTTCTGGACTTCACCGTCACGGAGACTCTTCATTTGTGGAATAAGACCTGGATTCTCCACCATGTTTGCCATCAATTCCGCCGGAGCCCCTCCAATGGAGAAAAATCCCAGTCCTGAATTCTGAACAAAATCGGCAAAGACACTGTGGGTCGCGATGCGAACCCTATGGCCGCATTTCTGGAGAGCATTTCCCAATGCGACGAACGGCTGTACATTGCCACGACTGCCCACAACTTGAATATCAATGTTCAATGATGGAATAACGTCTGGCACTGTATTGTTGCTCTTGTCTCAAAGATGGAGCAAACAAAGAGGAATGTGTATCTCAGGGCTCCTGGTAATTTATGCGGATCTGTGGGTCCTGGAAGATACGTACCGAAAAAAACGCTAGTATTTTTCGTACTCGTATCTTTTCCCCCAAAAGGGAAACGGCAATTGAGTTTCCAATCAGGTGCCTTGTGCCTCAGGCATGACTTAGGCGGTGAAAGGCAAATGTCAACCCTGCTGTTCCGGACTCAGCCATGACAACATCGATAGGATAATGTAGAGCTCTTACTCATGTTATCAAGGCTACAGCATTTTACTGGATAATATCACGTGGCAGAATGTGCTGCGAACAACTGGAGATCCGATTGAGATTTCGGTGATTTTTAACCGATTTACCATGCAGACTCGTCGAAGTCATAACAAATCACGTCGAGGATGCCTGGAATGCAAGCGCAGACGGGTCAAGGTACCTTCTCTATGATTTCTAGCTTTCTGGTACGTGCTGAAGATTGACTTTTACAGTGCGACGAAACTCGCCCACAGTGTTCAAACTGTACGAGACGCCATATGACATGTGATTATGGGACGCCATCGCTAGTCTGGAAAGACTGGAAAGAAGAAAAGACATCGCCCCAGACTGATCATCAATCCACCCCTCAGAGTCAAAAAGATGACATCTTTGTCACTTTGGAACGATGGACGGCGTCACAGAGCGCTGATACCATGCCTGACATGGATATCAACGTGGTTGATCTGGAGCTGATGATGCACTGGTGTAACTCAGCCCATGAGGTGCTAGCTCGTAATGAGGCCACGGCGTGGATCTGGCGGCAATTGGTTCCACAAGAAGCTTTCTCTCATCGTTTTCTACTGTGGGGAATTCTGTCTGTATCTGCACTGCATCTCTCGTGCTTCAAGGCACAACAGCATCAATCGATATATCTCAAGAAAGCCGCATTTCATCAGAGTCGAGCGTTGACCTTGTTTAGAGAAACGTTAGAATCAGTCGGTTCATGGAACGGCAAGGCCGTGTTCGCTTTTTCCTCCCTGGTTGCGGTCTATGCCTTTGGATCCCTATACAATCAGGGGATGTCCGATCCTATCCAAGATATCTACCAAATCCTCGTCCTGATCCGTGGAACAAATCAAATTGTCGCCCGCGTTTCACAAACTCTTAGAGAGAGCGATTTCGCGCCGCTATTGCAAGTAGATGAGTATCGCAACGAGATTCCGGCTGATACGAAGGCCGCAATTGCCAGACTACATGCGCTGAACGATTCTCTTCAAGAGGGACCAGAAAGCCACAAAGCATACCGAAACGCGATTGATGATCTTGAAGAGATGTTTGCTCTTTTCTATGGCGGTGCAACCTCCATGACGCCGAGTGGAAAGTGGGCCATTCGACTATCGCCGTTGTACCTGGAGTATTTGCAGGAACGTCGAGCTTTTTCTCTGGTCGTCTTAGCGCACTACTGTGTATTGCTTCATTGCTTACGACAGCATTGGTGTATTGCTCCGTGGGCGACACGAGTATCCAAGGCTATCTGGAACGTATTGGATATCCGAGGGCGAGAATCGATCCAGTGGGCTATGGATCGGATATTCGAGCAATCTCGATCTGCATAGAAAGCCGCCTTCTGTGCTCATGCTATCGGGCTGCCAGAAAATCAGTAGCTGCGAGGTTGAAAACAATAAAAGTTGATGCCTGGAGGTTGGGGTATTTTAAGGAATTACTTACTTCGTATTCGTTTTACTTTGCTGTTTTGGTATTACGCCCACACGCCTACTAAGTGGGTCCGGTTTGCTGTAAGTTTGGATCGATAACATTAGGGTTTCCAGGTTCCCAGAAAGGAAGGCAGACCATAAACAACTAAAATTTCTAATTCTTACAATCAAGTATAAGTACTGCCACAATTCCTCATATTCATGTCACTCTTTTCAGATTACTTGATACTGTTCATCATTACCTGCGACTTTGAGATCTGCTTGCGATATATCAATAATGGCTTGGGTACTTTATTACTACACTCCATCCACCGCCGCTGCGGGCGTCTTCATTGCTCTCTTTGGCCTCAGCACTGTGTATCACTTCTACCAGCTGATGCGGACTCGGACGTGGTTTATGATTCCTTTCTTCATCGGTGGTCTCCGTAAGTTCTTTTTACATTCTGTTGGCCATTGCCCTATGTGTCTAATTTCTCATAATGCAGTTGAAACCGTCGGTTATATCGGCCGTATACTCTCTGCAGGTCAAGCACCCAATTATTCAACCGGTGCATATGCTATGCAAAGTGCCTTGATCCTGATTGCACCCGCTTTCTTCGCAGCGAGCATTTATATGGAGCTTGGACGATTGATTCAAATGCTACGCGCGGAGAGTAACTCTTTAGTTCCCGTGCGGTGGTTGACCAGGACTTTTGTCGCTGGTGACGTCCTGTCGTTCTTGATGCAAGCTTCCGGTATGTCTGAGATGGATACTTTTAATGCCATGTTCATCGTCTAATTATGCTCGTTTCGTATAGGTGCCGGCCTCATGGCAACGAGCTCTTCCAACCCCTCAACCGGAGAACACATCATCCTCGGCGGTCTATTCGTGCAAATCATCTTCTTCGGCTTCTTCATGGTCACCACCTTGATCTTCCAAATTCGCATCAACAAGAATCCCACACCCGCTACAACTGGGCTATCAAAGCTCTGGCAGAGACATTTGTTCGCCCTGTACGTCACAAGCACACTGATCATGATTCGGTCCGTTGTGCGTGTCGTCGAATACCTGGAAGGATACGATGGATACCTCTTGTCGCATGAAGTCTTCCTCTACGTGCTCGATGCATTTCTGATGTTCGTCGTCATGGCATTTTTTCATTTCTATCATCCAAGTGAAATCAATTGCCAGATTGGCCGCGGTGGGAAATTCTTCCAAAAGGGGTTTGAGGTACGCAAGATTGAGTCGGTCTCTACATGGGAGTTAGAGAATCCCACTACCACTGTGGCCGTTTGATGATGACTTATGACCTCCATTTTAATCCTCTATTCAATTTTCCTAATGTCTTTGCTCTCCCTGTCTATCTGTCGCAATGTTTTCTAAAATATCCTGTATGTATCATGACCAAACGAAATATAGATTCTCAATATAGTTATCTATCTTGATGCTGGTGTCTACTTAACTATCATACTTTCACATATTTGCCTATTTGCTGTTTTGCATTCACTTTCAAAATATCATGAAAGTATCACGTATCGTACACGTATCATATTACCGTACTAGTAAGGTATTACACCGGTTATTTAGTGGAGATCTCCACTGACTAAAATAGTGGGAAATTCTAAATTTACGGACCCGCCAGCTCGTACTCGTATGGCCTTGCCTGTTCTGAAATATAGCCGTAGACACATTTACACTTCACACCTCCTCGTGCTTTGAGCCTTTGACAACAAAATCTTCCGCGGACGTACGGAGGAATTATGGAGCTACTACATTTTCCCACTAACCAAGGATATTTACATCATCTCTTACGATGGCTGCGTATAGGCATTTGAATTGTTCAGATTTTCAGTCGTGTCAGACCATGTGCGACATCCTGATCCTTGTATTGGCATGCAATGATGTCCACATTCATTTTCAATGTTGCTATAATCTGGAAACCTTACATTGACCCTTCCCACGTGAGCTAACCTCAACATGAAGCGCCATTTCCTTCGCTAGCACGAGCGTCCGCTTGCAAAGCCAGCTTGACTATGCTCCGGCAATCAAAAACATCGGCGAGATCTAATTTCATGCCAACCCCTCTACTCTGAGAGACCAATTTCATAGCTGACAACGAGTTTCCTCCAATACCGAAAAAGTCGTCGTCCACCCCGATCTTATCGCTTGAAATACTCAACACGGACGAGAAGATATCGTGAAGTTTCTTCTCGGTGGCCGTACACGGCATGGATATTTCTCTGGCGACCCAAGAATACTCCAAAAGATCATTCCATGACAATTTTTCCACCTCTTCTTGGAGACGGCGTCGATCTGCCTTGCCGGTTGGCCCCAAAGGAATATAACGAACAGGCACAAATATCGGCACCATATGATCCGAGACAGACGCCAACATGGCTTTGCGGACAGCGTATGATCTCTCCTTGAAGTCATCACTAGGAGGAAGTAAAAGGTTGCCGGCGCTATCTTCAGTTTTTGATGAGGTGCTACCATCACCCCATAGCACATATGAAACCAGGGAGGACTGCGATTCCAGATGACCAACTAGTAGGGTAGTGACACCAGTGAAATGCTGTCTTACGATACTTTCAACTTCACTTAGTTCAACCCACTGTCCACGAATCTTGATCTTGCTATTCTTACGCCCATGGAAGAGGATTGTTCCATTTTGTGTATAGGAAACGAGATCACCAGTCTTATACATCTTCGAATGATTGTCACCCGGCCTGAAGCGGGGAATCCAGGAGGGGGAATCAATGAATGCTGCCTTCGTTTTTTCTAGATTATCCAGATATCCCAGTCCGACAATAGGTCCGTCGATAATGAGCTCGCCCACGGCACCTACTGGCATCAGTCTATGATGGTTGTTCTGGTCCACAATCCACGAGAGAGCGCCCAAGCCAGGCCCGATATTGTTGACTTCTTCGACTGATTTGACGTTTGTACGAGCATGGGAGACAACTGCGGCTTCAGCTGGCCCGTATGTATTCATGAAGTTGACATGCTTGGACCAAGTGGCGATATCTGTCGTGGTGATTGCCTCTCCGATCAAACACAACGTACGGAGACTGCTAGTGACACTTTTTGGAGAAATGATGCGAGAGACGGATGGAGTGGTCATGACCCAATTCGCGTTGTAGTCATTGATAGCTTTGCCGATGTCATTCTTGAGCTCCGACTCCTGAGGAATGCAGATGCATCCACCAACGAGCAACGTGGCTAGATGGTCTCCGATACTAACATCAAACGAGTATGAGGCTAGTTGCAGGACTCGAGAGGTTGCATCTAGATTTAGCCTAGGTGCGTAGTTGGCGACGCTGCTTAGGAAGGCCGAGTGGTGAACCATGGCACCCTTGGGTACACCTATTGATCCCGAGGTGAAAACCAAATACGCTGTATTTGTTGGCGACACATCGGGATTAGTCCAGTCAAAGGTCTCTTCTGAAGAAATAATTTTCTCGGCTTCATCTATATGGAGGACTCCCACCCATCCTAGATCGGCTGCTAGATGTGCAGTTCGGGTGGAACAGATCACTATTTTGGCCTTGACTACCTGACAGATATCACGAAGTCGCTGAGTAGGCTGAGACCGTTCGAGTAATAGAAAGGATGCACCTGTTTTCAATATGGCAACCATTGCGACTGGGGTCCAGGAACATTTATCCAAGCACACGGGCACAATTTGTCCTGGCCCTACACCATGATTTTGAGCCAGATGAAAAGCTAAAGAAGATGAAAGACGCGATAAGTCGTGATATGTCAACGATTGATCCCAAGATGATATAGCTTTTGCACTGGGTTGAAACTCGCACCGTTCCTGAATCTGGCGATGGATACAGTCATTCATCTGTTGCGGAAGATTCTGATTCCATCCCTTGATCTGTTCCTCGTCATAGTCACTTAGCAGATAAAGCGAATTGGCAGATTGATGTGGGTCTGCCAACAAGATATTTACAGCCTTCTTGAACACGGAGGCTGTATTCTGTACTTGATCGTGGGTGAAAGCCGAGTCCCAGTATTTCATCCAGGCTATGAGACGACCTTCTTCCGCCCTGAGTTCAACAGAAATGTCATACTCGGAAAAGTCGAGGAGCTCGATCATTTGGATCTTTAGACTAACATCTTCTGCCATGACTTCTGTGCCGATATTGGTGACTGAAACCATGGAGTTGAAGAGACCGTGCATAGATACACCAAGGGCATCAAAAACATCAGCCGCCGCAACATGTTGAAAGGGCAGTGTCCGGATAAAACCGTCTTGAGTTTCTTTCAGGATCTGCAACAGAGACATTGACGGGTTTATATCGACAATGCCGACAATCATGTTTGTAAAAAGCCCGACGGCGTCCCAGATTCCCTTGACAGGCAGATCCCTCCCAGATACCATGTAGCCAAAACATACCGACTGCTGGCCTGTGAAGCTCTGCAGGACAAGCGCCCAGGCAACGTTTATAATATTCGAAAGCGTTACTCCATATTTCTGAGCAAAGTCAGAGAATTTCGATGACGGTCCTATCTCAATATCGATGATGTGATATTGCGCCGGACGCCCGTCGTATTTGACATTGTTCATCTTTGGAAAAATGGTCGGCTCATGATTCTTCAACGCTGCTGTCCAGTATTCTAGCGCTGGCTTCTGTGATGTCTCAGTCAGGGCTTTTAGATAGTCTCCAATGTCCGAAGCCAGCCAAGGAGAAAGTTGCCTGTCATACGCAAGCAAAAAGTCACGCGACAGGATCCCCATCGAGATTCCGTCTACGGCAACATGGTTGGTATCCAGCCGACACACCACTTCTTGAGTAGACAGTTGTTCGATCGAAAGGTGTGCTCTTGGTAAAACCGATCTGATATCGTTACCCTCCTTATTTGCTTCACCTGAGTCTTCAACCAGCCGTGGTAAGCTAGATCCCTCGCCTGCTTTAAGGACTATTTGTACCGGCTGTCTATCAACTCCACCATTTGAGACAAAGACAGTTCTTAGAGCCGAATGCCGCTGAGTGACTTGCAGCCAGGCCTCTTGCAACCTGCCAAAATCAATCTGTCCGGCTTGACTTACCAATGACAGCTTGAACGATAAACGGATTTTATGCCGTTTGGGGTCGATAACCTGACTCACAAGCATCCCGCGTTGTATGGGAGAGCAAGGATAAATATCTTCTATATCTTCAGGTGCAATAAAAGCAATCTCTTTGATATCCGAGTCCTGTATAAGAACTTGAGCAACCGTGACCTGGGGCTCTTTGACATCCATTTTCCGAATGGAGGATACTCTGCCATCATTCTCGACGATCTGTTGATGGCTTGACACCTGAGACACCAAGCCACCAATATCCGTTGCTTGGAAGATATCCTGTACGGTCAAAGAAATGCCCAGTTCCTGACACCTATTGGCTAATTTCATTGCTGCTAATGAATCACCGCCTAGCCTGATAAAGTTCACATTGCTTCGAATCTCGCTTCTCTCCAGTTGCAGGATTTCGGCAAGCAGTTGAACCAGTGTCTCTTCCAGTGGTGACTTGGTAACTATGTGGACACTTTGTTGTTGGCCATGCATCAGCATATCCATTTCACTTCTTGTCAGTCTGGCCGCACGCTCGCGCAATCGGCGCCTGTCAACCTTGTTTGTCGTTGTTGTCGGGAGGGCCGTCAAGGATAGATATATTGAAGGCACCATATAGCTTGGTAGTGTATTGCGTAAAGACGAGTCAACTGTCTGCAGCTTTGACTTAAGAGAATCGTCCGCCATTAAAAAGTCCTGATGGCTAGTATCTACAGTGTCAGTTGTCTGCTGCCGATCTTTGAGCCAGAGAAAAGCTGCCAATACCGCAGAGCTCTTCTTTGGATTGACTAGCTCAACAAAAACATCAGCATCATTACCAAGATGTCCTAGCAATCGATCCTCGATATCCCGTAAATCAACTCTTTGCCCTCGTATCTTGACCTCGGAGTCCTTGCGACCCAGGTGGACGATTGATCCATCGTCTTGGTAGCGTGCTAGGTCACCAGTCTTTAGAAACCTTCCTTTGCCTATCAGGCTGAAGTCTTTGAACCACATTGGCTCGCTGACAAAAGTCTTCGCCGATCTATCTGGGTCATTGAGATATTCACAAGCGGCCGCCGGTGTTTCGGCAAGTATCTCACCCACCGCACCGACTGGAGCGAGCTTGTTATGATCGTTTGGGTCTACAAGCCACATACGGCCGTTGGGAGACTCTCCGACATTGCGAGGATTGCCTTCAAGACTGAGTCGGGTGTTGATGGTGAGAATGCCGCAGTTTTCCGACATCCCGTACCCCTGAAAGAACCTGACTTTGTTCAACCACTTTCTGAGCAGCGTTTCTGTTAGGGGTTCGCCGCCAACGGCCAAGGTATGAACCGTGGGAATGGCTTCTGGGTCAATAATCTTCGCCAATGATGCTGGAAGAATTGCTCCGTTTACGGCCATACGATTCATAGCGCCAACCAAATCATTCATTCGTTCGGCATCTGAAGGTATGCAGAGAGTGCCACCTGTGAGAAGAGGGGAGAATGTTTCAAGCAGAGAAGTGGCAAATACTTATGGTGCAAATTGAAGCATCCTCTTACAGGAGGAGGCATGGAATGGCCATTCTTCCCCCGCGGGAATAACACTCGCGAGCGCACTGTGATTGATGACGCATCCTTTAGGGGTACCCGAGCTTCCCGATGTAAATGCCAGCATGGCAGGGTCTTGTCCATTGTTGGGGGGCACAAATGTGGTGGGATCAGAACTGGCATTGGGAAGATTCGAGATGGTCGACATTGTAATCTCCATCACCGGAATACTTACGCTACCGTCATCAATGTTATCAAACAGATTTCTCTGAAGAGGAGAATGGAGAATCAGACTTGGATTCGCCAGAGAGACAATGTGCTTTTTATGGCGAGCTGGATGAGCTGGATCCATAAAGACAAACGCACCGCCAGATCGGATGACTGCTAGTTGAGCCACCGTTGCAACAGGTGATCTTTCAAAGCATAAAGCGACAACTGCATTGGGCTTGATACCAATCGAGTATAGATGACTTGCAAGTTGATAGGTCAAGATATCTAGGTCTCGGTAAGTGAGAATACCATCCCACGAACATATTGCAGGTTCATCAGCGTGTGATTGGCAGATTTTTTGAACCAGTTCATAGACGTTGGCAGTTGATGGCTCACGGATGGGCCGTTCGGCAGTCCAGCTAGCTATTTGTTTTTGATTCTCCAAACTGAACACATTCAAATCCCGCGTGAGCAGGTTAGGATGAGAGGCTATTTTATGAATGATCTGCTCAATATTCGAAGCAAATTGACCGAAGAACTTGCTGCTCAGTGCACCAGCTTGCGTGCAGAGAAAGACATGGTAAGACTCGATGTCGATCACTAAGCCAAGTTGACATTCCGCTTCGCCGTTGAAAATTTCTGAAAGGAGGTTCTGAGGTCGACAAAAAGCCAGTTTGGTGTTGATATGATTGTATTTTATCTGGTCTGCTGATACTATCGTCTCAATTTCGGGAGTGGCACTGGCGACAAGATCGCGAGGAGCCCGCTCTTGATCAAAGGTGACCTTAACGAGGCGGTAATCCTCTTCATTATCAATGAGACCAGGTTTTCTAAGCCAAAAGGATATTTGTTCCGTGTTCAAAAACTTGTGGAGGAATGTCGACCACACAGCCGAATAGAATGAGACGGTATCTTCTATTCCTCGATCTCTCCTCTCCTTAGAAACGGCATCGTCCAATTCTATTCTCCGGATATAGATTGTCCTTCCATCATTTGATTTATCAAATGTGTCGAACGTAGGAAACAAGCAGGAAGGGAATGTTTCGCCTTGCTTGTCTGGTAAAGTTCCCGTGTCCATGCTTCACTGTGGTTATTCGATATTGTCAAAACAGGAAATAATGAGACGGCGCAAAGACACTGCACATATGAGATCGTATAAATAACGATTCCATGGCATAGTTATGTCTTGGTGTTACATGCCAGCTTTGTCGGTGCTATGCATTTCCTGTTGGTGATCGGCAACGTAGCACATAGGTACGTGGCTTACCTCGTATGATACGTAGTTCACGGTCATTCGCATGCTATCGTATTTTTGTGAACCCAAAACGAGATCTACGGATGTAATTTCCCTATTGCAGGCGGGTGCATACAAGTGGCTGGCTGAAATTCGGAGCTGTTAGAATTATTGATTGACCGTCCACGGCCTACTGTCTTTTTCTCAATTACAAAGGATATACATGTATCGTAGCGGTATCATACAAAATTCTTATAGAAATTGAATGCCACGTTCAAATCTGTTACACATTTGGGCAGGAGTTAACAGTGACATCGATTGTATCATTATTATTGATCACACCGCTGTGTTCATTTCGGGCTTCTAGGGTTTCGGAGAGGAAAACCCTAACAGACTCCAAGCACTGCTTCGGCTCAGCTCTCCGGTTGCTCTGCATGTTTCTTCGAGTATTTGACTCATAAGCCTATCGTACATATTCACGGGTGAATCTATATGTCAAATAATTTCTGGATCTGTGTGAAATTTACACCGCACAGGAAATGCAGGCTTGGTGTTGATCTCGAATTTGACCTGCTGCTCCAGTCCATGGTAAGAAATACCCGCGAAGGTCTGAAGAAGGCGTACAATGATGTACTCCATCTGGAATTGAGCAAAATATCGACCGAGACAATTCCGTGGACCCGTACTGAAGGGTATGAATTCTCCCTCTTGAGGAGTCCACTCCTTCCATCGATCTGGTCGCCAGCTATTTGCGTCAATACCGACAGAGGCCGGTAGTCGATGCATTCCGAAAATGGACGCAACTACAGTAGAAGCATCGGTTAGATATCAATTGTGCTGACGAGCATTGCAGGGGTACTTCACTCACAAACAACATGGCCCTTTTTCACAACAATCGGGTCTTGCCCATCTCCTCCGCCTCCGCGAGGAAGAGTTGTATCGTGTAGCGCCTCTCGAAAGTTGAATCCGACTATAAACCATTAGTTCAGTTGACATTTGAAACTTATTGCAAATACAATTTACTAGGTGGAGTCAAGCGCATGGTCTCCTGGATGACCATCTTCAAGAAAGGCATTCTTTCTAGTGCGGCCAGATCGGGGGCTTTTTCGAACCCCAGGCTTTTAGAAAATGGGGTTAGCTCTAGCCACCACTCAACTTAGATAGGGGTTAATGAACGAACTGGGACCGTATTTCTGATCGTAGTTTGGCGTATACTTGGGGATGTCGTGCGAGTTGATAGATGGTCCAAGATACACCTATGACTGTGGGGTCCTAGAGGTTATGAGTAACACAGTAATTCAGTGTTGGGTAGAGAGTATCCTACCTTGCCTGCAAGCAGAAGAGCTAGCAAAAAGTCTTGCGTCGGCTGGAGGCAACATGAAGTGAGTAAAATAGAGTCTAGATGAGCATTATCGTTGAATTGCCTTTAGCCTACCGTGGTTTGTAGCGCTGCTTTTTCTGAGCTACCTTTAGAACTATTTGCAAATTTGATCAAGCTGGTGATATATTCATCGACATCCTTCTTAGCTTTTCTTGACATAAGCCAACCAACGATGCCCCCAATTGGTCTATACCACCCTCACTGTCAGTAAAAAATTGCTCAATGTTTATCATCACCTACCCAAGAAATAGGTGAAGCGTCCCTGCCAGACCAAGGATATGCTTAGCCCTGCGGAATTTTTCATATGCAACTACATCGGTGACCTTGTCCTGTCCTAGGAATCGATGCAGTGCGATATTCAATTGCAACCGGTCGAGCGCATCGTATACGTCGAGTCCATCGGTGTTTTGACTCGATAGAATGCCATCTACCATTTCTTGCACATGTATTTCTGTAATTTGAATGTCCGATTCTTTGATTCCGGCAATCTAGCATCAACTATTTAGATAAACAAACACAATTGAGGCAGTAGAAAGCTATACGTACATAAGTGCGAAGTTCTTTTCTTTTCATCCGCCAACGTTCCCCGTCCGCTATCACACAGGATGATATTAATCAGCCATATGAAAATCATGTATAGCACACACAATGTATACCGGTAAATATGGAGTCAGTCGCCAGGTATCCCAGGGTCTTATGGTTTGAGACGCCTTTGCCATAATCACGAAACTAAACCGAAGAGTATTTAAAATGACTCGGC
The DNA here is from genome assembly GCA_031010415.1 of Talaromyces nanjingensis. Classification (NCBI taxonomy): domain Eukaryota; kingdom Fungi; phylum Ascomycota; class Eurotiomycetes; order Eurotiales; family Trichocomaceae; genus Talaromyces; species Talaromyces nanjingensis. Next base: position 6,436,640 of record JARFPJ010000001.1, read on the forward strand.
ATAGATAGCGCAATCGGGGGGGATCCAAAGTATACCTGATTAGTGAAAATAGCCTTCAAGTTCTCGGGTTCCTCGGTCAGGATGAATCGAGTGCCAAAGATATTCATCTCGGCAGTATGACCGGGAACATTGAGAACATCGGTGATCCATTCCGTGAATCTCTTACATTTCAATTGGCGAAGAATAGTTGAAAGGGTCCTGATTCCTACAATCAGATTAGTTACATACCAAATGACTTTTGATCTGACTTGTCGCACCCAACGCTCCGCTTGGCTGGACATGGACAGGCGAATTTGTCTGTTGGCTTCTGGAGACACGATGTATGAGGATAAGGAATAGGGGAATAGCCAGAACAATTGATGACCAGATCATTGTAAATGCCCTTCTCTGTGCCAGCCGGTGATGACTAGTCGAGGTTGTAGCAAGAAGGAAGGAACTTGCATATAAAATACCGAAGAATCAGATCTATAAAGATACGTAATTAATACATACTTGAAATTTAGTCCATTACGGTACGTGTAATATAACCGGGCCGCTCCGAACCATACCCAGTACCCGTATTTCGTACTAAATTTGTAACGCTAGATGAAGATCTACCTCTAGTCTACTTATCACTTCGTCCAACTGCAGGCCCTCGTTGACAATACTCGAATATCCTGATATTGCAGTCTCTCATAGAAACATAAATTCTGTCCGAAGACCTTGTAGATCCAGGTCTGAGCTTCTGCGCTTGGTTCGGAAGCCCGAAGTACTACCGACAACATGTCTAGAAATACGTAACTTAAATCATACCGAAAACGAGACGGTCTCGGAATTGATCTCCGAGTTATGGGCGATTTCTTAGAATGTGGCTACTTGGCGCGTACATCAACCAGTATCTTACATGGATCTCGAGAGATCTTCAGTCCCTGTGCTACATCGGAGCAGGTTTGACAGCATGCATACTAAATAGTACTTGATTGCCAATGAGGGAGTAGGCGGAGACTGATCATCCTTAGAGCAACTTTTAATTTCGATATTGGCTTCCAAATCGATCCCTGCCATTGAGCATACATGTACCTGGATACGTACCACGTACCGAAAAATGGAACTTGGAGTATTGAAAGAATATCAATTTCGTACAATCCAGTCTGTTACTCCTATACTCGTTGCCACTTTCTTTCTAAATCGAAAGTCGTGAAATACAATGTTGGTCAATCCCCAGGCGACACTCCATACGGTGGATAGAGCACGAAGCACAAAATAGTCAGTATGTTCGGACTGATTTACCCAAAGCAGTTGCCATTTATGACATGATGCATATCACTATTTTTCGAGACTGGTTCCCTCCAAGGATGATTCAACTTTCAACTATTCTTGATTCCCTCGGGTTCTTAGGTACCTGTCGCCTTCTGTATACAACCAATTCATGGAGTCAAAATGAGTCGTTCATCATACCAATACACAATTCTCCCCTGGGACTACAAAAGCGTTGTACAATGGGCTCCCAAATTCATTGACTTTCGACTAAAAGCCCTGAAAGCAGCCCCATCTGAATTCTCGTCGTCCGTCGAGATCGAGTCCAGCATTTCCCTCCAAGAATGGGTGTCCATCCTCACTCAACCGGCTTTCCGTGTGGCACTGTGCGTTATGACGACTACCTCTGAGGAACGAAGTCCGGAAATCTGGTGCAATAAATGGGCGGGTGTCCTTCTTCTGTACGGACCATTATACGATCTGAACATTCAAGACAAAATCCTAGAGACGAGGTGGTACGTCGGCGGCGGATTCGTGTCGCCCGCGCACAGAGGCGGCAAAATCATCATTGACATATTCCACCACATTGTGCATCAAATCCAAGAAGTCTATCTAGGCAACGACTTACATCGTCGATATGGATTCAAAACTCTCAAGCTTGTCACACGAATCGAGGCTATCGTTCACGCCTCGGATGAGGTTAAGATGAAGTACTACGCTACAGCTGGCCTTCAAAAAACGCAAGTCATGACTGTAGCGGAATACGTTCGGTCTGGATGGGATTTTCCTATTACCGGCAAGGAAGACTTTGAGATTGCGGTGCTGGCACGAGTGGTGGAGAAGGCCAGTGCCATTACAGCTCGGTTGTGAGCTACTTTTGAATATGTATTGTATAGTTGAGTTGGTCGCGTCTGGTGCCGATCTTGACATAAGGCTTTTTTGTATGTCTCTTTACCGCGCTGTTTATTTACATAGGCGGTCAGTCATGCAGCTGATTATCTATTGATACGACAGACCTTGTAGTTGAAGATCTCCGCTAGTCCTCAACCGTATTGATGATATTAGCGGGTCACGGAGATGATATACGTACCGCAAACGTTCCTTGCATTTCAGTTTCTGCAATAATCAACCAGCGAGCTTGGAATGGACTGCCTTACGTCCGCACCTGACAAATGATATTGATCGCTCTCTTGTCCTACTTGACTGGTCATGCGTTCATGCAATCGTATTATACAAAAAGGCTTGGGAAGCCGACGTCTTTCATGAACCCCTTGCAGACACTCATCTGAAATCCTTCGCCGACATGTCTACACAAGCAACGAGTGTATCACTACGTAACGGAATACGAGATGCTGTAACTTATCGTATCGTATCGTAACGTAACGAGATCCAAGGTAGTGGAGCCGATCTAAAGTCTAACACTCTAACTCCACATTACCGTTCGCTGACCTTACCTCTTCTGGAAATTAGCCGAGAGGGTCTGGCCCTACAACAAAAGGGCACAGCCTGATGTAATGCCTTAAATAGATCATTAAGGTCATGAATACTTAAGTAGGCTGTCTATCAACGAGCAAACATAGGCAAGCATGTCGTTCCGTGCTCTAAAGCCTACCTACTGACTACCCAGGTTACTAGCTTACGCTCTACATGGGCCAACTCTATTTCAGATATCAATTGACTTGAATTAGTTATCGCTAAATTCAACGAACTCTATCCATGTCCGAATCGGTGCATATTGACACCATCATAAAAATGTAAAAAGACAAAATAATGGCCCAGCAAAGATGAAACGCAATCTCAAACGCCTTGTCATGGACATTAGAACATACAGGTAAGAGGGGAATCTGACAGAATAGGCCGTTTGAGATGAAAAGAAAGAAAAAAAGACAATCACTCGAAAAAAACCTGACAACCATGAATGTGAAAAAAGGTATCTTTGACTTGGGTCCACTAAAATAACTCCTTGGAACTCCCGCTGCGACCCAATCCTGAGAGATAGGCCTTATGATGGATTCGTCGAATTTATGTCCGAATCAGAACATGTCCGTTGGCGAAAAACACCTATCAGTGAGCTCTGGTCCGCTTGGCCGCGGGAGCAGGCGAATCAGTAAAAGGATCGGCTTCACGCTTTTTCGACACAGACACTTCGCCGGGCTGTGTTTTCTTGCGAGCCCAGACACTGAATGGACTGCTGCGTTTGTCAGTCTTCTTTGTCTCTGAAACAGCAGAATGGACGGGCTCTGTCTTATCGTCGTTGTGCACACGAATAGTACGAGTGCGTAGCGAACGTTTAGGTGTCGTCTCGAGCTCTGCTTCAGAATGAACAATGTCTGTGCTTTCAACGGAGTTGTCAGGCTCTTCGATATCGGTAGCAGCCTCTTCGTTCTCATTGACAGAGTCAGACTGCTTGGCTTCTAGTAATGGTGCAAAGAGACGGCGACCTTTGATGCCTGAGCGAGTCAAACGCGGGACATCGAGATTAACACTACTATCAAGCAAGTCTGGGCGAACGGCGAAGAAGCCCAATTCGTCTTCTTCGTTCTGTTCATCTTCAGAATCACTGCGTTGATAGTCGAACTTACGAAAGACCTTCTTTCCACGGCTAAAAAATCGTTAGCATGAAGATCGTTAATTTTCAAGAAGATGTAGCAACTTACAAGGTGTAGAGCATCCCATCAGTCCGTTTGACAGCTTCTTTGGGATCAATTTCTGGTGCCACATGACGAGAGCTGACACGCTGACGCTTAGCCTTGGGAGTTTCGCTATCAGAAGACATCTTGAGCTCTGGTTTGTTTAAAAATGGGTTGTCGAGGCTCTTGTTTGCCACAGGAATACGATCACGACTGTCTGTAAAGATTTCGATTGAGTAGCTGTTGCCAGTGGAATCTTCGTGGAAACTGTCGAGGGAAAATCCACTGGGTTTCTTTGTGCTTTTCGCGGGGCTCGAAGACGAGGCGTTGACAGGAAAGAGAGAACGTGCTGCGGCACCGAAACTACCAATCGACTTCTGATGGCGAGGAGTCTTTGCAGGGGTGGGCAAAAGAAACGAACGTCCTGAAAGAATTGCCGACCGCGAGAATTTATGTGCTGAGGCGCCTCCTGCACCGTCTGAAAGGTCTGAAAGTTCCAGATCCAAGGTCTCGTTGTGTAGTGACGCTTTTCCACTGACTGTCTTCTTGCGGGGAGAAAGAGTACTGGGAGGAGACAAAGTGTCGATTGCGTTGCGACGCGTGGATTTTTTGGGAGATGGTGGAGGAGGAGTTGTGTGCGCCTCGCTAGACCGTTGCCCTGCTAGTCGAGCAGATTGTCTTGTGGGATATGGATCGAAACTGTCGTAGCCAGCGCCATGTCTGGGTGCCCGTGGCTCGCGTAGCTCACGAAAGTCCGAAGGCGGAGGAGTGGTCGCCATTGCGATCACTTAATTCGAGAGCTTGAGGATATTCTGGTAACAATGTCTGCTGATAGTATGATGAGAGGTCGCTAAGATGGACAGTTGAATGTAAACAAGGGATTGTTGATTATCCCTCAAGCGCGCGTTCACGGTTGCCAAAATGCAAGAGTTGACAGGAGCAATTGAGATTGAGAGTAAGCAAGTCAGATAAGACGCGCCAAAAACAAAATATCGAGTAGATGAGACGTCTTCCAATTGTTGCAGTGCAAAAGGACAAAAAGAATGATGGGTAAGAGAGGAGGAAATGTTGTTGTTGATATGGAGAAAGACTGGGATGAAGTGCGGAATGCGTGGTTGTTGGCAGAAGGACCTCCAGCCACTCGCTTTAATTCGGGAGGCTGACACGCCCGCCTCTAGCCTGTTTGGGCTCCGCACCACGCCCAGCGAAATGAATATTCAGCGAGAACAAAGAAAACGAGATTAATATTTATGGCTTAGTATAACCGATGTAAAGTGTTGATAGTATTCTGTTATTTTTTTTGGGGGTTTTTTTTTTCCTTCGCGTAAATGTTGAGAGAATACAGTGTTGTACGTACAAATCTATGCTCAACGCTGATTGGCTAATCGCCGCCCGCAGACGATGCAGCCAATCTGCCCCGCCGAGTCGATTTTTCGATGTTTACTTCGACAACACATCAATTACGCGTTGTACATCAATTCATACTGAGTTCTATCATTGCCCAACACAATTGCTACGCATCTTACAATATAACCGCATCTGGCAGCAATGCCTATCCCGAGCGCGACCGAGGAGATGGAGAGATTGCAGCTATCGGATGAAGACACAGAAGAGCTATGGAACTCGCCCTCACAACGACGCACAAGACCAGTTCCCCAAAGAACACCAGCATCAGCAGACAGATTGGCAAACCAAGATACCAAACCCTCGCTCGACCAAGAAGAAGCTCGGGAACTCGCACTACGGAATGAATTACAGACTGTAAGAAACGTGAATCAAGCTGTTGAAGGTGTGCTGGAAAGTCTGGAACGAGCTAGAGGGAACATGGAGGTTTGTAATTTCTCCCGAAATATTGAATCTAATGGTAGCTGACAGACAGTAGACGGTATCACGCACAGTCGACTCGGCGTCAACACTACTCAACACATGGACCCGAATCCTAGCACAGACAGAACACAACCAAAGACTCCTCCTCAACCCCCAATGGCAAGGCGCCTCTCACGACATTGCCGAAATGGAAAGCGAAGCAGCAGCCAAACAACAAGCCGCCGAGCGAAGAGAACGGGAACTTCAAGAACGTCGCGAAGCAGCAGCACGAAAAGCGGAACAAGAAGAGAAAGCGCGAGCAGCTGCCACAACGGCGACGGGGCGAGGTCGAGGTGCAACGAGAGGAAGAGTAGTACGGGGAGGAGGACTGGGGAGGACGCCGAGTGTGTCTGCTCCAAAAAGTACTTCTACTGCTAGTACAACGAGAACGGCTCGACCAACTTCGGCGGCATCGACGCGACGGCCAGTCAGTGGGATTGCCCGTGGTTTGAGTGCCGCAACCCGTGGGCGTGGTAAACCTTAGACTATCTACTAATAAATAATTGATACCCGGCTGCAGCAACAAGCTACAGCTATGCATATAAATAGTTACACAATCATCGTAGTTCCTGTTCCTGTTCCTGAGAGTAAATAAAACGCGGAGCAATCTGACCAATCATTCACTCCGGACGCGTGGAAGTGGGGCATGTATATTAAGCTCCCCTATCTGTCTTAATTAATCTTATCAGCCAGGCAGCTCAGAATGCGACATCTCTCTTCTTCTTCTGTAGTCGCGTTTTGCAGTATAGGAGGATTCCGGTGATCCCAGACTCATTATACTCATCCTGAACGCAGCGACTACATAATATCCGTCAACATGAATTTCGCGCCATATCAAGACGAATCGCCGGAAGTCGAAAGAGCTCTCTCACCTCCACCACCATTCTCAACAGACCCAACAAATCGCACCAAATCACCCTCACAGAACCAATATAACAATAATAGACAACAACAGCAAAGATCAACACCACCACCATATCAAGCATCGCCCACATCTCATTTCTACAACCCATCAAACGGCGGATACGGGTATCAAGAAGCAGCATCGGCGTCATGGACAGATCCCGAAAGCCAACAACAGCACAATAATAGGGGCGGATATGGAGGCGCACGCGCAGACCTCGACGCGTTCGAGACGAGTTTGCCGTTAAGAGTTGATTATGAGGCTATGCTGGCCTATTTGTTACTGCCGCCGGCTGGAGGGGTGTTTTTATTGTTGTTTGAGCATAAGAGTGATTATGTTCGGTATGTTAACGAACCTTGAGAAGGAAGTGTGTGGGAATAGCCGGCTGATTTTGAGCAATAGATTCCATGCGTGGCAATCGAGCATGCTGTTTTGTGCTATATTCGTTCGTCTCCCAGTCTTATCCCACTCAAGCTTTGTGACTGACTTTCATCAGGTCTTACATCTCATTTTCTCCTGGTCAAGCATAATCTCCTGGCTGATGTTCATCGGTGATATTGTTCTCATCGCCTTTTTGAGTCTGCACGCTTATCAGGATGGTACGTTTATCCACACAATTCATGACTCGATAAGATATCAAACTGACTACTTGTATAGTTGACTCCCTCGATCATTACGAGGTCCCCATCTTCGGACGACTCGCGAATTCATTCGTGGATGATGAGTGAGATAACCTCGACTGATAATTCACTCTGCCGAATCTTTCTTTTCTACTCTGTCTTTGCCATGTACAGTCCTCGATGTCGAGGAGCTTTGAGCGTTGATTGCGCACAGTAGTTCGTTTTTGCTACATTTATACATATTTTAATGGTATTTGCATATACTAAATCATCAGGCATATCGGCTATTATTTTACGATTCCATATACATACATGAACTATGCTGTGGAAGCATTCATGTGTCTACTTTCGTATATAAGAGTCATTGTCAACTACGAGATATGTAGGATTAGTTACGACCACTTAAGCGTACTGATATATGAAAGGAAATGCAATCTTCGTTCAAACTAGTCATGATACGTATTTACATAAGAAAAACATAATCAGATTCAACCTCTATTAGAGGAATTTGACAGCACCAAACGGAAAATTGTTCAACATGATTAGAAACGGTGAAAAACAAGGGTAACGTGCTTGTTAGAAGGAAAATGAAAAAGGAAAACCAAAAATCGAAATCAAAAGAAAAAGAAAAAGTAGAAGGGTTTCAGGGGGAATAGAAGGAAAACAACAAAAATAGACGAAAAAAAGTCGCTCACAATATACATCTGGTCGATACCCATTCATCGACAGCTGAAAACATAGGAATTTGCATGGGTCATCGACAGATTCAAAAAGACGTTAGAAGATTAAAGCAGGCCGGGTCGGGTCAAGAATGAAAAAATAATGTGCAAGACACAACCCATTAAAGTTGCTCGTGTTGATGGTCAGTTTATACATTGTCGTTGAAAGTCGTTAGATGCTTTGAAGATAATTGCTTGGAACCAAGCCAGGATGACCTCGGCTTCCAGTCACTTCTGCTTCCCACCATCCATCATCTTGCAGGCGCAAAACCGCGAGGATGTCTCCCTTAGAAAATCCAAGCTCCTCAGGAATAGCGGCATTATAACTATACAGAGCGCGAGCTGCACGTGAAACTCCATTAGTAACCAAATATAAAACAAGCGTTATAGGATATAGACTTACCAAAATGCAAAATTGGACGACCATCACGGCTGAGGTGTCGACCAGGATCGGCAACGGTGATGCTCTTGCTGCGAGATCGTGATACTGAATCCGCACCATTGCCATAGTACATGGATTGCGGTCGGCCAGTATTCTGCCCTCCTCTTCCATTGTAGGAGTCGTAGCCGCCTCTGTATGACTCTACATGACCTCCGGAGAGTTGAAGCTCCATACCATTAGCACTAGCTGGGCGAGTCTCTTGTGCGAACGCTGGGCGTGGTGAAATTGGCCGAGCAGCTTCAACAGGGGATGCGTGTCGAGAATACTGTTGTGGCGAGTAACCACGATCACTGCCAGGGCGGTTGTTGGTAGTTGGAGACTGAGTGTTGCGAATGTTATAGTTCCTAGACTGATACGTTGTCGGAGCACGGCTTGCACTTCCTCCTTGAGCTCCAGCCCCAGAACTGTACTGATTGGCGCGTGTATCTACCGGTGCAGGTGCAGGCTGAGGGCTGGCACTTCGTCTGATTGTTGGGGCAGGAGACCGAGCACGAGGTATGTCTTGAGCCGGAGCATAGGCCCTAGTAGTAGTCCGCTGAGGATTTTGGGAGGCGATTGTTGGAGCGGGAGAACGAGCCCGGGGTAAATCTTGCACAGGAGCTGCCCTAGTAGAGGTACGTTGGGGTCCACCAAAGCTTGGAGCAGGAGATCGAGCCCGGGGCACTTCTTGAGCAGGAGCCTGGGGCCGTGTAGAGCTCTTTTGAGGACTGCTGGACCCGCCAAACACATTTTGAGCTTGGCCAACATACTTCTGAGTCGTTTTCTGCATTTGGGCCGAAGTAAACGCTGGCTGTGGCGCATCCAATCGCTTCGCGGGTTCATTGTAAGAAGGGGGTGGTGCATCAGCATTTCCAGTATTTCCATAAGTAGAACTAGTGGCAGATGGAGCGGGCGTTGCCAAACCATGATAGCGATCTGCTGAGACACGGCCTGCTGAAGGTTTCCCGACTCCTTTGAGGTCAGCAAGCGCTCTAGCAATCGGGTCAAGGTCGTCTTCCGGAGGCTGCGATGCTTGTGTTGGTTTTTTGTCTGGCGAAGCTACATCGAACACATTGTTTCCAATGTTCAGCTGAAAGTTCGCTCTAGGATCCACAGGCTCTGGACTAGTAGACCGTGGAGGCTCCGGTGACGGCTGCTTGTAGACAGGCTTGGTTGGGCTACGAGAGTAAGACTGCGACTGGCGGTCTTTGTCGTGGCGACTCTTTCGACGGAATGGGCTATTGCTGAAGAAGGCGCTTCGTTTCTTTTGAACTTGCTTTTCGGGAGTCATTCCTGCCATTGCAACACCGTTTGTTGGCTGTTTGACTGGTGACTGCTTGCCGCTGGGAGGCTCTTGGCTTGAGAATGATGTAGGGTTGGAAATGTCACTAGCGTTATCTTCTCGGCTAGAAGGCCTGTAGGCGCTGGTCGCCGAGCTACGCTCAGATGGAGGTCCAGTGCGGCAGAACATAGTCATACCGTCTGTTGGGTAGGAATTATGAGGCACATTTCCAATCTCACCATGCTGATTGGGATCATAGTTAGGTGGTAGTTGACCACCACGTCGAAGATCCAGCGGAGAGGGCTGCACAGGCTGTGGAGGTTGCGCAGGTTGAACAGGCTGGACGGGCTGTGCAGGCTGACTCTGCGGCATTGGTTGAGGGCTTGACCTCTGTGGAGTTATCGTTGCCTCTCGACTCTCTGTAGCGGTGAGATTAGGTAGGCCCATCTGAGCAGCCAACTCTGAGCTTGGGTCATGATGGGATTCGTAGGTTGAAGGCTGAGGCGAGGAGCTCCGGAAGGCAGGATTGATGGCTCTTTGAAACTGTGCCACAGAATAATTGTCTTCATCGGAAGCTTCTGAGCTGGTGTCATTGATGTCTCCGCGGGCAAAGTTGATAAACCTAGGTGCGTCTGGTATTTCTTGTCCAGTACCGCGGTCTTTGATAAAACTACCAATGTCTTTTTCGACCTCGCACCCCTCCAATGAAACACGAATCTTCTCACAGGACTAACCAATCTGTTAGCTATGCTTCTTGTCCACGAGGAGATAAATAAAACATACAGCATCATCGCTGACACAAACAGTTGAGGCAATATTTGCGTAAGCCCACAGACTGCTCTTTGTGAAATCGAGTCTTTCTTCTTCAAGGTCTTGGAATTTCTGTGCAAAATTTAGTCATCACTCGAACCCACACTATTGATCCTTGCTTACATCACAAGCCGCCTTCCATTCTTTATTCCAGCGACCGGTCGTCTCTTGAAGGACTTTCACTGCTGCCTCGTATTCATTGCTGTTTGAAGCAAGCTGGATTTGTGTCTTCTCAAGCTTTGCTTTATTCTTGCGCTCTTCCTGACCCATAACCATGTGACCTTGTGCTAGGTAGCCTTTGATTCGCAGACAGTCTTGCTCGTATCTATCTCTTGCCTATTTCCCCCCTTGTGTTAGCCAGGCGTGTCATATTCAGTAATGACCGTCAGTACCAACCTTGTTCACTGTATGTGTCTGTTGATTCTTGATCTTCAATAGCTTTTCAATGCTGTTCTGGACTATCTTTCGTCGTTCTTTCATACCACCGGCAAATGCTGCTAGTGGCTCTTCCAATTCACTTTTCATCTGCTGCGAGATGGCAGCATGTGCCTTTGCAATGGCTTCTGTCTCGCCTCGTACAACATCAAGAGAAACGCGTAAGGTACCGGTCTCATTCGAACCGAGGGACTTGCGACAGAGTGCGAGCAATTTTCGTGCGTATTCATCCTCAATTGCGGCGCGAGCTATGAACGTTAGGATTCGGGTAAGCTTCTCAGAGAGTATGTAGATAACTCACTATTATAGAAGGATTTTATTTCATCACATGTTACTTTTGCATTATGCATTCGTTCCAATAAAGGGATCACACCGGCGTCATCTTTGCCCCAGAAGTTGTTGGCAACTAGACATGACCATTAGTATTAAATATATCCAGGATGTGGGCTCATTCGACTTACAAGACATTGACACGGTCGGCCCATCCACCATGGTTCCAGGCATTTTGATTTGAATTCGTATCAATCTGAGTGTTTCAGTGTTTCTGAGCTTCGACCAGCGTGTGCTCGGGGTAACCCGCTAGGGAGACGTAAAATTCAAAAGGGAAAAACAAAAAGAAGGGACGATAGCTAGTAAATAGCCAATACTCAATAATAGAAGGTCGTTACAGTCGTTGCACACAGTGGTATCCAAGATCCAGTGTGTTGAAGAAGGGTAGGAAATAATCGAAAGGAGTAATGGAAGGGAGCACAAATTCGTGGGGAGCTCCAAAGTGTCAGTTGCCCTGGATGTTTACGGTGGGCGTCTCTCGGGGCAACCGCGATCGAGTGTCCAGCGTGGCTTCCCGAGTCCCACGCACTAGCCCCAATACGTACATAGGTCAATGACGTCGCTGATTCTTTGTTGTGTCACGTGATGAGATTCGACAGCAGCCTTGAAATTATGGCAACTACTCTGATGGAGTTACATGCTACATTTCTTCAGCGATCAACATAACTAATAATTGCTCGACAAAAAGAGTCTCAATACACCGAGCGCGCAGATATCAGTCCTATGTGTTTGTGGCAGCCTGAGCAGGGTAGCGCTCGCCAGCAGTCGTGAACTTGGCCAAAGTGGCATCAATCTCTGCCATTTCTTCATCTGTCATATCAATGACCAGACTATTCTCTGCTGCCCTCTCCGCCGTCGTCGCACCAGGGATTGGGATGATGGTCGGTATTCCCGGACGTCTCTGCAGTGCCCTAACCCAGTTGATCGCAAGCTGAGCCGGTGTACAACCCTTCTTTTGAGCCATCTGCTCGACCTGCGCGACAAGCTCCAGATTGATTTCAAAATTACCCGGTTGAAACCGAGGAAAGCGTCGCAACCTCGAGTCTGCTGGGATGTCGTCGATCTTTCTGATCTGGCCTGTCAACATGCCTCTGCCGATTGGCGAGTAGGCAACAAGTGGAATCCCATACTGGGCGCATGCGGCCGCAGCCCCATTTTCCAGCACCTCAGTCGAAAACCTTTCGCTGATTAGCATAAAATTCTATGAATGGTGCTCTCAATCACTAACATAGACAGTTCAACCTCAACGGCGGAGATCTTGGCGACCTTAACGGCCTCATGGATGGTCTCAGCACGCACTTCAGATAGAGATATTCCTCCGAGCTTGCCAGTTTGCATGTACTCCTTGTCCATGGTGCCGAAGGTAGTTTCAAGAGGCACGTTTGGATCCCGACGAGCAAATTCGAATAGGTCCAGCTTCTTGCGACCTTTCAGCTGAGCGAGACCGTCGTCAAGCGTTCTTCGGGTGTTATCAGGTGAACCGTCCGGTCGGCTAGTCTTGGGGTTCATTCCACCTTTGATACTAAGGACAGCCTTATCGGCATCCTCTGGGTATTTTCAAAGTATCGTTCTAAGAGCACGAGACTATTGTAGTCAGGCGTACCGTAGAACTCACCCCCGTTCCAAAAATTGCCTATCCAACGCTAGCTTTCGGTACGAAGAGAGTAGTAGACTAGATAGTCAAGTTTGGATTGCAATACGTACAACCGTTTTGAAGTGCGGTGCGCATGGCTTCGAAGGCTTGCTCTTGAGAGCATGGGTTAGCTCGCCATGTGAAACCCATGAGGCCGAAGCCAATAAGGCCTACTTCCTTTCCATTGATTGAAGGCATACTTGTCACAGAAGAGGCCGGCTGGCGAGTTTCGAACAGTGAAACAAATAAAAAGCGCTTTTGTTTTGGTGACTTTGCCTGGCGAATGATAGATCAATTGATCGTATTGGTGTGAATTGAGAAACGTTCTTGCGAGGCGATTTCCAGCCTTGACCGCTCCCGATATATATATTGAAGACTGGGATATTTTTCCAAGATCATCTTCCAAGCAAAGTACTAGACCTATAAACCTTGGAAGAAACCCGGCCAGACTTACATCAATCCCCTGATAGTCTGCGGGGTTCGGGTTCCTGGCCAGGTCAACTGGTACCACCTGCACCGGGGAGAGTAAGGATATTTCCAAATACTGAAGAATATCTCATAGATACCTAGGTACCCAATTCAACGTATCGAGCCACCTTGGGAACGGACGTCAACGGAGAAACAGCTTTATTCCGTTCTGTCAATACTACTTGCTCATCGGCTTTACGCTTCAATGCATCTTTATATCCGAACATTGAAAGCAAGCATCACTACCTAGGTACGGAATTCAATGTTCTGTATGGATTTCCAGAATTGTATGTCTCACAGAAAATCAAGTCTGGGGAGCTCTCTGTTTTCTTTTTTAGAAACAACAATAAGACATGAATTCCATAGAATCGGTCAACCATGTAGCTTGTATTTCCCGTGAACTCGCCATTTATGAGACTGTCGGCTCATCTACGATAGTTCGCAGTAGTACCCTACCTGCTTTACGCTGTCAATTTCATCATAGGGGGAAAACAGCGAAAAGATATTGCTACAGCAGATGATGTAGCTTGGAAAGTCATGGATGCTCTTACTAGCTAAAGGCGAACTATCGTAGATGAGGCCGGAAGTGCCACAGTCATCAATCTGGGAGACATTGAGTCATGGTCTGGGATAATCATCGCCGTTCGTTCTTCAATTGCTTCAAACTCAAACTCGTCATTGTTGTCAGAATCGTAATCCAGGTCATCAAGTGCGAGTCGCTCGCAGGTGAAATCTGGACTTTTGAAGTAGCCTTTCACCCACATGATCCAGGCATCGTCTTGGACACATATGCTGTTCCTGATTGACCGGGTGAAAAAGGAAGTCCAGTCACGACCATTGAAGTACGTAGTGGTATCATCAACGAGGTCATAGCGAGGTCTATCAGAACTATGCAATTACCTGGTCGACAGTATCGTACCGAGTTCTTGATTGATAGAAATCGATACCTTGTACTATCTCAGGTGTGGTTGGTCAGTTAACGACGCCTTTATCTTCTATCGCCATGACAAGTTGTCAAAAATTGTGGGAGTTTCAAAGAGAGAAGAAAGGGATAGCAATTTGTTAGACGTATCGAAAGTGCCTGTCGAAGTGCTGATGTCGACCTCGAGAAAAACAAGCGTGGACGGCACGTGACTCTGGGGAGCCGGCCCGATCGGGTTAGGCTGATCAGGCTCACCCTCCACTCACCAAGTTCTCGGGCTCTACCCTCTCGCTGCACAACCCAGGGACACTTCATCCAAATCTCACATCCCACTCACCCTTCCTGAGTCCTTCCAACACTTCAACCATAGTTGTGATTGGAGCTCTATATCCTTTCTCAATACGTTTCAATTCCTACTGTCCAGCTCTGCTGGATCTGGCAATCTCCCACAAAAGATACCGATCAAATTCTGTCCAACGGCCGTAGATCAAATGATCGCGTCTCCTAGATGACATTCCGTCCCCCTTCCCCTTCCGCCCAGTCATCGATTGCTTCTGGCACCGAGAAGTCTTCCTCTGTGAGGTCCGCGAGATCCCAACACTCAGTCTGGGGTGCTCCGAGCTCACATTCGGGTCAGCGTCGCGGCTTGACTCCGCTTTCGACTACCAACATATCGTCTTCGACCGCCCCTCCTTTATCATCTCCCTTTTCAGGTATCCTAAATTCGAGCATTCGCTCCACGCGAAAACCCCCGTCTCCAGCTACAACTCCGTCAGCTTTCAACTTCCAACATCCTGGCTCGCAGCCACTGTCGCATACTGCACATTCCTTGTCTTCTCCCCCAAAGTCCAGAGCTATCACTCCCTCTGCGGGCGCTCATCTGGCTAACTCTGCCAGTAACGCCTTAGGAGGAGGAGGAAGTGGGGGAGGCGGTGGATTGGGATCTTCAAGAGGTGTCAACTTCTCTCCGCTGCTCTCAGGTGTCAACTCTCCTACTGGGTTTGCATCGGACAAACCAGGCTCTGCCGTGAGCTCGAGTCAATCATCTCTTACAAAAATATCTATCGCTCAAGTTTTTCTGCTTCTAGACTCGATTACAGAAAAAGAAGGAAAGGAAAAGTGGGAAGTCAAAGCGGCGCAAATCTATAAAGTAAGTCATAACATTCATTTTTACTCTTCTTAGAAGGTGACTAACATCTCATTGCTTGTACTTCTAGCTTGTCGAATCCAACGGCATGGAGGTCTTTTCAAAATACTTCCGCCGCCTTCTCACAGGCAACGCGCCTCAAATTTTCCCTGGAATCAATAAGGTCGTTGAAAATGCGGGGAATTATCCACTTCTCGTTCAAGAGATGCAGAAGGTATCTCAAGACTTAGATCAAGCGCAGAAGATCGCAGAGACTATCGATACCTCAGAAGGCGATATTTTCCGTGACTTCGATCTTTCAACCTTCCTCGATCATTTTAAGCTTGATGCAATTGTCAAAGTGTCCCTTGCTCTAGCTTTCAAGTTTGCAAGCAGATCGGATTTGCGAGCAAAAGGTAAATAATCATACTTATCCGATCACATTCTTTGGCTAACAACTTCACAGCGGATGCGATTCTGACCAACACCGTACCTCATTTTCTACACAGCTTGTTGAACCCAACTGAAACAACAAAGGACTTCAGCGCCGCATATATCGGCCTTACCATCGAGCGGTTCATCTTGTTTCCTCCACGAAATTTCGATGACGAAGTGAAAAGCAGACTCGTCCAGGCAGCAACCATGCGCTATCGGAACCAAGGCCTTGAGCTCCCCTTGGACGTGTTCAACGCATTACAAATGTTTGATCTTGGCAGTTCCCGAATGGCTGTTATCCGGCAGCTACATTCTAGAGGGCCAAAGGCAACAGCATCTTTGGACGCCGTCAACGAAGTCATGGCGTCTTGTGGATCTGAGAGCTGGGGCGAAGAACATGTTGGAAATGCTTTGGTCTTTATGCTTCTATCGCAATACGGTCAATCCTATTCCTTGGAGAATTTTTTGCAAGCTGTCAAATCGCATTACTCCGATAAACCCATCAACTGGTCACTCGTCTTCCGGGTCTTTGACCGCGAGTCCTTGAGGATCACATCAGCACAATTTAACAAGCTTTATTCCGCATTGCTAAGCATCGCAAATGATGATGCTAGTCTCGATGTCCAGAGGTTATGGGGTGGCGACTGGAAGAACAGGCAAACCCAGATCTCGTTTCTTACGGCTTACCTCAATTCGCGTATCGATCCGTCTCAAATTCCCAACTTTCGTGCATCGTTTCCACAGGACTTGTTTGAAGATGCTCCTGATGCTGTGCGTACGCAGGCAGAGCTCGCCGAAAAGTCACCGATCCGGTCCGTCGATGCTATCAAGGCGATCTTTGACCTAGCCTTGTTTTCTCAGGCATCTTGGAATGCCCCAGAGAGCGCACCATTGATAAAAATCGTTCTTTCCCAGGACTTGCCAGTATTTTTGCTCTCCGCCCTGGCAGTTCCTCAACCGTGGACAGCTATCCAGCAAAGCCTTGTGTTGCGTACATTAGCCTTTTTCATCCTCAGACAGGAGGAAGGCTACCAACTTGCTTTGTACGGTGTATGGAAGCAAGATCGGCAATGGCTTGCAGAGCAACTTTTCACTATGTTCACACAAGATCCAACATCAACTGCAGCTATCTACGAAAACGCCGTCGAATACGGATGGTTGGAGTATCTTTTGAGTTTTGCAAATGGCCTTGCCCTCGACCTTGCCTCTTTGGCCCATCGTAAGGGTAATTTCGATCTCGAAGCATGGGTGAGAAACGCAGCTCAAAAAGGACAGATGGATATGGGCAGTCTACTATCCAAATTCCTTCGCATCAAGGCCGAGGACGAACTTCAAGCGCATCGGCCCGAGCAAGCTGGTCCACAGATGGTCAGCCTTGCTGTGAAGACCGTCTATACGTTACTCACAATATTGGAGGAGTATGTCGGAGACCGCGAGAACTTGACGCCTGTTCAACGTATTTGTGTTCAAACGTATCCTCGGCTTATCAATTACGGGGAAGGTTTTGATGATATCATTGATGCCAATGGTGAGAAAAGTAACGCCATTCCCAAAGCCATCGACGAAAAAATGCAAGAATTATTTGGCCGGATGTACCACGAGGAGCTTTCGCTTCGCGAGATGCTTGAACTCATGCGACGATACAAGACATCGAGAGACCCAGCAGAGCAAGATCTTTTCACTTGCATGGTTCATGGCCTGATTGACGAGTACCATTGTTACCATGAATATCCATTGGAGGCTTTGACGAAGACTGCTGTCATGTTTGGAGGAATCATTAATTTCCGGCTGATTGATGGCATCCCTCTCAAGGTTGGCCTAGGCATGATTCTGGAGGCTGTTCGTGATCATCAACCACATGATCCTATGTATAAGTTCGGTGTGGAGGCGATCGAACAACTAGTGAGTCGGTTGCCGGAATGGGTCGGATTCTGTCACCTTCTTCTACAAATCCCGAGTCTTCATGGCACCCCTATCTCCCAAAAAGCCGAGGAAGTCTTGATGGAGCAAGGCCATCAACCAGCAACTGAAACTGGCCCGGCTCGAGTGAACGGTGAGGGCGCCACAAATGGTAC
Source organism: Talaromyces nanjingensis (assembly GCA_031010415.1). Taxonomy (NCBI): domain Eukaryota; kingdom Fungi; phylum Ascomycota; class Eurotiomycetes; order Eurotiales; family Trichocomaceae; genus Talaromyces; species Talaromyces nanjingensis. The sequence goes on from JARFPJ010000001.1 coordinate 6,454,552, forward strand.
TCTGGAAGATACCGATTCCTCTCGCGTATTCCGCTCGTTGCATGTCGGCCCACCATTGCACCCTGAAATTTACCAAGACCCTGATGAGGAAGTTCAAGACAAGATCTTGTTTGTTCTGAATAACGTCTCAGAACAAAACATTGAAGACAAATTGCGAGACTTGAGAGATGTGCTAAGAGATGAACACTACCAATGGTTCGCTGCCTATCTTGTTGAGCAGCGTGCAAAGTTACAACCGAACTTTCAGCAGCTATACCTTGACCTTCTGGAACTCATTGGCAACCGAACACTCTGGGCAGAAGTCCTTCGTGAAACCTATGTCAGCTCTATACGTTTGTTGAATGCAGAAACCACTGTGAACTCGTCAACTGAACGTAGTCATTTGAAGAATCTTGGTGCTTGGTTAGGTTTATTGACTATCGCCAAAGACAAGCCTATCAAACACAAGAACATCTACTTCAAAGAACTGCTTATGGAAGGCTACGACAACCAGCGTCTGATGGTCGTTATCCCCTTCACTTGCAAGGTGCTGCTTCAAGCCGTCAAGTCAACAGTCTTCAAGCCACCAAATCCATGGCTGATGGACATTATCGGCCTCTTGATAGAGCTATATCATTATGCTGAGCTGAAGCTTAATCTCAAGTTTGAGATTGAAGTACTTTGCAAAGACCTCGACCTAGACCACAAGTCTATTGAGCCCGCCTCCGACATCCGGGATCGCTCACAGCAAGGCGAAGAAGTTATCTCGGCAGCTAACATACCAGAAGGTTTGGAAGTGTTCGAAGATATGACTTTAGGTGGCATCAACCCAGCTATTAGAACTGAGCGGTTGTCTCCTGCTGCTATCTTGTCAAGCCTCCCTAGCTTGGACAAAATCTTGGTATTTCCGTCTTCTGCAAGTAGCATGGTCGATCCAAGCATTTTACGCCAGATTGTTCATACTGCCGTCGAGCGTGCTATCGCCGAAATCATTACACCGGTTGTTGAACGATCAATCGCTATCGCCTCTATTTCAACGGTTCAGCTCATTTCAAAGGATTATGCAATGGAACCCGATGAAGAGAAGGTACGACATGCCGCAAGAACAATGGTACGACAGCTCGCAGGTAGCTTGGCTCTCGTAACATGCAAAGAACCGCTTAAAATGAGCATGACAAACTACATCCGGATGATTCAGCAGGAATACTCCGAACAACCCATGCCCGAAGGTCTCATTTTGATGTGTGTCAACGATAACCTTGACGCCGCTTGCGGCATTGTCGAGAAGGCTGCTGAAGAAAAGTCTGTACCTGAAATTGAAAAGATCATCGAACCACAGCTAGAGGCACGCCGTCGTCACCGAGCCGCCCGACCCAATGACCCTTTCATTGATCCTTCTTCAATGAATCGATGGGGAATGCTTATCCCTGAGCCTTACCGACAGATCCCTGGTGGATTGAACAAAGAGCAACTGGCAATCTACGAAGACTTCGCTCGGCAGACTAGAGGACCAGCTTCGAGCCATCTGCAAAACGCATCGACCGATTCTGGACGACAGTTACCTGATGTTCTTCAAGAATCTTACCCAGCAATTCCCAACCTCTCTACTCCCGCAGAGCCACCGGCAGTACCTCTTCAAGCGACACAGCCTCAACAAGATGGTCGCCTACCACAACCCTCTGCAGTTGCCGCACAATCTCAATTGAACGGTTTCCTCGAAAGTCAAAATCCTCGTGAAAAAGTGGAAATTCTCATCACAGGTCTTCAACAGGATGCTCGAAGCGCTTCAGAAGAACACATCAAGGACTTGGGACGAGACAGTGCTGTCATTCAAGACTATAATCAGATCTTGCGCACGATTATAAGTTCTCCCAATGGTGAAGATTTCGCCAGATTGACCTGTCTGAAGATTTGCACTAGTCTGTACTCTCAGACAGAGAGCCCCCTTGAGATCGAGGTTCTCGTTAGCTTGCTTGCCAAGATATGTGACATGTCCTCGATTGTGGCAAGATACACTTGGGCCATTCTCTCGGATGTCGACGACGAGCACATGTTCAACGTCCCAATTACCGTTGCTCTTATCGATGCCGGATTACTTGATCTCCGACGTGTAGATATGTTGCTTAACAAGCTGATTCTTCAGAAGAACAATAGCGCCTTGGATCTTTTGGCAAGCTTGATGGACCGTGTTCTATTCAACGATGAACCTTCGGCTTTGAGATCAGACTTCTCCGGCAGTCTTGAGGCAATGAACCAGTGGCTTGTCGAAGAGCCAAACCTTGCAGTTGCTGTTGACATTATTCGCAAGCTACGTGAGTCTGGAGTGTCAGAGGTTGTGAACCCTTACTTGAGCGACAAGGCGAGAGCCAAGCGTGACCAGATGGAGTATATCTTCAGCGAGTGGATTGGCGTCTATAAATTTGCTGGTGCTACAGATCGCACCTTCCAGTCATTCCTTAAGGATTTACACAACAGACAAGTGATGAACAGCCAAGAAGACTCGGCTTTGTTTTTCAGATTAAGCGTGGACATCTCGGTGGCGATGTTTGAACACGAGTCTCAAAACCCCAACGGCAGTCTTGATGAGGCATTCCTATATATCGACGCTCTTGCCAAGCTGGTTATACTCCTTGTTAAATTCCAGGGCGAAACCACTGGTGCAGTCAAGGGTTCCAAGCCAGCCTATCTTGATTCAGTTCTGTCTTTGTTGGTGCTGGTTCTCAATCACCATCAAGTCATGCGGGGCGATGCTTTCAACCAGCGAGTCTTTTTCAGGCTCTTTTCAAGCATTCTTTGCGAGTATTCCCTCTCTGGTCTTCATATGAGCGATCAGCACCAGGAGATGATGTTCGCGTTTGCCAGCCGATTCCTATCTCTCCAGCCCAAGTATGTTCCAACCTTTGTGTATGGTTGGTTGTCTCTTGTATCCCACCGTGTCTTCATGTCAGGCATGTTGAACATGCGTGATGAAGCGGTAAGTATTCCTTGCTCCGTTGAACAACCAAAATCACAACGACTAACAATATTCCAGGGCTGGGCACCATACTGCGAAATTATGCAGGTCCTCTTATCCTATATGGGCGAACAGTTGAAGCCAGGAAACGTCTCCTATGTTGCCAAGGATCTCTACAAGGGCGTGCTGAGAATTCTCCTCATCCTACACCACGACTTCCCAGAATTCGTAGCAGAAAATCACTTCCAATTCTGCAACGTGATTCCCGCCCACTGCGCACAGTTGCGCAACCTTATTCTCAGCGCTTACCCATCGTCTTTCCATAAGCTTCCGGATCCATTCCGCGAAGGATTAAAGTTGGACCGACTTCAGGAAATGCGGGAAGCTCCCAAGATCACAGGCGACATTGTCACACCCCTGCAAAAGGCAAATCTCAAGAGCGTGCTTGATACATCGTTCCAGAGCAATGCAGTCAGCGATAGTACTATTCAAGCGATTTGCGATGCTCTGTACAAACCAGCCGATAAAGAGACAGGCCTCTTCATGACCCCTATCCATGTTGATGTTGTTCTGATCAACGCGTTGGTTCTGTACATTGGTGAACAGGCTGTGGCATCTGGTGGATTGAAAGGTAACACACGTACTGCCTTTGAGGAATCCCCTCACTCAATGCTACTCGACAAGCTAGCCAAGGTCCTTGGTCCAGAGGCTCGGTACTACTTACTCAGCGCGATGGCAAATCAACTACGGTACCCCAATAGCCACACTTATTATTTCAGCTTTGCCATTCTCCAGCTATTCGGAATAGACTACGCTGAACAACAGGAGTCTGATATCCGTCAGCAGATCATCCGTGTCTTGCTGGAACGGCTTATTGTCCACCGGCCACACCCTTGGGGTCTGATCATTACTCTTCAGGAGCTGCTCCAGAACCGCAGCTACACATTCTTCAGACTGCCCTTTATCCAAGCAGCACCAGAGGTAAGTCAATTTAAATTCATAGTCAATTGTGGATCATGTTCTAATAGTCTCCAGATTGGTCGTCTCTTTGACGCTCTTCTTCAACATATCCAGCAGCAGAGCCCTCGCGTTCTGTCTTAATTCGTTTAATACCGTACATGACCTCATCTTTTGGGAAGTTGATGACTGGTTCACGAATCTCATATCATTTCTTCTACGGCGTTTGGTGGGAAAAGGCCTTCATTATTCTTGCGTCTGATTTACTCATGTTTTTCCTCCCTTCTCATCTGTTCATTTTCATGGCGAATCGGGTCTTCATTTAACGTGGAAACGTCCTCTGGCAAAAGAAACAGAACACCAATACAGCATGATTGCAGCAACTTGCAATGAATGGATCGGGTGTTTGACTTGCCTTTTTTCTTTCATGTGACTTAGGGTTGTCTTTTGATCATTGGGGTCTCTATAGATGGGGCCTGTCCTGGGAGATTGTGTTGTGTAAAATTGCATGGGCGTCGTCTCTTATTTTACATGTATTATAGTTAATAGGATTTCTTGACTTGATAATCATATACTTAATGTCATACACTCTGAAATAATCTGTATAATCTTTAGTTGTAAATATTCAGAGTGGTCATTCATTCAATCTGTAAATTGCATGTGATCGCTCTTCCTGGTTTAGTCTTGTTTCTCCGGTGACATCACATTCTTTAGGTACGCGCTGCCAGACGAGACCTAAACCACGACGAAGCACAGATCTCGACTTGCCTTCGGATCAAATGACAGACAACAATGAGTGACAAGGGGAATTATTCCGATGAAGAGGACGAATATGAAGAGGAGGAATCAATAGTATGGAGAACAGCGGTGCGTGGTATTCCTCTCAAGCTGATTCCAAGCAAGGCAAAACTGACCAGTGGGAACAGAGAATCGTATTTACACCCTTTCGCGCTTTATTCTCCAGAGAAGCTCGAAAGACATATCTAGGAGCTATACTATTTCTTAGCACATCTATTGCGCTGTTCTGCGTGGCTGCGGTGGCTTATTGGATGTTCTATCTCAACTATGTTCCTCAGATTGGGCTGACGCGTGTTGTGCATCTCCAGTTTGGGTAAGCTGATTGCCTTCTTTGAATTTCGGCATGCTGAGCAAAATACTAGAAGCGATGAACACCCCTGGGGAGTCACGAGTCTTGGGTCAGATCTCGCATCTCTCCAACAGTACGACGTGAGCGTGACATTAAAGCTACCACGGACTCCAGCGAATCTTGCCACAGGCAATTTCATGCTTGACCTAACACTACATTCTCCCCCTCAAACCTCCATCGTGGGCACAAATACTTCTACCACACTGATCGCGCATTCAAGACGGCCAGCCATTCTTACATATACCTCTCCGCTCGTGAATACAGCGCATACCCTCTCCCGTATGCCGCTCTACCTAATTGGCTGGCGTGAGGCAGAGACCTTGGAGGTGCCTATGTTCGAGAATCTTGAATTTGCGCGTGGCTGGCGCAATGTGCCTGCCAGTCTGAGGCTGGAGATCCAGAGCCGTGAGCAGATGCAAGTATACGGTGTGGAGGTCAATTTTAGGGCCAAGTTTAGAGGGTTAAGGTTGGTTACTATCTTTCTGCAAAAACTTGGTCGCGTGCGTGTTCATGGACTAACTCGCGAGTAGATGGTTAATGTACAGGTGGAGACTCCTATCATTCTTCGCTTTTACGTCTATGTTCTGGTCCGTCTCCATGATATCGAGCAGTGTCGTATGGCTGCTAGTCTCACAATATTTGGGCTCATCGGCACACGACGACCAGCGCATCAAGAAAGAAGACGACACGGAAGATAATGACAGGGCCATCAAAAAGGAGTCTAGCAGAAGGGACGACGACATAGTGAAGCAAGAGGAGATTGAAGAGACAACGAATATCCCTCCACTTGGTACCCAATCTGGCAACGAAGCGGAGGGTGTGGAATCAATCAGGCGCATCCACGACAGCAGTGATTCAGGGCGGGGAACAGCATTCGATGGTCATGATACCCTTGCCGCTCAGCGTCGTCGAAGCCATTTGTCTGAGTAGCATCGTGATATTTTTTACACTGCATGTTAGACGCCAATTCCATTTTCTCACCTTCCAAAATGATACTTGTAAAAGCTGCCCAATGACTCGGCTCCGGAAAGGGACATATTTTAAGCATGAATTCCCTTGAATGAGTCAGTCGAAAAAGAAAAGTGAGGCGATGCGGGGAGTGTATGTAATCTGACGTTATTTGAGAGGGGAAAATCTTCATCCGCAGTTTTCTTTTCTTTCCTCCGCATCTCTCGTCAAGAACATCCCAGAACTCACAATGCATGTCCTAGTAAGTGTCTATCACAATAATATTCTAATGCTTCTCTCGAGGCTACCGTCTACAATCAGATTGTTCAATCAATGGTCTTTGTTCGTTCGAGAATGTCTGCTAACAGCTCAATTACCCCGCGGTGCAGGTAACAAACGACGACGGTCCACCGTCCAACCAGTCCTCTCCATACGTTCACTCCCTCGTCCATTCCCTCCAAAGCGCCGGTCATACAGTATCAGTGATACTCCCAAACCAACAACGGTCATGGATTGGCAAAGCGCATATTGTCGGCGCATCCGTGAAGCCAACATATTTCCGCCCGGGAACTCTTCACCACGACGACGGAACCATCCACCCTCTCCCCCGAGGCAGTGAAGAAGGCGACGACGAAGAAGGCGACGAATGGGTATTAATTGACTCTACACCCGCAAGTTGCGTTCAAATCGGATTATATCACTTCTTCCAGGACCGAGGGCCAATTGATATCGTTGTCTCGGGGCCGAATTACGGCAGAAATACTACGGCTGTTTTCGCGTTGTCGAGCGGTACAATAGGAGGCGCAATGGAAGCTGCAGTTAGTGGAAAGAAGTCTATTGCTCTGTCATATGCCTTCACATCTAGACACCATGATCCGGTGGTTATTGATGAAGCCTCGAAACATTCCGTGAAATTGATTGAATATTTACACGCCAATTGGGACGATGCGGTTGATGTATACACGGTTAATGTGCCCCTCGAACCTGGTATTAGCAAGGCTAAGGTCGTATATACGCATATGCTTCACAACCAATGGTCGAGTGGCAGCTGCTTTGAGGCCATTGATGCATCTGCCTCGGGTGATGAACCGGGTCTCCAGGAGCACAGTCTACGAGAAGGAAGCGAAGGCCAATTACAAGATGGCGGTCCCCCTATCTCGAATAAGAAAACGGGATTGCAGCATAAGCACTTTAAGTGGGCTCCTAAGTTGACTGATGTATATCGGAGTGTGGAAGAGAGCAAGGACGGAAATGATGGCTGGACAGTTAAAGAGGGGATGACGAGGTATGTTGCTCAGAATATTCTGGACAGTTCATCTCGCTAATGAGCACGTCTGCAGTGTCACTCCGCTTAGGGCAAATTTTATGCATGCAGCTGGCATCCAGGGAGAAATCAAGCTAGGGTAAGTGGACATTGATACAAACATGACAACAACAAGGCGATTTGGGGAGGCCCTAGACATAGAGTTATAGACTTATCTCACTTGCATCATGTCTTGCCCGGAGTGATTGTATTTTTCTGATTTTATTTCTATAGAACCAGAAAGAATGATAACTTCGACTTTTACTGCATTCTTAATTACGAAGATAAATACGTCCAGCCTTTGCTTGAACAACTTTTCGACAAACTCGCGAGCAATAACTGCTGCAAAATCATCAAGTCTATCGCAGACCTGCCCGACCCTTCACAACCGCTATTGCAGTACCGAGCCTACGAAGAGATTGATTTCGACCATATCATGTCGCATCCATCCACGTCATTGGCAAATTCTTTCATTATCCGCAAAGCCCTTATCAGAAAGCACTACCTCTCTACTACGATCGCCAACTGGGTTTCGAAGTATCCCGACAGTATCTTGAAGGACCATTTCAAACCAGCGTTTGATTTTGAGCTAGACTTTGCAGAGTTTCTTGACGAAGCGTTGCTGGAGGCGTATGAGTTACGCGAGAGCTTGGATCAGAATGAGTCAAGACCAGATGACGAGAAGGAATGGTGGATCTTGAAACCGGGAATGAGTGATCGTGGACAGGGTATCCGTCTCTTCAACAGTGAAGCTCAGCTTCAGGCAATATTCGAAGAGTGGGATGTCGAGGAATCAGACGAAGAAGATGAGGAAGGAAATGGTGAAGACGCACAGGATGAATCAGGCTCAAGACTCAATCCGAATAATGAACAAGGCGTTGTTACATCGCAGCTCCGACACTTCATCGCTCAACCATACATACATCCGCCCCTACTTTTGCCCTCGGCTTCCGGGAGAAAGTTCCATATTCGTACTTATGTCCTTGCAGTCGGATCCCTCAAAGTGTATGTCTTCAAGGAAATGCTTGCCCTGTTTGCCGAGAAGCCCTACAAGGCTCCATGGGAGGAAGACGATGAGATTCGAGATTTGAGCCGACACTTGACAAACACTTGCCTTCAAGAGAACGGTAGCTCTACCGAAGGCACCGTCCGACGATATTGGTCACTGGATGATGAAATTCCTGGGTTGGAGTCCGGTTGGAAAGACAAGGTGTTTGATCAAATATGCGCAGTCACTGGGGAGACATTTGAGGCTGCTTCTCGGGGGATGCTCGTACACTTCCAGACACTACCTAATGCTTTCGAACTTTTTGGCCTGGACTACCTAGTAGATGCCACAGGAAATGCCTGGCTCCTCGAGGTAAATGCCTTCCCGGATTTTGGACAAACTGGTGACGATCTCAAACACGCGGTGGTCGGTCGCCTGTTTGAGGCTACAATCAACGTTGCCATCAAACCATTCTTCGATAAATCACCTGCAACAGACCCGGATTTGAGACTCGTCACCGACCTAGATCTTGGTCGGAAGGCATGAGCACCAATGACTCACCCCAACAATGACAGGGGGCGGTCAGGGAAGAAGCAAAAGGGTTACACACGCACAGCCTTGTGAGTCAGACCTGGACGTTGATCCAATCAATTCAATTGAACATATTAGCTGTACGTTATCTGCACTATACAAACCCTAATCAACAGCGACCGACAAGGGTTATGCACATTCAGTCACACTGAGGGTTTAACAAACCCTTCTTCACACTTGCCATCCAGCCTGAGCAGTGCTTCCTGTATAAAACCACCAGTGCCAGTACCATTTAGAATGAAATAAAAAAAAAAATGAAAGACGGGAAAGACCGACAATTTGCCGCTTTCTGAGAAGTCGCTGGGTGCTGCCTGCTCTCTTTCCTTTTTGGTCGAGGGCAACTTCCTTCCATCCTTCCTTACTTCGTCTCTGCCGTCTCTCTCCCTTTTCTTTTGCTTCGTTCTTCATTTTCACAATTCCTTACATTTGCATTTTCTCATCGCTACAGCAAAGCTTACAGTGTTTATGCGTCAAATGGAATGGTCGAATCCTATCCAACCTCGTGAGATTCATCTACAACATGTCTTCCCCTTACACAACGACGGATTGGCGAGTCCGCGCAATCGAGGGCGTGCAATTATCTCTCCCCCCTTTGACCGGTTTATCCTATATTGTAGCATCTACTGTGCAATGCCTCATATCCCAAGATCGAAACTCACGACCAGTACGCTTACGACGAGCGGTCAACAATACTATCCTAGCTTTGATGGTAGTTATTCTCACCTCTTACTGCCTCAGCGCTGCACTGTTATCCTATGAAGCTTTCGACGTCAGACGGCAGACTCCCGAAGATTCCATCCTCTTCTCACTTTGGTCGATATTGTTATGGGCTTTCTTGACTGCTCGGTTTGCCACCGGTAGTCCTAGACTCGGATATCCCTTATGGAACTGTTGGATTGTTTACTTGGCTGGAGAGTCGGCTCTCCTCGGTCTTCAGTTATCAGCTCATTTGCCAATTCATGGGAGTATATTTGCTCTGCAAGTCGTCCGTCCGGTGGCCTTGTCAATGCTCTGTGGCCTGGTATTAGTGCGACCCTTCAACAAACGCAAGACAGGGAGCTATGGGCAAGATGATTGTAGCAGCGAAGAGAATCGTCCTCTGTTGCACGGCTTCCAGAGTGATGCATCTTATTCAACAGTCAGTAATTCTGATTCAAGCACCAGCGAGTCAAGTCAAGATACGACCTCCAAGGAAGATATATCGACCTTATCGCAGAGCTTGGAAGTGTTCAAGTTCGCCGTTCCTCTGTTATGGCCGAAGCGCCGACTTGGACTACAATTATTGGCCATAGGTGTTGGTCTTTGCCTGCTTGTTGAACGTCTGCTTGTGGTCTACGTTCCTATTCAACTGGGTATGATTACCAACACTCTGACTCGGGAGAAAACCCTACCGTGGCAACAGATTACAATCTTTGTTCTCCTGAGACTGCTCGAATCAAGCGGTGGAGTTTCAGCTCTCAGAACGTATATGTGGCTGCCACTGGAACAGTATACTTACCAGCGGATAACAGTAACTGGCTTCAATCAAGTCATGGATCTTTCGTGCGACTTTCACGACGACAAAAGCTCGGGTTCAGTGTGGCATGCGATCAACCGTGGAATAATCGTTCAGAATGTGGTTCGCAAGGTGCTCTTTCAATTTGTACCGATGATTTCTGACCTCTTGATTGCGATAACTGTGCTACACGTCACATTCGGCCCATATATGGGCCTGATCACTGCGGCGATGATAGGCCTTTTCCTATGGTCTTCTAGCGCTATAGCAAAACTGCAAAAAGCAAATCGCAAGAGATACATCACGTCTATCAGGAAGGAAGTCAATACCCGCTGTGAGGCAACGAATAACTGGCTCACTGCCACGTATTTCAACAGGATCGAATATGAAAAGCATCGTCATTCTTCTGCAGTCAATGATCGTCTCGGCTCTGAATTATCCGTTCGTCGATGGTTGCGTACGGAGAACTTTGTGCAATCATTGATCCTATCACTGGGGTTGACATGTGCATGTTTCATAGCTATCTATCAAGTCTCAAACGGCACGAAACCAGTTGGAAGCTTTGTCATGCTGCTTGGTTATTGGGCTCAGCTCTCCAGCCCACTTGAATTATTCTCCAACGGGCTTACTTCTATCACACTCGACTTGGTAGATGCCGAGGAATTCATGGCTCTCTTGAGGAAGGCACCGTCCATTACAGATAGACCCGGCACGAGTGAACTACGAGCTCAAACAGGCGTTATCAGCTTTAACGATGTGTCATTTTCTTATGATAAAAAGCGTCAGGTGCTCAATGGGATCACATTCGAGGCCCAGCCAGGACAAACAGTGGCATTGGTTGGAGAAACAGGCAGCGGCAAGTCAACTACCTTGAAGCTATTACTTCGCCTCTATGATCCGGATTGTGGGTCTATTCAGATCGATGGTCAAAATATTTCGGATGTTTCACTTCAAAGTCTACGAGATACCGTCGGTGTGGTCCCGCAAGACCCTGCGCTTTTTAACGATACTCTGTTCAGCAACTTGAAATATGCAAATCAATCCGCTACTGTTGAGGACATTCATCGTGCGTGCGCAGCGGTCAGACTTCATGAACGTTTTCTTGGCTTTCCAGATGGCTATGAAACCATCGTCGGTGAAAGAGGCATCAAGCTTTCTGGAGGGGAACTTCAGCGTGTAGCAATAGCCCGGGTGCTACTCAAGGATCCCAGTTTTGTGTTGTTGGACGAAGCAACAAGCTCTGTAGACAGCGAGACCGAAGCGCACATCCAACACAGCCTAGCTCAACTTACAACAGGAAGGACGACATTGGTGATAGCACATCGCCTATCGACAATCATCAAGGCAGATCTGATACTTGTGCTCAAAGACGGATGTATTGTCGAACGAGGAACCCATCAAAGCTTAATCAAGCAGAATGGCTACTATTCCCGGCTGTGGAAGCAGCAGGCCGGCCTTGATACGAAGACAAACGGATCAGCCTTGAAGCCCGAGGCCCCTGAATTTGTTCCTATGGGGATGATGAAATGAGGTGAATTGACGAAAAGGGAGTGATGAAAGGTACCAGCTTTATTTGGAAGGTATATTGATAGATGGCTGAATGTCGATAACTTTGTATGTGTTAGATAGAGCACCTTTTACTTGGTTGGATCATATACAACGACAATTATGTTTTTGACCACCAAGAGGCTTCAACAAAGCTCGCTGCTTGATTAGCAAATCACTACAACCCCTACTAGGATGTGTACACATTCGATCATGTCTATATAGCTGTATAGATCCAATACTTCATTAGGCAAAATGAGAAATCGCACTCACAGAATACCAAGCCATTCCAAAGACACTAGACACTAGGGTCACCCAAACAAGCTTGCATGTTCGTCGAAAGACCCTTTCTGACGACTAACCAAATCGCTGCTTAGCCAAAGCCTTCAACCACCCCATCGTCTCCTCCTCCTTCTTCTTATACTCCGCCAACCGTTCCTCCCTCTCCGCCTTTCTCGCCATCAGAATCTCTTCCCGACGAATTTCGCGCTCATTCTTCTTCCTCGCTTCTTGTTCCTTTGCTCGTTTCAGCGCAGATAAATCATCGTCGCCGCCACCACCCATCAGTTCTGAGTCCGGCGCAGCATCCATTGTCGGAGAACCCCCGCGGCGGCCGGATGCGAATTCACGGTTCGCGGCTGCTTTTTCCCGTTTCTTCTCCATTTTGCGTTCGTGGGTCCCTGGCTCGGCGCGAGGGGCAACTTCGTCTTCGAAGGCGCGGAGATGGGTTTTGTGGGATGAGGTTTCGTGTTTGTATTGAGCGCGGGATTCTGAGCGAGCTGCTTCGGCATCCGCGCGAGCTTGTTCTATTTCAACTGTTAGTAAAAAGAAGTAGTATAGAATGGACCAGAAAGATACGTACCGCGCCGGAGTTCTAAATCTTGTATATTCGGTATAGTAGGTCCAGATAGAGGTCCCCTGGACGCCACAGCTCCGCTAGGAAGCTTAGGTCCATAATCATCTTCATCATCGTCATTTTCTGCCATGGGTATATAATCTTTTTTGTTCGGCATGGTATCGTTATCGCCGAGTTGTCCGAATTGGTCCGAGCCTTTGACCATTTCCTTCTTGTGAGCGACTCGTATATCGTTCAAGCTACCCTTGGCCTTCTCGAATGTCGCAGGGTCATACCACCCTTCGGCGAGTTCTCCACGGTTCCTGATATGTTAGCCGATGCTGTATATCAAAGATTGGGTTTCCCGACGTTATGGAGGCAGAATGCTCATACTTACCATTTTTTGATAAAGCTTTTCCACCTTCCCATGACTTCCTGTTCATCCATGTCCTCAATCACCAATCCCTTTTGTATATCCAGGTACATCGCAAACATGGGTTCTAATTGCGATAAATCGCGTTTCGATAATTGTCTTGCATTGTACGGCAAAACAGGCGGTGCGGCGGATACGGGAGAAAGCTCTTTGCGCTCGCGGTGGTGATGACGTTTCCGTTCTCGATGTTTGCCGCCATGTTTTGAGTCGTGCGCAGGTGATCGCGAACTTCGGTGATGATGTCTGCGACTGGGACTGCGGTCCCTATAGTGATCACGTTTGCTAGAACCGGGCCTCGCGGGCGACACAGACCGAGTGTGAGATCTATGCCCGCGTTGACGCTCCGCGATGCGCTCTCCGTGGGATTCGCGGTCCATAGCGCCGTCTTTTAATAAGCTGTTTGATAGGAGACTCGGGGCTTATCTCTCTCGAGGTCGGACTTATAGAACTCAGAATGATGTTTCTGTTGCGTCGCTGGAGTGGTTCGCGTCGCTCGCGTATAAGCCGTCTTCGACGCCGCAATAGAAATTGTTGGGTTGTGGATACGCCTGCTGTCGCTGCTGCTATGGCGGCACCAGTTGCAACTTGTGTCAATATCTGAGCAACACTAGTTGCGAAGTTATCAAGTTCTGACATGTTGACAGCTACATCTCAAGGAAATTCATTCTCCAAGCTTGAAAGTCATGCATGCCAAGCAACCCCGGAACTAATCCGTATACGTACTAACTTGAATCTAGACCCGCCGCTGTGGTGGCCAATGACATTACTCAATGTTTCCTAAGCTCGTTCGGGGTCTCAATGTTGATATGTTCAGAAGCCTTGTAATACTTAGGTACAGAGTAAGGGGGGAGTAATATTTAAGCAATTCAAACTTGCTATATGGAAAGAAAGAACACTGCCCTATATATAAAATACAATGAAGAAATTATACCCATGACGTGAGCTCCGCTTAGCTGCTCTGTGATTCCTCAACAGTTGCAGATGGGGCTGGCTGAGAAGGGGTCTTCGACCTGTTCGCGGCAGCCATTTGCCAGGCAGGAATTGAAGCAGATTTGCCTAGCTGAGACAGAGGGTTGGTAGAAGCTGGTGAGCTAGAAGGTTGGCTGTTAGAAGCAGCAGGAATAGGAGCGGTGTTTGTAGATGGTGTTGCTGCAGGGATGGCGGTTGCTGGAGATGATGCGGGCTCGGGAGTAGCAGTCGATCCCAGTGGCCGTCCTGTAACCGGTGTGGTAGCGGGGCTGCCAGCACTGAGGCGATTGTTCAACAGAGTCTTTAAGCTTCGGAGTTCTGTGCCGAGTTCCTTGAGTCTGCCTTCATTTCCTTCCCTTGCACCTTCCAATGCTTTGGGGATGCTATCCTTCAAGTTCTTGACTTCGTCGCTTATTCGGCGAGTTTCGTCATCGCGCCGGCGAGTGGAAGATTTTAATTCTGACAGTACACTCTCAACTTCACGGAGAGCAGCATCCAAACGTTCTGTTCTGGCTTCCTCTGCCGATTTCAAAGCTGCCGTGTCCGTAGATAGCTGATCAATCAAGGCAAACGCGCGAGCGAATTCCTCGTCAATGCTTTGTTTGTCTTGTTCTAACTGCGGAGGAGTAGGAGGCGCTATTATAGGCACTACATATCTCTGTGATCGGAGTTAGCGTGAGGGGGGAATAACCGCACTGTTTCGTGAACTTACCTTGGCTAGGACATATAATCCATAACCGACTCCTCCTGTTATTGTTGCCATAATAAACCAGTCCCGCCAGTCCCTCCTAGGAACCCTATACATTCGTTAATATCTATACCACAAAAGTATAGAGTGACAGTGTTTCTTACTCAGGCGGAGGCTGCCATTGACCGTATGGACCAGGACCGTAGCCGGGCTGGGGAGCTGTTGGCCGATAAATAGGTTGTTGCTGCTGAGCATATCCTACAGGTGTCGCGGTTGTCGTAGTGGTTGTTTGTACCGACTCTTCACCTGCCCGTGCGATAGCAATGTCTATTTCTTCTTGTGTGAGATTTTTTGATTGTAGGAAAGCGACTCGTTTCTCCAGCGGCGAGGATGCGACAGATGGATCCTGAAGGACTGAGTAGGGTTAGCTCGTGTTACTGTTGAGATTCATCGAGATGGCTTTCAATTCGGACATACAGGTAATCTACACCATCAAGTTAGTTATGCGCCCAAAGAAGCGAAGCAATGATAATAACTCACAGCCGAGGAGATGAGCTCCTCGCGAGGAGCCATTTCGGCGAATGTTTAGCGATCAAGATCCAATGTATCTGCTCGCCTGTCGACAATATGCGACAACTGATCTATTTGTATTTACACAAGTCCCGCCAGCAAATCTTGAGCTCAAAAAAGGAGGGTAGGTTGTTTGCTGATTTGTAGATGTCGAGTAGGTTGTAGAAGGCAGTTGCCGAACGGCGAAGGTAGAGTGTCCGTGCTGGACCTCGGAAGTTGCGCATGAGATCGCGCTAAACCATTTCCAGCGAGCCACCCGCAGATGGCACGTGATGCTTCGCGACTCTTGGCGGCACGCTTTGTTTTGGTCGCCCACCGCCTGCCGTTCCTGTCAACTTTGCCAAGGAAACGTCCCTCCTGCCTTTTGTTTACTTTCCGTTAAAGTTGGCGCATTTTTGTGTTGGGCTGCGATTACCTCGCGATACATCCTCGACAACGCGCGCATACAACCGCCCTCTCTTTTGGCTTACCAATTCTTGCTCAGAACGTATAACCTGATCTGTACAAATTTTTGAATTCTTTGGCAACAAACCAGCGGCCTTTCTGGTCGGGAAGGGAATAGCATCATGTCGCAAGACACGGGTTTGTTCAGCATCAAGCGGCCTCGCGAGGTAAGAAGAGCAATTCCAATCGCCTGCATGCCCTAGATTATACAGCGTTTATATCCGTTCCATAAGATACAGCTAACATTGCCAAAGACTCTGGCAAGTGTACAGAACTTCTCCGCCTTGCCTCAGCCATCATCTGCGCTGAAACGCACAAGCATGATTGGCAGTCACCAGAATCCTCCATATACATCTCAGCATTCGCGGTCGACGTCACTTTTTAATTCACACGGTCGACCTCAACAGCCAAATTTCCAGCGTTCGTCCTCGGGTGCCAGCTTTGGGCCTGAGGCTGGTCTCTCAACCGTCAGACGATCTGTTTCCAACAACCTCTTTCAAAACACTGCCGTTGGACGACTCAGCTATGCGCCAAATTCATTCCCTACAAGCAGCGCTTCGCAGCACAATCTACAACGAAGGAGCAGCGTCTTTTCTCGGCCATCTATGGCCGGAGGGCCCATGGCACATCAGTCATTCTTCACACAGGGACCCGTTCCCGCCGGAGCTCCAAAAGACCCGCGACCGCTCAGGGACCGATCGTTTCAAGCACGAATTGGTCAAGAACTTCTAGAATATCTAACACACAACAATTTTGAGTTGGAAATGAAACACTCCTTGGGTCAGAACTCGCTAAAATCTCCAACACAAAAAGATTTCACCAACATCTTCCAATGGCTGTACCGCCGAATTGATCCCAGTTACAAGTTCCAAAAGAGCATCGAGGCCGAAGTGCCTCCTATTTTGAAACAGCTACGCTATCCGTATGAAAAAAACATAACCAAATCTCAAATCGCTGCAGTTGGTGGTCAGAATTGGTCGACCTTCTTAGGAATGCTTCATTGGATGATGCAACTTGCGCAAATGTTAGATCACTATTCCGTTGGCGAGTATGACGAGGCATGTGCTGCAGCTGGTGTTGATATTTCAGGAGATCGAATCATCTTCCGGTTTCTTACTGGTGCCTACCGTGATTGGTTGCAGGGAGGTGAAGATGAAGATGACGATGTGGCTGAGAAACGGCTGGTTCCTCATGTTGAAGCGATGGCAGCCGAATTTGAGCAGTCGAATGAGAAATATGTCCGAGAATTGGAGGTGTTGGAGGCCGAAAATCGTGCGCTTCGAGACCAGTTGGAAGATTTGGAGAAAAACGCCCCGGATATGGCAAAGCTGGATAAAGATTTCCGAATACTTGAAGACGACAAACGCAAATTTGAAGATTATAACTCGAATGTTCAAGGCAAGATCGACAAGTACAAAAGTCGCATCCAGTTTCTTGAAGAAGAGGTCAAGAAAACCGAAGACGAGCTTCAAACAGCAGAAGAAGAGCGCGCGAATCTGCAGGCTAGTGTTGATAGCCAGGGCATTACGATTCAGGACATCGATCGCATGAACACCGAGCGTGAGCGCTTACAGCGGAGCCTTGAAGACACCGCGGGCCGGCTCGAGGAAGCACACGGACGTGTGATGGAGAAAGAAACCGAAGCAAATCAAAAACTCGAAGACTTAGAGCAAGTTGTTAAAGCTTACAACACGCTAGGGTACCAGAATAGTCTGATCCCGGAATCTGCCGTTAATGCCAACGGCGAGGACTACGAAATTAGGCTGAATGTGAACGAAGCAAGCTTCTCGTCCTCACAAATGGGTGGCTCACAGAATCAAGGCTCTCCCGAAGGCTACCGTCTTCTCGCGGATGCAAACACTGGTTATCAGCCAGTCCATTTAGTGAAGCTTGACCTTCGAGGAGTTGTCCGGGCCAATCTGATTTCTCTTCGGAAGGAGATCAACGAGCGGAGGAAGAAGGCTGCAGAGAAGGATATGGCGGACCGTGACCTGCTCAACGACATAAAGGAGGCCATGGACGAGAAGCGCAGCGAAATCGAAGCACTTGAACACCGAAGACGCGCTGCTGAAGAAGAATTCGAGCGTACTAAGGAGATAACAACCACCCAAAAAGTTCAGTCAGATGCTCAAATCGAGAAAATGGAAAAGGAGCTGGCAAAGATGCGTGCATCACTTATTGAAAGCGTTCAACTGATGGAGCAGCGGGAGATGAACACCGACGTAGAGTACGAACAACTTACACTCCGCGCAAACCAGCTTCGGGAAGAGCTTCATACCGGTGTTGAGAGCATGTTGAACGATATAATTCGATTCAAAGTTCACGTACAGAAAGGACTGGAGGATTATGAGAGCTTTGTGGTTGAAGAGGTCGAACAAGAGCTCGGCGGAGAGCTACAGTCCACGGAAGATACAGAAATGGCTGAAGCTCACGAGGCGTGAGCGTCCAATATCGTATCTCGACCACTTTTTCTTCGAATGATTCTCATTAGCATTGGCGCATACCGGTTATACTTATAGGAGTTATCGTTGGCTTGTGTTTCCATATACCCTCTACAAACGCTGTGAATGAGCAATGAAATGTGAAAATGCATCATGTATACATCTTTTTGTTTATTATTTGGCTGTTGATCAGGTTGATCATTATACCTACTTCAAAGTGTTACATCGGCCAACTTGTTGATAGTCAATATATCATCCAACTTAACAAATTTTCTAGTAAGGATGCAATACCTATTTATATACACAGACACTCTTAGAAAACTCTTTCATATTGTGAGTGAACTTAGCATGAAAGACCTCAAAGCAACAACGTAGGGAGATATAGTAGTTCTCTGCTTGCTGATTGGTTGATGGCTGAGGCTGACTAAGCAAATATTTTTCGAGAAGCTCTTTCCTTTTCGGCATTCAATCTCACTGATCTCAGCATCATCTACCATTCCTTTACAATCCTCACACCAGGCTCTTTGCCTTTTATGAAGCCCTTATAGGGCTGGTATTGATCGAAAGGTTCGGCTTAGCTATCAGATATGACTGCAGCGTTTACGAAGCCCGCCTCTCGTATCTCGAAATTCCTTCCGCATCACTACTTAACGCTCTCGGATTCCGGGTCATGAAACTTTGCCTGCGCGCTTACCGTCCTTTCCAGCTGGGCTGCAGGTGTCATATCAATCGCTGTGATGGACTAAATTCGATAGTCGCCTCTGGGCGTCGCACTGGGCGTCCATTTGGTATGCGAAAAATACCTTGGAGTCGAACTTTTGCAACAATTGATGAAAATCAGAAAACGTACTCGAAGCCAGCTCGTTCTTTCAAAAATGGTTCCGTCGAAAGTGCACAGAAGCGACTAGAATCCAGTATACGAGACGATCAGAGTCCGGCAGCATGGATACAACAGCTTGAGCCATACCTTCCCCACGACTTGCGCGACGGAACAACGAGTGATGATTTGACAACAAGTTCGACAGAGAATAATGATTCATTAGGTTCTGGTGGCGAGGAGATCTCGGCTATTTTAAGCCGTGCGCGTCGGCTACATCACCTAAATTTGCTTGCATACCTCGGGTTCACGTTACAAAGATGGCCGGCCGTCTACGCACTAATTGCGAAGATGCTAGATGCGGCGGACAGGCTTCAGATGAATGGACATGCCTTTGAAGTAATGCCATCTAATCTGCGATGGGAATTCTCAGACGAAGATCTCAATGTCACCGGTATCAATAACTCTGCAACATCCGTTTCTATAGAAGCTCTCACAGATGAGCCGCGCCACAGTATGGCAAGACTGGGCATCATGGGAGAAATATGGCAGAGCTTAGCGTTCATAGTGCTATCCGCTGCGAATAAGACAGCACAGGAGTCTGAGCTGGCTATGTCCTATGTATATCGAACACTTGCTCACCTCCACCAGTCCGGAAACATCTCAGATGCGATATATAAGTTTACAAATCGTACCGACAATGGAGATACTTTTCGCCCACCGGGGATGCATTTATTATCTACACATATCATGAACGTTCTGTCAGACGCTGCATGGCTGGACCATGAGGCGGAAGTGACGAGAAAAGCAAAAGCGGCTGGTGAAGACTCACCATTTCGCCCCTTCAAGATTGGCATCCGGCATTTGGGACCTCAGATCTGGCTGGAATTCATTCTTTGGGCATGTGTTGAACAAGGTCACATTAAGGAAGGCCTATGGATTCTTAAGCATCTGCGAGGGAGCAATTATGGCGCAGCATGGAAGGTTGTCTCATGGAGCCCTCTTCTTGACAATCCCGAGCTGATCAAGAACACTAAAATTGACATCCACGACTTTTGGCCACATCCCGATATTCCGAGAACACCTGACGAACTTCAAAACAAATCTGGATTTTTCCATGGCTTAGGAAGGCTTACTATCAGCGCCGAAGTTTTCAATGCTCTGACGACACAAGCTGCAAGTTACGTGCATATCAATCACGAATTTGATAACAATTCTGGGGATTTGATTGAGCAGCTTGCATCTGTGATGGAAATAAAACAGTTAAACAGTGTTAAGAAGGCCGCAGGCCAAAGCGCCGGTTGTCATCATATCATCCCAGTGTTGGAATCGCAGATTTTCAACCCAAGCATGCAACCAGAACGGTTGGATCAAGTCTTGCATGCTTTGCCGCCTCCTATACCTCCTTGGAATGACACTGTTCCAACCGACCCTCAAGAGCTTTCTGCATTAGCTGAACAGGATATTTACAACACCTCATCTCTCTACACCGGATTGCTACAACAGAACTTGCGATTATACGCACATCACCAACAGATTGAAAATGCAATGAGGATCTTCGACACTTTGCTTGAAATCATCGACTCTAGCAAGTTGGATCGCATACAGGAATTTTGGAGCAAAGAACAGGATAACGAAGGTGTTTCGGAACTGCCGCATGAAGATGATTCGCTACCTCAAACCTCCATTTCAATCGATCAATCCCCGATTCCAACATTACCGAACGGCGCCCTAGGCGATCTTCTAGACTTGGTTAGGATTAGCAAAGCCTATGCTTTCGGCAAATGGCTTCTTTTCTCAAAGGACGCGGATGGGCCTATTATCTCCTTTGCATCATACAGTGATCAAAGCCTAACCCCGTCCATTTTGCGATTTGCTGCAGCAATAGGCAACCAAGAACTTGGTAATCTTGTCATTCAGCAATTACGAGAACCCATTTCACGCAACACGTACAATGCGGTAGCAAACTTCTACATTTCCTTTGGGCAATGGGAAGAAGCTGAGGGTATTTTCAATCTCTTGATCGAATACCGAAAGAAAGCATGGGGTGAGACCACCCTCGCCACATTGACTGCTACCATCCTGCGTCTCGAACAGCGAGTTTGGGAGGAACCTTGGGATGAAGAACTGGAGACATCTCTTTTGCGAGCCCAAACAATGTTGCGCAAATTCCTTTGGGGTCGTTACAATCCAGAGAAGGTGTACAATGAGAGCGTCAATCTGTACTATAAACAGACCATTTATCGGTGGCATAGTCTACTGTCGTCGATTCCTGGAGCCGTGGCCCGAGTCGCCAACGATGTGAAACCTGCATATACGAATCCGCTGAAACGGGATAAATTCTCGTTCATTCCGAGTAGGGCATTCAATATCCTACTTAGTGCAGTCGTGGAAACACGCGGCAGTCAACTTGGGATGCAGTTGTGGGAAAAGTGGTGCATAGACATCGAGCGATCGCACGCAGCCCGACTCGCCGTAGATGAGAAATATCGCTTACAGATGAGCGCCGATCCTACGAATACGGAGAATCTCGATATTGAATACGACTGGGCATGGCACTATGAGCGCCAACGCAAAGCTGTCAATCCGAACTTGAATACACTACGAATCATCAGCCGTGCAGCCGTGAAGGAGCTGAAGCAATCTCAAGAAGCGGCACCAGACAGGAGAAACATGTCGCCTTCGCAGCAACAGTTCAGAGAGCAGGTGTATAGAGTTCTTGATTTCTGTGTCGATCGTTACCAACGATTCAACCGGGACAAGGACGAAATTGGCCGGGAGACGGGTGGTCATCTGAGACGAATCAGGATGTGGCAGTCGAGGAAGAGGAAGAATATCGTTCGATGGGTTTATGGTGACCTCGGTGAGGAGGATAATACTGGCATGGAGGATTTGTTGGCAGAAACAGAAGATGAAGAGAAAGACGAGGTCTATTGAAGATGAGTCGCCGTTTTTGGCATTGTATATTAACCCTTGTATCATAGTGACATAGATATTAGCATTTTTGTATATCGGGTTGGAGTTGATATGTATTCTATTTGCAATTGTTCATATACCATTATACAAACTGGCGTTTCCTCTAATTCATCAATTGATACAACATGTGGGAAGGTGACAAAATTCGATGTGGTATCATCTAGCGCCGAAAACGATAAACATTATTTAACAGAGTGAGGCTCTTTATGTGCCATCTTCAGCTCCGATCCCTTTGGTCTATGCAACTCATGCCCGCCTCTCAGAAACAATCAATTGTCCCATTCATGCTGATCAGCGCCAGGAGGGAAAAACGATCCCATAAACTCTCCGCTAATCGGATCATACGGGAAGTGAGAGTCGGAAATTGAAGAACCGCTCATACCAGGGTTCATCATGAAAGGCGAGAAACTCATCGGGAACGTCACGGATTCAGCCGCAGTGAGAGCGGCGTTCTGCTCTAATTCGAGATCGCTGAGGAGTTCGCGACGTCTGGCGGCTTCTGTTGATGGCGTGGCTAGGGGTTCCATTCCTGTGCTCCAATCGAATGCCTCTGAATGTTGGGGAGGGTTGCTCGGTGGTGCAGTTGTTACAGGTGGTTGGGTCTGGAGCTGGCCCCGAGCTTGGTATTGTTTTTGTTGCTCGAGGACGGCGTCGCTGGGCAACGGTGGCAGGTCGCTCACATCGTAGTTCATGCCAACAGCTATCCGTCGCATGCAGCTATCGCAGAGTTGCCAGGCTCGGAGCGAGGCAGTGCTATGTTCCGACATTGCGTATAGCCAACGGATAGCTTTCTTTGCTGAGAGGAATGTGTTCTTTTCTTCATGAGGTGCATGCACATTGGCGAATGATAACTCCAACAAAAGAACGGTAGTTGCTTGCATTAAGAAGTGAAGTATAGACCACCATGGAGCCAATT
Organism: Talaromyces nanjingensis; assembly: GCA_031010415.1. Lineage (NCBI taxonomy): Eukaryota > Fungi > Ascomycota > Eurotiomycetes > Eurotiales > Trichocomaceae > Talaromyces > Talaromyces nanjingensis. Next base: position 6,477,547 of record JARFPJ010000001.1, read on the forward strand.
GGTAGAGCTGGAACGGATCCGGAGCATCGGGTATCAAGTCCAGCATTCGTGCAGCAGCCTCGAGCGAAACTAGTGCCATCTTGTGACTAAAAGAAGAAGTTTTGTTAGATGCAGCGTCTCGACGACAGAGACATGGCCGACCAAGTGTGATGCGAGCGCTGTAGTACTGGAATGCAAGTCCAAGCTTTGCGCGGACCTGTTCAGGGGAGCTACTCTCTTTTTGAGTGAACTTGAAGGATTTCGGCAACTGATTGAACCAGAGATCAATCCGTGATTTCAAATCGCCTATACGGTTCTCGATGTGAGACCAAGGAACTTTCACTGCATCGGACGTATACACCTTGTTCACGATTTCTTGAGTGATGACTGTAAGATCCATATACAGCAGAAAAAGTAGACCGGAATTGAATGGGATACTTCGAATCCAGGCAAATCGATCATTTTTCTCACGTCTATCGACGTTTTGACCACCCACCGGATTTTGAGGCATCAGCCTGATTAAAGAGCTTGTAACCGCGTTCTGGATCTTCTCCTCACGTAGAGTATTGTTGCCCATGATCTCTTGGACCTCGGGTTCATTGAATTTTTCCTCTTCAAATGGTAAGGGCATTGGCGTGGTACAGACTCCATCAAGTATACAAGTTGCCCGACCTGTCATCACACCAAGAAGGTGCTCAAAGGAGTAGAGAGACCACCATACACGGTAGCGAGACTCCTTTGACGTGTTGACTGTCGTCTCGCTGGAGCTTTTCATGTTGATGCCTAGAGCTATAGCAGAACGAATAGCAAGACTTGATATTCGCCAAGCTCTACAAAGAGGACGGGTTAACTTCGATCACCTAGAAAGAGAGAAGTAGGATCAACTCACCTGTTGATTTGATCTGTCGATAGTAAATAGAAGGCCATCAGGCCCTCTACTTGGACTTGTTGTAGATCAGGGTGGGCAAAAAGGTCATCATCTGTCATGCTGAGATACCTGGCACGTGTGAAATATATCAAATGGTCTTGCGTATCGTTGCTCTTCCAAGATGCTTGCACCAAATGAGAGTGTTTGGCCGCAATGGCAAAAATCATGTTCAAGATGGCCAACCATCTGTCACCTGGTCGCGCCGAGTTTTCAAAGAAGTATTTGAATTGTGAGCTGAAGAGAGGGCGATTGATGATGGGATAGAATGGATGTACGGTAGTCAAATAGTCTTCGAATAGACGGTCGGCCTCTTCACGAGAAGGTATCTTGTACTTGTCGATAGGGCCCGAGACGTTGATATCCAAATCATCCAGATGATAGCTGACCGAGTTGATGGCAAAATCTTCGTACTGGCGCTCTTGCGGCTCGCCTTCGTACATACCAGGCTCGCCTCGAGCTCGTTGCACGGATTCTCTTTGAACGCGCTGCATCCAGCTTATTTCCGAGTTCTTGCCAATAAACCCTGTTGCGCGAGGATTCTCCCCTCTGTTAAGATCCTCTTCCACACGATCGATTGCTTCCAAGGATCCGATAGAGGATGGAGAGGACGGTTCGAGATCGGCATCGTCGAGAGGTGTGCGCGAGGATGAAGAAGGGTGGTCAGTTGTAGTCTGCTCTCCATCGACTGCGTATTTATTAAGTGTCGCTGCGATGCGATCTCCGACGGCCTCGTTCACTGTCAAGCGCAGCTCTTTCAGAAGCGATTCGTAATCGTTTGCCTTGTGCGATAGTTCTTCCATATGTCTGCATAAATCGGCATTGGATTAGAAATCTGATGGCAAAATCAGAAAGAAGAGATAGCACACCTCTTTGTCTTTTCCCTCATCCCGTCCGGATACTGGCATCTCACCCTCAGCTCCCGACATTGTCGACAAATCGGCGTATCGCCCGAACATTTCGTCTTCCTTTGACGACAGCTTTCACATGCCTTTGCGACACGACGACTGTACCGAAGACTAGCACCACCGCGACTTCTGGGAATGGCAACTTTGGCATTCGCCGGGTATCCTTGATTTGTTTGCTGCACTAAAATAGCGACAGCGTCTGTTTTTTCTGGCGTCGATTGCGTCTCTTGGCTTCGGGGAGTCGTTCGGGAGGACATCGCAAGGTTGTTATTGTCACTGTTGTTCGGCGGATCCATGATGAATGATGATTTTTATGCTTCTTGATTCGTAACCTGTTGAGATTTCCCTCCTAGGTTATTTGTTTGAATGGGCGGCGAAAAGCCGCTGAAAGGCCGATTCTGCTCGATATGCGATTTTCTCCCAGCATGAAGAGTCGTGCTTGCCACTTCAGAGTCGGTCCCAAACCGCCATCAAATACATCAGCTTAGTGAATTTCTCCTGAATAGAAATCTGTGATTCGCACTCGATAGCATGGGCGATGCCTAGTGAGGGGCAGTCTCTGGTGAAGAAAGAGAAGCTATCAAACCGCAGAAAGCGGGGCGGAATCCAAACAATCAAGCCATGTCCAATTCCGGACAAAAACTGTGGGAAGGCGCGTTGACTGGCAAGACATAATCAATCTCCGAGTTGAATCGCGATCACCTCTGCCTGTCTCCCTACAAACAAGATAACCCAGGTGGTGGTCATCGATGGATCACTTTTTCGCCTCTTCTAAGTGAGGTACATGATTGAGCTCCAATTCAGGTTAGAAGCCACCAACGTTGACTACACGTGACGAGCTAAGATAGCGGTCGCATTGCGACATTCTTGAGAGATAAGAATAATGAGAATGTACTTATATATTCATGATAACTGAAAGATATGGCAAATCCAAAAAAAAAAGAGACGTACGAACAGAGCGAAAACAACCACATGCGAATCCAAAATCTATGCGTCCTTTAAACGAAGCGTCCTGGTTCCAGGGCAAGACTGAGTCAGATTCGCTTGAGGGTCAATCACGTGGCGAGGCTGAATCCACTGTTCAAAAGACTGCTTGATGCAACGAAGCTAAAGCCATGGAAAGGATCGGCCTCACCCATGCTGCCGGAAGGTTCAGCAGAAAGCCCGACATTCTTCAGCATATCGCCAATATGCACATCGTCTCCTAGAGCAGGGCTCAAAGCCAGACCGGTGAAATCGGTAGAAAAGTTCTCCGCCAGAGCAGGGTCAGTGATGAGGGGCTGAATCGGGGCCTCCAACTCGCGTCGAGCAAGCGCTTTCCAGTCGATCTTGCGGAAGAAACGATGTTTCTTAATGGTATCCAAGTCCTTCGGCATATGATAGCCCAATCGCTTCTGCGGCTCTTTACGAAGTAGTCGGATGAGCAGGTCTTTCGCATCGGGCCCGAGATAGTAGGGCAGTGCCAGCTTTTGTTTGACAATCTTTTCCTGGATTTTCGCGTGATTGTTGGCTTTGAAAGGTGGTGAACCAGTCAACAGGTCATACCCCAAAGCTCCCAGAGACCACCAGTCACAGGCCTTGCCATAGGGTTTGCCCTGAACAACCTCGGGAGCCATATACTCGATCGTGCCTAGGGACGAATTGCAACGGTCATCATCGCTGACTGCAACTTTGCTCAATCCGAAATCTGTAAGTAGCAAATGGCCTTCCGAGTCCAAGAGACAATTTTCTGGTTTCAAATCTCGGTATACAACACCAACGGTTTGGTGCAAATGTTCGAGAGCAAGGACCATTTCCGCCATGTAGAAAGCTGCAGTATCTTCGCTGAACATACGTTCTGCTGCGAGATGAGTAAACAACTCGCCGCCTTGAGCATACTCGAGGATGAGGTACAGCTTCTCGTGATCCTGGAAGGCGTAAAAGAGCTTGACCACGAAAGGGTGGCGGTTGACACTTTCAAGGATCATACGTTCTGTCTTGGTTTGCTCCACTAACTTTCTATGCACGGTGATAGAAGCCTTGCGGAATTGCTTCTGAGCATACAGACGCCCAGTTGGCTTGTGACGTACCAATAAAACCGTCCCGAAGGTGCCTTTTCCAAGACACATGAGTTGTTCAAAGTCGCGACTAGTCATTTTCCTGCACAAGTCATTCTGTGGGGTGCTGGACAGCTTCTCTTCCGCAGCAGCTTCCTCGCTAATGAAATCGTGCTCAAGGGGTACCTCATAACTGGTCATGACTTCGGTCCGGTCGCTATCAGAGGACACACTAGCGTTGCTTGAAATAACAGAGTCTCCCGAGCGAGGAACTCTCTCGGACAGGCTCAGGGCGTCAAGCTGCAGTTTCAATGCGCTAATTCCACTTGGCATGTTCGTAGGAGGGACGGCATTGAGTTGCGGCGACATGACCCGGGATCCAGCAGTAGACATGTCGGAGTCTTCGTCACCGGAAGCCATGGGAGTGAAACCTCGGACTGTGGACAGAGCCGGATTACCATGTCCAACTTCAACATCAGCACGCTTTCCTTTCTTCTTCTTTCTGCGGCTCGCTGCCTTCTCATGAAACTGTAATACTTGAGCTCCAGCAGTAGGGAGGTTCGTACGGCTCGGTGCGGGAGTCTCGTCAGCTTGCGCGTGTCCAAGTCCGCGCGGCGCATTGTTCCTTACTTCGTCGTTTTCCGGTTCAATGTCCATCTGAGAACTAAACACGTCGCCCACTGACAAATCGTCCATTATACAGTTGGACGCAGGGCCTTCATTCAACTGTTCCATTTGATCTGCCAAGCGCTGGGCGGAAGACGGCCGGTAGTTTGTGTCGAACATTTCGTCTGAATGAATAGACTCGCTCAAGTGGATCGAATATGAGAAGCAATCGAAGGTTGACGTGGGACAGATGTACCAATGTCTGCTGAAATGGTCACGAAACAAACGCGGTTTTCAAAAATCAGGTGTCGACGATGTTATGCAGCTGGCATATTGTTCCTAGATCTTAGGCAAACATATATGTCGTAAGGATAATGTTTGAGGGTAACCCTATTAACGTCCGTCCTGCTTCAGGACGGACCCTGCACCCCTACCCAAAGCACGTCGCTGGCAGAGGCGCTGGACCGCAGCAATGAGGCGGACCGAGTATTCTCAACGGGATCGACGCGGATTGAAGCTGGCGAGTAGCGAGCCGAAGTAAAGAGGGAGTCCCAGGGAGTCAAGGTGAAAACATTGGACGCGGGAGCAAAAGCGGAGATTGACGATGTAGTTGCAGAGATGCAGCCCATAGAGAATTCGAGTAATATCGAGGCGGGTGAAAATTCGATCGTCTAGCTGACGGTAAACCGGAGGTCGAGTTGTTGTGTGTTGTGAAAGTATTCAAGCGAAGAAAGAAGTGTGAGGCTTTTTCAGAGGGCTGAAGGAAAGTGAAACCGGGCAAAAAACGATGACCGGCTTGGCAGCCACGCTAAGGCCCGATGCGGCAACCGGCAGCTTCACGTGTAAATGTCATAGGTCGCAACACAGTTACATTACTTTTTCATTATTTGCTAGGTTCTTGGTTTGTATAAGGCTATGCAAAAACTACAACCCTCCTCGCGCTTTTAAAAAGTCCTGCTCTGCAAAGAACGCCTTCGACCGGGTGACTTGTACCCCCGCCCTCTCCACAAATGCCAAAGCACTCGGCTTCTCCACCAAGACCGTGACAGAATCATTGCCAAAGTCCATCGTAGCTGTGCGGGCGATGGAAGTAGCGAGGGCCTCAACTGTTTGGTAAGACGTGTTTTCCACTCTCTGTTTTGCAGTCAGCTACGACTTGGTTCATTTTGTATTCAGATCATAGCTTGTACAACTCACCTCGGCTATAGTTCTCACCATCTCCTGGTATGTATTCAAAAATGTAGAAGCCCATGCAACCTCTCCGGAGCCTTGGAAATCGAGCGTGATGATCACAGCCTGTTTCTCAATCCTTTCATGGGAGTTGACACCAAGGATACAGTGACAACGGATACCCTCAACACGGAATTCTTGTTCCATGATCGCAACATGCCGACTGCTTTCCACGGCATTTTCCAATGAAGCACTATCGTCAGCATAAACCCAAGTCTGGACAGTTCGGAAAGACAACCCTCCCTCTGCGCGCAGATGAGCATTGGGCAAGTGTAGCAAAACCTCGCACTCGCCAAACATGCCATTCAGAACCTCCGGAGATGTAGCACTCTGGAGTTCTTTAGGCACCGAAGCGGAGACACCACTTAATCTCCGACTGGCCTGACTTGCGCGTCTTCGGCTTGGAGATTCGGGATGAGCTTGGAGATGATCCATTCTTCGCACTCCAGCGATCGTCTCGTCTAGCAGACCTAGACCACAATTCGCGATCAGTCCAGCAATGACCCGCACGTCATTACTAATGGTGGCCTCTGCTGCTGCAGACAGGTGACCACCATCATGCGATTTTGTAGAATCACGAACCGCAGATTCGATGCGGCGATAGAGCTTCCCGTAATCAAGAGAGAGTGAGACATCGTCCGCATTGGCTGCGGCAACAGCGGATGAGTATGAGAGCTTCACGGCTGCTGTACATGGCTGGGATTTGCCAGAACGATGCCATGGATCAGGGCCCGCTGGAAAGTGAAGATTGATGTTGCGTAGAGAGACATTGTCCACGATACTCGGGCGAGTAGCTGGTCTTAAGTTCGCGATGCCAGCCATTTCGGCCCGAGATGTATCGCCGAAGCTGCAGTTGCACAGTAATCGAATCTCTACCAAAATTCCAAACCCAGAGGATTGATAAGTACGTTAATAGTTTCCGATAAAGCGAGTATCAATATGTAAGATCGTGAATAGTCGAAAGAAGAGTGGTCAAGTGAGAGCTCTTAAACTTTTCGGGTCACTGTCCCGCATTCTCATCATCAGCCCACCATTTACATCATCATCATGATACAAACACCGTACTTACAGTCAAATGGCGATCTCACGGCCACTGAGCTGGAATTTTGAGTCTCTCGGATAAGTTGGAGATGATGCAGTATTTTTTGATAGTATTTTGACCGCCTTGGATTGTTCATTTAGGTAGGTAATTTCTCGTCGATCTCCGATTTTATTTTCTTTTTTGATAAGGAAGCTTATCGCGCTTTACTTTATCGGGACTAGCGCCGGGTATCCGTTTTGGCTCCCCTTTGGCGAAGATGAAAAGCTTCAGAAATTCAGAAGATCCAACATCAAGATTATCTTTCGCTCAACACACACCAAAGATGTTGCTCTTTTCTCGGCTATCCCGGCATACCGCATCTGTGTTGGACCTCGGGTATTATTTTTAAAAACAGACGAGGAAAGGAACATTGAGATACTCGGGAGGGAAGATCATCTATTCATCATGATTCTGAGATCTGAAAGACCGAAGTCTATGAATGAGATAGTGAGACGCATGCTATGGCTTAGGCTCTGGAATAAGTCTCGATAGAAAATGACACGCATTTTCTTATCGAAAGTCACATACAATGTTCCCTAGAAGACCCACATGGGCCAGCTTTCATGCATGCATTGTCCTGGCAGAGATATAAGTTAGCCCCTATGTACTCCGGTTCAGTCCCTATATACTCTCCCAATCGAAATTCCTCCAGAGTTCCGTCTTTTTGAGAATCACATTCCCGAAGATCCAAGACAAACATACCATTCTAGGCATCATGGCGAACAAAGTTGTAACCACTGAATCCACTCCAAATGAGTCTACACTGCTCATACCCAAGCCCCCGGATCTCGAAAGAGGAAACGATGATGATGATGCAAAGTCCTCTAACAGGCGCCTCATTCTTGCTGAATTCGCTTTGCTCCTCAAAGGAAGCACACCAGTCATTCTAGCATACACGTTACAAAACAGCTTGCAGACTATCTCCGTCCTGATCGTTGGACGGTCATCGCCAGAAAATCTAGCCACAGCTGCTTTCTCGTACATGTTCGCCATGTGCACAGCGTGGCTGATTGCTTTAGGAGGGACTACTGCTCTTGATACACTAGCATCCTCATCCTTTACTGGAAGTTCTAACAAGCATGATCTTGGAATCCTACTCCAGCGTGGATTCTTTGTCCTCGGGCTGTTCTATATTCCAGTTGCTGTTCTCTGGGCATTATCCGAACCTGTGTTTCTTTTCCTCGGCCAGGATCCACAGCTGTCTCGGGACAGCGCTAGGTTTCTGACTTGTCTTATCCCCGGAGGATTGGGGTATATCTATTTTGAATCTATGAAGAAGTACCTGCAGGCTCAAGGTATTGGAACCCAGTCCGAGTTTTGTTTTTATCACTTACGCTGTTTAGGTATCATGCGCCCAGGGACGTACGTCCTTTTGATTACTTCACCGCTCAATGCAGCTTTCAACTATCTCTTCTGCTACACTTTTGACATCGGCCTCCTCGGAGCCCCGATTGCTACAAGCATATCATACTGGTTATCATTCGGCCTACTAGTATTGTACACCCGCTTCATAGCCGGATCAGAGTGCTGGGGAGGCTGGTCACACACAGCCTTTCAAAATATCGGAACATTTGTCCGTTTGGCTTTCCTGGGTGTTATTCACGTTGGCACTGAATGGTGGGCCTTTGAGATTGTTGCACTAGCTGCGGGTCGCCTGGGTACAATCTCACTTGCTGCACAGAGTGTTATCATGACCGCGGACCAAGTCATGAATACAATCCCGTTCGGAGTGGGCGTCGCTGCATCTACAAGGGTTGGCAATCTCCTCGGCGCTCGGAATGCCCACGGCGCAGCTCGCGCCGCCCATACAGCTGCAGTACTTAGTATCCTACTCGGCGCAGTAGTCCTGGCCGTACTGATGGTTACACGAAACTCGTTTGGACGAATCTTCAACGACGACGATCACGTAGTGCGTCTGACCGCCGAGGTTCTTCCCTACGTGGCACTGTTCCAGATTGCAGATGGTCTAAACGGCAGCTGTGGGGGCAGTTTACGAGGTATGGGTCGTCAGCATATCGGTGCACTTGTCAACCTGGTTAGCTACTATGGTGGCGCATTGCCACTGGGTATCTGGCTAGCCTTTCATGGCTGGGGGTTGGGGGGATTGTGGGTTGGTCAATGTATTGCGTTATACTTGGTCGGAGCTCTTGAATGGGCCATTGTTTATCTGAGTAATTGGGACAAAGAGGTGGATAATGCGTTCAAAAGGATGGACGTGCAGACTCGGTTTGAAGATGGTGATGTTGATACGTTGGTGTAGATGATCAGTATAGTTTCCAATTGGCTTGTAATTTCCATGACAATTCAAGATTATCAATTGATTTGAAGATAAGCAGATTGAACTTAATCAGAACTCACTGTTTTTCATGTTGTCACTTCCATTTTCTGTCTAGCAGTGCTTATAATCTTCACGATATAGCGTCCTAGAAGGGAAATTCGACCCAGTCCAGACGCCGACAGATCTCCACCTAACCAAACTTCATGGCAACTGGCTCGGATATGCGTTGATCTTCCTCTTTCCTATCTCTCGTAGATAATATACAGCACAATGACGATGACGAAGTGATCCCTTCTCCGCCGACCTTCCTTATGCATCGATTTCCTTCAATCCACCTAGATAAGACGATGCGTCGGGACCGCACGGCTCGTTGATTGACTTCATGGACAACTCACCACGCTAATACTCAAGAAGAGCATGCATACATGTACGTACAATGAGAAAGTCTCGTATTACTGGCATTGACCAACCAAAGGTTGCGCAATGGGCGAGACCGGTGCTCTTTTGGGTTGATTAGTGGGTGCGATAGTTAATATTAAAGTCGGCAATGGCTATCTCACGAGTTAAATCAGAGTACCCCGCAGATAGGGAAAGCAATTGATATGACGACGTTGGTCGACGTAGAGAAACCCCGTCTATCAAGACTTCTGATTCCAGCCGTTAGCCCTAATTCGGTAGGTCGATAGAGATGCATTCAAAATTGATTGACTTGCATCAGTCTTGCTCTCATGTCTTTTAGATACCAGGAAGAGATTAGCATGATCAGTCCGAGAACTGAGTCTTCGATTGAGTCTCTATCTGTATTCTCCCTCCAACCTGACCAACACATAGAAATCAAAGAGTGACATAGATAACAATCAACCTCTATCATAAGCTACCTTCTTCCTCTTTTTCTATCTACATCTATGTATGTTACTTGAAAGATAATCACCATGTACACCTCGCTATTGACTCTCGTCGCCTTTTCTGCCCTTGCCTCTGCGCATGGAAATCATGATCAGAGCCCAGTAACTGGTCCGCACAAGCAATTATGGTACAACACCCTCCCCGGCGATGGAGGTACTCAAGTATGTATTTCATGGTACTCATAATATTTGATAACGTGGTGATCATTAGTATTTGAGACTTAGATCTAACCTCTCGTTACTTAGGCCGACTCCGTCTTCTCCGGAATCTCGACATTTGGACGCCTTCCTTTCTTCCCATGCCTGGCGAGTGAAGATGAGAAATATGATATTGCTTTCTTAGGTTTGCTTCCTCCTTTGCCAACTGCTAGCTGTTGCTTGTTGACGGCTTCTACCATATAGGCGCTCCATTTGATACCGGTACTTCCTACAGACCAGGTGCGAGGTTTGGTCCCAGTGGTATCAGACAAGGTTCTCGTCGTCTCAATCTTTAGTATGACTCTCACATACGTCCTTGTCTATTCTGTGCTGACATTGCTTTGTTATATAGTGGAGGATACAATGTCCCCTTGGAAGCCAATCCCTTCTCAAGCAATATCAAAGTCCTCGACTGCGGAGATATTCCCGTCACTTCGTACGTTTTACCTTTTACTCACCTCAATACAAGATTTGAAGCTCATTAAAATGCCCTAAATAGATACGACAACACCTGGGCCCTCCGTCAAATCGAAGAAGGACACAACAGTGTCATGATGCGCAAACCCTTTACTGACGCCGACAAAAAGGGGCTATCCAAAGCCGGAAAGACGCTTCCGCGTGTGATAACGCTAGGTGGTGATCATACTATTACTCTACCGTTGCTGCGTAGTATCAATAGGGCTTATGGGCCGGTTACTGTCATTCATTTTGACAGTCATTTGTAAGGGGCATTGTGACCCGCGTGCGTTTCAAAAGGGTTAGCTGACGCTGTCAGGGATACGTGGAAACCAAAGGTCTTTGGCGGTGCTCCTTCGGAAATTGCTAGCATCAATCATGGGACGTACTTTTATCATGCTGCTATGGAAGGTCTGCTAAGAAACGACACAAACATCCATGCCGGTATACGCACGACACTTTCTGGGCCGTCTGATTACGACAACGATGGATACGTTGGTTTTGAGATTGTTGAAGCCAGAGAGATTGATACTATCGGTGCGTCTGACCTTATACCTCTGGGCCCTTATTGGGGAATGACGATTAGATTAACGCTTTGTATAGGTACCGATGGAATCATCAAGCGTATCCGTGAGCGTGTCGGCACCGTCAACCCTGTTTACCTATCCATTGACATTGACACTCTTGATCCTGCTTGTAAGTTCTTTATCACCATAGCTCAACCATAACATCAAAACATACATGCTGAAAATGAATCAAGTCGCCCCTGCTACCGGCACCCCTGAAACCGGTGGCTGGACAACCCGTGAACTCCGCACCATCGTCCGCGGTCTTGACGGGCTCAACTTTGTCGGTGCTGATATCGTCGAGGTTGCTCCGGCATACGATACTAATGCCGAGCTGACGACTATGTCTGTACACCATTTCAAATCTATATTCGTACGGTTTTACTGACTGAATGATAGGGCTGCGGCGGACGTCCTCTACGAAGTGTTGACGATTATGGTTAAGAAGGGACCGTTGAGTTTGTCGGAGCGTGAAGAGCTATAATTTAATCTTTGATCAATTTATTATAGGACAGATAGGTTGAGATTCGGACTGGGAAGTTGGTTCGTTGTTATGCAGGTGTTTGATGTAAGTACTCAGTTACTATCTTGAGAGTTAGGGCTAGGGCTAGGGCTTGATGAGCTCAACTCACCTACCTAATTAGGAAATAATCATGACATTTCTTATCTATGATCTCATCCGGCCAGTTCTCATAAACGTAATATTTCAAGATTCTGAAACACAGTAATAAAATAAATCCTTGATTAGGTCAATGCTCGTAGACTAACCGTGCAGGGTTCTGCTGGCTGCATAAGTTGCAGTCAAGGCCGCGATAAGGATTCCAGCAGCCACTGAGATCGTGCAACGCTGCTGCTTATCAGCATCTATAGGCTTGAGCACATAGCTAAAAGCAAATAATAAGTTCAGAAAGGGCGAATCAGAAATTGAGGATTAGGGATGATATACACCCCCTGGTCGATAACTGATATGTACGTCAAATGATGTTCTTCTTCTGACCCCGAGATCGAGCTTTACTAGGGAAAAAGCAACCCTTTTTCATGACTATTAAGACACTTACCTGAAGAAATAAGCGATAAGCATTTTCCTAGCGTAGCATATAGTCCTGACAGACCCTTGTCGGCCTTAATCACCTGATAAGATATGTAGACCTGTGTAACGATTTAGACTACAGGTTACTACATACAGCACATGCCAGTTATATTGATTTTGACTGTCAATAAATAGACCACATACGTCTTTGATATGGCAGACACTATGGATTCGGTTCAAGAAAAGGGCGAGTCTGGAGGCCTACATCCTGAAACAGAAACTCCATTCCTTGACAATGAGGTTGTGGTAGTAGACGACGATGGCACTACCGTGAATGCATCCGGCTGGAAGGATCAGCTAGACCGGCAATATGGACTAATCAGTCTATGTGGCATTGCTCTGACGGTGGATAATGCCTGGGTAGCCTTGGGTAGTTCTATCTCAGTATCTATCGGTAAGCTCACTCATGGATACCGCATTCCCCTCACCAAATTGAACTGATACATGTTTCGGACAGCAAACGGCGGACCTCCAGGTCTTATATTCAGTCTTGTAGTCGCCGGGGCATATTACTCCTTCATCGGTCTTAACCTGGCGGAGGTATAGGGTCAAACTCTGAAATTATAGGCACATGCTAACTCCTACAGTTTGCATCAGCTATCCCCTCAGCAGGCGGCGTCTACCACTGGGCCACAGTCACCGGCGGACCACGCTGGGGCCGAATCTTGGGATTTTACGCAGGCTGGATCAATTTCTTTGGCTGGATGTTCGATCTTGCCTCCCTGGTACAAATCACGGCAAACATCACCATCCAGATGTACGCCACGTATCACCCGGATTACAACCAGCAGGCGTGGCATACATACATTACCTACCTGTTAGTCCTCTGGATCAGTGCATTCATCGTCATCTTTGCAAATAGACTGTTACCTTACTCGCAAGATGCGGGTATGTTCTTCGTTATTGTCGGGGGTGTGGTGACCATCATTGTACTAGCTGCTATGCCTAAGACGCATGCCTCTTCGCATTTTGTCTGGGGCTCATTTGACGAGAACAATCTGACCGGATGGACGGGCGGTGTCGCATTTCTCTGTGGAGTCCTCAACGGAGCGTTTACTATCGGAACACCTGATGCAATTACGCATATGGCTGAGGAACTTCCACATCCGAAGAAGGATTTACCAAAGGCTATTGGACTGCAGATTGGCTTGGGGTTTCTCTGTATGCTTTTCTTCCTACTTGCTGAAAGAAGAAGACTGACTAGTATAGACGCATTCTGTTTTGCGATTGCGCTCTGTTATTCGATCACGGATCTAGATGCCCTTCTGTCTGGAGTCAATAGCTATCCTCTAGCTACCATCTACGCGCAGGCCACTGGGAATAACGCCGGGGCTACCTTTGGCTTGCTGTTTATCATCTTCTGTTCGTCATTCTTGTGTACCATCGGCACTATACTAACCGTAAGTTCACCCTGGCACTTCGTCAATGACTATATTGATCCCTGACATGTATATCCAGAATTCTCGTATATACTGGTCCCTTGCACGAGACAACGCCGTCCCAGTATCCTCTCTATTCGGCAAAGTCAACGAAAGCCTCAGCTGCCCTGTATACGCAACCCTGCTATGCGGTATGTCCCCTCCCTTCCTCCATTATACCTCAAAACTTACATACTGAGTATAGTAATCTTCGCAACTGGCCTCGGCGCAATCCCACTTGGCAGCAGCACGGCATTCATCGATCTGACAGGCTCATTCATCATTCTCACCACAGTATCCTACGCAATCCCCATCGTGGCAAACATGTTGACGGGTCAGAAATATCTTCCCAAGGGTCCCTTTCAGCTAGGCAGGGGGGCTACTAGTCAATTCGTTGGTTGGGGAGCTGTGGTATTGATTATGTTTTTCAATATTTTCTATTGTTTCCGTAAGTACTTTCTTCTTACTTTACGTCCCGGAGATATCAGACTAATTGGTGATGGCTCAGCATATTCAATCCCTACTACCAGCGCGGCCATGAATTACAATAGTGTCATCCTTGTAGGCGTTGTTGCGTTGACGAGTATCTGGTGGATGGTCCATGGGATCACTAATTATCCTGGGCCTCGATTGACGCATTTGTATATTCATGAGGGGGTTGAGCAGGTCGATCACGTAGCTGGTATACCTGTGCAGTCGCAGTCGCATTCGGAAAAGACGGCTTCTAGTGAGTGATGACTTGGTTGTTCACGGTGTTGGTCCTAGGTCTCATACATTCGTTGATGAGAGTCAGGGTGACTTAGGGCTACGATCCACATACGTGTATTACAGCGCAAACTACTTTGTATATATCAGAAAGAAGAAATATAGGAGTGAATTCGAAAAAGAAGTATCCATGAAAGGAAAGAAACCAGGTAAAATAATCATTACACAGAAGTAGCCCCCAAATTAGTAAAATCCATCCGAGTACCGTTTGATCGTCTCATTAGAATTTTGAAGTCGGCCGTTTACATTTTCATATCCACACACACAATACTCATCTTGCCACCTCTTTTGTACATTTCCATTGCATGCGTGATTTGATATGTGCAGCATTCAATTAGCGCCATGTCAGAAAACGGAGTTGAAGGTATGGGCGAATTCGATGTTGCGTCAGTATCAACGACTCTCGGCTTCCGTGTTTCTTGTTTAAGGCAATCAACTGAGCATGATATACGAAATGCTATCCGTCACTCAATTGCCGATGCTACCAATCTCCGTTCGTTCGTTGGAGATCACTCCTAAGCCTTCTCATCCAGCTCAAGTCCATTCTTGCTAGAGGAAACGCTTCAAATGAATCATAACGCCAATGTGTCGCACCCTTTGCTGTATGGCAAGCTCGCAGATGAAGAAAGATCAATCACATGTTACCAGTATGGGCGTCGGTCGTAACCTCCGTAATCACCTCGTGGCGGGCTTCGTGGGCGTCCGTATGGTCTCCCTGCAAAATAAGGATCGTCATAGTGTCGCGGGGGAGGAGGCGGTGGCGGCGCGTAAGGGTCATCGTATGGGCGTCGCGGCGGAGGGTAATCCTCCATGCGTGGGCGTGGAGGACTACGCCGTCCGTAGCCATCCCGGTCGTAGTAATCCCGCCGCATAGCTTGTGGGGAGCGTTCGCGATAGTGAGGTCGAGGACTGTAACCACGGGGAGGCCCTCGTCTATCATATTCATCCACAGGGGGGTACCCGCGACGAGGAGGAGAGCGGGATCGGTAAGGGTCGCGATATGGAGCTCGCTCTTCTACGGGTTGCACCTAGAAGGAATGAGAAGGGTGCAAATTGATATGAGGACAGGGATAACGCACATCAGCGACACAAGTAACTTGAGAGCCTTTCAACTCTCGGCCATCGAGCTTCTCAACAGCCGTTTTGAGATCAGCATGGGATTCGAATTCGACGAAACTGAAGTTTGACTTTAGCTTTCGATTCGGGCTTTCGTCAGACGTAATTTCCAGCTTACCCTCTACCGTCGCGCTCGCGAGTAGTTTCAGAATACACCACATCCAGTCCGGATTGACGAGCAAAATCTTTGAGATCCTATATTGGGTATTCGTCAGGTTTTGTCCATCAACGAAAGCTCAAAGGTATCTGAGTTTGAACTATCAACTGATAGCAATCAAACTGCGCAGTTGATAGCAGATGGAACTCGGGTCTGTCATGCAAGAATGGTAGCTTACCTGCCAGCTCGTCTCGGTAGGAAGGCCTGATACTTGCATGCGGAAGACTGTACGGCGAGGCCTGGGTGCACTGGGACGGTCCGAAGGGCCATTGAATGTCTCCTTATGGCGGGGTCCACGTGCAAACTGAACAGTCAGACGTTCTCCCTTGAAGTCGCTACCATCTGTATGTGTGTCCACCGGTCAATAAAAAGGTCTCGTGGGTCATGTAAGGCGGGAGGAGGATAGGAACATACGAAAAGCTAACGAAAAGTATTGTTAGCTTGTGAACCACTTCAAAGACTGGAAAACATACCTGGGACAACGTCCCGCGCATCCATCGCATCTTCATATTCGATGAAACCAAATCCGTTCATCAACTTGATCTCTGTGATTTTGCCGGTACCATGGGAGCCGAAATAGTCTTCGATATCCTTTTTAGTCACTGAAGGGAGTCCAGCGCCAGGAAGGCGCCATAAAACGTCAGCACGTGGTGGCCTAACGTAACGATCCAGGGAAAACAAGCGAAACCGCCCAAAAGCTCCATGGAAGGCACATCTCCGACCATGGTCCTTCAAGCAGGCCGATACAGCTCCGAAACCTTCTCTTTTGCTATCCGTAGGGCAAACCAACTAGAGAACAACGGTGCGGGGATGGAAGCGTCCAAGAAAGTTCTTGCAAGAGAACGGAGTGTTGAACACGGGGGAAGAATCCGTCACGAAGAATGGCGGAATCTCAGGGTGAATTGGTAAAGACCTGCGTACCATTGCGGGGAAGATTCCCAAGATAGAGCCGTGTGGACGAAACCTCACTCATGGCTGACTGGAATGTAGAGTATTGATCAAGACCTTGGAGAATGGCCGGATGTTGGTAAACGGCGGTGGCAAGGGACCGTTTTGACGAACTCCTCTAGCAGAGTTCTCGGGGCCGTTTGAAACCAGAATGGCGAAAAGGGTCAAAAGGTATGACAGCGAAACAGAAAGACGTAGAGGCGGTGAATTGGCGACGACGTGGATGTCGCAGTCGATGGCCCACAGCCTCAGCACCAGAAGTAGCGGAGAGCGTCCTAGAGCTTAGTACCTTGCACTCACCTCGGCGCTAAGGAATCCAAGTGACAAAAACAGGCCGATCAGCTTTCTGACGAAATTGATTGCAAGATAATGTATGATGGGACGAGAGAGAGTTGAATACGTAGAGAGAAACAGAGAGGTAGAGTGAGGTGAGAGAAGGTGGGCGACTGAGGGAGCTTACCTTCTCCTCTCTGGCGATCCACGTGGCCCCGCTCAGGCTGGACGCTTGGCCTTGTCTTGCATTTTGTATCACACTGCAGCTCAGCCTACAGCTAAGCGCCCAGCATGGTGTTGTCTGAAGAACAATGAAGAAAAGCGCCTTGCAGCCATGTTATGATGAATCCATCAAGAAGCTTACAACGGCAGATGGAGTACCTGTCAACAATCCATGGTACGGCTTCCTGACCCCGTGGGGTGCGAAGACATTCCCACGCGATCATTGGCTGTCGAGCTACTTGCTTATTGTATGTCTGTATTTCTAGCTTGGATGACATCTCTCAAAGAATAGGAGGAATAGATGATGGCTTTATTCATATATAGGTAGATGGTAGGAACTCTATTGTAGCTTCTCTAGACCCTCATATGGAGACAAGTATGTGCACAGAACATCACTTATTTTACAAGGTCGCTCCATCAAAAATACTTTTGAGACAACAAAGTATGGCAGCTATCATGTCATGAAATACTTGGGACCCTCGCCTCCTTGAGGAGTCTGCCAGTTGATGTCTTGAGTCGGAACTTTGATATCGCAAGTCTTGCAATGGATACAGCTATACAATGGTTAGAAATCGAATGTGACAACCGGAGTAGGTAATGGAGGTACTTACTTTTGCGCGTTGATTTGGAAACGAACGCCCTGCTCTTTGGAAGGATCTTCGAGGTATTCATAAACACCAGCAGGGCAGAATCGGTTTTCAATTCCGCGGTACTTGGGCCATGCTTTAGCAGTATGTGCATCCCAGTCCTTAACTTGAAGATGGACAGGTTGATCCTCCTCATGGTTGGTGCCGGTACGGCTGACACTGGTCAAAATATCGAAACTGAGCACACCGTCGGGCTTGGGATATTCAATCTTGTTGCATTGCGAAGCCAGCTTCGTTGCTCCTGAATCTGTGCTGTGATGTTTCAAAGTCCAAGGAACTTTGCCGCGGAGAACAAAAGCCTCAAGACCCGAGTATAGAATTCCACCAAACAAACCAGCAGTGCCGAATGCAGGTCGCATGTTGCGAACCTCCTTGAGCTCTTTCCAGATCCAGGATTCACGCAAAGTCTTTTCGTAGTCGTACAAGAAAACACTACCTTCATCGCTTCCTTGTAAAGCGGAGTAGGCGGCCTCGGCTGCGAGCATACCCGATTTGATGGCGGTGTGAGTTCCCTTAATTTTGGGAACATTCAAGAAACCAGCAGTATCTCCAATCAAGGCACCTCCAGGAAATGCGACTTTCGGGATAGATTGGAAACCACCCTCATTCAAGGCTCGCGCACCGTACGAGATGCACTTGCCACCCTCCAGAACATCCTTGAACAGAGGGTGATGTTTCAATTTCTGGAATTCTTGGTATGGCGAAAGCCAAGGATTAGGGTAATCCAGTCCGACAACCAGTCCAATACTGACGAGATTTTCGCCAAAGTGGTACATCCATGCTCCTCCGTAGGTGTCTGACGGCAAAGGATAGCCCATCGAGTGAACAATCTCGCCAGCCTTGAACTTTTCCGGCTGAATCTCCCACACTTCTTTGATGCCCAGACCATAGGTTTGTGGTTGACTATCCCTGCGAAGATCGTATTTCTTGATAACCTGCTTTGTCAAGCTGCCGTGGCAACCTTCACCCAATAATGTCACTCGCGCATGAAACTCCATGCCTCTCTCAAAGTTCTCTTTGGGCTTTCCATCTCGGCCGATGCCTAGATCGTTGGTGGCGACACCGCGCACAGAACCGTCGGGCTTATACAACACTTCACTCGCAGCGAAGCCAGGGTAGACTTCAACACCCAATTCCTCTGCCCGTTCTCCCAGCCATTTCGTTAACTCGCTCAAACTAACGATATAGTTTCCATGGTTGTTCATCTGAGGCGGTGCCGGGATCGGGATGGACATTGTCTTTGTCAGAAAGCGCATCTTATCGCTCTTGGCGGGTGTGACATTTTCGAATCGTGAGGGATTGTTTTCATCAAGCCAGTCTGGAAGTAATTCGTTCAGGGCGGTCGGTTGTAGAACATTTCCTGAAACTATATGGGCTCCTATTTCTCCTGCCTTCTCCAAAAGAACGACCCGGAATTCTTCGTTGCCCGCTTCATTGGCGAGTTGCTTTAGACGAATAGCTGACGCAAGACCTGCGGGACCTGGTTTTTAATTAAGATTAGCAATTAAGTCCAAAAGCGTCTATGCGACAAGAGCAAGAGTCTTCAAACTTACCTCCTCCAACGATACAAACGTCGACCTCATCTGACTCTCTTTCCACCTGGTTGGGGTCGATAGCTTCCTCAGCATTACGCCTCTTAGCTGTCCGCGAAAAAGCTCGGCTCTGTCCAGGTTGTATCCGGGCATTGAATGAGTTGGTGACATTACAGTGTTGGCGTCTGTTGTTCGGTGTAAGCGGGGACAAACGGCGTCCGGAATTGACAGCAGAAATTGTAGTCCGTGATGGCCATGTTCGGGACGATGATTGAATCTCGCGCTTCAGCAGAAAGCGCGCAGCTCCTTTGGAAGCCATGATTGATTGAGGTATATCCAAACCGATAATATTAAGGTGAAATATAAGGTAGAGAACGTATAAACGGAGAAATATCCGTCGAAAAGACTATGAAGAGCGAACCGTAGACCCGGTTTCGGCGACGATCCCCATCACCGACGCTTAACCGAGGCCAATCAAATAGCCGCTTACTAACAGCAACCGGCCAATCATATTCAAGCCGAATGCAATCAGTTTCCTCCGCTTCTACCCGTCATATCGTCACGATTCGGCGTGTTAATTTGTTGAGCCTCGTGTGAAATTCTGACTCAAGATATTATTATTGTGTATAGATGAACAGTGACACAGTAGAGGAACTATCATAGTGTGCTCAGAGCCTCTTGATGCTCAGAGAGAAGCAGGCAGCCATTACGTAGAGATTACTCTAGAGTCATGCAAGACTAAGCTGATCGACATGTGATTCTTGCTCGATCACCATAATCATAATATTTGGCTTCAAGAGGGGTAGCACCGGTCTATATTTACTTCTTGATAAATACCGAACCATGTGTCTACAGAATGTGGCTGAGTCTGGGAATGCTGCAGCCTGCAGTGGTGGTGTCACCGATGTGTCAACCGTCAGTGTGGTGAGACTTTTCGAGTCTCGTAGCCTTGTAGCCTTGCTGGTCAAATAGCGCCAAGAATAGCGAGAGACTGAGGGTATGCTGATTGATGATGTGACATTCCGACAGACAAACGCAAAGGGTTTATCAATAACAAAAATATAACAATAAATAATGAAGAGAATGCAACCAACAAACGAAATGATCGCGTTGTTCCTCAAATCTGATTCATATTGTAGAATCGCATAAAATGGACAGATCGATTGATCACCTGGAGACGCGCCGACTCTGGGCCAGGTTGCGACGCGTCTGGTCTTGGCGTGTCCGGTGTCCACCTCCTTTTTTGGGCACAAACCGTGATCGCTCGGTTGAGATAAGAGCCTCTCCTAGAAATACTCGTCCTTTTTTCAGCCAGAAAAAATATAATCAAGTAGAAAATGAAGGTAAAAATCAAAGATCTCTATTCAGAGTAAATATGATGCGAATATCGGTTCATCAAGGGCGAATATTGTATATAGTATTGTACAGACACAGCGAAGCGAGAGAGACAGAGAGGAAGAAAAGAAAGGAAGGATGGCGGCTGGAAAGACTTTTTTGTTCGCTTTACACCGACTAAAGCGGCGATGTGTTAGGGTGTGAGTTCTGGGGACAATGACTGCAAGCGGTGATTGGATTGTTGATAAGGGAAGGCGGTGGATCCGTCGATGATGGCGATAGGCGGCCAATCAGACCGTATGCTGGGATTCGCGGAAAATGAGTGTCTGACAATTAGGCTACTGCCACCAATCAGCAGTACAAGGGTAGGGGGTTAGTGGGGCAATGAGCAACGCTATCAGATTGTGATTGGCTTATTAAGTCTCAAGATTTTTGACTGCAGTGGGTCGGATGCAACCAATCGCGACAGCCATATGACTCAGACGCCGCCAAGAGAAGCGTCACCCATGGAAGCGGATAGCCTGGCTCGAGCGAAAGCGGACAGATCCAGCGCTGCTTTTAGCGCCACCGCGGGCCAGCCTCCCCTGACGACAGCCAGCACTCGCGCGTATATAAAGAGCCTGCCTCCCACTCCCGCCCGTCTCGATGAAATCTTACTCTAGGTCTTGGCACCGCGCGGAAAACGCCAGCACGTCACCTTCTTCCCTACCACCACACACCCACCAGCACTACCATCACCAACTACTCCACCATCACTCTCTTGTGCTCGTATCTCTCCACATTCCGACTTTGATCCTCACAGTAGTGCGCTTTTATTGCCGCACTGTGTCGTGTGTTGTTGGTCGCTTAATCGGGAAGACTTCATCTTTTTTAGACCTCACCTCACCATCCATCGATTGCTGTGATCGCATCGTCGACCCATCGCATCGCTTTTATCTCTCCCTTACTACCAGATAGATCTCTTGAAAAAAAGGAGAAGAAAGGAAAAAAAGAAAATCAATCAAAAATACATCCTTCGCGCGCATCTAATCCCGTCGTCGTCGGCTTACTTTGTTGCCTTTGATCCGCCGATCGTTGTTGTCAAGTCCAATCCATTATCTCTTGTCACCTGACTTTTGACGGATTGCTCCTACCTCGCGGTCTTCTCCTCTCATCATCCCTCATCTCACCTTCAAAGCCATTGCTGCATCACTCGAGCACCTGTAGGGGAGGCATTTAGTTGTTCATCTCCCACGAAAGCAAGGTATGTTACTGTTTTTTGTCGCATTTATCTTACCATATTAGTAGTCAAGCAGTGTCGTGGGCTGACTCTTCAAATCGCCGTCCCTCAGGCTACTCTCATCGCAACACCATCACCTTACTGGCACGTGCGACAGTGATACATTGATATCGTCATCATGGATTCACTTACAACTCATCCTTCGAATGCTCAGCAGGCAAAAGCCTTTACCTCACCAGCATCGCTTTCCTTTCCCGGAGGTGCCGGAGATTTAACTCCACCTTCTTCAGAGAAGGAAGGCAACTTGGCAGGGTTGAATGGTCAGCAGCAGGGAGCAAATGCCAACGGCAATGGGGTGACACCCGCGACTCCAGCTGCGACTCCTGGTGCGAATAATGTGGGGAGTGGCATTGTGCCTACTTTGCAGTGAGTATACACTTTGCTGTCTTTTCTGGCCCACCAGAAAGCTGAACAAGACTTTTTCTTGCTTTAAGAAACATAGTGGCGACTGTCAACCTTGACTGCCGTTTGGACCTGAAGACCATTGCACTCCATGCTCGAAATGCGGAGTATAATCCAAAGGTACTACAAACTTGAAGTGTCTTTGGTTACAACTTTTACTAAACTGGCATTTCTTGTCTAGCGTTTCGCTGCCGTGATCATGCGTATTCGTGAACCCAAAACCACCGCTCTTATCTTTGCCTCTGGCAAGATGGTCGTTACTGGTGCCAAGTCGGAAGATGACTCGAAGCTTGCATCTCGCAAATACGCTCGTATCATCCAGAAACTCGGTTTCAACGCCAAGTTCACGGACTTCAAGATCCAGAACATCGTCGGCTCGTGTGATATCAAATTCCCCATTCGCTTGGAAGGACTTGCATCGCGCCATCACAACTTCAGCTCTTACGAGCCTGAGCTTTTCCCTGGTCTGATCTATCGTATGATGAAGCCCAAGATCGTGCTTTTGATCTTTGTCAGTGGCAAAATCGTCCTTACCGGTGCTAAAGTCCGCGAGGAGATCTACCAAGCTTTTGAGCTGATCTACCCTGTGCTTTCTGGTATGTTACTACTACAAGCTTCCGTCATTGTACTCATGACTAACAAGTAACCAGACTTCCGCAAGACATAAGGGTTGGTCACTCGGTAAGATTGCTGCTTTTGTGGTAATCTTACACCAGTTTCAACTCATGTATTAACATTTTTGTTCTTCTAATTAGAGTCCACCGGGATGTGTTACTCGTCGTTCGTCAAATGATCGTTCGACCGACTTACTCTCCACACCCGAGCTCGGACTCGCCCTATCACGATTGGTTGATGTTTAGCATTTTAACGGCGTTCTAGCGATTCGATTCACTATTCGGGTTTTTCTCTTTCCTCTTCCTCTTCTCTTCAAAAGAATCCGTTCCCAAACTGTTATATTAGAAGGTTGCATAACCGCAGACTGTTTTTCCATCTTCTTGAAATGGGCGGTACATCCTGCGCTGGTCGAATCAGTGCCTGCCTGTTCATGTTCCCCCTTTTTTTTTCTACTAATCATCGCTTCGGGTGTAGTCTCATCACTTTACTTTTGTATCGTTGATGGGAGGGCGTGGCAGATTGTTATCATGATGGTGCCTCTTTAGGGGTCGCTACCTTTAGCAAGGCATTGTCAGTTCAATATTCAAAGACTACGTATTTAATACTAGTTGGAGAAATGCAAGAAATTTGCAAGATTGCATCCATAAATTTAAGCAGTAGTCGATATAAACAGTAGACACTCCAAAGCAATGCTGGATATACCACTCCCTTTCTCCTATGTTATTCATCCTTGGATACTCATGTTATAGACGACTGGACTTCGCAAGCTCATCCTTCAATATCATCCCAATCTTCCCAGACCGACTCCCATCCTTGGTCACTACAAACTCTCCCCCCTTTGCCTGAGTAATGTGTCGCTGTTCCGGCCATTTCCACAACTGCTGCAATTCAGCATCTAGTCTTCCCTCGAGGGCATCCACGATCTGATCGCCGAGCACAGGGAAGAATTTGTAGCCGTGGCCGCTGCCGCCGGTGGCTAGGAAGAGGTTTGGATGGGACGGGTGGTAGGTTATGAGGAAGTCGCCGGTGGGGCTATATTCCATGTTAGTTTTTATCTCGTGTAGGTAGATGTATTAAGAAAAGGGGGTTGTGTGACGTACGTATCTGAGTACCAACATATCCTGGTTCGCGCAAATGGTCTTTCGGCGAACGAAGGTAACATTTCACGTAGCGCCTGGCGACAGGCTCTTTCCCCCTCGGCTGGGATTGGTAGGTCATGTACAGGCAGACTGATTCTCATGGTTTGTGACGACGTGGTGGTACCAGGTATCGGAACATCCGACGGGTTCAAGTAACCATAGGCATGACGAGCGATTTTGAGCAGGTTGTTTCGGGGAGGGATGATGAACATGCCTGTTGAGAAGCTGAGAATGGTGGGCATGTGAGCTAGTTGCGCCTGCTCTTCGTCGGTGATTTTGATATATGCCAATACTTGTCCAGTGGCGTCGACGATGCCGCGGAGGTCGACTAATCTGCCTGTCGAGGCACCGGTGGCTAGGATGACGAGATCTGCTGTGATTGTCGATGTGGTACCATTCACGGCGTCTTTGAACATAACGCCGGTGACTTTGCGTGTTGTCTCCTCAAACAGCAATCTTTCTACCTCTCCATGCTTGACGTCGACTCTGCCCATCTCATCGAGTTTCTTCTTTGCGAATCGCACCCCGGCTTCGGCGTCACCCCAGCCCGATCCTCGATTGAGATATCCTCCCGATATATTCATACCCGCCGCATATCGCGGCACAACTTTCTCCAACGCTGCCTTGTTGGGTAGATAAACCACCTTCTCAGCTATACTTTCCGGTCTTTCACCTTCCTCCTCAAGCAACTTCTTCACATTCTCATAGCTCTTTTTCGTATAGTTCTCGGAGTCAGAGCTTCCCTCCGCGTATAGCAGAGCTAATCCATTCTCTGTATAGCGGCCTTCCTGGCCCCATTCGGTGTTGCGCCATTTCTTGATACCGTCTGCCGCGAGTTTGGCGTATGCGGGATTTGAGTAGTCTGCGCGGATGATGCGTGAGGTGTCGACTGATGAGCCGTGTGGGTTGGGGATTGTGGGTGATGCTTCGATTAGAGTGATTTTCTTGTTGGGATGGCGTTCTGAGAGCGATAAGGCGGTTGATACTGTAATCCATTAGTCTGTCTCTAGGCATATTCTGGAATTCAACTGTAAGCGTGGCGTGACTCGTGGTTGCTGATTCCAAGAGGCGGATGGACATGACAGATATATATCCGGTCAAGTACAACCAGCAACAATCCTCGAACATCGTGTTTCAAGCTCACACGGCAAGGTAGGATAGGATAGGACAACTAATTCAGCCTGCAGCGATTCGGCAGAACAGCCGAACCGATACAGAGCATCTCGTGTCTTGGTGCTGATACTTACATCCAAATACCCCGCCTCCGACTATCAAGATCCTGTTCGGCAGCTCCATTGAGACCTCCTGAAGATGATACAATATGTACAATCGGTTTATGTGAGATTCAATAGTGGCAGTACCTGGGCGGAAATAAGGAAGTGAGAAGACACCAGCTGATAGAGAGCTATCAGGTCAGTGGAGGCAGTGGATTTTTATCAGCTAGACTGCGATCTCGGAGATGTTCCGCGTTTGGGCCATGGTGGACGCCAGCTCCGACACGCAGGACGTCGATTTGAAGATTCGGCGAACATGGCCAGGTGAACTGATCTATGAACAGTCTGTAGTATTTGAAGATGCGTATATTAAGCACTGGTAAGAAAACAAAGAGTTTGGGAAGTCGCAAATGACGATGCATTTATATATGCCATGCCTAATTGGGACTAGCCTCTCGATGCTTAATTCTCGGACCGGAAGATCAACTAACTTTTGATACATCAACAAGCATAGATTTGCAACATGTTATCGAGGTAGCTGGGATTGACCACCGAGTGAGGATTGAAATGATTACAATCGATATACACACCTCGCCAACTGGCGATAGAACTACTCGAGAGTTGTCACGATTCTACAGTACCCGGATTAAAAGAGTCCAGAGAGACCCGGTATCTGGCAAGAAACCATCACAACTGAAAAGACCTACGTATGTTCATCGATCAGCCCGAATGCTGGAATGAAAGCTCACTATCTAACAGAAGAACCGATGCATTCCGCGATGTCACAGCTGCTACAACAGCTGGCCGTCGAATGTCTCCGCGGATGATGACCATCTTCGCCGTGGGCATGCTAGGTATCAGCACTTACTGCGGCTATTTATACTCATCTTATAGCCAGGCAGTCACTCAATCCAAAACTCTGGAAGTGCCCGAAGATGTCTCTGATCGCTACAATTCCACCGCCACAGGCTACGACGCTGAAGTCGAGCTCGGCGAGAAATTCATGCGGTTAGGCAAGAGGAGGAAAGAGCTCGTTCAAATGGCCCGTGGAGATGCGCTTGAGGTTAGTTGTGGTACGGGCCGGAACATGGAGTATTATCAACTTGGCGAGAAGAGAGGGCTTGATGAGCGAGGCCGTGCTGTGTTACAAGGGTGTCGGTCGGTGACTTTTGTCGATTTGAGTCCGCAGATGGTTGAGATTGCGCAACAGAAGTTTCGAAGGCTCTACCCGGATTTTGCGAAGGCTGCATTTCGGACTGAAGACGCTAAGAAGATCGTTCCAGTGACAAAAACGTCTGATAAAACAGCAGAATGGATATATTCGCGACCATATTTCGATACTGTGATACAAACCATGGGTCTCTGTTCTACACCAGATCCCGTTGGACTCTTGCGACATCTCGGATCGATCACGGAGCCGCAACGAGGGCAGATCCTGCTGCTGGAGCACGGCCGATCGCATTATGACTGGCTGAACAAGATTCTGGATAACCTTGCCCCTGCACACGCGCATCGACATGGATGCTGGTGGAATCGAGACATCGGACAAATCATTGAGCAGAGTGGATTGGAGGTTGTGGAGATTCAGCGCTATCATTTGGGGACTACATGGAGGGCTGTTTTGCGGCCGAGAACTCAGACTTGAGAGGTGGTAGAGTATGTATCATAATGTATAATAATCGATCTCAATGCATGCATTGGTGTACCTACATTCTATACTGCATGTAGATGGATGTACAGAGTATGTACTATATGTACAGCAGGCTGCCGTATCCGGACTAGCCCGATAGAGCTGCATATGATATGAGTAAGCCGGGCTGGCAAGCCACCAATGCACTGGCCAATCAGCGTGCATACATCAAGACAACCAAGGCAGATCAGATACGTAGTACTGTTCCAAAACTTGATTTATCAAATTGTAAATGTTGAAGTGTGGCATGATACTGGATAGCAACGGAGACCCCGAGTACACCACGACACGTATGATAATATTCATGTATTTAGCATGGCTATAATCTAGGTCTACCCGTAAAGACTTCAATATCGAGTCGGTGAGCAGACATTCGAAATAATGCTACGTAGGAATGACCAAGTAGCAGTCGATCAGTTCTGCATAAATGGCAGTTGTCATGGCAAACGCCGCCAAATCAGATGAAAGGACCACCATTCCACGCGACAGTGGGGCTAATACTGTTTACGTCTTACTGCTTTTGCTCCGGACAGGAACTTGATACGGTGTACTCCGTATGTACTATGTAGAGCGGTGTTGTTCTCACTTCTATTGGACGCACCAAGTCAAAAATGTTATGTATGCATCCATGACCAAATGTCGGTAAGAAGTGATATGATATCAGCAATAGTGAGGGCTGTGTAGACAAAAAGTTGAAAAAACCTACTAAAGAAGAAAATACGCCAAATCCCGACAGATTGATTGGATGGGGAGGGTATCCCTGTGTTCCGACTGCCTGGCGCGACAATGTGATTGGCCGCTTTGAATGGAAAAATTCTCTTTTCCTTCCTTTTTCCCGTCTCTTGGCCGGCTATACCGGATGTGGCTAGTCTCCACCGTCTCTCCAGAATGTTTGTCCTAGTCTTGATTAGGCCTAGCGTGGAAATCCCGTGGATCCTGCCAGGCTCTAACTAAGCCACTACTCTCCCTCCTTCTGTATGAATCTGTGAAGCAGAAGGAAGGAGCGACTGACTCGATCTATCCCTTTCATCTTCTTTTGTACCTTCACTTTGACTGCATACAGACAGTCACCTTATCATCCCCTATCTCCTCAAGATTCAATATTTATTGGGTCTTCATCGATAGATGAAACTATTCATCTACACCAAATCGGCCTCTGATTCGTCGCTAGCTGTCGTGGTGACGTCCTGCTCGTCATAGACCCAGCATCCATTTGCCCCTGCCCCTTCTGCTCAACTTCATTTTGAAAACGAACCGAGGATCTTCCGATAACCATTCAATAATATTCAATTTTGAATTCATCCATCCATGATATCCATCCCGCCTGCTTTGCCCCTGCATTATTATCGTTTTATCACATCAAAGATCTCGCCAGGCGGTGTGCACCAGCAGACGTTATTTGCTCTAGGCTATCATCCCAGTCTAGCCCAGCCTGTCTCTTCCCGCTGCGTCGGCGTCGGCTCATATTTTTTTTTTTAGTTTTATTATTTCACGCTGATTGTTCGGTTGGCCGTTGCTTCTTGGATTGATCGCTGCCTCACCCTGAGTCGGCTCTTTTATTTTTCTTATACATCGCCTCTTTGCCATCCCGACTTTTTGTTCCCAAATATCCTCCCTTCAAGATACCTGTTGCATTCTTGAAGTCGATTTTTCTGGGTCTTGCATAAAAGCTTTCCAAACAAGAAGACTCCACAGCTCCAGTTTATTGTTCCTAACCCAATCACTGCTGCAACAAAAGCAGAGAAAGAGAGGGTCCTGTCTATTTTTTTCTTCCTCCCTTTACGTATTTTTTTTTTCCAGCTCTGTCTCTGATCTCCACACTCCATCAGACACACCAAACACCTCCTGCCGATTTGTTCCGCCCCTTCGATCTCTTCCTCCTTCAGACCAAGACATCTTCCCTCTATCCTCCTTCAGCTTGCGTGCCCTTTGTATTGTATCATCAACCCATCACTCCCATCACCACCCCCTCCGATCATTATTGTCATTATTACTCTTGTTTTATTATTGCTACTATTTTATTATTACCATCCATTCGATCCTTTTATCATCAGTATTGTTTTTGTAATTAATTTAATCCTCTTCTTCCTTCGTTATACACCCGTGATTTTTATTTTTCGCGCAGCTTCCGCCCTTCCCCCTTACCCCCTACACCATCCTTCAGAATGCCTTACAACACACGTCGAAAGTCGTTGTCGCTCCCTTCGTTAGGCATTCACTTGCCTAACGCTTCGCGTTCGCACAGATCTCCTTCGGCCTCAAAGAGTTCGACGATAGACGAACAGGTCCCTCCTTCCAAGAAAGTCAAGAGGTCGCATGATGCCGTCGACACCGACAAGTCGCAGAAGGTCGCCACTGGTCGCATAAGGAACAGCCGAGGCACCTATGAACATACTCCGCCACCGTCGCCCGGCGATGCCGTCGGTGTCGCCATGAAAATCGATACCGAAGGCATCAACGATGATGTTGTCGTCGCCGCGATCGAGCAGTTGGAGAAGACGGGGAACAAGCCTCACTTGGTACGCGAGCTGGCCGCCGTGCTGGTGAAAGTCAACGACACTGTCGCCAAGTAAGTTTTGAATACTCCATCTTGTCGCGCAATATTGACTAACATTTAATTAGTTCTGCAAACCCTGCTGCGTTGCTTTCCTCCCGCCTCAGTACCTACATGAAGCGTTCATGGACTGCGCTGTCACCCTGTCCTATCGGCAAGGAGCTCATCAACGTGCATCCTCGAAAAGTGTTTTATTATCTTACCAACACTCCGCACCAGCCTCTACCTGAAAACCTGGAAGATATGGTCGCGATGGACGAGAAACGGTTAACCCCAAGCCTCTCCAGCGGAAGTGTCGATCAGGACGAGGACGATGCGATGGCGCGCGAGCGGTCGCGACTCAGTCCTAGTCCCGAGATCGACCTGTCTTCTCCGGAATTCGAGGAAGAGCACGACACTTTCAATGCGCGCCACACTTCTGGTGCTCATACGAATCAGAACAACGGCCATCGCCTATCGCATAATCATCGAGCTGCCTCGCCGCCACTGGAAGGTGACGAGCGGGAGTTTACTCAGACTGCCAGCTCTTTGCGCGAACGAGCATCAGAAGAGAAGGCTAGCCGACAGAGTAGCCTAGCTGCCTTGAGCATGCCTGCTGATGAATCGCAACAAGCTCAGGTTGTTGGATTTCCCGGTTCGCCCATGGATGAGGATCCTCTCACCACGTCAATCAGCGAAAAGAATCAGTACGAAGATTATTTCTCGCAGGGTGGCTCTCGCGATCAGGAACAAGATCTTGACGATGCTGCCGTCGCCACTTTGTTCGGTACCTCGCCATCACCATCGCTCACTTCGGTCGTTTCTTCACTGTCGTCTGGCACGACTGCGCCATCCGAAGCCGAGCTTGCCGATGTTCCTCCTGCATTAGACAGCGTCAGCGGCGCTTCTATATCCGACTCCGCCCGTCCGAACACCATCATTACCACCACCACAGAACCATCCCTAAAGCGCTCCTTTGACATGGTCGAGACCGGCTTCCCGACCAAACCGGTCACGGATCTCAAGCGCTCTCAAACCTTCGACTTTGAGATGGTTATAGATTCCTGGGCCGACCTCCGCAGCCCGGAAACCATAGAGGTCGACGAGCTGGATGCGATGTTTGGCGACTTTTAATGATATCTTTCTCACCTCATCATTGATACCATCCCCTCTCCTCTTTTTTTGTGATAAAGAGTTCTGATTGATACCTTGTTGTTCATTTTTGGTTTTCCCAACAATTTGCATGATACTCAAGCACGGTTTTTGTTCTGCTTTTGGACTTTCTTGTTTTGGTTTGCTAGGCTTGGCTTGACCGGCCATTGGTGTTTGGGGATTTTTTCTTCCTTTCTCTTCTCTTACTATCTGTACATGTTTTATAAATATGTTATACCTCATGGTCTGTTTTTGTACAGACCAGATTTTTCTCCTCAAGACTTCCTCTTACCTCGGCGTTTTAAAACATGTACGATTCAGATAAAACAAAGGTGGAATTCGAGAAGAAAGCGAGAAAGAGAAAGAGCATGAGAATGAATGAAAAGCGAAGCGAAGCAACACCACAATTTTTCCTTTTACCAGTAAAACGTAGTAGACGATGGCAATGGCTTTCAAAATGGGTATGGGTATTCTCTAGATGGATTAAAAACTAAGAATATGTAATTTATGGATGTATCCAAGATTATCGTTAGTAGAAGTAGTTATAGCTTGTTCGAATCAGAGCTCCCCTTCCTCGCTGCCACCACCGTCATCATCGCCATTACCCATATTCTCGTCGGGTTTGTGGCCCCGTTCGTTGTGAGTATGGTTGTTGTTGTTTGTGACGAGCTCGCCTTCTTCGGATATCTCGCCTTCCTCATTGGGTTGCTCCCTCCTTCTTTCCTCTGATGGTCGTTGTGACGATGATGACGCTGGCGGGGGTGGGCGTGGTGGTAATGATTCATTAGTTGTTGATGAGCGTCTTCTTTCGCGCTGTGGTAGTCTGTCTTTGTTGTTGGGGTTCGGGTTGTGATTTCGGTTTCTGTCGTCGCGGTAGTCTCGGCTTCGGCTGTCGCGCTCTCTGTAGTCTGCTTCGTAGCTGTTTGATCTGCGCCAGTCGCGGTCACGATCACGGCCACGATCTCGGTCTCTGTCACGATCTCGGTCGCGATCGCGGTCCATGTATCTGTCGTGATCTCTGTATCTGTCCCTGTCTCGGTCCCTATCTCGATCTCGATCTCTATCTCTATCCCACTCGCGATGGCGACCATAATAAGTATCATTGCGACCTGTAATAGGCCCGCCCTTCTCGCCTCGTGACATCCCCTGCTGCACAATCTCATCTATCCGTTGTTGGACCGCGTCGTCTGGTGGTGGAGGCGGCGGTGGAAGAGGATGTCGTCGATGTGTATCGTCCATGGCGGCAGAAGGGATGCGCGAATTAGATCGAGATGGTTGATGATGTCCATTCGCAAGGCTGCGGGGACTCTCTGACTTGATCGACGTTCTAGTCGGATCAGGAGTAAAGCGTTGCCGTTTCGGAGAAGGCTCTCGAGTATGGTTATTACTTTCAGGGGGATGTAGATTTCTCGCTGGAGACGGACGGCTTTCTTCAGGTTCTCTAGATCGTTTGCGGCCATTCGATTCCCCTGCCGACAATGACTCGGTTAAGCTGTGAGGGTTCGGGTTGATGATCCGCGTCGTCTCCTGGCCATTGTCGATATCCGTCGGAATGGTCGGATACTCATGAGCCTGTCGATGGACGGTTATGTTCTTTTCGTAGAGCTGGACCATGCGACTGACGGCGCGTCGGACCTCAGAGAGATTGACATCTATCTGTACCCACCACGGACGGCCTTCTTCGTCATCTTCGAATGCGACATCACATAACCTGGCGCCAGCCCAGAGGGCAGCTGCAGCAATGGTCCGGGGGTAGAATTGCAGACAGAGAACAGTGTAGTTGGAGTCATTCAGAAACGCCCAGGCCGCATTGCGCAAACCTTTGTGATCGTTTTTGCCAAAGTAGCACAGAAACTCATAACAGATTTTGTGCGGTTGCTCCAACTGCAGATCAAAACATAATGCTTCCAGACACATATCCTCATAAGCGAGCAATGTGTCCTTCCATCTCCAAAACTCCTTGTTCTGTTCATCAATTTCGAGGTTGTTGTTCTTTTGCGCGACGCGACAGCAGGCGATGACCAACTCCTTGATCTTGCGACAATTTTCATCCACCTTGCTCGCCAGAAATAAACATCCCGCCGCGACGGAATATGGGTGTAAACCAGGTCTTCGAGGCAAATCGACCATACTGTGTCGTACAAAGAAGCGATGTAGGAAAACAGCGGCCGTTGTCAATGTGAGCTGTGGGAGCTTCAGCATAATGCCCACTTGGACAATAAAGTTGACGCCTTTGCTGCGATTCGTATGCTCCATCTCCAAACTCATGCCGTCGAGAAGTGAAGGTGTTCTGGTAAGCTCTTCATCCGTGAAGTACCACTGTTTCTGCGATTCGACGATGACGTTATTCGAGGGCGCCGGCACCGGTCGTCGCGGAGGATGTTGGGATGTCGACTCCATGGCGTATGTTTTATCGACCGTGTCGTGTATCCTTCAGTAGCAATGGAGTACAGTAGTAGTGATGGCTTCCTTACTAGCTGCTGCCAAAAGTGAGGTCAACTTGTCAATGACAATCCCTCCAGAGTACCGTTCAGCTTCTTGGTGCTATCTAGACATATCAGACGCGATTCTTAGCATGGCGAGACGCACCCAGCTTCGTGCTGCCAAGCAGTGAAGAGTTTGATGCAGTAATAGGAGAGGAGACAAGATGTGATAGGTGACATGGGAAAAGTATTGGTTGGAAGTTGAAGGGCGTGGAATCCAATCAATTGTCCGCGGCCGTTTTCTGCCGGTTGTTACCGCCCGGTCAATGACTCCATTATCTAGAATAGCTCCCTATGTATTATCTGACACTATTGAAGCTATTATTATTTCTTTCAAGTCGATGTGAAAGTATGATTGATTTGCTAGATATGCCAAAGCCATATATGTGGTATCTGAATACGAAAAGAACAAAATTTGCGAAAGCAAACCAAAACTCCAAATGGTCATCCGTAGATGACCTCAAATAGTCTGTAAGCTTTTGCCAAAGCTACGAACATCCTTTTTCAAAAAGCAATGGGTCTTATACAAGTAGAAGAAGTAATACCAGATCACTCCTCTTCACTAACTTCGCTTTCGTCATCGCTCGGCACATACCGTTGACTCTGCTGCAGACTCTGTGTCCTCGATGCTTCCTCCTCAAATGCCGCTTCCATTTCTGCTGCAAGTGCATCCTCATCCTCATCTTCATCCTCGTCGGCGGCTTCTGGTTCCTGTGCAGCGGCAGAAGTTGCAACCCTCGCATCCTGTCTAGCAGGGGATGGTAGACGGAAATCTTCGATCTCTTCATCGTCTTCCTCATTCCCCTCTTCATCCGTCCCATGTGCAGATTGGTCACTGGATGAGAAGTGGGTGGGATCGACCTTGAAAGCGGGCCGTGTGGGTGGGGACCCCATGTCGATGATGAGATCTCCGTCGACGATGATATTAGAACTTGGCGAAGGTACGGCCTGACTAGATTTTGGATGTTGATAGTCAGCCCCTTCCTTCTCCGACTGCTCTGCATCAGAGATAACTATATCATCCTCGGGGTCAACACGTGGCGCCGACTTGGGCTGTGCATTCGCCTTGGTCGTAGAAGATGCACTGGCCGGCTTAGCCTTTGGTGCTCGTTTCGGTTGCCGCAAAGGATTCGTCTGCTGCTTGGGCCTGGGTGCCATCTTCTTGGCCTCTACCTTTGTAGGTTGCATTGCAGGCGTGTTGGCTGTGCTGATAGACCCGTGAGGATCTGGTGTCGTGGTCGTCGACAGTGTTGACTTGACCTTTTCTGATTCAGGCTTCTTGAGGAAATGCCTGAAATCATAAGGGTTATCCTGGTCAGCATCTTCTGGCTTCTCGTCATCGCTCTCATCCCGCGACGCATGATCTCCATCGTCGCCCAGAGTATGCAACTGCTCGTATTGCTCAATCACATCTTTATTTTTCCCCGGAGCAGCGCGCAGATTGAAGTTTAAGCTAGTGCTCACAGGCTCTAGAATAAACGCTTTCCGACTCGGATCAAAGACTAGAACAAGATTCCTTGCTTCCGAGCCCTGGACTGGTATAGACGGGTCTATACTGCCTTTGTATTTGTACTCGAGCGATGTCTGCTCAGCATTCCCAGCCTTATCTGTGATCGTGAGGTTGTATATATCTTGTGAAGTAGGTGATCGTGTGATCTTCGTCCGTTGATTCGCCGTTGCCGACTTGCTCTTGTGATTATATGTGATGTTTATAAATGTAGAGGTGTTTCTTCCGTCCTTTTTAGCCAGTTGGTCACCGAGAAGAATCGGATATTCGCCTTGCTTTGTAGGATCGATCATCATGCCGGCTGGCGGCGCCGACGCAGAGAGGGCCATGGAATCGGGGTTTGAGCGAGTTCGTTATGGTCTGAGATATGCTGTGAAGCGATGAGGCCCTCCCCTTTGATGATGGCTGGAATAACCTCCTATATCAACGACTGACCGAGTGCTGCAGTCAAGATGCTGTAAAGTCCTGGTCTATACAAAGCGTGGTGCGGATATCTTCAGGGCTGATCGAGTGTCCGAGGAGGTAAACGGCGCATCGTATAGGTAGAATGGCGGTATTGAGTCAGCTGTATTGACGGTAGCAACAATAGGACTGACTATAAAGATATAATATAACATGAAACTGTTCAATAGGTATATAGATGTCTCATGAAACAAAGACGGCTTGTCCAGCGTCCTGCTCAGGGCGGAGGTGAAGAAGAGCGAGAGAGTCAGCAAGTGACTCCGGCCAGCGACTCCGGGGCGAGACCGACGGGAAGCGGGCCTGCCCCCACTTCTATCTCGGGTATCTCTGGTATGCAAACCCACCTATTTATGCTTGCGAATCTACTGGTGGTACATTGTACTTCCGGTCTTACAAACGGATAATAGCATGAAGTTTGTTTGATATACAATATGGACTTCTGATTCAGAACTTCGATTCAGAGGCGGTGAATTGTGTACAATGATTATTCATGCGTCAGGATTATATTTACTGCTCATTATCGTCATCTCATCATGTATGTAAGACTCAATGTACTGGGGAAGTCACTCGTGAAATGCTCTTGGTAGCAGCTTGACCACTGGTAAGTTGCTCGAGTCGCCCTGCCAACGCGCGGTGTTTGCACATCACTTCCTCCCATTCATGGACAATTGTCTCATCCTCGACTTCTTCATCCTCCAACTCTGTAAGAATCATGCTAAAGTCGCCGCCCAATCGGCCAAGACTAGCTGCACAGTACAAGACTTGCGTCAAGAGACTCTCTCGTGAACTCTTGTCCCTCACATTAGGGAGATATGTGCGGAGGGTATCTGTAAGTAGTCGCACGAGATATAATGGGAACGTCGCAACTGCAGGGGGGAGTGCTTGTAGAGGATCGAGCTTTTTAGTTGGCTTTGCGGGTGGTTGCGTTTTCAAGTTGAGTGATTTGAGATCCAGCCCAGGAACTGTAATCGGCTTCGAACCATTTTCGACTGGTTCTGGTGTAAATATGTTCTTATATAGCGAGACAATAGCAAAGCTCTGTTCTCGATAGATTTCGATATATCTCTTTAGATACCGCTCTGTCTGTTGACCGCCAGACCATTTAGAAGATGCTCGTTCGCCTGCCGCCGCTTCATTTCTGCGCTGGGTTTCTTGATCTGCGAGCTCCCTGAGAGGGTCGAGGGCTTCCAATGTCGAGACTAGATTCGCCAGCCTGCATACAAGAAAGAGTGCTCCTAGTGACCCTTCGCCCGCACCTGTTCCGGTTTCGTGACTTCTTCGGGGGTCTTCCAGCTCCGGCGCAACACGTCTCAGCCATCCAATCGTTCTCATCGCCGCTGCGAGTCGAATATTCTGTGTTCTCAACCCAGCTATAAGATTCGTAGTCATGGTCTTCATCGCATCTTCGGCTTGCAATATAATGTCCTTGATAAGTGGGGAGTCCGGGTAGAGAGTTTGTAGCCTTTTTATATGAGAGTATAAATCGAGAGCGGTCGAGTAGTTTCCTGATGCTACACTTCCTGCCGTCGGTCCCGCATTCGCAGAGGAGGTAGAAACGGCGGTCGAAAGGAGGGCTGGGAGCTCAAGGACGTCTGATATTCGGTCGACATTTCGGGATAGTTGCATTGCCTTTTTCCTGCGGTCTAAATTCGGGTTATCGCTTGATTTGCTGTATGTAGTCGAGAAGCGCACAGCTTCTGAGTCGAGTATTGGTATTCTCTCCTGTAAAGCCTTGACATCTTGGCCTAAGGAGGGTATCAGGTCTCGTAAAGTCGAAAGGTGGTCCGATGATGATATTAAAGCTTTGTGGGAGCGATTGGACAATGCCTGGAGGGAGAGAAGAGTAGAGTGCGCAGATTGAGATATCGATTGAGGTTCGCTATTTCGTATTTGTTCAAGCGATAAGCTCGTCAGACGATTAAGGTATTTGGTGGTTGTCGCATCTGTTGATGATGCTCGCAGCGTGCGGGATATTGACGGCAACGAAGCATTGCTGTTGCTGTTGAGATGCGGATCGAGCAGCTCCAATATAGCGTCAGCCATGATAGTATCGTCAGTCGAATCAGCCCTCAGCACAACAAAGTGCTTGGGTCACTGTCGTTGTTGGGATTATTGTAGAGAAAGAGAGTTGGCTGTTTCGGCGTCCACCTCCTCCTGCCTTCCGCCCGTGGAGCCAATCACTTTACCCGCCTTTGCTTCACTGATCTTTGAATCATTGCATGTTTCGCATTGAACCACTTGGAAATGAGAGAGAATTTGCCTCTTTTGATTTCTGTTTGAACATTTATTCACGTCTAATGCATATTTGTTTCTAGTATCTTTGCCATATAGTCATATACCCAGTGTACATAAACGCACTCCTTCCCCGCTATTGGCATATCTAGAAATTTGATTCAGTCAAAGGATTACAGTCTTCAACATGGGAAAGCCGCGGGTAAGTACTGGTTACTGCTGTGCGAGAAAATGTTTCTGACATATTACCTCGAACTCAGATGATCATTTTGATCCGCCATGCGCAATCCGAAGGAAACAAGAATCGCGAAATCCACCAGTCCGTACCAGATCACCGAGTCAAACTCACACCCGAAGGGCATAAGCAAGCGCTCGAGGCAGGACGCAGACTAAGGGAACTATTACGACCGGATGATACACTACATTTCTTCACATCGCCGTATCGCAGAACCCGCGAGACAACAGAAGGGATACTAGAGTCGGTGACATCGGATGATCCGTCCCCCTCGCCCTTCCCACGACATACGATCAAGGTGTATGAGGAGCCACGTCTTCGCGAACAAGACTTTGGGAACTTTCAGCCATGTTCGGCTGAGATGTCACGTATGTGGCAGGAAAGAGCTGACTATGGGCATTTCTTCTATCGTATTCCCAACGGTGAATCCGCTGCGGACGCCTACGATCGAGTGAGCGGATTCAACGAGTCTCTGTGGCGCCTTTTTGGAGAAGACTCTTTCGCAAGTGTATGCGTTCTGGTAACTCACGGACTGATGACTCGGGTATTTCTGATGAAATGGTATCATTTCAGCGTGGAGTACTTTGAGGATCTACGAAACATTAATCACTGCGAATTCGTGATCATGGAAAAGGACCCAGATAATGGGAAATTCATCTTGCAGAATAAATTGCGAACATGGTCCGCACTCCGGCAGGAGAAGGAAGAAGAGCGCAAACGTGAGGAATCTGCTAGTCAGTTACAGTCACCGGAAGCCGAAGTACCCGTACGTCGGAAATGGGGTGGCTGTCCTGACGGTTGTACGCATGGGGATGCCGTATCATCGACTTGGCGCCCAACACGGCGCGATGAGGTTGATGTCTTTCGGGATGATGGAGGCGAGACGACGGATGCAACTGGAAGAAAACGCGGTCCATCAGCAGATCGCAAGAAGACATTTAAACGAATGCCATCTCTGAAGGATAGAAAGACGATAACTCATATCGACAAGTCCAGACTCCATCTAACAATCGAGCCTCAGAATCCTGATGACATTGTGTCTTCACCCAACCAGACTCCATCGTACATCGCTCTCGGTGGTGTTGTCAACCCTCGAGAACCCGGCGAACACGAGATAATCAGAGAACAAGACAACGCCATCCCCAAGGATAATCCAGCACTTGGAGCTCCAGCTCAAAGCCTCCCGAACATACACCACCTCCATCTCGCAGGCCGCGACGGAGCCGGCGTGAACAGCGTCGAAATATCAGATTCCGAGTCAGACGGCATGCTCCCCGAGAAAAGCGAATCACTCGCCGCCCTCGTGAGCAGCAACAGCGCCACTAACCTGAAATACTCTACCTCTTACCACTCAGTACAAGACGCCGAAGACGACGGCGACGACGAGGGAGCTGGCACGGCATCACGACGATCCCGACGATCTACAAAGGCCATTTATCAGAATCATACAAACCATCACCATCATCAGCATCAGCATACTACCAAACCGAGTACTACTACTACTTATCAACGCAAAGCGAATGCATTGGGCGACATGGCCGATGAGGATAACGATGATAATAACGACAATGACAATGACAATGGTAACGACAACAACGAAAACGCAGATACTATAGAAGGTATACCAGACCCAGAGATTGAACAGCTGAAAAGAGAAGAGGAAAGTGTTTCTGGGAGTGTATACTAAGTATATAAATCACAGCAACTACATAGATAGAGAGCAAATTTATGATACCACGACACCGCTACACATTGACTACGAAGCAAGAACAGTTGAACATTTGAACATTCCGAGATTTGTCGTTTATAGACAATATTATATTCTTTTTTTATCCAGGTTTATTATATGGTCTTATATAGTATCATGTAAGAGATGTACATATTGCCTGCCATCAATCGACATCATGCATGACACGCTTCGTATGTCCGCATTCCAGTATCAAAATCAAACATCCGTAGATGTAGTAAAAGTCCTAGAGTTCCAAGAACTCTTCCTCTACCAAGGAAATAATGGAATCAAGAAAAGGCATCAGAGGAAAAAAAAATTCGCTTTATGTTGGTTTGCAACGCTGACAGATAATCAATCAAGCATGCTAGATATGTTTGTTTCAAGAATTGAAAAAAAAAAGTTTTTGGAATAAAGATGAGGTCCCTTTTGCTTCAGGTCCTCCCGTCGGAAGACTTTTTTTGCCATTTTGCTGAAGCCAAAAGGGGGTCGCAGGGACAAGAAGAGAATAAAACATGATCAATGCCTTTTTTTTTGCAAGGTATTTCTTCTGATAAGTTGGTCATGAAATAAAAATTCAAAACAAAAGTCAGAAGGAAGAACATAGACTCTCACATGGTAAATCAAAGACAAAGACGCTTTGTGTAGGAGATTGGAG
This sequence comes from Talaromyces nanjingensis, assembly GCA_031010415.1. NCBI lineage: Eukaryota > Fungi > Ascomycota > Eurotiomycetes > Eurotiales > Trichocomaceae > Talaromyces > Talaromyces nanjingensis. The sequence goes on from JARFPJ010000001.1 coordinate 6,517,545, forward strand.
TCGCAAATCAAATCGAAGAGATGAAGATTACAAACGCCTCATTCTGAAGGTAAAAATCATTCAGAAGAGAAAACAAACATAACAAGGTCTATGGGTAGTATTCGCCAATCAACATGCAACAGATTCAGGGGTAAAACGCAAACCAATCCATCAAAGGGGTACTAGTAGGTAGAAGAAAAATATCGTAAGCCGTGAAATTCTTTTGGCGAAACTTTTGGCGCTCGGACGACTTCGAATCGAATGAGGGGCGCATGAAAGGCTCAAAAGAGCATATGGTTGAAACAATGAAAGGCCGAAATGACGTTGCTTGACGCGACGAGTTGGCAGTAATGAGCGAAAGAAAAAAAATCGTAACAGATAAACCCCAAGCACTTTTAGAGACATAGCTCAAGATCAGAAAAAAATTGACGTAACCGATACAGTCGTTGTCAGAAGTTCGAAAATCATCGAATGAACAATGAAAAAGATAAACCAAATCGATAAATCAGCAAGGAAGAAAAAAATGTTCAAGAGAATTTTTTTGAACGTCGTAGACGCTTAATATGCAAATCACCCAGCAACCATAGGTTGGAGGGTTCCAAAAGTGTGACCGCTAAAATAATGTTCATGATGTTTCGAGCAGTAACCGCAGCCACAGGAAGAGCCATGACCAGTCCAGACGGAATGATTCATAGGCGCAGTGTAGACCGGCGTATGATGGTACGATGGTGGCTGTGAACGAGGGGGGTGAGAATAAGAAGGATACTCTGTTTGTGAAGCCCATGTACGCGTGTATGGAGGTGGAGGATTCGAGTACATCCATGCTTGTCCATTGTAGTAGTCTGGCGTGTTGGGGCCACTGTGTGGAGCGGAAGGGGGAGAATATTCACAGGCAGTCGGGTTCAACCAAGTGTTCTCGTACGTGGTGCTTCGCTGATACTGCGGTGGGATCGGGCCATCGGGGGACATGAGAGGCTTGGGAATGGTAAGTTGCCTCGTGATGTTTGTGTCAATCGGGGATAACTTTTGACGAACTTCGTTTCGCGAGGCCATGGTCGCCTTGTAGTTTTCCCAACGGGACAACCAAACACCAAACCCATCCTTCTTGTTGTGAATACGCTCATGGATCTTCCACTCAAAAGCGAACAGCCAGTCCAGTTCCATGGTGTTGAGCTCAGACACGGAGATGTTGCTGACCTCGGCCCACGAACGGTTCTGGAAAGTGTTATCGTCCAAGAACTTACTACCCAACAACAAAGCTGTGGTCAACATTCTGTATACCTGTCCAGTACCAGTAGCATAAACGCCCTTTGCAGAGAGCATACGCATCCGGGTGGCCAAGTAGAAGAGACCGAGCAGAATAGTCGAACTGGGGAGACGCGTCGAGGAAAGAATTTGGTGTACGTATTTCCGGAATGGCGGGGGTACAATTGTCTGTCCTGGGTAGACGCTTCCAAGCATGTCAATATCATCTAGATTGATTCCGGAGCTGTACAATGCATACATTCCCTGGGCCGTTTCGGCAACGAAATCGGACATTTGATCCATCTCGTAATCGAGGTGAGCGGCAACTCCACCAGTAGGCTTTTCCTCCTTGACACGGGTTTCCGCCGGAATATGAACATCGTGACGACGGTACTGGGGCGGAATCGCGGAGTCGGAATTGGCTGGCATGTGCATGTTCGATCGAATGGGGGGCAAAGTTGTAACGTTGTTCGACGCTGCTCCATACAGAGACTGGGGGCCTCCCAATTGCGACTGAGCTAGGCTGTGCTGTTGCTGTTGTTGCTGCTGCTGAAGAGCTGCAGCATAGTCGCGACCGCCTCGAATAGACGACATCGTGTGTTGGTGAGAATTGACCGGTGCCGACTTGACAAATGAGGTTGCCTGGGAGTACTGTTCGATGAATTCGCAGCCAGTTTGGGGATATCGTGGGGGGAAGGAGGTATGACCAGTAACGAAGAATGGAGGGTCTAGTTCCATTTTGCCGTTCCCATGAAGATGGGGCGGAGTAGGTGGTAGGCCATGAAGGCCAGGGTTGTAGAAAGATGGCATGACTGAAGGAAAAGGAGGATTGGTCACGGCGGAGAGCAGACGAGCTATGGTCCCGAATAAGATATCAGCAAGACGAAAACGAGATTGATTGTCTTTCTCGTATCGAACTTTTGGAGGGATACCAACCGTCTACACTACCGCCACTACCCGAACCCCGGGAGCGCTGCTCAACGAGCGGCCGCTCTTTTTTGAAAGAAAAGCAGACGGTGTCCTAGTAGCTTCTCATGAGTAGGAAGATGTCGACGTGATCAATCTGCTTTTCGACGAGCGGAGTTCTGAAGAGGGAAAACGTAAAATAAGCGAGTCAGAACGACGACACCGGTTTAGTTTTTGTGATTGTCGATTTCCGTTGATCTTTTCCTGTATCCTCCTCTTGTTGACGAAGACGCCGACTGAGTTGGACGCGTAAAGAGTAATAGATTGAACGTTTTTGAGCGTAAAGTCGTAGGGAGAGCGCGCTGGTAACGGGGACAGAAAACGAATAAGAGAGTAGATAATCAATCACAAGAGGAGGAAGTAGAGAAAAAAAGCACGACACAAGTGCTCGTTTCTCTTTTTGGAGGGTGTGATCTTTAGTCAAAAATAACCGCGACGAAAATTTGGTAGAAAGGGTAAAAGGTAACCACCAAGAATAATTTTTTTGGTCGACGACACTTAATGAAAAGCTCGTCGAAAAATAGATAAATTGAGAAGATTCGAAGGGTTTTCAGAGACTTTTGGATCGAGAAGAGAGAAACAAAAAGAGGATGGGTGGTGAGGTAGAATGAGGTGAGGTGAGGTAGGAGCAGGAGAGAGAGTGAGCGAGCGAGCGAGAGGGAAATTAATTCGGGAGTCGAGTGAGAGCGTCTGAGCAGCGAACTCAGAAGGGGAAGGGGCAAGCAGAGAGTGTGTGTGGGCGCTGTGACTGAGCCCATTTGGCTGTGTAATTACGGGCTTGTTACCTGCGACGACTCCCGGTGGCAGCGGCACCAGGCAGTCTTTGTGGTATCCGAGGTAACGGCGATACGTACAGACTACAGAGTACTCTGTATGTACGGTAATTAGTAATTGGGCTAAGGCCAGACGCCAGAAAAGGAACGAGAACAACGGCGGAGAGTGCCGGTTAGTACAGTACAATACAACGGTACGTACGGAGTATGGAGTACGATACACTAGCTCAAGGGATTCATTCGGATCAAAGCCTGAAACACCGTTTCGTGCCTTAGCAGCTCCTACGTGTTGTGATTTGTAAGGATGCTTTCTCAGAAGCGCCCCAGTCGTCGTCCGATTTGATTTGTTTTATTTTTGTCACCGTCTCTTAGACTATGAGCAGTGCGAGGGCTTAGCAGCAGCCTACGGCGGAGTGAGTCAGGCGCCCCATGGATTCATTCCATATAAATACAAAAAAATGCATCGCCTTCTGACGCAGTCACCCTGTCTCGGTGATGGATCACTGAGACCGATCGAGTATTGATGGTTACCTGGGCACTGGATCACAGCCAGGCGTAGGAGAGCGTTGCACGGCAATCGAGCTATAGCCTATATCTACTACCTACATAATACGAGTGGGCACATTGATTGACCACATGATTCTGATTTGATGCCATCGAGTTGCCAGTATCAAGTAAAGTCCCTCTGGCCTAGTTACTAGCGATGCATGGATATGGAGATGGATGGCGGATGCCAAATGGCAGGTGACGCTGTTAGTGGCTTGGATTCGGCTATGACTCTTCTCAACACTTCAGGACTTCCTTCAGATTGACTCAATGACCAGTCCGACCGACTCAGTCGTTCATAGCTTAGATAATAATTCAATAATCAAATGACACATGGACTACAAACCTTCAAGTCGGTGCAATAATATGACAGACGATCTTCAATGTGTAGGAAAAGAAAACAAAATTACAATACCAAGACCATACCGGTCTGCCAACCTATTCATAGATTCTGGCTGGTTGCTAGCGAAAATTAGCCCAAAAAGACTCCACCGCTTAGGCTTCCGGGTTTGCCACGAGGAAGCTCCGTATTTTATCGTATGTAATTTCGGTAAACCAATTACACAGACAGTCTAGACTTCGCCACGTTGATTGGCTGTGACGTCCTTTTTGAAGACAACTTGGCCGTAACAGGTAAGACGAACCTCTTCTTTGAAGTATTTTCAATCTGAATTTTGAATTTATTGGGCCGCTCTGCTTTCAGGGTCTATGGCTTTCTTCTTTAATATTCCACTCCAACTATTAATCAGATATCACAACAACATCATCAAAAGATATGATTTGCTCAAGTCCCCGACTCTTGGCCCATATCAACATCCAATGGCAATATGTACATGATCCAGGAACTCCGTACTCCGTCCGTCACATCGCGGAATGACGTTGCTGCTGACTGTCTCGATCACAGCCTCCGTTTCTGATTTGGTGATGATCTCATTTTATGTATTTTTCCCAGAGGCAAAAAATATGAATGATGCAGCTCTGTGTTGTACTACAGTGTATATTTTTCCAATTGGACTGTGGGCAGGCATACTTGTTTGCCTTCGATGTACAAAGAGACCGTATTTCTTCCGTAGTACATACGTACATCGCGGTGGTATTGGAGTATGCATGTCACCTACGTATGAAATTTTGACTACAGAATTGCCCCCCGCTATCCTATCTAGGCCATCAGTCAAGTCAGAATACGTCGATGGCTTAATACCAGATGGCGGGGCTTAGTAAAAGCTGAATCCGTCCTGTACGTAGTTAGTTAGGGCTAACTCCTCAAACGGGACATGCGGAAAATATCGACAAAGTTTCCTCATTCGCTATATTGACATACCCGACTTTGGCTTTCTGATATTTTGGAGAAAAGAAAAAGAAGCGGAATAATGTCCACGGAAGTCCAAGGATGTCCACGGTAAACGTGCAACAAAAGTGACACCAAAGTAAAAAGTCATGCTCTGTAACTCCTATGCAACTGTAATACCCGACGATGGCCGATGTACCCCTCACTACGCATGTACATACTCCTCACTAACGACTTAGACAGCAACTAGTGCTATCAAAGCTGCTTATTTGTACAGTAATGGGTATGAGTCATCTCCTTTCGTCCATGTATGTACCTGCCTAGATGAGTGATTTTACTTTACATATAGTTGCGAAGATACATACATGTATGAATGCCTACGGAAGTATATTGGACAGTGTTTAAACATTCCTACTATTATTCGTATGATATCAAAATAACCAAGCCAACTCAGGTAATCACGTTGCTCGAAAAACCCATCCCCTGCCCAGATCAACAAACAGAAACTCCCAACGCATGTCCATCTTGATATAGGAACCCATAATTGCGCCGGGACATAATTTTGAATAATACATGAGAGAAAAGAAAAAGAAAATCAAGGATGCCAATTATAGCTCTGCATAATACGACCCCTAGCCGCGCCCGTCGATTCGGTCTGCCATTTCGATTTCCATTCGTACTCCTTCATTGCTGCTTCCATTAATGCTTCCTTGCACTCCGGTGGGAGCTCCGCGAGTATTTCTGCGCTCAGGAACTCCGGATGTTGAGGGTTGGCTATGCTAATAATCCCGTTTGAGCCAATGTCTTGAACATCACCATCCGGACCAGGGCGACCAAGTGTGCTGGTTTCGGGTGTTTCGTAGACTATGTCTGTAATGGCAAATCGTCGTGTGAATATTGACGGTACTGGAGGCATGATACTGGAGACTTCCGGAGTAGCCTGCGATAATTTACCCTCACCTGACTCGTCATTTTCGTTGTTGTTGATAGCTTTGTCATCCTCATCGGCTTTCGGCGTGTTTCCACCTATGATCTGGAGGGATGACATGTTCTCGACGAGCTGGTTGGAAGATTTCGAATCCTCAGATGGAGGTACAGCTTCCCATCGTGCATGTGTCGGCTGCATGATCTTAGGGTATTGTATGTAGTTAGTGTGAACATCGTATACACCCTCCAGATTCTCCCGTCGCACGTTTGCAAGAACCGAGTTGAATCGACTAGATACGATGTTAGCAGTCCGTTATGATATCCGTTTAGTAAGCATCTTACCTAGATTCTCTGGCATGTTCAATCATCCAGTTATCCCCAGTCACAGCCACCTTGCGCTTCTTTTGATCAACGGCCTTTCCAACAGGTAATGGAACAGACGGTGCGCCGGTGTGATAGACTGCACTTGCGCCATGCCATGCAACATACTGATTTCTGTTGTACTCTTCTCCAGGAGGAGGCAGTCTATCCTCAGGCACAGCTAGTTCCCCCTCGGTATCTCCACGTTCAAGTGCAGCCTTCTCATCGTAATCATCAATGACCTTGCGTCCACCAATAACGATTTTCGCGCCGAACTCCCGGAAAACAGACCTCGCCGTCACCACGCCAATCGCTCTTCCTTTGTAGGAATGGGGGATGATGTCTCGCTCGATCAAGTCACGTTTGGCGTCGTCGTCAATGATGATTTTGTACAGCATTTTGTGCTTTTGGAAGAACAAGTACGAATCCCTGAATCCGATACATCGTGCCGGTTCTGTAGACAACATGTACAACCTCTCTCCTCGGTTGAGGATGGTAAATGTGCGCACTCGATACTCTCTTCCTCCCAACAAGCGACCCATCTTGTCCACCTTCTTTTCGCCTTCTTCGATATCTGGTACAGCGACTTCGTCGTTCACGACATCCATCATTGTGCCTTCCTTGTCGACAGCCACCTGTGTTACGTGAGGATTTCCACCTCGACGACCCCATCTTCCTCCGCTCGCAGCAGGTCGACCCCGTCTCCTCTTCACCGGAGTTGAGACAACAATCTTCTGCTCGGTTCCATCGTCGGGAAGATCCCATTCCGGTCGGGGGTTCTTAGGCGGCCGACCAGGGCGACGCTTGCGAGGATATCCAGCTAGTCTGCCACCTCCACGAGGTGTGCCACTGAATTTGGATGGAGTATCTGGTTCTGGCGCTGCTGGGCTTGATGCGCCTTCGGCTTTAGGTTCGGCGTCGGTTTCTGCTTGAGCTTCACCGCCAGTTTCATCCGCGCCATCCTGCTCCTGTTGTTGTTCTTGGTCTTGCGCCTGTTCCCGGTCCTCTTCCTGGTCGGGTTCAGGTTCTTGTTCTGGCTCGACATCGGGGTCATCGTCTTGATTGTCGGCTGTTTGGACATCGGCGCTGGGTTCTCTAGATGGCGGCGCATCAACCATTTCATCATCGGAGGCATCAGGTAAGCTTGGTGGTGCGGTTCCTGACATTTTGACCTGTTAGTGACTGTCTTATAGCTTGATTGCTGGTAAATTGAATTTATTGTCGCAGGGATTGGATGAAGGAAAAATAGCAATGTAAAAAAGACATACGCATTGATTGAGCGGCTGCCTGTGCAGCTGCCCTCTTACTCCGAGGAGCCATTTGGGAAGGAGCTCTGGGGTATCGGGGTAGCTAGAAATTGTGCCCGTCGACGGTAGCTCCCTTAATCGCGGTTGCCCTTTTTGATTGATATGTCGCGGAATCCAACGACTTGGATTCGCGGCGCGCGGCTGTCGGTCTTACGTTGTTCCGAAATAGTCACGTGCTACTACCCATACCATTCTCGGCTTAGCGCCAAATTAATCAAAACGTGACCTGTCTGGCCCTGGCCCTAAACCCTAGCCATACTTCAACTTGTCCCCTTACAGAAGGCCGAAGGAATGTTCGATCCGATCCGATCTCAAATTCCGATCGCTTCCGCACTCCATCTCACCGCTTCCTATTTGGACGGTGACGTCACGCTGTCTCCGTATGAGAATCTGCCGAACGATGGGAGATGGATTTATTGAAAGTGGTCCCTGAAAAGTCGAGGCGAGACCAGTATCATTTGCAGCCAATAACCGTCCTGAAATGCATCATGGATTATTGCATTCTGAAGTATACATGACTACATAGTACATGTACACCGTCAGACTCCACAATCTCCTCTCTGGTTGAGTTGTTTTGCGGACATGTACATGGGTGTGTACTGTAGTCTGAAGGTGTTGTTGTTTCTCTATCTCTAGCGTGCATTAGATGCGCTTCTTGGGGACTTTCAATTCGTCCCTATCGCCGAACAGATTCTCCCTTCGATGTACATTGACATGTGAGTTCTACCTCCAATGACGTTAACAAGTAGATCACTCCCCTAACTGCGTACATCTAAGACCTCGGGGGGAAGCATGGCATACTCGAGATAGCTTCGTACCTGTTATCTCGAGAGCTAGGTGCATCAGTGATATCACAGCGCATGAGGAGACGACGATCTATGGAACAAGTTCCCGTCGAACAGTAATCATGATTCATGTACGTAGATTAGTATCTGACAATTCCTTTGTTTGTCTTGCTGAATCGAAGGTCATCTAGGCTCTTTCGGATGGTGTAGTAAGTAGTGGCTGATTGGCCAGTGACTATTTATCAGTTTGAATGTGACAATTTGTGCAACACCGAAGAATCGGGCATACCTCGATCAGGTAACTAAGTCAAGACTCGTGTTCTGTCAGGATATAGATGAATCCCGATCGAAGCTGCACTGACAGGGAAATTAGAAAATCAAGGGTGTGTCATCTGCATCTTACATGTTGCATTGTGACACATACTCTTGACAGGATGGAAAAAGCAAGCAGCAAGCGAAGTATATAAGTTGATGCTGCTAAGCTCAGGGACTCTCGGAAATAATTACCGGCCAATTTCCTCGCTTGACTTCTATATATTGTACATACATATGTATCGACCAGCCTGTTTTGGCTGAGAAGAATCAAGCATATCTAAGTAGGTAGTTGGTGGTTCACGCATGGATAGCTCTGACATCAGACCTGTCACAGCTTTGCCGTGGCATGAACGCCATGTCCTCTTGACGCCTCAGCTGAAACTTGGATTTCGTGTTTACTGATACTGATTTGGATATCGCGAATCGGACTTTCCTATCGACATCAACTAGAAAATCACATGTGCTGTCTATATTAGGATGCAGTCCACAGACCGCGATGATACAGAACTTGCAAGAATCAGTTTTATTCGGACATGTCTTGTACACTCACTGTTCTGTCCAAGTTTTTGGAAGCTGTATAGCTTGATAATTATGTCAATGCCCGACAGATATCTCCGACGTTCCTTGACATACAAATGTGTGGTATACCCAGGGTCAAAGCAAGCTTCGTGTACCTCGCTCACAGGTATGCCCCGCTACCCATATCCGGAGGATCAACATGATATTCAATACGTCCCTGGGTAGAAGATACTTGTACTTGTATGATCTCCAGCCAGGCCAACCAAGCTGAAAATGCATTGACGTCGGAACTGTTTCTAGAAGTTAGTCTAGCTAGATACCCTGATACCCTGTGATGATCGACTAGGACAATATTAGCTGCAGTTTTGTATGCAGCTTAATACCTCCGGAGTACTGCAGTCCCCGTCTATCCAGCAATTACTAGACAGGACGTAGATAGTACTAGACACTGCGTATCTAAACATACTCACAGACCCCGCGATCCTCCTGAAAACGCCACACATGTCATGGTACTATATACAGTCGGTATATTGCATTTCTCGATAGCTTATCTGGTGAGGAGCACGAGGAGGGGTACGATATGTCGCCATGTATTTGCAGTGCACAGTATATACTGTTCCTGCAATGGCTTCCTTAATTGGTAGTGCCGCAAATACGTACCGTCGTTATTCCTTCCCTATTTCGGTGCTCATCTCAATTTCCAGCATTACTGAATACGTATCTCCCCCCAGCATCTGCATTGCATTTCCTCGGATAGATGCCGTGCATCAAATTCTGTTTCGTTACCATTTTCATAAACAGCCCCTCATCCCAGATGGCCATATGGTTTCAGGAGTAAGAACCCCGCTCATCCTTGGTAGAGACCAAAGAGAAGTGTAGTCATCAGGCCGACAAAAGGGATTCTGCCACTTCTGGGGCCGTGAAGAAAGATGGCAAATGTGGAATGGCGCAGGACTGGGCTTATGCGCCGATAGAGTCCCCATTTCTGGGCTCCACCACAACCGCGTCGTTTTTGCGATAATTTGCCTCATCGAAGCTGAACGGCGGGCGATTTTACAGCCATGTACGGTCAGAGTCAGACAGGCGTACGTATGTTACGGAGGCCGTTCAGCAGCTCAGAGATACTCGACTTTTCCATCGGTCGCAGTCTCTTTGTTCGTAGATAGTTTGGGATAATGAGGTCTGTTCCGGTGTTTGCCAGAAGAAGTCAAAAAAAGAGTTTGAAAGTCCGGTCGTCTTGACCGGCGGCTTACAAACACTGAGCACTGGGCAGTCATTAATTACTTGGGCCTTGCCCCGGCGCTTCCCGAGGCTGTCACTCTCTGACTCTGTCCCACTGTAAGGGCTGAGCTGGACTTGCATTGTTTGAACAAGCAACAAGAGATTAGAACAAAGACAAAGAAAGAAGTTTAAATCGCGGACGAGGCGTATAAAGTCGGTATAACTGTCATTATTCACAGATCATCGACTCGGGAGAGGAAGTCCTCTCAGTGGGTGGTGTATGGATTGTGTATGCCGTATGTATCAAGCGGTATTGGCTGCGTTATGGTAATTTATTGCGGTGGGTTCCTTCCCAAGATTCACATCCACCGACCACTACGTAGCCACACAAATGAGGTTAGCTCTTGCCTTCGTGGGGGGTAAACCAGGTAACCCAGTGTTAATTACGGCGTACGATACCGTATTCATATTATGTCAAATATTATATTATTACTCAGGTATCGTATCCTCCGTGTTATTTTTTTTCTCTTCTCCCCTTCTCCCCTTCGACACTTCTCCTCACCTCTATATACAACAACCGCGATCTCCATCTCGTCGTCCTCCCAACTCGCCCGTATCAGAGAGTCCGAGCGGTTGTTCAACTGCGCTCTACCGTATCGCGTTACTCCCGGCCTGTCTGTACTTCGTCCAACGGTACCTACCTGGCCTACCTAATCTGAGGAGGCTTAGACCCGCAGGCCGCAGACGAGTCCACCGTAACGATCGATCATCCCGCATCTCTAGGTCATTATTACCGGCGTCAACACAACTCATCCCACTCGACCGCACGCTCCTTCCACGTCCTATATATTATTTATTGTTTGCCAGGTTTGACTGTTGGATTCACAATAAATATACCAGCATCTAGTTTATTCGTATACGCGCGGCGGGTACGTCAACCTCCGGTTCGAAGAACCAAGTCTACTGCAATCGACAAGGACAGTCCGACAGTGATCGGATGGGAAGGCACTCATGGCTGCACCAGGCGGAATTCACCCGCATTCCGATGCCGACCTCATGAAGCAGGCTGTACTACAGAAGTGAGTTGAGCGCTTTTCTCGACATTCTTCCTACCAGCAAAGGTTTTGTCTTTTCTCTGTGGCGACCGGAAAAATGGGCATGTTCAAAGAGCACTGCATCTTGCGGATTTCATTTTTGGCAGTCGTGTCTGTGATGCGACCGGCGTCGTTGTTTCTGTTTCAACGTCGTCTGTTGTCCTGAACAGTCAACGAGCTTGTTTTTGAGGGATGCGGGGAAAGAAATGCTTGTTTTTGAGCATAAGATCGTTTTTTGACAATCAGACTAACCATGATAATTATAGCAGTGCTGCACACGAGGATGATCATCCAGACAACCTCATCACGTCGAATGGCTCGACACCATCAGGAATCATTACTCCTCAGCCTGATCCAGCGGATAAACGCTTGCCTTCTATAATCCACTATTTCTCACAGGTTGGTAACTCTGCTTTTCCACTGAGTTCTCTCAAAGCACGGTTATCTAGTTCTTTTACTACTTCTGTCGCGAACGCTACTCCTGCTCCTGCGGGGTCAGATGAGCAGTCCAGAGTTGAGACTGTGAAGCCCGATGTGGATGGTGTCTCTGATGCTGTTTCTCCGTCATCTGGTGCGAATGCTACAGGAGAGCACTTGCAAAAACCAGAAAAAGCCGAGACCACAGAGACCTTTTCCAAACCCACATCCCTTCCTACTCCCCCTTATTCGTCTGCTTGTTCATTATCACAGAAGGACATGGAGGAAATGGAGAGCACGGCGCCTACCACCGAGAAAACTGCCGTCTCCATTTATTCTGCGCTGAAAGATTACATGTCATCGACAACGTCGAATAACAATGTTTCCGAATTACATTCTTCACGGCGTCCCACATGTGACCCAGTGTCCAGCGTCTCTGACGACCCAGTTCTTGCATCTCATTTCTCCAATCCATCCCTCCCTGACGCTTCAGATCTTCCACCTCCACCGGCAGTCCCCCTGTTGGAGCATGAGAAGCCCCACCACATATCTAAATCTTCTGAGAACCTTGCCAAACTGACTGAGGGCACGGCTAATCCTTCACATCTAAAGAATACTCCACCCTTGACACCACGAGCTATGTCGCATGATAATGGTTTGTCCCAATCCAACGGCTCCACCCCGGTTCCGTCGAACTCGTCGAACCAACGCCGAAGTCACACCGAAACTTCGTCGGAGGCATCTGACGGTAAATCGAGTGACAGCGGCTCATCGTCGGATGGCCCAGCAGTCGCGCCTCTGAAAGGCAAATTGTCCGTCAAAATCTCCCGCGCCAGGGGCTTACGTCCCAGCGCTGATCCGTACGTTGTGTGCGTCTTTGAGTGGAACGAGTATATCTCGAAGGGTACTCAGAGCACTGCACAGTCTCCTGAGGGCAAACCCGGCGCCAAGGACTATCTCGACAATGATACAGGCCGACCAATGGCCATTCCTATGAAGAGTCGCCAGAGTAGCCACAACAGCCAGTTCGACAACGTGGATCTGAAGGGCAGAGCACCTGTTACGGATCCACAGTGGAACCACGAGGCAGTATTGTGCGTATTCTTTCTCAAGCTGGGCTACCTAGATGTACTAACTTCTGATGTAGTGATGTGATGGGCGAACAGTCCGAGATCGATGTTTCGGTTTACGATCGCTACAACCAAGAAGCGTTCTTGGGCCATGTACGAATGAGCCTCAATCTTAGGGAGGAGCGCTCTAGCTTGGAGGGCTGGTTTCCTCTGGCTGCTCGAGGTCAAGGGGACTTTCAAGTTTCTGGAGAGATTCATTTGGAGATGCATTTTGAGAGGACCGAGAAGAAACAGGTCGGACCAAACGATTTCCAAATCTTGAAGCTCATTGGAAAAGGCACGTTCGGTCAAGTCTATCAGGTCAAAAAGAAGGATACTCAGCGAATCTACGCCATGAAAGTTTTGTCCAAGAAGGTCATTATCCAGAAGAAGGAGGTCGCGCACACACTAGGCGAGCGAAACATTCTTGTTCGAACGGCCATGGCAGCATCGCCTTTCATTGTCGGTCTCAAGTTCTCCTTCCAGACTCCCACAGATCTTTATTTGGTCACCGATTACATGTCAGGCGGTGAGCTCTTCTGGCATCTTCAAAAGGAAGGACGATTCCAGGAAGCACGTGCCAAGTTCTACATTGCAGAGTTAATCCTTGCCTTGCAACACTTGCACGACCACGATATCGTGTATCGTGATTTGAAGCCGGAGAACATTCTGCTGGATGCTAATGGTCACATTGCACTTTGCGACTTTGGCTTATCTAAAGCCAACCTTACCAAGAACGACACGACAAACACGTTTTGCGGTACTACCGAATATCTGGCACCGGAAGTGCTGTTGGATGAGCAAGGTTACACCAAGATGGTCGATTTCTGGTCTTTGGGAGTGCTTGTCTTTGAGATGTGTTGCGGTTGGAGCCCATTCTACGCGGAGGATACGCAGCAGATGTACAAGAATATTGCGTTCGGCAAGGTTCGCTTCCCACGAGATGCATTGAGCACCGAGGGACGTAACTTTGTCAAAGGATTACTTAATCGCAACCCCAAGCACCGTTTGGGAGCCAAGGACGATGCCAAGGAGCTGATTGCCCATCCTTTCTTCCACGATATCGACTGGGAAGCCTTGGGTCGGAAAGAGGTTATTCCTCCTTTCAAGCCGAAGCTCAAGTCAGAGTCGGACACTTCCAACTTTGATCCTGAATTCACTACTGCTCTGGACCACTCTACGTCGTTGAACGATCGTGCGGCTGCACTAGCCAATGGCCTCATGCCCGGCTCGACCCCTCTTTCACCTGGCATGCAAGCGAACTTCAAGGGCTTCACCTTTGTGAACGAGAGCTCTATGGACCATCACCTCAAGGACAACAGCGCGGACCGAATGGACGAAGACACGAAAGAAGATGAGTCGTGGCATCGGCATCAACGATCGGTAGACTCGACGGATCGGCGTATGAGCGGGGTTGTCAAGACAGGAGAAGAAGGCGGTGTCTTTAACAATTTTGATATTTAGTCTGTTTCATTCATGTGTGGTTGGTGCATGCTTGTGGGTTTTGATTCCCCTTCATTCTTTTGGAGTCACATTGCATATACTTGGTTATTTTCATGCATCCCTGACGGGTGGACGAATGTTTCTTGCAATATCGTTGTCATTGGTCATTTGTTTGGTGTTGTTCTTGTTGAGATCAGAGTGGGTGATCAATCTACAAGATGGTATGACACTGTTTCCGACGTCGAGTTGAGAGATTGAATTGTCATCTTGTAGTTTTGTCATCATCCGGACAGATTGCTCACGATCTTCTCATTGACATTCAATAACTTTCATATCAATGCGGCGTATGTGTCTTTTCTTGCCTGGTGATTCCTTGAGCATCCTACCCTGTCGGCCGTAGGTGGCGACGTTGTTGCGGAGACATTTGCCGTCGCTATTATTACCTATTGTTTATTGTCTATTATTTCTATTACCATCATGCCTGTTCATTTTCCATTCTTATCATCGACTTGACCGTTCACATGGCGTTATTAGTATTAGCCCCGGCGAGCTTCTGACACTCGACCGTTCACATATTCAATTGCATACCCGGAGATCATGTACAGAGCTGTTGTCCTGCTGTTTCGCATACTACTCCGTAGTACTATTCCAATCAAAAGCATCCTTACCTACGACTTCATGGTATACGTAGTACAGCTTCTGGAAGACATGACTCGGCTTCCATGCGGCTCATGAATCCATGTGCGCTGCATAGGACATAATCATAAAGACCCAGTCTTATGTCCTGCAGGCGTCAAGCCACAGACGATCGCTCCGGGCGGCAATTGCGATAGCGATGTTCTACTGAATCGAGCGAGCGTTGATTAAGGGGTGAATAGTAGATGCACGGAGAATTTTCCATTCCACCTCAACCAATCAGAATATCAACACAACTAATATGATTGACAACATCGTCGAATCAGATGCATTCGTTGCTACGAATTTATTCGGGATTCGATTTTGATTTTTGTCTGCTATGCATTGACTTGAACATGTTTCACATTAAAGCTTCCCCATAAAAGAAAGGGGCATCTCCATCTCAGTACCAGTGCTAGGCCTGAAAGAGCAAGCACCAAGCAGAGAGAGAGATGAAGCGTACGTACAACTCTTAGCGCTCTCTTAGTTAACTGGCAACTCTCTTAGCGAGCAGAAAGCGGTGTTTCTTCTTCGAGGCTAGTGCTCGATCTCCACCGGTTCGCGCGGTCTTGGCGCGGCTTTTGTATGTCTGGACGAGCCAATCAGCACATTGGAAGAGCACGCTGTGGGGATGTCTTGGCTCTTAGTTCTCTTAGTACTTCTTAGTATTCTCTTAGTATTCTCTTAGTGGTCCTTGCTATGGTGATGAACCCTCCAATACGACCTTCTATTTTAGTCTTTTTACAATAACACAGCTGACTCTGATTCTCGCTCAGCTCGTGCTGCCTCTCGAGCGAGTCTCAGCACAGGGAGTCAGGGACTGAGTCGAGCACTAAGCAGACAGACTGAGTTGATGTAGGATACTCCGCTCGTGGAAGTACGTGCATGGCATCCTCCGTACTAGTCCCCTTCTGGCCTAGGCCGTGTGCACGAGGGGTCCAAGGGCTCCGCTTCCCCTGAGCTCCATCCATCTCTCTCTACTCTCTAGTAGTATCTATATAGTACACCATCGCATACACTTGCTACATACACATACAACGCTACGTATACCTACATGCAGCCCCGACTCGGTCATCGCCCATCACTGACTCGATTGGATAACTGCCGTGATTGTGGTCGTATTCCATTCGGCAACATAATGGCTGAATGCAATGGGCGACATTAAGGTTACCCAATGCCAGCCAATAGGGCCAGCCCATGTAGTACCCACTAAGAATCTCTCCTCTTAGCAACTCTCTATCAGCTAACCACTCTGGTTGTTGATCGTTGTTGATCTCTCTGAGACTGACTTAGTCCCTCCTTGTATGTTGTTGCTGCTTGCAACTCGCACCTCTCTTTCCTACACTCTGTTTGCGTGAATCGTCCCGGTCTTTACCCAGTCATTCCTTTATACCGATTCTGTCAAGCATTTCGAGTCTTTCGTTAAGGGGACAAAGAGAAAATCTTTCAGAGGGGAAAGCCAAGCAGCAGAGAGCTCTCCTGATGATCGATCTCGCTCATTGATACCCATTATATACGCTCTCTATACATTCTTTCATCATGAGTGTCATTACAGCAACTTCACAACGAGCCCCGGCGACTTTCCGAGACTACGACCAACAATACTCTGTTGCAATTCAGGATGTCCCTCCCAGACGAGGCTCAGTTGCATCAGTTTCTTCATATACCAGTAACTATAGCAGCAGCACATACAGCAGCACACCACCAACCGTCTACTCTCCTACCTCTCCTAAACCCGCATATCGAGTCTTTAAACAACAGACCGCCGCCGCACAGCAGCCGCCTCCTACTCCGACTATCCCTCCTTCCTTTTTGACTCTACCACGCCAGCCGGATGAACCCGCCATTAAATGCCTGCCGCCGGCAGTATATGATTGTATATTGAGACAGTTGCAAGATTTGCATGAAGCGCCAGAGAATTATCAGTATGGTTGCACGACCTGTTTTCAGCGAGATTTACATGCCTTGGCCCTCACAAGCCGGACTTGGGAGAGGAACGTGAGGAGTAAACTGTATGCCAGTCACCACACCACCCTTTGGACTATTCCATGCTAAGTATTCTTAGATATAACTATATTCATATCCACGGCGCCGATTCACCAGCCCAATTGAAGAAATATCGACTCAAACGAGGCAGCCGGCTGAAACTGTTGAGGCGGACGTTACGAGAACGAAAGTTATTGGCGAATCTGGTTCTGGAATTGCGTATCCCCGAAATCGATGTCTCACCAACCGTCGCAAACGGCAAGATGAATCCGCAGTGGGAGGACTATCGTGACCTGGTAGCTTCCGTTGTCATGGTCTGTCCGAATCTGGAACGTCTGGTTGGGTTTAATATGTCTTTCCATCACGAATTTGATCGTTTGACGTACGCTTTGTCGACGCGGAAACGCCTCAGGGAGCATCAATGGATTTTAGGAGAGCCGGTTGATAGCACAGCTTCGATTGACGATAAGAACTCGAAGAATACATCGTCTTCATCGCCGACAAAGTCGAGAACCACTGGAAAGACGCTAGAACCTCAGCAAGCCTTTGAATTTCTGCATTACCATTCGTGTTGGAGCAATTTGGAAACTCTGATGCTTCATTCACTCAATATGGGCGGTGTACTGGAACATGGTGTTTTTTTGAGGATTTTCAACCGTCTTCCCGCGCTTCGACATTTGTGTATTTCCTCTTTTGATGCTGATGCTTTTACGGATCGTACATTGCAGTTTCTTCCGCCGCTTGAGTCGTTACGTTTGGAGAACTTGCGAGGAGTTACGGACGGAGGTATAGCACAATACGTGTCACGACCAGAGGCACGCACGATTCGATCTTTGACATTGATCGAGCAGAATATCAGTTCTCTCTTGGTGATTTCCAAGATTTTTGCTTCTTTACGACTGCTGGAAAAATTCAATTTCGTTCAGTCGACGCGGTTACCTACCCTTCCCTCCGAAGCCATGGTCTTTCAACCAATCCTTGCCTCAGCGAGTCTGAAACAATTACATTGGGACGTGACTGGACCTGAATCTGCAGCCGGACTCGGAAAGTTGTTGGACCTACCCTTTGTGACTCCTCACAAATCATATGATTCGCCCAACTTTCATTTAGCTCAGAGTATCCTTTATTCCGGATTTCCGCAGCTGGCAGAACTACGGGCTCCGTCTGATATTGAACCTCCAGGAATTCTTCAGTCGGTTTGCCGACCTATTCCCCATGGACAGGCTTTGATTCCATCAGATCGATATAGTCTACCACGAAGTTCTCATGGTTCTGTCAGCACACGACCTCTTGCATTGCCAGCTGGGAATAATTTAACATCAGCACGGATTCGGGCCCAGACGTTCATCGACATGGCTGCGAAGGATAGTGAGGCCGGTATGAAGGTGCTTGTCACCGATCACTCAGACTCCTATGTCCCCGATAGTGCCATGGATGGCGATTCAGACGATGGCTCGGACGAAGAGGACGAAGCAAACAAAGACCTTTTCGGCGGCTCGTATCCAGGAATACAAAATCTAGCTCAGTCATGTGAGCAGGTTGACGAATCGAATCCCAACGGACCGAAGAAAGTCTTCGAATTCCGTATGCCGGCCATCATGGGCATTGTGCGGGCCGTAACGCCTCATGATACAACCGGACTTGGATCGATACCACGCTTCAACCTCCAACCAGATATTCGTGGCATCGACTCTGACGGAGGTCTACTCGGATGGAAACATCTATTAGGCCCCGTACAAATGAGCAGTAGCAATACAGCACAACAACAATCATTCTCTTCCTTATCTCATACATCATCCTTCTCATCATCCTCCACAAACACAAACCCAGACCACCTGAAACGAAGCGAAAGCGATCTGAGCACAACAGACTCGATTGTCTCACCCACGACAACGTCGGCAGCATCCCGACTCGCGAGCTGGAGCGGTTTCGGCTCGCGCTCTAATAATAATTCTTCAACAGCATCCTCAACATCAATAACATCACCAACAACGGTCTGCCCCCCAACTCCGATATCATACTCCTTCACCCCGACAGTGAACAACTCTCCCTGGGGAAGAGATACGTGCAACGGAGCCTGGAATTCGGGCCACCCCAAGGATTGGTGGATGCATTTCGAGCGCGAACGACAGAATAATATGGATATCATTGATGTGAAAAGATTCTTCTAATCTTTTTTTCTCTTCTTTTCGGTTTATTTCCTGGTATATACATACATCATTTATTTTATCGCTTTCTATTTTGTATATTGTGTCCTTTTTCCGTTCTGGTGTCGGTTCTTGTATACCCTTTCTTCAGGTATCAGACATACGGCGTTGATCTTTCGCTCTCTTTTTCTCTTCCTTTTCGCTTCCACTGTCATTATTGTATATTTACATCTCTCTTTTGATCTTCTTGTTTATCTTTTCGTTGCTTTCATTGGTACGGCTATTGGAGGACCAAAAGGGGGGCCATGGTGTATATTATTACATTGTATCTACTTGGACAATAATATTGGAATACATAATATCTTGTCAATCTTATCGAGTTCTGGAGGTCTACCGACAATTAGATAATATGTATGATGATGTTATTCTCTAGAAAACGAAATAACACACAAAGATGGAACAGGAAATAAACTACACGTATATTCCCATGTTTGTATCCTTCTTCTTCGATTGTACCTCCGCAATAGCATCGACGTAATGCTCGTGGTTGACCTTGTTCATACCTTTCCTCAAGGCAATCATACCAGCTTCTACACAGACAGCCTTGAGCATGGCGCCTCCGAATTCGTCCGTGCTGCGGGCCAGCTCAGCCCAGTTCACGCCGTCGTCTGTTGTCATTTTGCGGGAGTGGATTTGCAAGATTTGGGCGCGAGCTTCTTCGTTGGGGAGAGGGAATTCGATCTTTCGATCTAATCGTCCTGATCGCAAAAGGGCGGGGTCGAGGACATCAACACGATTCGTGGCGGCGAGGACCTTGACGCGGTCGTCTGAAGCGAAACCGTCGAGCTGATTGAGAAGTTCAAGCATAGTTCGTTGCACTTCACGATCTCCAGACTTCTCAGAATCGAAACGTTTGGTACCGACGGCATCGAGTTCGTCAATGAAAATGATTGAGGGTGCCTTTTCTTTGGCGAGAGCGAAGCAGTCACGGACGAGCTTTGCGCCGTCTCCGATAAACATCTGCACCAGTTGCGGTCCGGCGAGTTTGAGGAATGTCGCGTTCGTTTGGGCGGCGCAGGCACGAGCCAGTAGCGTCTTACCGGTACCAGGTGGTCCGTACATAAGGGCACCTATGAAGGATTAGCATCGACAAGCTTCCTTATTACCTGTCGTTCAACTTACCCTTCGGCGCCTTAATGCCAATCTTCTTAAACTTCTCCGCTTCCTGCATCGGCCACACAACAGCCTCCACAAGCTCTTCAATCTGTTTGCTCAACCCACCAACATCAGTGTACTTCTCCGTAGGCTTCTCGTCAACCTCCATAGCCTTGACACGGCTATCATACTCAGCTGGCAGAGTATCGAGCACCAAATATGAATCTTTGTTCACTCCAATGAGATCGCCGGGCTTGAGTTTCTCGTGGTCCACCAAACCGATGAGGGGGAGGAAGATGGTTTGACGGGTCGATGTCTTGATGACGGCAGACTTGCCCACTCGGGTAGCATCGAGATCGATATTGGCACCTTCTTCTGCAGCTTCTGCTTCGACGTCGAGATCTAGAAGTTCGACGACGTTTCCGACGAGATATGGTAATTGCCTGCCATCCACATATCAGTATTTGTAATCAAACAAATTCATCACACAAGATTCAGAGTCGTCTAACCTATTGTTTTCTATCTTCTCTTGATTATCCTTGACCTTTTCTCTCATCGTATTCTGCTCGTGTGTCAACCGCTGAAACTCGCTCTTCATGATTCGCAGCTCGTTGTCGAGCAGCCGTCGCCGTTTCTTGATGTCATCTGTGCTTGCTCCAACCAGTTCTGCATCTAGAAGCTCATCGATTTCATCCTTCTTGGGCTCTGCGTCTTGCATTTCAGCATCGCCATCGCCGCTGGGCTTCTTGCCGTCTCCGTTGTCATCACCACCTTGCTGTTGCTTCTTGCTCTGATCCTCGCGCTCAAGATCGTCGAGATCCTCGAGGGTGGACATGATGTATTGATAGTTGGCTGATTAGAACAAGATAGAAATTCAATATCTTTGGCTTAAAGGGAACAAATCGATGGATGGAGCAAATGATGTGAAGGTTGGTTGTTGATGCGGCGAACTGGGACGGAGAACTGGAGCTGTAGCTAAGCTTACGGTCCGTCTACAGTCACGTGATGACATATCAGATATTCATTTCCCTGGGCCGATCATCTCAACTTGCGACAACCAATTATGGTGCAGCAACTTTGCGATATCAAAACAGATATTTGATTGAAACACATCATCACCTATTCGAATTTGTGTGTTCAGATATAATATTGATGGACACAACTCTGTTTATGTGGAACATCTCAAGATCATGACACTTCCCCGTGTCCGCCTCGGTAATCTGTACAGGGCCCATGCTCTGATATCGCAGAAGAGTTTTGGGTAAGCAGATATCTGATACAGATTCCTTACTATTCTAACTTTTAGCAGCTACCGCAGACCGAATTCATCTGTGTCATCAGCATGGCCTTGGAAACAGGTACGTCTAACATGAATTTCCCCGCATTCGTTAGTTCATTGCTTACCTTTCGGCTTACCTTTCGATACAGATTACAAGACTGTCCAGTGAAATTCCAGGAACTTCCAGTGTCCCTGATAATCAGAAGACATTAGAAGCACTACAAAATGATGAACAGCTGCAGGCCGAAACATCGACTGAAAATGGCGATGCTCTTCTCTCTGAAAAATCAACATCATCTACCATAGCATCACCATCAACGCAGCTCAATTCCTCCGTTCATGGAGAGGGACATGAATCAACAGACTTCGTGAACTTAGATAGTTCAAAAGATCTTGCAGAAGATCTATCCGAACTGTCCCAGCCCATTTCGATCAAAAAATACCAAACCTTCGAAGACGAGTCGTTTTACGAGCAGGTGCACATCAAACCATTCAATAAGTAGTACGTGCCCCCAAAACTCCATCAAGATCTCTACTGACAATAATCTAGTCCTGCTTATTGGCTCAGGTATGTATTACCATCGATACATGTCAAATCTGGAGGCACGCATATCTGATACACCCGATTGTATAGAGACAACTGTCAATGTAGCTCTTGCATTCGTCCAGACACAAGACAGCGGATGGTCTCCAGCTTTGAAGTTAGTTAGCACCGATAATCTTCTTTGCCAAGGCACAAATTGCTAACCGGACGCGCAGATTCATAAGAAGATTTATGCAAAGTCGATATACAAGCTTCCATCAGGGCATATACAAGTGAAATGTACGCACCTGTACTCCCATCAAGCGACATATTGAGATTACAGGCTTACTTTTCTTCGTTTACTTAAAAGGGTCCGATGGACACATTGGTGAATACCCTATATCTTGGCTTGAAAGTCACCAATTCCCTCGCAAAACACAAATTAGCAACAAAGTTCTCACTTTCAGGTATTTCTCTACCAGTTTCTGGATACCACGAGTGGAATTAAGTCAAAACTAACACGCCTTACTGTTCTGCAGAAAATACAAACATTCGCGCAACTCCCAATTCCACCCCTGGGTGAATTTCGAAGCCGTCATGAACACGAATGAAGGTCTCACTCAATGGCTGCAACATGTCGTATGTATAGACTTGACCTATGACGTGAATATAGAACGAGAGCTTATTCAGTGACAGATCGATTGGGGATACTGCTTGGTCAAAGGTGTTCCCGTCACTCCAGAGGCAACCGAAAAGTTGTTGAAAAGAATAGCCTTTATCAGGGAGACACACTACGGTAAATGAAATGGTATACTGTTTGTGGATGCACAAATCACTAACTGATTACAGGTGGCTTCTGGGATTTTACATCTGATCTGACCTTCAAAGACACTGCGTATACTGACGAAGCACTCGGTGCACATACAGATAATACATACTTTTCAGACCCGGCTAGACTTCAACTATTTCATCTCCTAGAACACACACAAGGAGAAGGCGGGAAAACATTACTTGTGGACGGATTCTATGCAGCATGGCGCATGTTGGCAGAGGACCCTCAGAATGTCGAGGCATTCACAGACTACGCACAGCCCTGGCACTCAAGCGGCAATGAGCATGTCAGCATTCAACCATATCGATATTTCCCAGTCTTTGAACGGGATCCCACGAGTGCGAGACTTTTGCGAATTCGATGGAACAACTACGACCGTGCGGCAAAGATTGATTGGACGCCTGCTATGGCCATGCATTGGTATAGGGCTGCGAGGTATTGGAACGCAATCATCTCCCGAAAGAATATTCAGAAATGGCTGCAACTTGAACCGGGGACGGCATTACGTGAGTCTTGCCAGCTGATCTTGCAATTGTGACGAAGGCGTACTAATCGAACTGTTGATATGTCAGTCTTTGATAATTGGAGGATGCTTCACGGCCGCTCTGAATTCACTGGAAAGCGCAGGATGTGTGGTGGTTACAGTACGTTTGTTCGATTTCTAGACATACAGAAAGCTGACAGACTGATTCCGAAATAGTAAACAACGACGATTTCGTCTCGCGCTTCCGTTTGTTGAAAAACGGTAGAGAAAATGTGTTGGACGAAATAGGCACATACACTACCCGGCTGAGCTTTTAAGTTCAAGATTCTGGAGATTTGTTTATTTCTTCATTTCACAATGTCGCATCAGATACCCATGATCTTGAAAGATAATGAACATTGACCTGACGAGTTCTGTTACGACCTTTGCTATAGCTTGCATGAGATGCATTGAGACTTTTGCAATCACATTCTCCAAGAACCAATACCTATAGCCCAATATATAGAACATGATATTACTCAAAGTTTACTCCGCTTCGTCACAACCTTCAACAACGCACGCCCATTAGCCAAAACAGCCTTGCCATTCTGATTCTTCGTAGAGAATCGAATATCCTCAAACCCATCCTTGTCCACCTCCCCAGTCCGCCAAATCTCGGTGGTAAGTTTATCACCAGGACGGACTGGAGATGCGAAACGAGCTTGGAATTCGCGCAGATTCTTGGGGTCGCTGCCACCGAGTTCCTTGAGGACTCCGTGTGCGGTGGCGTTCCAGCTGTAGAGGCCGTGGATGATGATGCCGCCGAAACCCATTTTTGTGCCTGGTTCGGGGGTGGCGTGGAGGGGGTTGTAGTCACCGTTGAGACTAGTTGAGTGAGCAAGTTGTCGTACAGAAGGTCGATGTAGTACTTACCGATAAAGAAGAGAGGTTTCTTCGCTGGTCTGGTCGACGAATACAGCATCCGGAGCTTTGTCCTTTGGAGGGGGGTAGTTCACAGCACTAGGGCCTACATAACTACATCAGTACCATGCCTTGCACCATCAAAACACCTCAGAGAGGGAGAATATACCCTTAGGACCACCCCAACCACCCTGACCAACATAAAACGCACTCCCAATCATTTTCGAATAAACCTCATCAGTCTCCTTATCCACCAACGAAGCCTCAGTCTCCACAACTGAAGCCTTTCCCTTGTCATAAACACCAATAACTTTAGTGCGAATCTCGAATTGTTTTCCCTCACTGGATGTGGGTAATTGTTTCAAGAAAATGATCCTGCGTTCGCCGTCGACGACGCGCTGAGGGTTGAATTTGGGGACGTCGGGGATTGGGGTGCTTGTTGATGCTTTGTAGAAGTCGATTACATCGGTGTTTGTTAGTTTGAATGCTGTTCATTATCAGTATCTGGCTATACAGAGTCTCGGAGTGTGAGTTGACGCACGGAGAATGTTTATATATGTTGGAAAGACGGCAAAGTCTGGATGAAGTTCCTGATCGAGTCAGTTTGAAACAGTATCTTGGAATTACAGGAGAAACTTACATATAGAAAGTGCAATTCATCAGATTTGCATCCAATGCTGTTCGCGAAGAGCAGCGCATCACGCTTCGTCCAGGTGACAGCGCGGCGGGGATATTCGAAACCAGCTCCCGGGCCAGACATTATGAAGATATTTCAATGTTTCAAGATGAGATAGTGGAAGCTCGTAAGTGGTCTAGCTGAGTTGAAGCTGGATGCACTGGTAGGAGGTTCTCCAGATTATTCTCCGCACTGGATGTATTTATAGCGACGGCTCTCCGCATCAGCCAGTGGCACTGGGGCCGAGGTAATTTTGCTTCTGCCGTTTCCCATTAGCACTGCCGAAGCAGACAAACGCAACATCTTCTTTGTCTTTGAGAATACAAATTGCTCCACTATCTGATTAGTGGTCAGATCGGCCCAGCAGTAGTTAGTGAAATCGATGGATTCTCTTTCTGTTTCGAACTTTCCAGGAACGTTTCCAACAACAACAGCACTTGAGTTCGACTTTCTTCTCGACTGGTTTCGCTTATCGGTTTCTTCTTCGGGCCTCTTGCGTTTGCTATTGGCATTGTTGTTGGAAGTGTTAGAAGTGGCTGAGTTGTTGTTGTTGTTGTTGTCGCAGATTCCATTAAGATCATCGTCCGAAAGTTGCTCGACGAAGTATAGGTTAAACAGTTCTACTAACTTATCCCGCTCTTCCGGTTGTGCCAATACGAATCGCATGTCCATCACCAGGTCGAAACAACGAACTAGCATTCCAATAGGCGCGCCGCTCCATTCTTTAGGCCGAAACTGCTCTTGACGCTTTTGGACTTCAGATGCTGGAAGGTCTTAAAGTATGGATCCAGCTCATATAGTTTATAAAGACCGCCATTTGCTAGGTATTGCTCTGCAGTGGGAACTTGTCTTGCGGGTAGATTGCCAGTAAGTTTCCATTCAGAAGCTCTCCTCGACCGGTCATTATGTTCGAAATTGATAAAGAATCGGATATCGGTTGGTATGATCGCGAGACGAGGATCGGCTCTGTCCCAAGTCTTATGACAGGGATCGCATAATGGAATCCCGTTGTGAGTTTTCCTCTAGTCGAAATTGGCAAGTCCGCTTCCAAAATCAAGAGCCAAGATTGAATAAGACTCTTACCTGAAGAGAAGCCTTTGGGATAACATGTGCTGCTTGGGGTGAAGACGATCCACACACCCAGCAGAATCCGCCAGTAGTTTGTTTGATCAGATTTCTCATACTCAGAGAGAACCACTCGACAGTGAAATTTGACGAAACTTGTGAATGTAGCGTAGTGAAAAGAGTGGTCTGTGTTAGAGTGATTAGGACAAAACAAGAACCTGGCTATAACGAACAGAAGACCTCCCAAGGTCCGAATCTGATATCTAGAGACTCTGATTCATATGGCGTTGGGGAGCACTCCAGTCTAATATAATAACCTATCCAATCAATAATTGATCTGGGGCACTCCCCATATTCCTATGAATCATATCTAAACTGACCAATTGATACCAATATACAGTAGACCCTGGCTATAGCGAACAGGAGGCCTTCCAACATCTAGATCGGATTGATATCTAGAGACTCTGATTCATATGGCAATGGGGAGCACTCTAATACCATAACCTATCTAATCAATAATGATCTGGGGCACTCTCCAAATGAATCATCCATGGATATCTAAATTGATACCAATATAGTGATGAGAGGGCTTCCTGGTTGTTATGTATGACCCAGCTCTATTAAGTAGAATCTAGCTATAACAAATAAAAGGCCTTCCCATGCCTTGATTATCTATCAAAAAATTACTTTTGTATGGGAATAGAGAGCACCTTGATATACCCACCCCCTTGGAAAATAATGCTTGGGAGCTCCCTTCATCACTAAAATGACATAAGCTCAGATACCATCAATCTAAATCTGCAGAGCCCTTCTGTTCGTTATAGCCGGGGTCTACTGTACACAATGTTCCAAAACTCAACGATGCAATCTGAAGTAGATTATGCGTAGCTTCAACTCGAGGGTATATACTTTGCAAAACAAATGTTTGCGAGGAGCTCATTATCATTCATCTCATCTCATCCATCTCTTTTTTGACAACCAAAATGTAGCGCCCAACATGCCCAGTCTTTGCTTTTCTTCCAACAACAACAATAGCAGACAGCACAGCCCCATAAAACGCCCTTAATGGATTAAACATAGCAGACAGAAAAAAAGCCATATGTGTCAATGGTGTAGCCGAGGTACGTTAAGTATAGTGATCCAAAGATCAATTATTTTGATTTAGCACCTGGATAGATTAGTCGGCTGTCTTTCAACTTCCTAGATAGTGGAAACTCACATCTTGTACTCGCACTCTCCCTGAGCATAACGGATGGGATCCCGTGTCTCCAAGGTGTAAGAGAGCTTGATATCAAGATCACGCTTGTTCTTCGCGTTGGGCTTGTTCTCCAAAACACCACTGACGGATTCCTCTTCCTCAACAGTCAAGACATCCCGCAAGTAGAAGACGGTTTGCTTCCAGTGAGTGTACTTGGCGTGAGGACCAGTGGAGAAAGTGATGGGCTTGTGGCAAGCAGTGAACTGAATATCGAACCAGGCGATGATGGCGTGGATGAAGTCGTTGCGCTTAACGGCAAGCGAGTATGGAACTTTGAAGGACAAGTCTGCGGGTGTAACTGTGTACAAGTCCAAGGTGAGCACGGCGCAGGGGTCCGTAACGACGGCCTTCATTTCTACGGTGTCCACGAGAGGCTCGGTGAGGGCGACATCCTTCATAGGGCTGTAATTGAAGCCATAGACGTTGTCCCAGACTGTGACGTACAATTAGTACTATCCTTTGCCTTTGATGCTGTATCGACTTACATCCGATCTTATCATCCTTGTACTCGCCGTCCTCGATACCGGCAACGTAGATGGTAGCCTGATCAGGGAAGATCTTTCCGCCCGGAGCAAGGTATCTATCACGGGCATAGAGAACAGTGTCCAGCATGCTCTCGTAAAGAAGGAAATAACCCATCCACTCGGACACGATAATGTCAACCTGAGGGAAAGGAAGGTTCACCTCTTCCATCTTTCCTTGCAGGAGAGTGATCTTATCGGCCATACCGTTCACAGCAACGATCTCACGAGCCTTTTCGATGATGGAAGACATGTCGACACCAATAACGTGTTTTGCGCCGGCACGGACAGCGAACCTAACAAACCAAACGGTTAGTTGTGGTGACACACATACGAAGTACACGAAGTATGACTGCTCACATGCTGAGAATGCCGGTACCGCAACCGACGTCAAGGACAACCTTGTCCTTGAAGATGTGCTTATTCTGGTAGATGGCATCACGATAAGACCGAGTACGGACATCGTCTTTCTGTATACGAACAAAGCAATCAGTTTCCGATCCAGGTCTAAAGTTCCGAACATGTGCACTTACCAACATCTCCTCATGAATGCCTGATTTCAAATAGCATGATGTCAGTAATAATCAATGATCATAGATTCGAGGCTAAATACCATGATGATCGTAGCTGTAATGAAAGTTGTTAGCAATAAAAACACAGAAAATAGACTCAGCTTGCACATACCTAGTGAAGTAGCGGACTTCGGCGTGGTCAGCACCAACCATACGATCGGCGCTGCTGGTAATACCTCCTTCAGCCATATTTTAGATATTATTCTCGAATTTCGGAAAGACGAATAGACAATTCAAAAGGTGAATAGATACGAAAAGGGAATGCCGGAATCTAGGAGAAAAAGAAGTGAAGAGATAAAGAGATGCTTCCTTCCTATCGTATCAGTCTAGCCGATTTTTTTTTCTTATTTGGTACTTTTAGCCCACCTGGAGGGGCACTAACCATATACAGTTTAGACCAACACGTGAAATATGGGGATAACTGATCTCTACTTTTCTTCCTTCTTTATTCTGTGTCCATTGGTCTCTCTAATCGCTATCGATTACTTGTCTTGAAAATATGGAAACATAGAGACTTGTCATCATATTTCACTAGAACATACCGAGTCATTGAATCATCGTGTACGTGGTCGACAGCTGTCGTGTAAGCTAAATATCCCACCTTCAATCATTGGCCAATCAGACACCCCACAAGATCGGCTCCATTATGTAATCAGTTAGCGCCCGTCTCAGCTAGCTCTCATTGATCCGTCCAGGTTGATGCTCTCCTCCTGCCACTGGCTGCCAGTCCATCCGTCAGGGCCAGTATACAAGATGCAGGTCTTCCGGTCGTTGTCTTATGTCTCAAAAGTTTCTATCTGTCTTTTTATTCTAGCGCTCTTCGTCGGACAGTCGGCGGCTTCTCTCGGAGATCGATTGCCCGATTTCAAAGAATGTGTGAAGGTAATGATCTTTCAGCTCAGCCTTGACTCGGCACTTTCTGACTGCCAATGCTAGATATGTAAAGAAGAGAATTGCCAAGATGGCAATTCTGCCGTACGTGAGTTTGCCTCTTCCATCTTTTTCCTGTTTCTGCTCCATCTAACATAGGAAACCACAGCAATCTACCTCCGTCTGATGCTATGGACTTGCGCCGCGGAATGCGACTACACCTGCCAACATGTCATCACCGATCGCAGAGTCAACCGAGAATTCCCCATGCTGCAACCTATCGTACAGTTCCATGGAAAATGGCCCTTTTACAGAGTTCTCGGCATGCAGGAGATATTCTCGGTGCTCTTCTCCCTTCTCAATTTCCTAGCTCATTACTACGGATTGAAGTGGGTTGAATCGTCGATCCCGGCCTCGTACCCTCTTCGCAAATACTATTTCGGGTTCGGATACTTCGGATACGCCAGTTGGACATTCAGTATGCTGTTTCACACACGCGATTTCCCCTTGACCGAGAAACTGGACTACTGGGCCGCCGGCGCAAGTATTCTCTACGGACTATATCTCGTGGTTATCCGCGTCTTCCGCCTAGACCAGGAACGTCCGCGCTTCAAACCAACGCTTCGTCGACTTTGGACCTATCTCTGTGTTGGACTATATATTGCACACGTGTCATATCTCACTTTCTGGTCGTGGGATTACACCTACAATATGATTGCGAATGTTGTCGTGGGGGTTTTTCAGAATGTTCTCTGGACCGCATTTAGCATCTACCGATACAGGAAGGAACCAAAGAAGCCGTGGATGGCTTGGCCCGCCATGATTGTTCTTTGGATCTCGCTGGCAATGAGCCTGGAGCTTTTTGACTTCCCGCCGTGGTGGGGATTGATTGATGCACATGCCTTGTGGCATTTGGGTACAGTTATACCCACTGCATGGTGGTATCTGTAAGTATTTCCCTCTGCTTTGTCAATGCGCATACTAATCAAGACTTTATAGATTTATCATTCAGGACGCCAAGAACGACTTGGCCCAGGAGAGGTTGAAGGCTTGAGATTGTCGGATAAGAGTCCGACATTGTTATTTCTTGTAATATATACTGTTTATATGAGTGTCTCGAGCTATCTAGAATTAGAATAGCACTTTCATCTTTTAATAGAAACAGCTGGGGCTGTTGTTGACTCTGTTGTTGACAAACTAAGATTAACCCTAACTTTACTATGAGAGCAACGTCATGTTCAGCCCTGGCTGAAAGGGGGGAAGGTCCAAGGGGGGCAGGGGCTTGTCTGTGCTGAGCCTCCGCGGGCACGGCTCCACTCTGTTTACCCTCTCATCTGAGACTGTTTCATTCTCTGACTACATAACCTCCTCTCTTTCTCCTTTCTGATCGCCTCTGAGTTTTCAAGTCTCCTGTGATACAAAGAAAAATCAATATCTCAAATTACCGCCTCAATGGCGTCTCCAGCAATCCACCAGGCCATCACTGAGGCCGCTGCCAAATATCGCTTTCCTGAGGGACGGGTGTTTGAGTATGGCACCGCGGGGGTAAGCTATCCCATGTCTGCTCTCTGCACTTCTACCTTTGTCTTTAGCTAACTGATAATTTGATAGTTTCGCATGAAAGCGTAAGCATACCTCGAATGACTTTACACCATTGTCTCCCAGCAAACCCATTTCCCTTCAAGCATAACTGTGATGAGCTTAGCGGCTGACTACCAACCCCGCATTGCGAACAGAGATCTGCTCAACACAGTCGTCTTCGCTGTAGGACTTCTCGCCGGACTACGATCTAAGAAACTCAATGGCCAATGGATTGGTGTTATGGTCACAGCAAGTCACAATCCCGCCGAGGACAATGGTGTGAAGCTGGTTGACCCGATGGTAAGTTTGCGGTGTAGCCTAGCACGATTGTCGCGGTAGAAAATACTAATATTTCTGGAATGAAACAGGGCGAAATGCTTGAAGTAAGCCGACAATACCACCCCCGATAACTTTCTGACGACAAATATTGACGAGTCCAGGCTGAGTGGGAGGCATATGCGACCAAATTGGCCAATGCGCCCCTTGACAAAGTGGCAGATGTCTACAATGACTTGATCAAGGAAATCGACATCAAAATGGACAACCCTGCACGAGTAGTGTTTGCCCGCGACACACGCGCATCTGGTTCCCGCCTGGTGGGAATTCTCAATGCGGCCTTGAGCGCTACTGAAGTCGAGTTTGTCGACTTCAAGTTCATGACCACCCCTCAGCTACACTATATCGTTCGATGCAAAAACACACTGGGTACTCCATACGAATACGGTGAGCCGACAGAGCAAGGCTACTACGAGAAACTCGGCGCAGCCTTCAAGAAGGTTATGAAGAGTGTCAAGATTCAGGGTCATCTCACTGTTGACTGCGCCAACGGTGTTGGAGGTCCCAAGCTTCACGAACTCATCAAGTACCTTCCATCTGCAGCGGAAGGCGGTCTTGACATCAAGGTTGTCAATGACAATGTCATCAACCCAGATAGTCTCAACTTTGAGGTTGGTCAGTCGTACTCTAATCTAGAATCTTAATCCTAACACTTATAGTGCGGCGCCGACTACGTCAAAACCAAGCAACGAGCTCCTCCTTCCTCCAAGGCCGCACAGTTGGACCGCTGTGCATCTTTAGATGGCGACGCTGATCGATTGGTATACTACTTCATTGACGAGAACAACGTTTTCCGATTGCTTGATGGAGATCGCATTGCAACGCTTGCAGCTTCCTTTATCGGCGATCTCGCCCGCAACGCCGGCATTGCACAGAAGCTGAAGATTGGTGTTGTCCAGACCGCCTATGCCAACGGTGCAAGCACTGAATACATCGAAAAAGTTCTCAAACTCCCTGCTGTATGCACAAAGACGGGTGTCAAGCATCTCCACCATGCCGCCATGCGATATGATGTTGGTGTCTATTTTGAAGCCAACGGCCACGGCACAGTGACCTTTTCAGAAAATGCTCTCAAGACCATCAAGAGCGCAGAGCCTCAATCACCGGCCCAGCAACACGCACTTGAATCTCTTGTCGGGCTGACGGATTTGATCAACCAGGCAGTCGGAGACGCTCTGTCGGATATGCTCCTTGTCGAGGCGATCTTGGCTCACAAGGGATGGACCACCAAGGAATGGCTCGGTACCTATACTGACCTGCCTTCTCGTCTTGTCCGCGTTGAAGTTGCAGACCGCTCCATCTTCAAAACCGTTGACGCAGAACGCAAGCTCGAATCCCCCGCAGGAATTCAGGCCAAGATTGATGCTCTGCAATCCCGTTACAACAAGGGTAGAAGCTTTGCCCGTGCAAGCGGTACAGAAGATGCTGTACGCGTGTATGCCGAGGCTGCTAGCAGATCCGAAGCTGATGATCTAGCTACTCGGGTCGCCAACGCTGTCAAGGAAGCTGGTTCTGGCGGCGATGCTTAAGCATTGCCTTACATCTAATGAATTACGTATTTCAAGATGAAAAGCAAAATAAAAGAATGGATGAACAAATCTCTCCTCTCTTTTCCGGCCGATGTTGCATTACAACAATGGCGATAAAATGTCATGACTGAAGCAATGAATTAGAACATTGAATGCACACTATCATTTCAGCAGGATTGAGAATGTCGTAGCAAGAACCCGCCAGTATTGATGCTAGATACTGGTTTATAGTATAGAAAGCAAATCCGCCAATATTAAACACTGG
Organism: Talaromyces nanjingensis; assembly: GCA_031010415.1. Classification (NCBI taxonomy): domain Eukaryota; kingdom Fungi; phylum Ascomycota; class Eurotiomycetes; order Eurotiales; family Trichocomaceae; genus Talaromyces; species Talaromyces nanjingensis. The sequence continues at coordinate 6,550,493 of JARFPJ010000001.1, forward strand.
CTTAGAGTAGAGAAATCAACCCTCCTCCTGATCCATATTATCACGTCCTCGCTTCCCACCGTTTCCTGACCTACTCCCTCTCATCCCCGAACTCCTACCGCCCCTACCACCTCTACCACCACTATTTCTCTCCTCCATATCCTTCAACTCAGTCACAGCCTGTCGTTGCGCTTCACTAACTCGCTCAGACAGAACCATAACTTCATCCTTCTCAACTTTGTACTCGGGCAATTTCTGATTCAGAGCCTTCTCGATACGAAGCCAAACCTCCACGTCGTATTGCGTGACTAGACTGATGGCTTTGCCCGATTTTCCAGCTCGGGCTGTTCGGCCAATTCTGTGAACGTGTGTCTTGCTGTCTGCTGCGAGATCATAGTTGATCACGAGATCCACGGAGGGGATATCGAGACCTCGAGCAGCGACGTCGGTCGCGATAAGGATGTCGCGCTGCCGGCTTCGGAAACGTCCCAATGAAGCCAAACGAGCCGATTGTGATAGTTGGCCGTGCAATGCGATGGCCCCGAAGCCTAATGATCGACACATCAAACTGGTAAAGGAGACCTGGTGTACCGTGCGACAGAAGATGATAGTAGTCTGGCCAACATGTTCATTCAATAACCATATAAGATGCACGTCCTTGTGCTTGTGCGGAATGAACAAAAAACTCTGTAGAAGCGTCTGTACTGTTTGGTATTTCGTTTGCGACACTGATATCCTTAGCGGATTAGTGAGTGAAGCACGCTGCAAGCCTTCTACTTTGGAACTCATGGTGGCCGAGAACAAAAACGTGCGTCTTTCCCTTGGTAGTACCTTGAGGATCTTATCAATGATAGGGCCGAAATCCATATCCAGAAGCCGATCCGCTTCGTCCATAACGAGATACTTCAAACTTCGCAGACTGAACCCCTTTGTGTTCTCGAGATGATCGAGTAGTCGACCGGGTGTAGCGACGATGATATGTGGTCGTTTACCAATCGCAATAGCTTGGGGAATCATATCCATGCCACCGACTAGCACAACACTGCGGACCGAAATCGTGGAGCCGAGTGCTTCAAAGGCTTCGGATATCTGGTATGCCAATTCACGAGTCGGGGCAAGGACTAGTCCAAAGAATGGTTGAGGTTTGTCCATGAGTGCTTGTAAGATGGGTAGTGCAAAGGCAGCTGTTTTTCCGGATCCCGTTTCTGCTAGACCGATCAAATCTCGATTCTGCGGCAGTTGTTAGCAAGTGACCAATGTACCGCCCTTTTGCATGAAAAAGTAAATGTAGGATTGAGAAGCAGCACTTGGCTTCATGCCTTGTAATGATGAATGCTATGTTTTATGTGGAAGGGAAAACAAGGGTAAAGATAGAAATACCTGCAAAGCCAAAGGTATAGATTCTGCTTGAATGGGAGTCGGTGCCTTGTATCCCAATGTCTCGCATGCTTCGCACAGCTGAGGAATCAATCCCAAGTCTTTGAATGTCTTGGGAGCTTTGGCGGCTTCATCTTCGTTGGCGGTGTCCAGAACTTCTTCTTGCGACGAGGCAGAATTTTCCGAGTCCGAGACCTCCTCTCTCTCGACTAACTTCTCGTGCGAGATCTTGCGTTTTTTGAGGGCAGGCATTTTGAATATATTGTGGTGAATTATTTATCAAAAAAGTTGATGTTGATTAGAGTCTTGGTATCAGCGACCCGCAAAAAATTATTTTAGCGCCGCAAAATCGATAACCCGGCCCAATTTCCCCGATCAATATCTTATCGGAAAAAATAATTTACCTTAACATTTTACATCAGCTCAATTAATCGACATATCAACGACATAATGGCGAGAAGACGTACCAAGAAGCGAACCCAAAACCACGGCCAGAATGAGGCCGCTAATTCGAAAAATGCCGCTTCTCAATCGCCCAAGTCGATGGTTATTCGAATTGGAGCAAGTGAAGTCGGTTCGAGTGTTAGCCAGCTTGCCAAAGACTTTCGCCTGATGATGGAGCCTGATACAGCGAGTCGGTTGAAGGTAGGATATTTTAGTTGTCGGTTCAGCATGAGAGAAAGCAATTGTTGACACAGCTCATAGGAACGAAAAGCGAACAAGCTCAAAGACTACGTTGTCATGGCAGGACCTCTCGGCGTCACACATCTCATTCTCTTCTCCAAATCAAGCACTGGAAACACAAACATGCGCCTCGCCCTCACTCCCCGAGGCCCAACCCTTCATTTCAAAGTGGAAAACTACTCTCTCTGCAAAGATGTCGCAAAAGCACTCAAACATCCCCGCGGCGGTGGACAGGATCACCGAACACCTCCCCTACTAGTCATGAACAATTTCAATACCCCCGACGCCGACGAAAACTCCAAGATACCCAAACGTCTAGAATCGCTTGCCACGACTGTTTTTCAATCGTTATTCCCTCCTATCAACCCTCAGGCTACGCCGTTGACTTCGATTCGTCGCGTGATGATGCTGAACCGTGAGAAGTCGCCTAACGATGACTCTTATATACTGAAACTTCGCCATTACGCAATTACTACGAGAAAGACTGGTGTGTCGAAGAGGATACGTCGTCTTGACCCAACGCTACAAAGGCATAAAGATCCCAAGAAAAGCTTGCCCAATTTGGGAAAGTTGGAGGATGTAGCTGATTACCTTCTCGATCCTGCAGCTGGCGGTTACACATCGGCTAGTGAAACTGAATTGGACACGGATGCAGAGGTTGAAATTACCGAAAGCACAACCCGTAAAGTGCTCAGTCGGCGCGAGATGCAGCGGGCGAAAGCCAGTGAAAATGCTACAGATAAACAGTCCGGCAAACCCAATGTCGAAAAGAGGGCGGTCAAACTAGTCGAGCTAGGTCCTCGTATGACTTTGCGATTGAAGAAGGTTGAAGAAGGACTGTGTGGCGGAAGAGTCATGTGGCACGAGTTCATCTCCAAGTCAGAGAAGGAAGTTAAGAGGATGGATGACGAGTGGAATCGGAGGAGGAAAGAGAAGGAAGAGCGCAAGAAGCAACAGAGGGCGAATATTGAGAAGAAGAAGCAGGATAAAGCTAAAGCCAAAGCCAATGGGCAAGGAGGTGACAATGCAGATGACGATGAGGATGTTAGCATGGACGATGATTATGAATGGGATAGTGACGAGTATGATGAGGAAGTTGGTGTTGAGCAGGACGATGGGGATGATAACGGTGATGACGGCGAGTCTATGGAAGAGTAGGCTTATATAAAATGAATGCATTTATACCGGATGTCTAATATTGCGACATTCATATCAGATTCGATGTTTCGTAACATTCAATATTTCTTTACATATCATTTAGATAGCTTTAGCCTGACGGAGTTTCTCATCCACAAGCTTTCCAACCATCCTTTCCAAGACGGTGAAATCACCGCCAGTATTCTGACTGAAATATGCCTGCACGCTCTTCTCGACATATTTCCCAACCATATCAATCTCAACATTGACATCGTCACCCGCCTTTTTCGCAGCCGTAACGATCTTCTCCTGCGTATACGCGATGAGCATGACTTCCCAATACCCATCTTCGCCATCAACCACTTTCGTGACTGTCAGACTCGCCCCGTCGAGCGTTATGAATCCCTTCTCAACGACATATCGCAGAATACTTCTGTCGCTCGGCTGCAGTCTGAATGTAAGCGCATTTCCGTCCGGAGTAACCGAAAGGATCTTCGCGGTAGTATCGACATGTCCCTGCACGAAATGGCCGCCCATGCGTGTCTCGGAGGATACGGCGCGCTCAAGGTTGACTTTGGAGTCTTTCTGGAGAGAGCCTAGGTTGGTGCGACGGAGGGTTTCGGGGGCAACGCCCACTTTGAACCAGTCCTTATCGAAGGCTGTGACGGTCAAACATGTTCCTGTTTTCATCAGCAGCCTTGTCTTGTTAACCAGACAATAAGAATATACCATTGACGGCAATGCTGTCCCCAAGATGGGCATCTCCAAGAATCTCCGCACAATTCCCAATGGTGAGCGAAGTTCCCCCGCCCCCGCTTGCACTGGTGTCGAGAGGCTCGAGGGACGTCACCGCTGTGACGAAACTTTGATTAGCATGCTGAGTGTGTCTTCAGCCTCAAATGAGAACGTACTCCCGATTGTTTCAACTAAACCAGTGAACATGGTGTCTTTGAAGCTGTCGGTTAACGGGGTGGATTCGCTGGATAAGTGAGTCGTTCTCTTATCCGAGTGAATACCCGCGGCTTTGTCGCCGCTTATCGCCGGTTGGCTGCACACTTAAATATGTGGTCTATCTTCGTCGCCGAATGGGATTTGTCGAGTCCATGCCTCAAAAATGAAGGGTCGTACGATATTATCGCAAGGCTTTTTGGCTAATAGAGCTATCTATCGGTCAACTACGTATGTAGGGGGCTATGGAGTCCAATGGAGACGATATTCTACGCCAGCCACTGCTCCGGGCGTCCTACCGCTGGAAGGCATTCGAGTATTGGATATGACTAGGGTTCTCGCAGGGGTAAGGACTCAATTAAGTCTGTGAGAATTGGGTCATTCGCTGACACTATTTATAGCCTTATTGCACACAAATATTGGGAGATCTTGGGTATGGCATCTCGTTGAACACTCTTTCCGCTCCCTTGCTGAGCAACAAACTATAGCGCAGATGTGATCAAAGTTGAACACCCACAACGAGGTGATGATACTCGAGCTTGGGGCCCGCCATTCGCAAAGTACCAGGATGCGTCCAAGAAAGGTCCTGGTGAAAGTGCCTACTATCTTGCGGTAAGACAACTTGTACCTTTATATCGTGCCCAATTCTTACAAGGTGTTAGGTCAACCGAAACAAAAAGTCCATTGGACTGTCATTTGCACATACCTCCGGAGTCGAAATCTTGCACAAACTTGTAAAGGAGTGCGACGTTCTCGTCGAGAATTATCTACCAGGCAGCCTGAAGAAATATGCCATGGATTACGAAACCCTCAGCAAGATCAACCCCAAACTGATCTATGCCAGTATAACCGGCTATGGCCAAACAGGACCATACAGCAACCGAGCTGGCTACGATGTCATGGTGGAAGCAGAAATGGGTCTCATGCACATCACGGGCTCTAGAGACGGACCTCCGGTCAAAGTTGGTGTTGCGGTTACCGATTTGACGACTGGTCTTTATACGTCGAATGCTATTATGGCTGCTATAATTGCGCGGGGACATACGGGTAAAGGTCAGCATATTGATGCGTGCTTGAGCGATTGTCAAGTTGCGACTCTTGCCAATTTGGCGAGCTCGGCTTTGATTAGTGGGGAGAAGGATTCTGGTCGTTGGGGCACGGCTCATCGTAAGTCTCCCATCTCTATAGCGGACTCCTGAGCGCGAGCTAAGGCTTTGATAATAGCCTCAATCGTCCCGTATCGAAGCTACAAGACCCTCGACGGTGACATTCTCTTCGGCGGCGGTAACGATCGACTTTTCGGTGTCTTGAGTGACCGACTAGGGCACTCCGAGTGGAAAACGGACGACCGCTTCGTGAAGAACAGTAACCGAGTCGAAAACCGCGTCGAGCTCGACGGTATGATTGAAGAAATCACAAAGACAAAAACAACGCAAGAGTGGCTTGAGCTTTTCGAAGGCAGTGGACTGCCATATGCCGCTGTAAATGACATTCAAGGAACGCTAAATCATGAGCATGGTTCGTAGCATCATGATCCTCGACTTGAAGTATTTGCTAATCCTTTTATTTAGTACGAGCTCGTGGTATGGTCACGGAAATTGACCATCCAGAATGCGGACCCATGAAACTTGTAAATACGCCCATCAAATACTCTCATGCCAAACCAGGTGTTCGCACGCCGCCTCCTACCTTGGGTCAACATACCGATGAAGTGCTTCAGGGCCTGTTGGATTACAGCGAAGAGGAGGTTCTCTCCATGAAGAAGGAGGGAGTGATTTCATAGATAGACTTGGAGCTCGTTCCGCGAGTTGTATAGAAGAAAATTGTACAAACATTATACTTGACTTATTTCTAAAATGTAATTTTATTTTTGAAGTTGATGGAGAGGATGAATGTGATATATTGATCCTTGAATCTATCTCTGTGCCAATCTGCTCGCATGAACACTCTACCCATCCCAGAAGGGCTTGACTAAACTACTTATAATCCTTGGACTTCTTCAAGAACCCTCTGCTGATGCTGGAGGACCCGAGTAAAAAGATCATGTAAAGTCTCCCCTTCGATCGCAGAAACAATTGATTCGGTATTCCATGTAAAATGAGTTGATAGAGGGTATGCTGACACCGTAACAATTAGCAAAAATAATAGCAGGTATTGGATGTAGACGGTCGACATACTTGTTAACGCCTTTCTCATCATCGGATCGGAGATAAAGGCAGTTAACCTTGACTGCCAAAGCAAAATCCAGTTCCAAGATGCGTACTCATCCAACACCGTTGTATTTGGATTCATGTCTTCGAATCTTAACCCTCGGTCAACAGTCGTCAGGATGTCAATCTTGATTAGGGAGTTTTGGACATCAGATTCGAAAGACGACCTCCCTTTGATAATTCTGAATCCGTCCATGGTCTGTAGACGCGCGTACACGGCCTCACGAGTAGTGTTACTAGTCACCAGTATGTCTACATCCTCTGTAGTTCTCTCGCTCCCAAGTGATACAACCGATGCCCCCCGACGAAATACTGCACGAATACCGTCGAGGATGCTGCATATGGTTCTCAGGATCAACAATGAAATCCCTATACATCTGAACTCCCTCGGCATGCTGACGATGAACACGCTCTTTATCACACATTGTTAGAAGGCCTTGGGGCCAAGTGCTCATATTGATGCTATCTAGCAAGTGATAACTAAGGAAGAGAAAAGGAGCAGAGAGTTGAGAGCGCCTTTCGCTAGAGCTCCACCCACGTGACGCGACTGCCAAAAGAGGAAGGCGGGCAATCCCTTCAACACACATCGAGTCCGTGAAATACTGATGAACCAATTTGCGGATAACACGCCAGGTTCGGCCATACTGTATAGTGAGAAGATATCATTCTCACAAATGAGATGCTGTATGATGTATGAGGAGGGCCGATTGCGGGCTGTAGACCCTTTTCTGTCAAAAATGTCCTGAAAACTCGAAACCGCATACCATAAAATAATAGCTCCCTTCGTCCTGTGTCGAGAGTTAGGTATTTGCTGTTCACAAAGCGTACATCGACCCATTCTGGTCCGGAAAGGATGGTCCGTTAACACTCTAGAGGGATCGGGGCACAGTGCAAGATGCTCCACCAAAGTTGAACTTGGCGAGCAAAACGTATTTCTATCTTGCAATGATAACATCGAGCCCGTTCTCCTTTCAACTCAGGACGATTGAAGAAATCGAAGTGCTCTCTGGCTTCTTGTCCCACATCTGAAAATCTTCCTTTGGACCGCCGCCGCTCCCACACATTATTTGCGAAAACCTCCCAATCATCGGTACCGAGAATGATATCGCGTTCGTTGGGTGTTGCTGTCCGAAGGGAAAGATGGTCGAAAGAAATAATAGAAGGCTGGTTGTTGCCGATATCAATTTTGTTTCCTCCGGCTTCTTGTGACAGAACCGTTCTGTACTCCCAGGTTCTCCTTGGTAGATCCATTTCTCAATGTCGATTTCTCTATATTTCTGATTGATTGCAATCAAAACTATAGGTTTGACCTCATTATTTGATGCGGTAAGCCACCGCTTGTATCCTTTGGACGTGGAGGCATCTTTGTGACCGAGCTCGATTTGCGAGAGATTGGACCATCCTAGATCATCTAGTATGTGCCACGTGCTTTTTGATCCGAATCACACAACATACTCCTCTGGGCGATGGACATGGCTGGAAGTTATGATTCAAAACGTGGATGATGTTGAACGGCAAGTGTCAATAAGGACTGATAGAAGGATTTGTGTGGTTGATATAGGCATTTTTGGTCAAAACTTTCCGCTGGTAGTTGCCTGCCTTCTAGCAGATATTATATATATCTGTGGCGTGTGTGGGATGTGTAAGGTCAAGAAGAATCCAGGAGAAGAAGCGAGATTATATATTGAGCCCTATTGCGCGCTAACTATATCGGGCAGGCGCGGTGGTACAAACGAGACGGGCAATTCCCACCAACAAAAGTCTTTGTTAGATGCTTTCAAAGAGTTGATAGGTTGTTCTGAACAATAAGAAATCAGAATTGATGTGAATGTGTTGTTTCTGTCAGTGGATATCAAGGGTGTAAAAGGGAAGGAAGTTCTCGGCCAAAAGACGCCCATAAAAAGCCGACAGAATCACGTGATCCTTCTAGTTGGCTTAAACGGTCGTCTGGTGGGGAGAAAGAGCGACTTCCATTGACTTGTCGAAAATCGATATCAGCGCAAGCGATGCATCTTTTTGATTTTTTACTTAAAGATAGGAACCTCTGGAACCATGGACTTGCAGAATAGTAGGGTTTCAAACCCTCCACCGTCCCAATCGGCGGAACCCTCCACGTCAACATCTGATGCATCTTATTCGATGCTGCAGAATGCCCAACATGCACCTATGTCGAATGATTTCAACATCTACGGAGTGCCAGCAAACAATACAGTGGCATCTTTTACTCCTGTTATCGGAAACCCATCGCACTCCCTATCTGCTGGACTTTTCACTCAATCCGAAGACTACTCGCAAGGTCTAACAGCGGCGGGCCAGTTTGGTGGGACACAGTTTCCTTCGCAAAATCCAATGAACAACGCTTCTATGTGGAACACGGCTTCATTATTCCTCAATAACTTTGGATCAGTCAGTAATCCAATGGCCGTCCTACGCAATAGGGTGATTGGATATCCAGCATTGGCTCCTGCTCCGGTTCCAGCTCCTCCCAAGCCTGCACCAGTGGCCAAGGCATTGGTTGAAGCATCCACGCCGTCCATGGTGCAAATAGCTCCTGGTGATGCTACAGCGGCCTTGTCCAGTCTTACCCAAAGCAAACCGAATGGCAGCCAGACCGTTGCAACTTTTCACGCGCAATCGGTTCCTCTTCCTACACCGAATCCATCTATCAATCCTACCGTCACACCAAAGCAGCCGACTCCCATGAAATCATCTCCAAGCAAAACCAGTGTCAAAAGCCGTAAGCGAAAGAACAAGCGAAAGCGTGCTCATGACAGCGAAGATGAAATCAAAGCCCATGACTCGAGTTCAGACGATGAATCAGAAGATATGTTACCGTCCGCGAGGCAAACAAAGTCTGGTCGTCAAGTCAATCGACCCACCTTTTTCGCTCCATCGCCGGAGCCTGTTTCGGTCTCAAGGCAAAAGTCGTCCCCATCAGCGACCACTGCCCCCGCAAAGAGGCGCAGGAAAGTCTATCGCAAGAACGGAAAAGAAATCAATGTCACTTGTCTGCACTGCCAGAGAGGCCATAGCCCCGTTACCAATATGATTGTGTTTTGTGATGAGTGCAACGATGCATATCATCAGTATTGCCATGATCCTCCCATCAAGCAAGAACTTATTGACGATAAGGATGCACAGTGGTTTTGCAGTGAATGCCGACCCGAAACGCGACACAGAGTTTTATTAAAGCTGAAACTGCCACCCCAGCAAAAAGATACTCCTTCAATCGAAACACCAATATTATCGGTTCCTCTTGTTAGTGGCGAGCAGTTTACAGCAGAAGAACAACGCGGCTACCTGTCCTCTCTTTCTCATGCTGCCCTTGTTGACATGCTAGTCACGCTCTCCAAGACGAATCCTACTCTGCCGATATTCCCCGAGAACTTGAAGGATCTACAACGATCAAAGTTCGCCGTGGCGGCCGTGACAGCTACCAATCCTGTTGAATCGACCGAAGTAGCGACAAGAGAAACAAAAGATGCAGCAAGTCCTAGTGTGGATGAAGAAGATTCCGACTCAGACTCAGACTCTGGTTCCGAATACGAAGTAGAAGAGCACCGCCTTTATCCGCGGTCTGGAAACGGATTCCATCTACCACCGGAGGAGGATGACTTTGATATACTACTTGATGATCCTGCATGCCCTACATTTAGCTACACACTGCATAGCTATCCTCAGGCAAACCCCCTCGCCGACACCACGCCGACAGTACAAGTCGGAGGCTAGTAACTATTCACCGTTTTCAAATGGAAGAATCATTACTGTCAACCTTTGTATGAGCATGTAGTCGCCAATCAGAGTAGCTCGGCTGTACGCTAGGCCGCACTAGCGCCGTAGCCGATATACGCGCGCTCCCATTGGTTGAATTTGCACACTAGAAACATTTATCTTCAACCTCAAGACGCGTCTGCACTGAACATTTGACGTTGAATATACCCACAGATTATGTGTTGATATCTTTCTATGTTCACAAATCATGGAAAAGACGCCAAATGCCGAAGAAACTTCATCTCAACGCCCGACTAAATCTCCTCCACCAAAGCCAACCGGAGAACAAGCCAGTGTGAGATCTCCAGGGCCACCAGATTCGACCGAGGAGCAAGCCATTGCCAGATCTACTTCATCGGAGCAACCAAACTCAGTCGAAGAGCAAGCCAGTACCAGATCAACTCCTCCACAAATACTAGTTCTAAAGGCTCCTCAAATTGAACCGCTTAAGGTTGGGACGCTACCGGAATCCCTTCCAGATACCATTGACGGAGGTGATCCGTATCAGATCTTGTATCTCATTTTTGATGATACTTTCTTTCAAACCGTTGCCAACAATACAAACTTTAATGCGGACACAAAACGATATGCATCAGAGAATCCATTCGACTGCCAGCGAGCTTGGCATCCAACGACCAGAGAAGAAATCAAGGTTTTCTTCGGTATCATGATTTACATGAGTATTCACGGAGCACCCAATACCGAAGCATATTGGAATCAAGATCTTTCAGAGGGGGCAATTCACACAGTATCTGCATACATGCCCTTGTACCGATTTCAACAATTGAGTCGATATCTTCATATATCAAAGGCCGACATGAGTCCCGACCTATTCAGGTACGGTAGACCTCAAAAGCGAGCCCAATTCGTCAAACGTGCTCAAATTGCCAAACGTGCCAGCGAAGGCGGTACCGACAACCCGAGTCAGGTGGCTGTTTACACCGTCGACGAGTTGATTCAATTTCTAGATGGAGCGATTTTTCATATTTGGAAATCACACAGCTCACAAGCCAAGGCCAAGGGTAAGACTCAACTGAGTCGCACCGATATTCGAAAAATGCTATGGCGTCGATTACTCTTGTCTTCGCCGTACTCGCCGTTTGTGCAACCACCACCAGAATTAAAACGAAAGGCGCCTCACGATGAGCCAGCAGCGCACATCCCGAGCAAGTCATTACAACTGCATACGGTGCGCAGACACCCAATGGCGCTTAGGAGGAACTGTATTTGGTGTCAAGAACAACATGCCATTCATAAGCGTCTGCGGAATGAGATGCCGCCAGTGCCTATACCGCGAACGCAGTGGCTATGTGCGGAGTGTAATGTGCATCTGTGTAAACCGGGGTCTGGAGGGAATGACTGCTTCAAGCAGTTTCATAAACCTCTAACCGCTGGCTTGGACAAAGATTCGGCTTTTCCGGTGATTTATCGAACTACATGATTATGATTCGTGCTGTTATCTGAGCAACTGTAAACTATGCATATATCCATAACCGTGTGTTGGAGTCCCCTATCTTTATCCTGATAATAATATCAATTCGAACAACAATAGTTGTATTGAGACCAATCCAGCCTCTACAGCAGTTCGTCCGAGATTATCTTCAAGTATTGTTCTGTGTGCACATTGAGTTTAACTCATCTTCGAGGCGATCACTGTTTTACACCCAACAAATGCCCATAACCCGCGATGTGTAGCCTGTCCTTCCTCAACCTATCTCTTACCTGACTCACAACCTGCGCTCTATCGTCTGCTGGATCGATGTGAAGTCTCCTCGGCCGCGCCCAGTGAGACAAATCAACCAGTGCAGCAATCTCCTCGGCAACATCCATAACGTTCGCATCCTTTGGTTCAAATGCGCCAAACTTTTCACCACACCCTTGATCTACGCCTTCGTACGGTGCACCTTCTCCAAGGTAGGCCTGCGTAACCTGCTTGTCCTCGGGACTACCGGCCTTGGCAAAGTGGTTTGTTCCGCGGCTAAAAGCGCCCGGAACGATGATGCTACTCTCAATGCCCCATTGACTGAGCTCCAACTCGTACGACATGGCCAATGCATCCATGCCAGCCTTTGCGGCGAAGTAGGGTCCCAGGAACGGCGGGTTTGCGCCGTGCACGCTTGAACTGCTCACCCAGACTAGCAAGCCCGACCGCTGCTTGCGCATGTGCGGCAATGCGGCTCTGTTCAGTCTCTGGGTTGACAAGACGTTGACATCGTATTGTTGCGCTAGTTGTTCGGGCGTAAAGCCCTCCAAGGGCCCGTAGACCATGTGACCGCAATTGTGGACGATAACATCCAGACGACCAGTTTGGGAGAGGATTTGCTGGACAGACTCGTTCACAGATACATCCGAGAGCATGTCTTGGTGTAGTGGCCGCAGATCAGTTCCGTGTTGAGTGTTGAAGTCTGTAATATCGCGAAGAAGGCTTGGTTCCTCGTGTCGCAAAGACGATGTGGTTTCGTTTGGCAAGACATCTCGCCGTGAGCGCGCCGAAGCCCGTGGCTGCACCGGTGACGTTGATAACTAGTTGTCTCGACATGGCGATTCGCCTGCAAAAGTTGTACCGACAGTCAGAAAAAGAAAACGGTATAAATAGGGCTAGGGCATGGTAGGAGCGGATATACGGAAATAGCCCAGAAGCCATGTACTTGTCTTATCACTTCCCCCCACCCTAGACCGGGTTGTGGTCTGCCCAGGCTTAATGCACACCTAGGCTTAACACTCAAGTTAATTTTGTATAACTTTGTTAATGAAATTAACATTTTTATAATCTATAATAACACCCCCAAACTAGAGTATATCTATATAAAAATTGAATAGTAAGACTATTACTAAATATATTATAATATATTAGATTTTTAAGCTTTAAAAATAAATATAAGATACTTAAAATTCAATTAAAAGCTTATTTATATAAAAATTTCTTAGTAGAAACTTAGCTATAATAGTATAATAAAAATATTAATGTAATTTTTATTTTACTTTAAATATATAGCTATAAATCTTATTATAGAATCTATATTCTAATCTTTAGAAGATTAATCTATAATTTAGAGATGTTATTATAGATTATAGAAATGTTGATTTTGTTAGTGAAGCTATACAAAATTGACTTGAGCGTTGAGCCTGGGTGTGCATTGAGCGTGGGGGGAAGCGACGAGACAAGTAATTATCTCCGCGGGGGAGCCACCTAGACGCAACCCATCACTCTCCACGTTCACCCAGCTTGTGCCCGGGGTAAAAAGAAGGTCTCCAATTGAATATTGGGACTAGGTATCTAGGGGTCCTGAAAGGGTTTCTACGGACCCGAGTGAAGGTTCCAAGATGCCTCTGTATTCTGAAAGGAGAACTAATCGCTGTCCTCTGAATCTTAGGGTTATCTTAGCCAGTAAGAGCTGCAACAATACTGATTGAAATTTGGGAATTTATAGATGAAAGTAGACGTATGATATTAATTTAATTCATCTTTCCGTACACTACCTCCACCGCCTTGTCGATTTCCTCCTTCCACAAACTCCCCTTCCATCCATTCAGTTTGTTAGGGTACTCCGGCATTCTTCCTTCTAACATCGCATCGTGGGCCGAGGCAACAAAAACGCCGCCTTGACGTTCTAGTTCCCTCACTTTCCCAATCGTTGAAATTGCTGTGGGTGGATCTTTGTGAAAGCTCTTTGTCCCATTTGGCCCAACAGTGACGCTAACCAGGTCTGGCGCCCACGAGTAAGGCACGATGATGGCAGCAGTCTCCGCCCATGAAAACCCACTCATCCTGCCCTGTGTGTGCAAGGGCACCCAGGTGGCCTGGCATGTGGCCCGGCGCATCCAGGAGATAGAACGAGCCATCGCCAAAGTAGTTGTAGGCGCGCGGAAAGGTGCTAACTTGGACCCAGGTGTCTGTCTCAAAGGAAAGTTCCCGGTATTTGCTATGGTCAATGATGGCAGAGACGAACGGAGAGAGGGGATCTTTCGGGTAGCCTGGGGTGGTTGCCTGGCGAGACCCTGGCCCTGTCACAAAGGTAGCGTCAGAGAAGGTGGATGGATTGCCGGTATGATCAAAGTGAAGATGAGAAAAAATGACGGCCGAAATTGGGAGGGTTGCACATGGCCCTGTCGGAGCAGGTCGATCGCATCAAATGGGACAGTGGGTGAAATGTAAGACTTGTCGGCGCGAATGACGGTGGGATTACCGTCAAAATCCTTTCTCAAGCCAAGATCGAAGAGAATATGGCGGCCAGAGGGATGGCTGATGAGAAAACTAAAGTCGGGAGACAACTGACGGGCCTTCAGCATGTCATTATCTCCGTCCTCAAAGAGCCAGCGATCAGGAGATGCAGATGCCCGGTGGGCAATGCATGGACCTCGACTTCTGCGGAAGGAGAGGGCAGTGAATTCATCTTAGGAACTTAGGTAAACAGATCGAGCTGCGAGTTAAACACATTGTTCAAAAGCTAGTTTAGATGAAATTATATCTTGTTGTCAGATATCACCGAGCTTGACACTGTTGCGGCGTTAGGAACCAGTTCCGGAGCAAAAGTGCGCTAAACCGGCCCAAATGACTACTGTGAGTCCTGTCACCAAAAGTCCATATATCGATGATCACGGCTCGCTCGGTGCATATTTTCGGCCTCACCGAGTGTGGCTGCTATTGGCCGCATCTTTTGGCAGAGTTCCTCTCTGTTCTGCTCAGACACCAGGACGATGTCTGTTGCTGACCACTCTGATCCCCTGAACCTTCCACCCAGCAGTTGGCTGTGAGGCTGTCGGGGTTGGAAACGAATATCTTGATTCTGGTCACAGCCGTTGATGATTGATGTTATCGCAACACCGTGATCCGTCCCGGTTATTGTCGTAGTTATGTTTCATGTTAGGGTTTGAAAATCATCTTGTGTATGGGAAGGAGCTATCTCAACGGAATTCTGCCAGCGGCTTTGGTCCTGGAATCGGAAAAACCTTGGTTCCGAGCAGGCAAAATGACAGCATCACCTGCGACAGAAACAATATAATTTCGACATGCAGCCTTGCCAAGACATGGACCCACGGCGGCAACAGGGTCTAGACCAGATCCATTCTGAGATTGGAATATATCGCTGAACTGAGAAGTCCAGACTCCAGTGCATGTCAGGCTGTCATTACTGCAGAAGTGGATACACACGAAATATTAGGAAGATTAGATTCAAAAAATCTGGCAAATTTGAATTGATTGATTGGCTGGCTTTTAACCCCTGTCGGCCCACCGTACTAACGAAATCACCAGGGTAGACTGTAGTACTACTGTACTAGTAGACCTCGCTGTATTCGGAAGTAGGCGCAGTTCTCGACGATTTTTATTTTTTCCTCCTGTCTAGTCTATCCCAGCTATTGAACTTGAAAAAAACATTATTAAACATTATTAAGACCTTATCAAAATCCAGAATTCAGACACTCCTGAGTCCTGCGGCTCCTGCCACGTGGAGGTTCAAGGTTGTGGTGGCTGCGGTGGCTGCGGAGGAAATGGGGGTAGTGGGGGTAGTGGGGGTAGTGGAGGTAGCGGAGGTAGTGGAGGTAGTGGTGGCTGAGGCGGCTGAGGCGGCTGAGGCGGTTGAGGCGGTTGAGGAGGTTGAGGTGGCTGTGGCGGTTGAGGAGGTTGAGGAGGTAGTGGTGGCTGAGGCGGTTGAGGCGGTTGAGGCGGTTGAGGAGGTTGAGGTGGCTGTGGCGGTTGAGGAGGTTGAGGTGGCTGTGGCGGTTGAGGAGGTTGAGGAGGTAGTGGTGGCTGTGGTGGCTGAGGCGGCTGAGGCGGCTGAGGAGGTTGAGGAGGTTGAGGAGGTTGAGGAGGTTGAGGAGGTTGAGGTGGCTGTGGCGGTTGAGGAGGTTGAGGAGGTAGTGGTGGCTGTGGTGGCTGAGGCGGCTGAGGCGGCTGAGGAGGTTGAGGAGGTTGAGGAGGTTGAGGAGGTTGAGGAGGTTGAGGAGGTTGAGGTGGCTGTGGCGGTTGAGGAGGTTGAGGAGGTTGAGGTGGCTGTGGTGGCTGAGGCGGCTGAGGAGGTTGAGGAGGTAGTGGTGGCTGTGGTGGCTGAGGCGGCTGAGGCGGCTGAGGAGGTTGAGGTGGCTGTGGTGGCTGAGGCGGCTGAGGCGGCTGAGGAGGTTGAGGTGGCTGAGGCGGCTGAGGAGGCTGGGGAGGTTGAGGAGGTTGAGGGGGTTGAGGCGGCTGTGGCGGTTGAGGCGGTTGAGGAGGCTGCGGGGGCTGCGGGGGCTGTGGTGGTTGTGGGGGTTGTGGTGGTTGTGGGGGTTGTGGTGGTTGCGGGGGTTGCGGGGGTTGTGGTGGTGGTGGTGGTGGTGGTGGTGGTGAAGGCTGTTGTGGACTGCGAGCAACTAGAGCAATCTCAGACTGACAAATTCCCTCAGCCTGCGATGGCAGTACTTGGCAGAAGAAGCCAGGGCAGCATTGGATTTCAGAAGGCACGCAACGTTCAAGTTGGACGCTGCATTGCTGCTGGCGTGTTTTCGGAACAGGTGCGGCCGAGCCCAGGCCCAAGAGGAGCCCGAGAAAGGTGATAAACCGCATGAGAAAGGTGATAAACCGCATGAGAACTCCAGAACGTAGAAACGTACCAAGTCAGGCTTCAAAGTCGGTACTTGGAGACACAAAAGGGGTGTTGATGGGTAGACATTGTGCTCTTATAATGCTCAAACACACAATGCTATTCAGTTGCGAGTATGTATATCCTGACGCAATTGACATTGGGCTGGCTGATTCTAGATTTAATGATCAGTATGTGAGGCAATAGACTCTTACATGCTGATATGTAGAAAGTTGCATTGACCATGGTTGCTCAAATACACTCATTGCAGTTTCTGTGAACCAAGGAGACAGGAGATTTGACTCTATTGTTCAGGAAATTCAAAGCCGCAGAGGAGACAAAGGCGAGGCATAGGCACTTCTTAATACAAGATTTCATGAATATAAAGTCACCGATGACTTGGAACTGTTTACCATCAGCTCAGTTTGTCTGTGACATAAAGAATCTATCGTCTAATATATTAAAACGTCCCCTGGGTTCTTGATTACTTTCTTAACAGGTGTCTCCCACATTTGATATCCACCAGCACAGACCATTCACATAGGTTATGTTGACATCAACGACACAATGCTCAGTCCTAAGTTCCGACCAGGTGGTTGACTATATGCCATGGACCAAGTCAACCTACCAGTCAGTGTGTGGACTGGCAAATGTGTAAAATCCTGACATGGCAGACGCGGAAGTCTTCTCCGGACATGGATTGGATAGTTGCTATCCAATCCGACTGCATCCTGCAGGTTCAATTATGAGCATCCATCAATTGACACACACGCTGGTCGAAGATCCCTAGATCTAGACCATTTCCGTAAACATTCTCCGAGTAGCTTTGGAGACGTAGATAGAAGTTGTGCCAACCTTAACATCGAAAGGAACATA
The DNA here is from genome assembly GCA_031010415.1 of Talaromyces nanjingensis. Lineage (NCBI taxonomy): Eukaryota > Fungi > Ascomycota > Eurotiomycetes > Eurotiales > Trichocomaceae > Talaromyces > Talaromyces nanjingensis. The sequence goes on from JARFPJ010000001.1 coordinate 6,568,029, forward strand.
GATAAAAGAGTATACCCGAGAAGGATCAATATGACTAGTCAATATCTTCTTAATAGGATCCTTGGCCGAGATAAGGCCAAGAAATGAGACCAGGGACCAGGCATAGAGTTGATACTAAAAGCTTCATTTTATCAAACTTTTGACTGATTGTCTTCTACAATATAGAATTTTTGTTCCCTCCTCCATTACGCTTCTATTCGATTTTATATCATTATTAAATTACTATATCATCTCAGCATCTACAATGATCAATACTTTACCTTGAGATACCTAGCGGAGCCAAGGAACAGAGAAGGTCCGTGGTATTCAAATTAATTTGTCGTTGTTACACGTCAACTGGTGTTTGAGACATTTGTCGAGATGATTTGATATCAAATATAATTCGGATGCGAATTTGTAAATCTTCAAAGCTCTTGGTCTAGATTTCTCCTTTCAGTTCAGATGTAGATGGCTTGGCCATGAATTGATTATCCGACGATATGCGTATAAACAGAAAAGGCCATTGGTCGTCGAATTGGGATATTGTCATTGTACTTTGTTACTGACAACTTCATGCAAACGAGCCGCAAGATTTTGTAGACATTCGGAGAAATTCTTGTACGCCATGTCTTTGGTGTGGGGAATACTTGAATCCAGAGAATCCGAGGATCAGAATTATTGATGGGGACAGACATTTGAGGTGTTATATATCCGCTGGAACCCGATTTGATTCAGAAATTGAAGCATTGAAATTCCCGGTCCATGCTACAACGGTCAGGTTTTGGCCGATTCTAGGCGAATTTTGCCATAAATCTTTCGCAATCCAAATATCACCAGACGGACATTTCCATGAAAATGCCCCCAGTCATAAAGCAGTGAGACACTTCGAGAATTGACAATTCAAAATCAATGACGCTTGGTGTATTTTCAACGATACTCAAGGTTTTTACTCATCCAAAAGCAAAAAGGGGAAATTTAAACTTGAGGCTTAATCCGATGTCAACATAGAGTTTCATAGTGTCATACTGAGTCGTTCATTGCCCACAGACTATAGACTAGAAAAAATATGCCTCGTTTGGATGAATTGACTTTGTGGGAGAAAATATTGAATTTCTGATCCAGATTCTGAAAAGGTTTATGATGATCCATGGTCAGACCTTCTATTACTCGTATATCATGAGTTTCGTGGACTAAATTTCAATAATCCGTGAAATGCCGCCCTTTTCCCTCGTCACCTTTTCAGATTGGTCTTTAGACAGTTCTAGACCTAAAGCTCGTCTCCTTCCCAAATGTACACATATACAGATCGATTTTCAAACCCTAATGGGGCCCACATGATCAACCAGATATAGATAGTATATATTCGGTCTAATTCATATGTCACTTGTCGAATACTCGAGATCGAATATAGTGCTATTGGATTTCCATTAGCAAGAGGGATAATCCGGTTCTCTGTAGAATATCGATAATATTCTGGTCTCGAGGCTGGTAGCGTAACGCAAGACTTTTCTCTGCGGCTTTCTGCACGATCTCACCAACGAGCAGCAAATCTACCAGGGATGAGAACCAAGGGTCCTTCGCCGAATCTTCCAGTAGAGAAATTGCTGTCTGCCAAGCGCCCCAGTTGTTGGAATAAATAGTTCACATTCATGTGATATCATGCTTGGAACATGGAGGAGACGCCTAGTTTCTCATAGCCACCCGATGAATTCGGAACATTCATCTTGTTAGATCGGAGGTCTCCTCAGCCTCCCTCAATCAGTCCTTGATAGCTTTGCCTTATTGTCAGCTTATTCATTGCAATTACCCAATATTTTCCCAGAGGTTTTTAGGGTTAGGGTTAGCAACTTCTGCATGACACTAGCATTTAGTTTAGAGAATGATTATACATACTGCGTAAACAATAATAGTAAGTTATTCCTATAACTAATAATAAGGATAGTAATAACAAATATAAACGAAGTTAAATATAACTTGGAAAAGTAATGATCAATTGAATATTATGTCTAGTCACGGTTTCTATCTTTACATCAGGGGAAAGCTGGTACATACAGTAGACCCTGGCTATAACGAACAGAAAGCCCCTTGGTCACTGTATTGATGTCATGATTCATCTGAATGGGGAGAGTGCTCCGAATCGTTATTGATCAGATCGATATTATATCAGAGTGCTCTCCATTCCCATATGAACTAGAGTCTCTAGATATCAGATTCGGACGTCGGAGGGCCTTCCGTTCGCTATAGCCAGGTTCTACTGAGGCAAAACCAGCCTGGGTTAATACATATCCATCCATTCGCGGGACGACTGAAACCGTTCAGGCTTCACTTCGTGTCAGATGTTGGGTTTCCTCTTCTCTGGTATTTAAGGGTGCTCTTCCCTGATTATCAGTAGATTATTCTTTTTTATTTACATATTGTGATATTACCTTGTTATTGAGCTTCGGGTTGCCGAACTTTTTCTATTTACTGCTCCCCCCGCCGAAGGAAGTCGATGACGAGAGACACCGTTACATTGCTACAGACGCGTCACAATCTCGCAGTATAATATTCAACAATCGTTCGAAAGAGAGCCTAGCGACTATATAGCATCCCATCGCTGGTACGATACGAGAGCTTCACATGCGCCTGATCGCTTATCATCACCGAATACGATAACAACAAGATGGAGAAAATCGCAACAACGTCGCGTCTCATTACGCCCAGACCCGCTCAAAAATGGTACGAACACTTCAACCTCGACCTCATCATCAAAGTCCTCAACCAAACCTTCCTCCACCCCTTCGTCGCATGGATCGTCGTCCTGTGTCTCCGCGCCCAAGTCACACCCACTGATCACCCGGCATGGATAGCCGCGGTAGCGTACGCTTCATTCCTCACGCTTCTCACAGCAGCGAACATGCTCGATCGTCGATTGGCGTATGGTCTGCCTCGCGAGGTGGAGCCGAGTCATGAGGTTATTGTGATTACTGGTGGGGGAAGCGGATTGGGCCAACTCATTGCGCAGATTTATGGGATGAGGGGTGCGAGTGTTGCGGTGTTGGATATTAAGGAGGTTAGTGAGGTGGATGGGTGGGATGAGCTGTCGGGTGTTGAGTATTATCAGTGCGACGTGGGGAATAGGAAGGCCTTGGAGATGACGGCTAAGAAGATCGAGGAGGATGTAGGTTTTCCTATGATTTTGGTATGGCTAAACTAAGCTGACTATAATATACAGCTGGGAAGACCGACAGTGCTCATCAATTGCGCCGCGGCGTCTGTACATGGCGTGCCATTGCTATCACTAACTCCCGGATCCATGACGAAAACAATCCAAACAAACCTCCTGGCGCCATTCCATCTGATGCAAATCTTTTTACCGGCGATGCTGGAAACCAACATGGGCGGCGTCATAGTAAATGTGAGCTCTGTTCTGGGCTATCTCACGGCTGCCGGACTATCGGACTATTCGGTCAGCAAAGCTGGCTTGAGCGCGCTTCATAAATCACTCGAGGCTGAGCTGAGAGCTTCCGGACATGACGATAAGATCAAGACACTGTTAGTGGAAACGGGGCAACTGTCGACACCCTTGTTCAATGGAATTGAAACACCTAGTCGATTCTTTGCCCCGGTTCTTGAGCCTATTCAAGTCGCATATGAAATTGTGTCGGCCATTGATAATGGCCAAAGCGGCGTCATCAGATTGCCCGCCTTTGCCAAGTTGGTAAACTGGTATGCTGTACTGCCTGCATCCATCCAAAGGCTCGCCCGTCACCTGAGCGGAATTGACACCGCTGTTGCAAAAGCGTACAACCGCAACGTTCTCCAACCAGAAAGTGTGCCCGAGAGTGGATCAGAGAGCGATGTATGAATATGGACACAGAATATGACCCTCAATCTGTCGAAATTATCGGACGACAACGAACATCGGATTAAACTCGCTATCATGCATATGAACCTATTGTTCAGTTGCCAAAACCACCTTCTCTCGCTCGGCACGCTGAGACATGCCTTTCTTGGTGTGTTTCCGAACATTGTCCGCTCTTCGTTTGATAGCCGCAAGCTCCTCCTTCTTGATCTCTCCCGCTTTCTTGATAGCCTTTGGCACATGGCGGTAATTCTTAATTCTTCGGATCTCCGGCATGTGAGAGTACCTCCGGATAAGAGCCTGATCGTATTCGAGTTTCTGGCGCTGCTTGGCGCTTTTGATGCCGGCTCGGGATGATGCGTTGGAGCGCCAGATACGGATGTTTCCATCGTCGGATCCGGACAAGACGTAGTTGTTATCAGGAGTGAACATGGCCGAGAAAACTCTGTATATAGATGATGAGTAACGACCTAGATGTTGAGGATTAATGAATAGACTCACCTCTGCATTCGCTGTGTATGATAGACATCCCTAGAGCGACCCTGGTTTCTGTTGAACAGTCGTATAGTGCGGTCGTAGGACGCTGTAACCAATTCTTCGCCTGTTGGGCTGAACTCCACATCCATAACGGCGGCAACATGGTCTTTATAGATGTTCAAAGCACGATCCATCTTACGCATGTCGAACATGTACGCATTGTGATCTTCGTTAGCAACAGCAAAGTTGAATGCTTCCATAGGGTTCCAAGAGATGGCGTTGGATGCAAGTGTAAGGATAACTTTGGCCACTGGTGTCGAAGTTCGCAAATCATAGACAACGACAGAGCGATCGTTTGCTGTCGAGCCAAGAATTGATGTTTCCGTCTGGTTAAAGGCGACGGATGTGATGGTGTCGGTGCTAGTAGGCCAATGCAGAGTTTGAGAAGCATTTGCAGAAGGACGGGACAGATCGTAGATAGAGATGACAGACGACGCCGCAGCAAAGGCATTTTCATCGCGGTGATGTGAAACACTGGTGAATGGAGTTTGACCGAGGAAAGTCGCCAGTGGTGGTGCCTCTGGCGAAGAGTTATAAGGATCGAAAAGCTTGACAGTTTTGTCGCTAGCGCAGGAAAGGAGTTTGCGGTCTGGCGTCCAGCAGAGACCCTTGACAATATTTTCATGTGCTTGTGTGTTCCATACTTCGTTTTTTGTCTCCATATCCCATACTTTGACGACTCCATCACCCGAACCACTTGCGAAACGCTCCAAAGAACCCGGGTCTTTGGCCATGGTATACACTCCATCGATATGTCCTCTGCCTAGCTGGCCGATAAATGGTGCAGCAAACATGCGGTCCATCTTGGTTGCAGTCAAAGCTCTGGTATATTCTCGCGCTCGCTCAAATGGATGCTGTGCTGGGTCGAGGTTTCTTTGCAGTCTTGCAACGCTCGATCCAGGCGCTTGCTGCGAGGCAGCAGAGCGCGAAAGGGCTTTGATTTTCTGACATGATTGTTAGTACAGAATGATCTGTAAATTTGGAATAATAGATTCAACACACCATTTTGAGTGAATTGTGGTTAATCACAAATTGTATATGAAGAGAAAATAAATTCGAGACTGGCGGAGATAAAAATATTTGGAGGACCCGCTGCACAGAGCTGATTGGCTCCTTCCGTGGTTGCCGCAAGCTCGCAGTTGGCAGCTCAAGTGACGCTTGCCCAGAGCTCTTGTTGATCTCCAACTTCCCACCTTCAAGTCAATCCATCACCTACGAACTACACTGATACATCATCAAGCATCCTCTATTCAGAAATATCTGACTTTCAGCTCACTCTCTTCGACTGCGCTCGCATACGACATCGACCACATCATGGCTTCCACGTCCGCCAGTGAGCGTATCGAGGGAGCAAAGTCACTTGCATCAAAGGACCCTGCCAAAGCTGAGCAAATATACCGGGATGTGCTGTCAGGCGGCATTGGAAAGACCGAGTCGGCGTCAAGAGACTATGAGGCAGCTCTCGTTGGGCTGGGAGAGCTGTACCGGGATAACAAGAAGGCACATGAGCTTGCTGAGCTAATCAAAACGAGCCGTGATGCTTTTTCTTCGTTTGCAAAGGCAAAGACAGCTAAGCTAGGTGGGTCATTACTTTCTCGAAGCTACGATTCACATCTAACGTCCTACAGTGCGACAGCTTTTGGATCTGCTGAGCGAGATTCCGAACACGATCGAGATTCAAGTCGCCGTCATCAAGTCATCGATAGAATGGGCAGTCGCCGAGCGACGATCCTTCCTCCGACAGAGCTTAGAAACACGCTTAGTCGCGATTTACATGCACAAGCAATCCTACTACGATGCCTTGACCTTGATCAACTCCCTGCTCCGGGAACTGAAGCGGTTAGACGACAAGGTTGTACTGGTCGAAATTCAGCTCTTGGAATCACGAGTATACCATGCTCTTGGAAATCAGCCCAAGGCACGCGCAGCCTTGACCTCAGCTCGTACCTCCGCCTCGGCCGTCTACACTCCTCCCACCTTACAAGCTGGTCTCGACATGCAGAGTGGAATGTTACATGCAGAAGATAAAGATTTCAACACAGCGTACTCGTACTTTATCGAGGCTCTCGAGGGTTACAGCTCTGTCGATGACACAGAAAAGGCCACAGCAGCACTGCAGTATATGCTTCTTTGCAAGATCATGCTCAATCTCGTGGATGATGTCACGAATCTGCTCGGCTCAAAGCAAGCATTGAAGTATGCAAGCACACGACTCGAGGCCATGAAGGCTGTTGCTCGTGCTCACGCCAACCGATCTTTGGAAGAGTACGAGAAGGCGCTTTCAGACTACCGGTACGAGCTTGGCGGCGACGTCTTCATCCGCAACCACCTCCGCCGACTCTACGACGCCATGTTGGAGCAGAACCTTATCAAGGTCATTGAGCCTTTCAGCCGTGTAGAGATCGATCACATTGCCAAGATGGTTGGCTTAGATACTCAACAAGTGGAGAGGAAATTGTCGCAGATGATCCTGGACAAGGTCATCGTCGGTGTGTTGGACCAGGGGGCCGGCTGCTTGATCGTCTTTGAGGAAACAGAGAGAGACAAGGGCTATGATGCAGCATTGCAGACGATTGAGAAGTTGAACAATGTGGTGGAGGTCCTGTACGCTAACCAAGCGTCCATGTTGGAATAGACATTAGCTGCTATGTAATCATACAACGTTGAGAGCAATAAATCAAGTTCGCATATGCAATACAATAGTTAATAAAATTACAGTCGAAATAGCTTTTTCATCTCTATATAGCATTATAAATTTGTGTTCTTCGAAATGACTGATAATGTGGCCAAATCGGGTTAGCGCCGTGTCGCGAACGTTTCTGCGATCTCCCGCCCTGGACGTTCATCGCGACTTCAACGCATCTTGGTATTGGTCTGACAGCCACCCACTTGTCTCAACTCTTACTGCCACCGCTATTATCAAAGAGGGATTAATATTTGGCTGTGCGACACTGACCACGTAACCGCCAACATGGCTATGAACGCCCCAATGCAGCCCAATTATCCTCGTGGCTACCCTCAGGCCGCGCAGCGCTCACCCGCCGCACCTCGTCGCGGAGCTCCAGTTCCAGGTTTGTATCCTCTGAGCATATTTGACAACGTGGTCCAATAGATTAAAGGCTAATTTTTGTTTTCTGTGATAGGTCCCGGTGTGCCCATGCCTCATCAACAAGTCGCTCATCCTCAGTACATGGCTGCCGCAGCAGCAGCAGCAGCTCACCAACGCGGTATGCCTCCCGTCAACGATCATCTCAGGCGTAGCCGAAAACCTACCGAAAAGAACATGCCAGATGGGATCGAGGAATATGTCATTGGCGATGGAGTGCATGAGTACAAGAAGCTACAAAACATAGAGAAACGTCTGGACTCGTCCATGGTCAGAAAGAGATTGGACATTCAAGATTCGCTGGGCAGATCGGTTAAACGCTACAAGACTTTGCGTATCTGGATATCGAATACGACTGAAGGACAGGATTGGCAACAGGGCGAACAGAACGGAAACGGTGAAGGACCTGGAGCGGGCCGATACAAAGTGCGAATCGAAGGTCGAATTTTGGACGACGGTAGTGCCGATGTGACTGTCCCGGCCGAGGACAGCGATTCTGAGGAGGAGCAAGAAGAAGTCGTGGCTAGTGAAGGAGGCGAAGACGCAGAAAAAGCCAAATCAAAAAAGCCACAACGCCCACGACAGAAACTGTCGCATTTCTTCAAATCAATCACAATCGACTTTGACAGGACAAACAGTGTAAAGGAAGCCGACTTGTCACCTATCACATGGACCAAACCTCAAATTCCTCCCACTGCTGTATCCCTACCACCGTCTGCGGACTTTGATGAAGTATCCTTCTCCCGCGCAGCTCAGGAGAATGTCAATTTCACCCTGACCCTCGTCCGAGATGAGCAACCTGAGCGGTTGAAGGTGAGCCAGGAGCTGCAGGAAGTCATCGACATGGAAGAGGCTACGAGAAGTGAAATCATCTCTGCTCTCTGGGATTATGCACAAGTCAAGGGACTCCAAGAGCATCACGAAAAACGTCTAGTCCGCTGTGATGCGAAATTGAGAAATGTAACTACCTCTAACTCTGTGCGTTTATTCCAGCTTGCTAACCGATCGATAGATTTTCGGCCGTGACCAGATCTTCTTCCCTGCAATCGTCGACGTGATCGGAAACATCACCACACCCCTCGACCCCATCAAACTCCCCTACACGATCCGCGTGGATCAAGAATTCCACAACAACCCAACACCCACAATCTACGATATCCGCGTCGCCATGGACGACACCCTGCTCCAGAAAATGGTCTCCCTCACCACAAACCCACAATACGCCACCTCCCTCCGCACCATCAGTGACCTCGACGACCGCCTAGCCATCATCATCCAGGCGATCATGCACTCCAAGGCCCGCCACTCATTCTACACTTCCCTCAGCCGGGACCCGGCCAACTTTGTGCGTCGTTGGATCAGTTCGCAGCGTCGGGACCTCGAGACTATTCTTGGAGAGGCTGTTCGTGGTGGTGGTGAGGATGGTAGTGGTCCTGAGTTTAGACGGGGTGGTGCGAACAGTGCCTGGAATGCGCCTGTGGCGAGAGAAGCGGTGCGGTACATGCTTGCTCGTCCGGAGGCTAATACCGTGTATCGATAGATCCATGATTCATTGAGGGTTTCGGATGTACTTTTATTGATTGTGTTGGAAACGACTTTATTCTCTTTCTTTCTGTTATGGCCAGGTAGTTTGGGCGTGCGATATGTGTGGATTACTTTTTTACTTGTTTGTTCTTCATAAGATATGGAATTCTAATCAATTCATGGATGAATATTAAATAGTAATGGTTTCTTAGGTCAAACCAACAAACTAGATAGGATACTCGACTCATGTACTGTCCGGCCGTGCTATCCGTCATTGTTGGGAGTTTCTTTCTAACCGAAGCAAAAGTAATCATACTAAGCTAAATGTAAATACAAACACAAATCTCAGTCATCACGCAATAGCGACTTTGCGCTGTTTCAGAGCCTCTCCTCCTTCCGTAGTCTCAACACCCGTCGCAGCGGGAATCGCAAGCTCAGCGCCATCCCCAGTCTCGAAATATCCCAGCTCTTTCTCCAGTTTGTTAGCTGCTTCTAGAACATACGCAGGTTCCTTGGGAGGTACCAAGCCAGTGTCCTTCTTTTCAGCGGGTTGTTGACGGAATCGTTTCAAGACCGCATCAATCATTTGCGAGAACCAGTAGAAATTGAGCGAGTTGAGGATCAAGTTCGAAATGACGTATACAATCGGCAACCACTGCGGAAGCGAGACGTCGGTGAAATAATGAGCGAACTGCGAGATCTCGGCATTCGCTCTGAGGCAGCTGTCATCCGCGCACAAGGCTCCACCTTCACCGAGCTTGAAGATCGGAGCATTGGTAGACACGCCATCGAGGAATGGCGAATGGGTCATGGAACGACTTTGTTTCCATGCGTGCCACATATCGCCGTAGACAATGACGGATTGCCAGGTGCCCCAGACAAGACGGCAAGAGAAGAAGACGACTAAAAGCATCATGCCGTTGTACCATTGCAGCTTGCTGCCGGTCATGTTGACCTTGTCCAAGAACCAGTGGATATTGAGGAATGGGCTGGAGAGTTCGTAGAGGATGAACGTCGGGCCGTAGTAGTTGACGAACGGTCTCTGATAGAAGCCCCAAGATTAGACACAGTCTGGAATAAATACTGAGAGAGAAGGACTTACGAATCCAAGACTAAACACGCACAAAGCGCTGATGGCATGAAACAGCATCCCAACCCCAAACAGATTGATATGCAAAGTACTGACGATAAGGTCATAAATAAAATAACCCGTCGCGAGAGCTTGTACAAGCCCAATAGCACCGGTATATCCATGCACCCGCTCATCGATATTCATTCTCTTCCTCTCTTCATCCGTAAACATGACCCAGAGTGCGATGACGTTGATGAGCACACTCTGCACAAACGAGACGACATGGATATCCCAGTTTAGGCGTGTGCGTTTCGGGAGTTGTGGGTAGTATCGAGGAAATAATAGAGTGGAGAGCCATGGTGAGATGTAGGAGTGGATGACTTGGTAGAATGCGAAGGCGAAGATGACTTCGTGGATGTGGTAGGGAAGGCTGTATAGACGTAGGTATTCGGCGTAGGGTGTAACGAGGTCCTGCAGCCAGGCCGGTGGAGGGGGTAATGGATCTAGCATGTTGCTAGGTCTTGCCTGAAGGCAAGGATGAGGTTGTTCTGTCGAGTTGACTAGACGGAGAACATCTCAATCGAAAAGGAGGAGAACGACTGCAGAGTCAAAGAATAAAGGAGTTATCAAAATATATATCGGAAAGAAAGGAACATCCTCCTGATCAAGCTCCTGAGAATGTTGAGGTCACACTTGACTTCGAGAATGGATGAAATGAAGCAGGTGGGCAAGCAAGGTGATCTTTATCTAGCTGTGGCGGGCAAGAGGCCGAGGCTGCGTGGATGCGTTGGGGACGGTTGTAGCCAATCAGGTTGATTGTTGTATCAACCACCACAGGCAGCACTTGCCTACGTACTCCTTCTCCGTATTTAGTATCTAGACTGCATTCTATGTGTGGACATTTTCAGTTACTCACAGTTCGAGAATCGACAGCGTGACGAGTCTAGAACTCTAAGACGGGATTGGAGATGGTTTTGCGATGACGATGAAGCTGACAAAGTCACGCGACCACCTGCTCATCCTAACTAGGAACAAGTCATACGAACACCTCAAGTTTGAAGTAGATTCTGACATAGAGAGTAGTTTCCATACATTCTAGATAGATTACAACACATTGTCTGCTACGTTCTACCTGTGTTGTCGTATAAAAGTCATCATGTAGACAGCGAGAGAGGTGATCTGCTAGCTGCACGGACCGCTGCTTATTTCCACTACAAAAGCTCTACGTCCTACGTATAGTACGAGTGTCAAGTCAAGTTATTATCATTTGCAAGGCTAACAACCAAGTGCAATACTCCATACCGTCATACAAACAAAGGAGAGACATGAAATAAAAGAAATAAAAAACAAACAAACATAAACCAAAAAATCGTCCGGCTATCCAGACAATCGTGCTCAGAGAGGTATCAATAGGAAATTAAACATAATCAATCTTTTCGCTCAATCTAATCAAACAAACATTTTCGGGAACGAGCAGTTGGATGGAAGTAGAGTTGGCCGATGTTAGACATTGATAGGACGCTGGATGTCACTTCCTAATCCACTGTCATTCTGGCCAGGGATTTTGAATCCAGGTGGTGCCTCAAGCTCGGATAGATCTTCTTCAATGGCAGAGTGCTCTTCGTGCTCGTCAATAGTGGTCTGATAGTCGCCTTCGTCGTCAACACTTTCATCGTGTTGCTCGTCGTGGTCTTCAGGATCTTCTGCGTCAGAGTGCTCCGATTCCTGCTCGGATTCCTGCTCGGATTCCTGCTCATATGATTGATCATGGTGCTCGGCCTCATCTTCGTCCTCGTTATCTTCTTCGATAATGGACCCAGTGTGCTCCGCAACTAGGCCGTTCGTCGTGCTGGCATAGCTGGGCTGACGACTGGACTGAAGACTGGTTTGACGACTAGGCTGACGGCTGGCTGAGATGGTGCTTTCACTGTCATGGCTCACACTTTCTAGATAATGACCCGTATCGGCTGTCCGCTCAGTACCCGCATCGCTATGAGCAGCGCTGAAATGCTCGTCTTCTTCTAAGAAGCTTTCGTTCTCCTTGTTAGCCTCAAAGTCTCTTGACGTCCCCCAAGATGTCTTGCGCGATGGGAGGTTGGACCGGACCGAGTGGCTGCGCTTGAGGTTCATCAGTCCACTAGTACCGACTGGAGCCGTGACGTGACGATCAGTAGGACCCCGGTTACCAGTTACATGGCTGAGACTGAGGATACGGCGCTCCTTGCCGCCTTTGGACGACACGGTGGAACCGTTATAGGCTGGAGTTTTGGCTGGCTGACGGCGTTTCAAAACCATCTCCACGCCATTGCTAACCAAGCTGCGAGTATCCTTGGCTGGACTGTTGGTACTGGTGGCACGACTAGTAGCACGACTAGTTCTTGTCGCGTTGCTACTATAGCTGGGAATGCGTCGGAGGCTCATACGGCTCTTGCCTCGTCCGCTTTCTTTCAAAAGCATGGTCCTAGCATGATCAAAAACACCTGCAAGAATTCGCTTCTCAAGACCTTGTGCGCGCTCCTCGAAGAGTTCCATCTCATGTTGTCGGATATCAAGAGCAGTCTCTAATCCGTGGAGTTCTTTTCCGAGTTTCGTATTCTGCTTGGTGAGCTGCTCCTTCTCAGTCTTCATGGCCTGAATGATTTTGAGGAGTGATTCTTTTTCATCGTTCAAGCTGAGGATTTCGGATTCGACTTTCTCTTTCTGAGCAAGTCTTCTCTCAAGAGCATAGGCAGCTTCTTCAGCCTCTCGTTTCTTGCGCTCATAGTCTTCAATAACGAGACGTGACTGTGTTGCGACCATCTCAGTAATCTCACGCGAGGTCTCCATAACCTTCTCATGAATCTGATCCAGTTTTTCCATGCCTGCCATGGTCTTGCTAGTGTTCTCGGCATGGTTCATGATCATATCAAGCTTCGAGTGGAGCTCAGTGTCGTCATACTTTTCTGGTATGATGCTCTTAGTGCTCTCCGCATGGTTCATAATCATGTCAAGCTTAGAGTGGAGCGCAGTATCATCATACTTCTCCGGGATGATATTTCTAGTACTCTCTGTATGGCTCATGATTATGTCAAGCTTAGAACGTAGCTCGGAATCATCGTACTTTTCCGGTATGATGTTCTTTGTGCTCTCGGTATGGTTCATGATCAAGTCAAGCTTGGAGTGGAGTTCGGTATCATCATACTTGTCTGGAATGATGATTTCTCGAGGCTCTGGAGGAGGCGGAAGAAGAGCAGGAAGCATTGTCGGGATTGTGGCAGGAATAGCGGAAAGGTTTCTGCTAATCTCTTCGTTTGTCTTTTGAGAGTGCTCATAATGTTGTCCGACAAGCATAAGAATATCTTTGATTGCGCCAAGAATCTGAGGATGATATTCTAGTATTTGACTTTCCACTCGATCTGTAGCGGCTGAGGTCTTCTCTAACTCGACCTTGGACAGATCGTTGAACTCCTTGATTTCGTTGCGCATCTCTTCCATTTTGTCGTACGATTCGCTGATCTTGGTGAAAAGCGTCTTGGTATCGTCACCCATGCGCTCACAGGACTCAGTAACGCTATGGCCCATGGCACCGATGATCAATTTGATATCCTCAGCAAGACCCTTTGTGCTTGTCAGGTGTTCAACATTCATAGTGTCTCGTTCTTCTGTCTCGGAGAACTTCTTGTCGAGATTTTCTTGTAGTTCGTCGTACTTGGACAAGATGTGGTCGATGCGTTCATCCACTTTCTTCTCCAGGTCTGCTACAATTGCAGCACGAGTCTCGTCTTGTTTGACCATGATTGCTGCATCTCGTTCTTCTGTTTCGAGTTTTGTTGCTTCCTGTTCGCCTCGTGCACGTTCAAACTCCCTGTTGATGAGGTCGCTGAGTTCTTTGACGCTCTCAACAGTTGTGAAAGCCTCGGAAGACACTGCTAAACCTTCGAGAAGGGTCTTTAGTTCCGACAAGCCCTCCTCGCTTCCATCAAGCTTGCCCTTGAGCTCGTCACGAAGATCGGCAACAACAACCTTAGCCTCTTCAATCTTGTCAGCTAAGCCTCCGTGCTCGACTTTGCGTGCTTCAAAGGCCTGGGCGGTCAGCTCTGACTCCGTTTCGACCTTCTCTTTAAAAGCGTTGATAAGCTCTGACAGCGCTTCAATATCTGATTTCGCAGGAAGCGTGTCGACGTCGGGCAGCTTCAACTCTTCGATACTAGTCTTGACTTCACAAATCATGGCTTCCACAGTCTGGAGATCACTCTTAACGATCGGCTCGGGGGCTTCCTCTCCTTCTGGAAGATCTTTGGCCTGACTCTTCGACTCCTCTACGGCAACCCACAAGTCTTTCAGAAGTGTTTCAAGTGTACCAAAATCAGCCTTGGTGCAGCTCTCTGTTTCAAGGCGAGCAGCCACTTCAGCAATAGCATCCTTCAATTCTGAAACAACTACTTCCAAAGTCATGACTTGTTCCGATTTAGCAAGATCTTCAGTTGAAGGAATATTGATCTCGTCAAACTTGGCGACTGTGTCTCGTAGAAGAGTTTCAATAATCTCTGCATCCTCCCTGCGAGTGTTTGCTTCAGCCACGGATCCATGAACGTCTCGCACGGCTGACAAGACCTCGTCTAGATGCTCCCGTTTCAAGGCATCTTCCGGTGGTGGAGCTGGGGCTGGATTGGCTTCTATCGATTCAACCTTCATTTGTAGTTGCGTGATCAAGACCTTGAGGCTTTCGATATCACTGCTGATGTTGCTCTCATTGGCAAGTATTAATTCTTGGCCTCGAGTAGTCGATGTTTCTTCGAACTCTTTCTGAGACGTTCTCAAAGCCTCCATCTCGAATTTGATCGACTCCAATCCTTCTTTCAATGCATCAAGCACCTCGGAGTTGCTCTGCTCATCTGACTTGTGAATGAGTGTTTCCAAGTCTGCTCGAATAGTGTCGACGCCGTCGTTGAAGGCTTCAAGCAATTCGCTAGTGTTCGAAAACGTGCTTTCGTTGCCATCTCGTTTTTGCATAGTCTCGGCTTGTAGATTTTCAAAACTCTCACGTAGAGCTGAGATGATTTCGTCCTTCTCGGATGGCTCAGACTTCACTAGACTCATGCCAATGGACTCTCGAATGTTCTCAAACTCTTCTCTAACAGCTTGAACAAGTTGGCTGGTATCCACCTCATTGCTCGTGTTAGTGCCAATTTCGTGGATTGCATCGAGTATTTCAGCTTTGTCGCCGGATGTCTCAGTGCGGATCAATAAACCACTGAGTGTGGAGCGAAGATGTTCAAATTCCTTCTCCATAGCGTCAAGAAGTTCAGGGGTATCGGGATTTCCGCGAGAACTGGAGCTTCGAAGAGCTGCTTCGTTGATAGAATGCTGAAGATCGGCCTGTAACAATCGGAAGCCTTCTTTGACGGTGGATATGATCTCTTCTTTTCCAGTAACATCTGCAGCCTTGTCGACATAAGACTCAATATCAGTTCTGAGCACTTGAAGTCCGTCTTTCATGGAATCGAGTACTTGTTCGGTGTCGTGTCCACTGGCGGCGGAATACTGCTTGAACTCGTCTTTCATTTCCTGAACGAGGTCACGAAGGCGATCAAGGACTTGGTCTCCGACGTTGAGGTGAGAGGAAGCTGCTGCTTCCTGAAGGCCAGAAGTCACAGCCTCGAATAGGTCGTCCTTGTTGAGTTCGATTTCTCGGCTAATGGAGCTCTGGTTGACTAGGCCTTCCGAGATTGCACTGACGATGTCTTCTCGCGTCAAAGCAGGTTCCTGGGTGACCAGGGCGCTACTATGGGAAGCCAAAGCATCATTGATCACCTGCACGACATCTTCTCGAGTCACCGATGACTCGCCCATTTCCTTGGCAGCCGCAAAGTGTGCAGCCAAACCTTCCGTGACCGCATTGAAGACATCATCCCGAGACAATCCAGTGTCTGATTCGTCTTGCGTGATTGCCCGCTGGCCGACCATGGCTTCAACGACAGCGCCATGAACATCATCGCGAGTTAGACCAGTACCAGTAAGAGACTCCGCTAATGTTAAGCGAGCCATAGCCTCTGCTACAGCTTCGAACACGTCGTCACGAGTAAGTTTAGGCGCATCTTCCTCCATCGGAAGCGCCCGTTGGCCAGCCATAGCTTCAGCAACAGCAGCATGAACATCGTCACGAGTCAAACCAGCAGCATTAAGAGACTCTGCTACGGCTTCGAACACGTCGTCACGAGTAAGTTTAGGCACATCTTCCTCCATCGGAAGCGCCCGTTGGCCAACCATAGCTTCCACAACGACACTGTGAACATCATCGCGAGTCAGACCAGCATTGTTTAGAGACTCTGCTAATGTTGACCGACCCAAAGCCTCTGCTACAGCTTCGAATACGTCGTCACGAGTAATTCTAGGTAAGTCTTCTGTGGCAGGAAGTGCGCGTTGTTGATTGTCCATTGCTTCCGATACTGCCGCATAAATGTCTTCCTTTGTGATGTTGGGCTCGGGAATAGTCAGTTCGAAGGATTCCAGGCACTCTTTGACAGCGTCTGCAATTTCCTCGCGGGTGATTGCTGGTGGCGCTTCGATAGGTGGCGGGACGAAGCTTTGCATTCCAGCCTGGACTGCAGCCAAAACCTGGTCGTAAGTCACGGCCTCCTCATGCTTGGGCTGGTAAGCTTTTAATCCTTCAGTGAGACACTCAAGAATTTCTTCTCGCTCCAGGCCGAAATTTTGCAGTTCAATCTCCGGTTTATTGACTTCCCAAGCCTCTCTGACAGCTTCAAGGATGTCTTCCTTGTCCATGCCCACGGTGCTCGGTGCTGGGGCTGCCAGATGCTGTGGGGAGAACTCGTCTAATGCAGATCGAACAGCTGAGAAAACTTCATCTGCATCCGCACCGCTGCGAGTCAACGAAGTCGATAGTGTCTGCTGATGGTCCTGAATCATGGAATACATTTGCTCTTTCAGTTCGGCGAGTCCGGCGCGAACAATTTCGGCAACTTCATCTGCTCCCAAAGGTCGTGGAGTATCTTCTTCAGACTTGGAGGTTGCAGCTTCATCGAGTTTCCGGCCTATTTCTCGTCCCATACCCAAAACCTCTCCTCGTAGTTCACGCACAAGAGCTTTGACTTCACTTGTCAGACCTCCGCCTTCAGCCACACTATTTTTGATTCGGTTGAGAAGGCCCATAATGTCTTCAGTGATGGCACTTTTCTCGGCACCGTTCGAGTCATGACTAAGAACAATTGGGCCGGATCGTGCGCGCTCTGGAGAGGAAGGTTCTTCGGCGTCAGATCGTACCAGGGCTCGATTTGTTGGATTCTCCTTGACAAGGTTCAGGATCTCTTCCAGCATTTTTGTAACGTTCTGGTCAGCCTCCTTGGTGCTTCCATCCTTGGCAGGCCTCTTTTTCACTTCGTCAACAAGTTCCAACAGCTTCTCTTGGGCTTCTTTCGTGGCCATTTCACGCAAGACCTTTTCCAGCAGTGCAATGCTCGCAGAGCCGTCACTGATAGGCGCAGGCGATCCACAAAGGTCACGCTCCAAAGCTGCAGCAAAGCTTGAAGGACTGGCTACCCGAGGAAGATTAAACGACTTTCGGTGGTTTGGCGGGCTGTCGAATGGCTTGCTGTCAATACTATATCCACTTCTCACGGATCCAAAGACTCCAGACCTTGTACTCGCACTCTCAGGATCAAGGAGCTTGGAGCTGATGTTGTTGGCCAAATCCCGGATACTCTTTCGTATATCTTCATCGCGCGCATTTGTAGCCGCTTTCAAGCTTAGTAAATCAGTGGCGTTATCTTTACTGCGCCTCGTCAGACTTGTCATCTCTTTCTGCAGACTTGTCGCAATGTTTGTTAGGCTTTGAATCTGTTCGGATAGATTGTTTTCGGATAGCGTTGTGGCCGTGGCCGGTTTCGACACCGACACTTGGACTGATTTGAGTTCGTCTCCAGGGAGCTGCATGTTCTGTAACGCTAGCATGGTAGCTGAGGGAGGAGTATTCTCGCCGATTATAGGTTTTGAAAGATAACGATTGGAGACATAAAGAGATGGCGAGTCACGACCAGAATCTTGTGATCCTGATGTGCCCACACGAGTAGGACTTTTGTCGAGGTAGTCATCATTAAAAGTAGACGCTCGCGTCTTTCGTTCTGGTGATCTATTTTCGATAAAGTTGCGGAATTCAGTTCGTGCATCAGTTGTTGGCTGAAGCGACTGCATTCGCCTGTGATATTGTCCTTTGACTAGGGACTTTTCTGGAGATGATTTGAGAGGCATAGGATTTATCGTGTATGGGCTCGGAGCATTTTCACGCATCTTTTCTGCGAGGCTCGCTGTGACTGCTTGAATGCCTGGGGAGGCGTTTGATCGTGTTTTTGGGCTGCCAGCACCGGGATTCATAGGTAGAGGTGGTGGCCGTCGTTCGGGGTCAGAACTATCCCACCTGTAGTTTGTATAGCTTGGGATTAGTTCCATTCTGTCTTCGGTGGAGATGAGGATAGAAGACTATCTCAATTGTGGGTTCTTGCAATGGCGGGAAACACGTACATAGGAATATTGAGTTTTGCAATTTCGGAATTCGAGTGTTGATGATTGCTCTTGACAACAAGGTCCATAGCCCCATTGGGAGCTGCCTCGGTATCGCTTGCCATGGTAGAAGGTAGAATTTGCTGTGATAAGGTCTTCGATGATTGTGGAATGTGGGGAGGACTGAGGAATGTACAGACTCTCAGTTGATAAGCAAGGTCATGACAGAAAAGGACAAAAACAAATGAGCAATGCTAAGCACAAAAACACCGCAACAAACAACACCAATCGTGAATATTCGTTGAGATGAATGCGAGAGTAGAAGATGAAAACTCCGTTGTTGGAGGTTCGTGAGTATGGCAGGGGAAGAATTGATGGTCAGAGGTCGAGCAGAGCAAGTTTATCTATGGCAGCGACCAAAACAATGGTGTCAAGGCAAGCACGAACTGTGGTAACTAGTGGAGCGAGTGGTCCGATGCCACATCATCTGCTGGGGCTAGTGTGTGATAGCCCAACGCCTGGGAGAGTCGGTGATGGAGCGGTCTCGAGTCAGCGTGAGCGTGGTGTTGATGTTCTGCGCATTCTCTGTAGCAACGAGGCCGCCCGCCTGGCAACCGTCAACAAACACCGGCTGACTAAGTGGATGCAGCCAATCACGGCATGCCGGGTGCTGGCGCTAGTAGTTTTACACCGACCGCGATCCGAGAGATCGAGCAGATTATTTGACTGATTGAGAACATTACGAGCGCTTACAATGTTTTGTTGATTGTATCTATGTCTGGCTAATGGTACTAATAACATCAATTTTCTACGAAGGTTGTCTGTAGTCCATCGCGACGAGGTGAATTCTAGTAAGGATGTATATAGTAGCGTCGACAAGAAGTTTTGGAGAGTGGATGCGCGATAAGACAAAGAAAGATCCACAGGCGGCCTGGATAAAGTGATAAATTCAGGCCGAGATGGGTGCCTGATTTTTGATCGGGTTTGGTCACATGATCTGTTAATCAGGCTAACCATTTTCGGTTGGCTTGGGTGTCCGTCAGCCGTCGTTAAACGAGCCAATGAAAAGCGGGCACACAAACCCATCGAGTTAGCCCGGCTTGCCCTAGAGCCCTCATCCACTGACCTGACTTTCCTAAGCGAAAAAAGAAGTTGAAGTCCGGAGGCCTGCTAACGACACTTTTGATCCCGCGACCGATCAACCTCGACAAACCAGCACATACCGTCCGGGAACTTTCGAGATGAAGTGTTAGTCTTGCAGAATTCGAGTTGTGTTGTTTTTATCTTTGCGAATGGTGTACTGACGGCGATGGTCTAGTCATGAAAGTTGGCCGTGTGGCCATCATCACCCGAGGCCGTTACGCCGGAAAGAAGGTACGACTACAACATATTCCCTGCGATCGAGATGCACATGAGTTGGATTATGCGAAGGAACTGGGCGAAAGAATAGTGATGGGAAAAACTGAATGAGGATTAAAAACGACCAACACTTGAATTGGGCAATATCGAAATCGTTGAAAGAATGAAAAAGTAGGAAGGACGAATGGAACAGTCTTCGCAGAACCGACAGCACATGGCATCTCGATCGTTCATTCACGCACTATCTATGTTTTGACGATTGCGAATTCCATTGACATGTTCGATAGGTCGTCATCATCCAGCCTCAAGACACCGGCTCCAAGGCCCACCCCTTCTCCTATGCTCTCGTTGCCGGTATCGAGCGCTACCCCTCCAAGGTGACCCGTCGCATGGGCGCCAAGAAGGTCGAGAAGCGCAGCCGCATCAAGCCTTTCATCAAGGTCGTCAACTACAACCACCTCATGCCCACCCGTTACACACTCGAGCTCGAAGGACTCAAGGGCGTTGTCAGCAACGACACCTTCAAGGAAGTTTCCCAGCGCGAGGATGCCAAGAAGACCGTCAAGAAGGCTCTCGAGGAGCGATACACTAGCGGCAAGAACCGCTGGTTCTTCACTCCTTTGCGTAAGTGCCATTGTTTGGTGCAGGATAAGAGAATCGAGGTTCGATACTAATGCGCTATCTACAGGTTTCTAAGTATTCGTTTTACGGTGTGATGGGGGTCATTCGGGTGCATAATGGAGCGACATGAAAATCCGGGAATATCTGGAGTGGAAGAAACATTATTCTGTCTTCCAAGTCATCCCTCAGAAAGCGGCTCAAACAAAATAGATGGGAAGGGTTTTGTTTTCTGAAAAAGGAATGGGATGTGTATTGAATATCTCCTCAGTCCTCGATTATAATGGACACTCATGTTGCAAATGAAAACAAAGACGAAGACAAGAAAATCATTTCCTTTTTTAAAACTTTTCAAAGGCTGTTTCTTTATCTTTATGAGGGAGAAGAGGCGGTTCTCATATCATTTGGCGTCAATTTTGATGAAACAAATACCACGCATTTCCAGTTCAATCTTCCGCATACATCCAGATGTCATACCGAGATGTATTCTTTCATCGAGTAGTGTTTACATCCTGGGCTAACGCACTCACTAGATAAGACGGCTGTGCGGAGAAGATATGCCTGTTGTAGTGCCTTCAAATGTTTCCTCTACGTCCTTCGACCGAAACTACATCTTAGATGTCTCCATATCTCGTATTTGTTGATTGACGACCTCCCTGGATATAGAAGATATTTTGACTGCTCACGCTCTTGACCTTCCTCAAACAGTCAAATCGGCATAGCCTGCCGCATTTGGCGAATATGCAAAGAAGATCTATATGGATACAATTGCCTATCTCGGAACTCCTCAAAAGATACGGTGCGGGGTTGTCATCAGCTACTGTAGCTGTATTACGTGTCATCTTGATTTCCCTTGATGTGTCTAGGATACAAAGGTCATGACATCCCCGCCTCATCGCCTCACAGCTTGGTTACTCAAGCACAGCGTGTTGATTTTGACGAGCTCCTACATTGCAAAAGTCACACCTAAGAAGTTGATTGTGTACAAGAACATTCACAATGGCTCAAGTCGCAACAAGACGATACCCCGAACCCCTCGACCCAAGCTACGTACCAGAAGTCACAATCACAAAACTCCCAGCCACAGCACCAATTGGAAAGATTATCGCCATTCTGGACCGTGACGGCGGCATCATCCTCGAAGACTTCGCAACAGCCGAGGAACTACAGAAGATAGAAGACGAAATCAAAGAATCCGAAAGAGAAGACAATGGCAAAACTCATACCGGTCTTCCTATCATCCCCTCCGAGACCCGTGTCGTGCCCGGTCTGGTCGGACGCTCCAAGACCGTCGCTGAATTGTGCGAAAGGCCTGTCCTAAATCAGCTCCGGGAGGAGATTCTAGTCGACAAATTCTCAGTTACCCGCGAGCAGTTCACTGATCACTACAGGATCGATCCTCTGCTTAGCATCAGTCTGTCCTTTCAAATCAATACTGGGGCGCCACGGCAGTCCCTGCACCGCGATGATGCAATTCATGGCACGAAACATAGCGCACCGTTCGATTTGAAGAAAGCTAGTCAATTTGCATGCTTAATAGCCGGTTGCGAAACTACAAGGGCGAACGGTGCTACGATGTTTGTCCCTGGTAGTCATCGGTGGGACGACAATCGGTTTCCGCGAGTGGACGAATTATGCTTTGCGGGTGAGTCAGAAGCACCTTCTCATTGAGTCTTGTATTGCTAACTCGTCGCAGAAATGAAAGCAGGCTCAGCACTAATCTTCATGGGCGCCGCCTATCACGGTGGCGGTCACAACAGCGTCCCTAACTCCTGCCGTATTGTGCATGGCCTGTTCTTCGTTCGGGGTACTCTTCGTACAGAGGAGAATCAATTCTTAGCAATTCCTCATAGCAAAGCACTCACAATGACGCCGGGAATGAGGAGTCTTTTAGGCTACAAAAAGCCGGGCACGGCATTGGGGTTGGTGGAGAATAGGGATCCGAACGATGACCTTGAGGATGTTTTTAAACATCTTGTGGCATGATCTATACCTCGGTATATTTATATGCATCGAGGAAATGAATATTGAATGGCAATAACAATGACTATACTATATGTTATTCTTGCTCCGGAAAGAAAGTAGCCTGCCTTTGAGTAATAGCTACTTCTACTCCGGCTTAGGGCTTCGTAGTGCGTGCTACCATTCGAGCATTTGGTGTATCAAAACAGAGCCAGAAGCTGGGACTACTCCTCCTTTTTTTCCAAATATAATTCAATACTAGAAACTTGAGCAAAATGACTGTTTTCACTTCTTGATTTAGAAAAGCCCACCTGGTAGATCCCAAGTTGCACGGATCAAGACATCGGCTAGCCCTAACAACCCTAAATCATTTTCAAGCCCGTCCGCTTTCAAGCACGGTCTATACGCTTACACATGCCATGCCACAGTCTTGTTAATTTGGGATCTTAATAAGAAGGAACATCCTCGACATGATCAGCAACTGGTCTACGTATTGCATTGTACCCCGCATCTGCTTTGCAGTTGGCAACCGTCGGCATGGTGGCATACTATCGAAATTGTTACTACTTCTAGACCTTGCAGGCAGTGATGAAGCATCAACAACGATGCCCGTCCACCTACCGCACGATATGCAAGCATACACACAAGATGTGCAGTCGGACATGATCGGGGTCATAGGCTATGTTTTGTGGCCGAGTTTCGACCGGAGGCTTCTCCAAGACAGATGAAGGTGTTATTGCTATCCATCCACTTCAATGCCGGCCACGGGTTTTTTTGCTAACGAAGACCTTACTCCAGGAACCAGATAACATGCACCATCCCATTCGAGATATACATGTCCTGTCTCTCACTGTGGTGGAACATGATATTGTGTGCCGACAAAATTTGCAAGAGCTAGAAGTTGAGCATTGATGAGCCACTGCCTCCATATGTGCAGGACCCCCTTTCCGAGTCGCGGGTTCTTAGATAGGTATGCTGAAGCAAAACGTGCAAGTGTTGCCACCATCACATGCTTTTCTTAGGAGGAGTCGACTCGACGCCTTCGACATGGTTGGGCAGACTATAGAAGTATTTTTTTTCTCGGTTGCCTGTGAGCATGTGACTGTTGAGACTTCCTTTTCATGGATATTACTTCGAGCTGTTTGTTTTTGGATACTAATGTAACGCTGGGTGGTGTTGACGAGCCGAAGACCGATGAGTTAGGGCTTCTGGTGGCGATAAACCTATCAATATTGCCATGCCTAGTACCTAGGCATCGATCTCAGTCGAAGACATCGGCTAATCGACATATTGATTGTCTCAGTTGTCTACATAGGTTTTTTTAATACGTATTCTGTCGATGGAATAACTCTTGACTGAATCTGGAAGGTAATTGGGTTTCTATCACTCCCTGTCTCGTTCTGAGGTATATCATCGAGTTTCTTGTACCGAATCTATTATTAAAGATTCTGTTATATGTAACCAGTATTAATAGTCATAGAACAATATGTACCTACCTTACCTGCAATACACGACCTAATCCGCATCGATTGGTGGAATTCCCAGATAGGAAATAAATGACTACACTTCGAATTTCCTAACCGGTAAACGTGCGCGTACTAACCCGCATAAATATAAATACGTACTGCAATCCAAAACCAGTTACAAATGAGAAATTGTGATTGACCAAATCTGGTGTCGAGTAGCGGTCAGGGTTAGGTATCACGATTCAGCTGGACATTCAGCTCCAGACAAAGAAACTCTTGCAATAGACCGTGCAGTTGTGTTACGTACCTAGTTACCTACCTACCGTATTTTAGTAAACCCCCAAGATGCAATGTATCCAATGTAAACCAGCATCTCCACTTATTTGTACATTCCTGTCGCTAGCTGAGAGGACCTTTGGTGAACTGTTTAATCCGGCTTGAATTCACCAGCAGCTTGAGATATTACTGCCATCATGTCTAGCAGTAGAAGTACGACCACCGCCAATGAAATGGATCCCATCCAACTAGCCCAAACAAAAGCTCGCTACGAAGAAGAAAGAAAAAAGCGTCTCCGCGCCGACGGAAACACACAATTCATACAGATCGCAAAGTCCGCTCAATATGCGCGTTTTGCTGATGATCCCTGGGTTGACTCGGCGACAGTCCAACCACTCCAAGCCAAGTTCCCTGATGAACGAAGCGAAATGCTCATTATCGGTGCGATGGAATACAGAATGCAGTTCGCATGATCGAGGCTGGCATACCAGCTGAAGATATTCGTATCGTCGACCCGGCTGGTGGCTTTGGCGGTACCTGGTACTGGAATCGGTATCCGGGGCTTATGTGTGATATTGAGAGTTATTCCTATCTGCCTTACCTGGAGGAGACTGGGTACGTACCAAAGCACCGGTATTCGCAAGGCGAAGAGATCCGGGAGTATGCCAATCTTGTCGCGCAGAAGTGGGGTTTGATAGGCTGCGCCGTTTTCCAGACCCAAGCGCAGAAGATCGTTTGGGATGAAGAAGCCAAAGAATGGATCGTCGATCTGATCCAGTGTCGCAAGGGTCAAGCTCCGGAGACCCTCCAGATCCGCTCCAGGTTTGTCACTATTGCTGCTGGTGTGCTCAACTGGGCTAAACTACCAAATATCCCGGGAATTCTGGACTATCAGGGCAGTATGTTTCATTCTGCTCGTTGGGCGTACGATGCTACTGATGGATCTCCCAAAGACCCATCGCTTACCAGACTAAGAGATAAGCATGTCCTCATAGTCGGCACAGGAGCGACGGCAGTGCAAATCGTTCCGCAGCTTGCAAAATGGTGCAAGCATCTTTATGTTGTACAACGGACGCCGGCCTCGGTGGATGTTCGTGATCAGCGAGAAACTGACGAAGAATGGTTCCATAGAGATGTTGCAAATTCAAAAGGATGGCAGCGAGAGCGAATGCGCAACTTCCACCAACATTTCACTCTTGGCGAAGCACCAGCAGTCAATCTGGTCGATGATGGATGGACCCGCGCCCCTGCCTTAGTTGGTCTGACTGGTTATGCGGAAGGACCCAATTCTCCAGAAGAAATTCCAGCATACACGGCGAGGTTGGTTGAGATCGACACCCCTCGTTTGAAACGTATTCATGCTCGCGTGGATCAAGAGGTGAAGGACCCAGCTATCGCAGAGAAACTGAAGCCCTGGTATCCCGTATGGTGTAAACGTCCATTATTTCATGACGACTACCTCCAGGCCTTTAACCAAGACAACGTGACTCTGATCGATACCAATGGCAAAGGCGACGACCGGATGACCGCAGATTCAGTTGTCATCGGCGACAAGACCTACCAGGCGGATGTGGTCATCTTCGCGACAGGCTTCCTTGCACCACCTGCGGGCACACCAGCCGAGAAGGCAAACATGTCAGTTATAGGTTTGAACGGAGTCTCGATGAGCGAGGAATGGCCTCGCTTCGGCCCTACAACGCTGCACGGCGTCATCGACGCCAAGTTCCCGAACCTGTTTCTCTCGGGGCCACAGCAAGCGTCTATAAGCGGGAACTATCGCTTCAGCCTCGACGAGTACGCGAAGCACATCTCGTATATACTAGTCGAAGCGAAGCGAAGGGCCAATGGTGCGCCGTTGGCTGTCGTGCCGTCCGCAGAGGCAGCGGAGGATTGGGGAATGCAGGTTATGATGCATTCTGCCCCAATGGGGGTGACAAAAGGATGCACGCCGGGATACTACAATCTAGAGGGTGATCTAGATCGTGTGCCGGGGGAGCATCAGAAGGTTTTGGCGCGGTCGGGTATTTGGGGCTGGGGAATCGAGCATTGGCTTGAAATTATTGAGAGCTGGCGAGCTAAGGGCGATATAGAGGGTATTGTGGTGTGTTGAGTGGCATGCATAGATAGATGTTCTTATAGATTGGCGACCGAATCAGGAAGGTAGATGGATTTTATGTCCACTCGGTTCTCAGATGAACCGGTGAATGTTTGTGCCTTGTTGAGATTTGTTGACATCTGTCTTGTGCACGAATACTTGCAATGCAAACATTGAAACCAGGATCAGATGCAGCTGGCGGTTAGGCTAGTGGGATGGCGAGATATCCATGGGTGTATCCAGGTACTTAGTTCGACGCTTGAACGTTGTGATGGTGCATAATCACGTAGCGAGCGCGATCAACCCGGTCTATAATGGTCTGACCACAGACTCAATGCTGACAAGTCAGGAATTGAGGCAGAGCATTGGTTGCACGGGCCTCGAGATGGAGAAGATGCATCACATAAATAGGATGGCCATCTTCCAGCAATGATATACCCTGAAAATATGTCGCACTGACAGCATCCTGGCCAGGCCATCTATATCTGGGCTCGTTATCATGCCAGCTCATTCAGGCCATTCTCAGGGTCTTCTCTCTGTACGGAGTACGTAGATGGAGATGAGACGCTAAGCTTAAAAAAGATAAGAGATAGAGTGCCCCACTATCACATGCCAGTCACGCATCTATCAGCTCAGACTAGACTTTCTTGCGTGAGAAATACTACATAGACAGTCATTGGCCCGATAACGCAGCTTTGTTTCGATTCCGAATCCGAACACTTCCCATTGCCCAGTGCGACGTCCGGTTGAAGTCATCATGTCGACAACCTGGGGTGGCCTGGGATGGCGATAGATCAGAGTTGAGATATCACAAAGGTTCCTTAGATGTTAAAAGTTTAGATAGCGTCTTATTCTCAAATAGAATGTAAATTAGTAGAATATTAAAAAAAAAACATCTGATAGATTAAGATAGCATCAAGTCAGGGCTGTCACATGCAAGAGGCAAACAGTTGCGTGATCAGATCCGCGCTCTGATTGGCTGATTTGCTGCTGATACATGTGAGAGCCCCCCATCGATAGGCCTGGATCCAAGTTCCACGAAAATATTCGCAAGACAAGACACTCAAGAGAATCGTTGACGTTGCCTCTGCTGGGCACTTATATCCTTCGTGTGTCACACCCAGTTGATCCCAGTCTCGCACATTCCTTCCTCCTTCCCTCTGTCGAAACCTGTCGAAACCCAATTGCTCAACATACTCCTAGTAAGCAACCAGGTTCGCTTTGTCCTCTATCTTCCTATCTGTGCCTTATCTTGTCACACCATACCAAGAACGAATAATGTCTTATTCTGGGCGCCCGCACTGACTTGATTCCTACAAAAGCAGACACAGTACAAACTTCATGCCCCACGCAGAGAGAGATACAATGGGTGAGCCTCTGGTCAACGGCGAAAAGCCTCATTCTCAATTCATCTCTGTAAGTATACACCACAGGGGACATTCATGCTGAACCTGATAGCTAATATTCATACAGCACCTCACCTCCTACCCCGTCGTCTCCGACTCCATCACAACCTTCAAAAACAACAAATACGGCGCCACCTCCCTCAAATACGCCGACCAAGGCTACGAGCGTCTCGCAAAGCCCTTCCTGCCATACCTCTCCACTCCCTACGCCTACGTCGCGCCCTACGTCGCCAAAGCCGACTCCCTCGGCGACCAGGGTCTAACCAAAGTCGACGAACGATTCCCCATCGTCAAGGAAGAGACCGAAAAGATCAAAAACACTATTGTTGATACTGCTTTCTTCCCTCTCCGTCTTGCCGGTGATGCGCGCAAACATGTCTTTGATACCTATGGCTCGGAGTACAAGAAGTGTGGCGGTGATGGGTATGTGGCTAGTGGTAAGGCTGTGATTACTACGGGGCTGGTGATCTCGCAGGAGTCGTTGGGCTGGCTGAGTGATTATTTGGCGGACAAGAAGGAGCGGACCAAGGAGGTGGTTAACGAGAAGGTTAACCATTAACCTCCTGTCTGTCATCTGACTCTGACTGGGCGTCTTGTTTCTCTTATTCATTCCTTGATAATCCTATTCCCCTTATTGTTTTATCGTGTCATTTGTGTGAGGTTGTTTATATTATCTATAGATCGTGTGATGAATTCATATTTTCTCAAGCATACCACGAGTCGGGTATTGGCGAGTCTGACCATCATAGATTAAAAGAGGCTGTACATGCATTTGGATGCTACCCTGGAACAGAAAATTGGTAATAAAGAATTAATTATTAACTCCCCGATAAATGGCTCAATCCACATCCATGGATGCATAGTCAACGATGACAACAACAATCAACGCAAAGCAAAGACGTTGGTTTAGGCCACCATAGCCATCGGCCCCCATCACATCACTATCAAGTCCGTAACTAGGTAGGCATCGTATCCCGCGTTATATGTCTAGTATATACGGAGCACACGCCGATTACCCGAACACCTGGATATCACCAAGAGGCAGTGCAGAAATCTCAACCAATCAACTCATTCCGTCAAAGCAGGGCACATTAGGCCTCTGATCATCTGATTGCAAGTCAGCCCAATTGGCCAATCTAAGCATCCGCGTAAAAATACTGGAGCATATAAACTTGGCTTCGATCATAGCTGAGATTGGAGACATGGCTGGTTAACAGAACAGCAGAGCCGCTGCTCCACCAGGCAGTGCAGGGCAATCATTCCACTGCCATGATCATCTGTTGTATGCGGGATTTGAAGTAAATACTAAAGTGCGTGCCCAATAGATAAACGAAGAATACGGCGCTGAGCCCGGAGAGTTAGTAACTACTAGGTTAGTTAGGGAACTGAGGAGCTCTGTGTTTGAGCTATGACGACAGACACGTGATCGACCAATGGGAAGGCTGCCATGCCGCTTCAGCCGGAGAGCGTATTGCTTGTTTGGGTTTAGTGTTCCCCGTATGCCATTACTATGTAGACTGTATGTTATGGGTCGTGCCTTCCATGTTTGTCTGTGGGGTCGATGCACTCCTTCCTAGTACGTACTAACTGCTACTAAGTGTGGTGGTAAGGAAGGAGGAGTATAAGTATCAGCCATGTCACCTGTCTCAACTTTCTTTCCACACTCATCCATCTACACACACAGATAGAGAAACACACAAAATGGCATCCTCCCTCAGCACCCCGACCAACGGCCATACCAACGGCAATGGCAAAGCACCCCAAACCCAAGGCAATGTACCAGCGACCAGTCTGGTGCAGGTGCAGCCTGCCCGCGTGGAGGACTTGCAGCCACGCTATGCCCAGCAGATCAAGCACGATGATGATAACCCAGATGCGCATGGATGGTATGCTTCTATGAGTGAGTAACCACCCTTTAACTTTTGCAATTCTGTATGCTAACATGTTATATTTTAGTTCACGGCCTCGGCGAATGTATTGGTTGTCTGGGAGCTATTCCCTGCTGCATCATTTGCCCCAATCCCTTCAAGCCAGTTGCTCAGGGTGAAGTCGGCTTGATCCAGCGATTCGGCCGGTATGTCGCTACCTCCCTCTCAATTCCAAATATTTCATACTAACACCATCAACAGGTTTGAACGCGCCGTCGACCCCGGCCTCGTCAAAGTCAACCCCCTCAGCGAGCGCCTACGCACAGTCGACGTCAAGATCCAAATCGTCGAAGTCCCCCGCCAAGTATGCATGACCAAGGACAATGTCAACCTCAACCTCACCTCTGTCATCTACTACCACATCGTGGCACCGCACAAGACCGCCTTCGGTATTGCGGACGTCCGCCAGGCCCTCGTTGAGCGCACCCAGACCACCCTGCGCCACGTCGTCGGCGCCCGTGTATTGCAAGACGTAATCGAGCGCCGCGAGGAAATCGCCCAATCTATCAGTGAAATCATCGAAGACGTCGCCGCCGGCTGGGGTGTAAAGGTCGAGTCCATGCTCATCAAGGACATCATCTTCAGCAACGATCTGCAAGACTCGTTGTCCATGGCCGCGCAATCCAAGCGGATCGGTGAGAGTAAAGTCATTGCTGCGCGGGCGGAGGTCGAGTCTGCGAAATTGATGCGCCAGGCTGCGGATATCTTGTCCTCGGCACCGGCTATGCAAATCAGATACTTGGAGGCGATGCAAGCTATGGCCAAGACGGCCAATAGTAAAGTCATCTTCTTGCCGGCTCCAGGTCAGACAGTGTCGCAGCAGCTTTCGTTGGCGGAGAACCTCGGCGAAGGGCCTAGCAGGTACCAGAATCAGGAGAACAGCTATGAGAATGATGATGGGTTCCAGCGTGCTGTCAACGCGCGTGTGGTTGAGAACATCTAGCCTTGCTCAACTGCTTGCCATCACGCTGATATGACGAATCTATACCCTGATAACACTTGCTGAGCGATACCCCATGCGTTTAATCTATTCTGCTTTTTGGTTGAATTCTACTTTAGTTACGTACTACTGAATAGCTAGTCAATGATAATGTATTTGATGTATTTTGAATCCGTCTACCTGTGTAGCAAATTGTATCATTTATGGCTTAAACGCTCGAGTCCGAAATTAGCAAGAAATAACCCCTTTATCCATCTTCTAGAACGCCATTCTAAAATCTACCATGCCATCGCCTCAAAATCCTTAGGAACTTCCCATCCATGCGCCCTGCAAGCCCGAATATAAGCAGCCACAGCCTCCTGAACCGAGTAATCACTACCTCGCGCTGAAGAAGATCCAAACCAACTACCACTCATCGCCAAACGCGCCGGTTTGGGATCTACGGAGCACAACGCAAGTCGAATCGAGAGTAGAACATTCTCAATAGAGAACGTTGGCAACCATCCTGAACCCGTCAACAGTTCCATACACAGCGCCCCGCCCATAGTAACGTGACCACCGCCTCCGGCGTTGAATTCGAGAAGTCGTGGACGAATAACGCGGACGAACGGAGGAGACATGGGAAAGTCTTGAGGAAAGCGCATTTCAAGGATTACGCTTTGTAGGCCCGCCTTTTGGAGATCTCGACCTAAGGGGAGCGACAGTTCGAAAGAATGAAGTTCCACGATCCATTGGTAGGGATTGTTGATGAGTTGCGGGTCAATGTACCATCCCAGTTCATCTGGTGGTGTCTGCTCCTGCGCCTTGAGTGCCTGAAGAAGACGTTGTTGAAGAGCCTTTGTGGCCGAACTGCTTGCGTACGCTGGTGGTTCAAGAAGCGTTATCGATGACTCGGTAAGTGTACCGGGCTCAAACGGCGTCACGTCTTTATTCTTCGCCTTTGCCTTCGCCTTCGCTTTCTCCGTCGGTGATGATGATGTTTTAAACTTCTTGATTGCCTTTTCTGTCTCTGATTCACTATCGCCTCCCGCATCTGAGAACAAAACTGCAAGATCTTCCGCCAATGTCGCCACGCTTGCAACATCGTCATCGTCATACCCAGGACCATCACTCGGAATAACTTCAGGCG
Source organism: Talaromyces nanjingensis (assembly GCA_031010415.1). NCBI lineage: Eukaryota > Fungi > Ascomycota > Eurotiomycetes > Eurotiales > Trichocomaceae > Talaromyces > Talaromyces nanjingensis. The sequence continues at coordinate 6,599,766 of JARFPJ010000001.1, forward strand.
TATCGATCTTCCTCTTTCTGCTATTGGCTTTTTTGCCCTTTTTGCCCTTGCCTTTCGTTTTGGGTTGTCCCTCCTGCTGATGACTCTCTAGCGCTAGATTGCGCCGGCGTCGACTAAAAACAGTCATCGGGATCCTGATTGGTTTATGATCACTCCCCATAGCAGTGTGTTTGGGATCTTGAACGTAGTAAGCCTCATCACCCGGGGCTGTAACTTCGACTGGTGTTGTAGGTTGAGCGTCGACATTTTCTGCAGGCTTCTGGCAGTCAACAAATAGATATCGAGTCTGAATCCACTCTATGCGATTCACAACATAGATGCCGCCTGAGCTGTTGACAAAGTCTTTTGGACTGTTGACTACCTCGTTCAGTGACACTGCAACATTCATATTCAGGATACTCTTTGGCCATTTCGAGCACGTTCGCATCCCTGGTATCCCTGAGGACCCATACCGCCCCGAATAATTCAGTGAATACTGAAATTGTTGAGCCATATAAACGCCATGCCCATAAGCTCGACCGTTGGTAGTCTTTTTGAAATGCAATCCTTCTCTGATAATACTGTGCCAATTGGAGAGGCTACTCCCATGCCAAGCGAAGATGGTTGGGTGTTTGGTGTTCTTCTCGGAAGATTCGTCGGTTTTCTTGGAACAATTGTCACTAACAGCAGCCACGAATTTCTCTTCTTTGTCAGGCGAGCCTTGAGCGAAACGGAACTGTAAGTAGCCATTCATGCCGGTGACCAGATTATGGCGTGACGTGCCCTCCCCTTGTTCCGTATTATCACCATCCAGCATGATGCAGGATCTATTAGAAGCTACAATCCATTGTAGGAGATCGAGAGCTGCTGGAGGCATATTTTTCCAGGCCGCCAAGCTTCTAGACCCCGGAGGCACCGATTCAAGCCACGACTTCATCGACAAGACGTCCGGTAGTGATTGTAGGAGAGCTACGATGACCGTTTGCTTCTGACCCGCAGTTTCAATGTCATCAAAATTTGTGTCATGCAGAGCGAACTTGACAAGCACGGATTCGTAATCCCCAGGCGTTGATGCGTCAGATGTATGTTGTGTGACCGGTTCCAAAATGTCAACAACGGGCCATCTGTCTGTGCTCTCAACGCGACAATAACAGTACTGGCCAGCGCTAGACATGTCTATCAAGATCCAGTCACCTTCCTTGATGGCGAGTTTCTGATCGTGGTCATCTACCGTAAGCTGTTTGTTTGACCGATGTAAGGAGCCGGATAGCAAATTACCCGGTTTGTGAATTGGAGGAACCATCATTCTGAGGCCAACGGGCAGTTCTTCCATGCTCCCAGCAGTTGCACTTGCATACGCAAAACTGATGAGGAGGTCAATCACAAGGGGCTGCCGAGTAATCTCCCATTCTAAGCTGGGGCCCATTCCAAGAGCCATGTATTGATAGAGACACAAAGGCTTCGAGCAAACGTAGGGTTTCAGCGCCTCAAAGTTGGTGTCAATCTTGCAATGGCAGACGAGACAGAACTCGGTGCATTTGACAAAATGCCGCAGAGTAAATTGCATAGCCAACAATGGGAAGGACAGAGCCTCAGGATCATTAATACTGGTAAAATGATCGTCTTGAACCAAGTGCGGAACGGTCTCGCTCCATTCATCCTTACAACGATACAAGGCATGATTCTCTTGAGGATTTTGATCAACTGCTATCAGACCTTGGCTGTCGTTAAATAAAGATTCGGCGCCGGACCACGAGAGGGAATAACGATGGCGAAGCTTGAGGATTGTGATGAATCGTTCATTGAGAAGCGAACCTAGAGGTATCTCCAAGAACAATGGAAGTAGCTTTCCCAAGCTATCGGACTCTGAACTAAGCTCTGACGTCGGTAAATTGGTAGTGGATGTGCGCGCAAATGCCTGGAGCGCTTCCGTCATGCTTGGTTTATAAGAAGCACAGAGACCGACATGCATCTGTACCAGCGACGCATCGTTTGACGCTTCTAGTAGATAGTTTGCGTTGACATACCCGTTTGGGAAGCGGAGCAAAAGAACTAAGTATTGACTGCTCTTCACGTCCCATGCTTGCATCGCTTCCTCTGAAATGCCTAACTTGGATATGCGGCAGGAGATTGAAAGTATGAGTGAGCCGTTTGGATCGCCCAGATAACCCACTTTGAAGCCTGCTGCCTTTGTAGCCCGAAGGTCTGGTCTGAGACTCGATGACTTGCCGATGATTTTTTGCACTGATCCAAAGAATTGTTGATCTTCGTCGAAGAATCCATCATCCCAGTGGGCCTCATTCTCGGATTCTGCTTCAGAGTCCGCGGACATGGCATCATCATCAGTATAATCAGCCCCACTTGGATCCTGGGATGGGTCTTCATGGCTACCAGCTATAAGAGTCTTCTCCAGCGCTTCATGTAAGGTGTTGAGCAGGTCGGAAACTGGGCATCCATCGGCGGCAGCTTGAACTACCTCGAGGACGCTAATGACAGCAGGTGGGACAGTTGTTGAGGTCGAAAAGATCAGGTATTGATGAGTACGTGGGTATTCAGTGAGATCTATAAGAACATTAGCGGCTTATTCTCACTGTTCAAAATTGTTTCATGGATAGCTGTCCTACCTGACACGGCAACTTGAAATTCGTATGCGATCTGAGGGTCCTCTGGGTGGAGAAAAGAGAAACATATTGACTCGTTGTCATCCCCTTGTCGGATGTTCTGGATATGTGGGAAGGCGTCAGAAGCACTGGCCTTTTCCAGGTCGAGTATGAACTGTTTTCGAGGCATGAGGTCAAAATGGTGACATAATACGTCGATCTGCTGGTTGATAGTAATCAAGACGAGAGGAATTGACTGGTGTTACAGTTGTGCTGTCAATGGAGCGAAGTGAGGAGAAGCAAAATAATGAAGGCAGGTAGTATTAGTTAACTGAAGAGAGAGGGGAGTGTCAATGTATGAGAAGTCGGTGACATAAGTAGTAGGTGCTACCAGGCAACTTCCTTCACAACTGTCCTGGCCGGAAGTTCATGTAGGATAGTAGAAGAGAATATGAAAGAAAATAGAAAGCAGTAGCTGTCGCAGAGAATGGCATTGAATAAATATAGTCGTTCTCTTGTCTTTACAAACCTTGGAAGAGGTTGTTGCCTGCTTGCCCTTTTGGGTTAGCAACTCATGGCAGCCTTATGTCCCAGGCTGCAGTGCCAACTTCTTCTTTTCTTCATCTTCTTCCTCTGAAATAAAGTACAACTCCAGGCACATCTCTAAAAGTAACCGCCAGCCATCCCCGCTCCAAGCGTTAGTGCGGCAATTGTCTAGCTGACCTACCAATGATTATGTACAGAACGTGGAATAATGTCAAGGATCTGTCGGGCAGACTGCACCTCTGGCAAGTACAGCCGATTTCGCTGTCAAAGAGCACAATACATGTCACACACAAATGATCGCAGGATGGCAGAACAAATCACAGTCGAGGCGATATGATAGATCATATGCATCGGCCAATAGTTGATCCGGATCCCCACAATCTGTTCTTTAGCTTCATTGAAGAGCACCGTCTAAGTGATCGACCACCTCTCTTCCGTGGTCCTTGTGCTTGTTAGAGGACTGCCGTTATGCAGCCTAGCAAGAGATCATAGATTGATAGCAATGGCTCAACCATCACAACCATCCGCCGGTGCTACCACGAAAAATGGAGGCGCACTTGCGCCGGCCACACAATCTCAATTAGACTCTTCCTTACGGCATTTCACCGAATCTTCCTTTGACCCCGTCGATTTCTTAAACGATCACCTCCCGCCGTTGACTCTTTCCGCTTCCCAGCCGCATGCCACTCGAGCGCCAAACTCCGTCAATCTAGCCGATCTTTCTTCCCGAAGCCAGTCTCTCGTTTCGCAGTTGGGCACGCAGAATGTTCGACTGTCAGGAAATTTGACACAACTCACTGAGGAGATTCTACGAAGTGGGGGACGGCTGGCCTATGAAGTGGAAGTTTTGCGAGGAGAGGCAATAAGTCTTGCCGATGCCCTGAGCGAAAATCTACATGAAGATATTATCAAATTCGCGCCAGAGGGGGAAGATGTGAGTGAACAGAAAGAAGTCCCTGACGAGGAGGGCGAAAGAGAATCTATACCCAAACTGCCCAATGAACCAGAGTTTATTGCACAACTACGAATATTGGGTCAAGTGCGCACACGGTTAGAGGAGGTTATACAGACATTTGGCGACGCAATGGAATGGCCGCTTCCTCCGTCCGAATTATCGATTACATCCTCGTTCATATCCGTATCTGCACCAGAGCCTGGAACTGAGAGCTATAGTCGTGAGGAGAAAGGTCAAGAAATAGCCAAAAAGCTTCGAACAGAAATCACAGAGCTACTGGATAGTAACGGTGGGGGAGACTCCGGCTTGGCCGCTGCCACGGAGCGACTCGAAAAATTACGCAATCTCGCGACGATATGGAAAGGTACAGCGGAGGAGAAGGCGCGGACTCGTTTCTTGGATGGCCTCGCACGAATCATTGAAGACCGACGCAAGGCTTTGGAGAATCAACGAGATCGTGCATCGAAGAAAGCAAGATCCTCCATGGAACAAATAGCTGAAGAACGTGACAGTGGACCTGGTGCGGGCTTGTTTCGCGGCCTTCAGCGGATCCGCGACGAGATATACCTAGAGTAGCTGGACTCCTCGATAATCATGTATAGATGTAATGATACCATGCGAACATTGCGAAGAACATTGAAATTGTTTAGTGTCTTTGTCGGACAAATCGGGGATAAGTCATATGATACCCCACAAAACAGGGACCCACACGTGATCCAGACCCTTGACTAACTTAAGTCCTAAGGCACCAACTCTAAGGCGACCCACCCCGAGGCTGTGGCTTCTTCAAGTTCCTCCGTTGATGCTCCCTCTGACCTCGGGAGGCATGATTCAGGAGAACTCTGTCCACGTACTCCCAACTCGTCCATTCTTTTAGTTGATGACTATTCGTCTTTTTGCTTGGTTTTCTATACTGTGCCACCAAGTCGATCTCTTCAGTCTGCACGGATTCGCCGTTGCCCGCTCTTTGATTCATCGGAGAAGATGTTCGTTGTCCTTAGGGTCTCGTACTCTCACCAATAACTTTTTGCGCATATTGAAGGAGCCGTCGGAACGCTATGATTGACCTTCGACAACAAGGCCAACGTCTGCTTGGCCATATTGACTTGTTACGGAGGAAGTTGCCTCCTGTACCAGTCAACGTACCATTCAAAATACCATTCAACGTTCCATACAACGTTCCAGTCAACATACCACGTATACGGCCCACCAGACTGATTTTGTATATTGTTGGGTGTCTCTCATTCATATTCTGGCTCTCATTTGGCTTAGTGGTAGGTATTCGGGTTATTTTGGTATTCCTATCAATGCTAATACAATGTGCAGGGCAGCTCAAATCACAACTTAAAAGGCCCCGGTGGCCAGAGTTGGAGCCCAGTACCCGATTTCAATTCTTCCGAAAATTCCTTCCATATCCTCATATCTTCGTCGCCGAAGAACGCTCAGCTATGCCGCACAATTACTTCGTCGATGATCCTCGAATACCCGCCCTTCACGTTGTTGAGACCGAAACCCGAAACGCGAAAGGGAGCTACCGCTAAGCAGGCCGCGCTGGAAAAGATTGAGTCCATGCTCACATTTTTGAAGACAAATCAACGAATTGGAGAAAGGGATTTGCTATTGATAGTGGACAGCGATGATACGGTGTTTCAGTTGCCGCACGACGTTCTCATCGATCGTTATATGGAAATAACCCGCCGGAAGAATGAACATCTGAGGAGTAAATATGGTACCAAGGTTTTGGTCAACCCTGAAAACGAGAACGACCGATATACTGTTCAGAAATACACGCAGAGGGCGCTGTTTGCTGCTCGGAAAGACTGTTCCTCAAACCTTACCGACGGTGCAGCCTGTGCTAGTGTTCCGCAGTCGCCATTGCCTCCAGACATATACGGACCCAAAACGGATAAAAAACGCGATGGAACTTTGACCAGACCCCGATGGATTGAGTCCGGCGCCGTTATGGGGCAAACGTCGGACCTGATACCTATATATGAACGGGTTTTGGAGGAAATGAAGAAACAGCCGCTACGTGCCAATGAGCAACTGATTTTCACCAACATGTTTGGCGCGCAAGAATATTCAAGGGAGATAGAAAGGCGAAAAACAGCCAGTCCCTTCAAGGAATGGCTTTGGGGTTATATGGGAATTTTAGAAGCTACCAACGTCACGAAGGTGCGCGCTCACATACAACCAGGAGCGCAGCATGAATTTGGCATGGGCCTCGATTACGAAGGGCAGCTTTTCCTCAGTACGAGGAAGACACTTGGTGATATAGAATGGTTGAGGTACCGAGACTCGCGAAAAGTGTCATCTGTCCAAATACAGCATGGAATTCCGCGAGAAGTACGCTTAAATTTGCCGCTTGACGTCGAACAGAACAAGTTGAACCCGTTCACAAAGGTGAAGTTGTCGAGCAGTTTGTCTAGCAAAACTGCAAACATGACGAGCATCGATGTGCTTCCACCTTCATGGAACTTTACGTGGAATGACTTGCCGCTCGTCACATATATTCAGACAGCAGCAGTTCCTGCACTGATACACACCGGTGGCGAGCACAATGTCCGTCAAACTTTCTGGCTTAACTCGTGGTTTCATCCATGGGCTCGAGCGTTATTGCGCAACTATGTGCGATCAGCACCAAAGGTTCGACCGGTGCAAATCGCAACCTTAGGAGCTACAGATCTACTGAAACACCCCGACAGGAAGGGTGGCATGTGGACCGACAATGACGAGTGGATGAGCTTCGAAGATCTTTGCTCTGGTCTTGAAGTCCCCCTCTTTGACGACGAACTTGGTCCCTGGGGTTCAGAGAAACCAAGCGCACTTCGTGCAGTCTACAATCTCTGGGGTAAACTCATGGCAGGCAAGGGACCTAAACACAGGAAACTGGGTGAAATGAGATCTGAAGCCGAGGAAATAGAGAGATTCATCCTTGGGATTGAAGATGACGAGGAGGAGGAAGAGGAAACTGAGTAAAGGATCAGTTCCTCTGTACATTATTTCATACTTATACTTCTTGCTTGGCTCAGATGGCCGTTCTTGAAGGCACCAACTTTGTGTATATTAGCGAGTGCATATCTATATATTTATTGAACCTTTTATCTCGATCTTGATTCTCGTGGCCTTCAAACTATGTACTGCTCACCGCCTTGATATTAGCTTCAGACCGCCCACAGAAATATTTATATTGCCGGCAAAAGCCACCAGAAATTATTCCCCGCCAAAGTTTCTACCGTTCGCCAGAACATCAATTGTCTCTTGTAACCACCAAAACACTTGTTTCTAGACAAAGTATTCACAATGAAGGTATGGCCGCTATAGTGCATTTATCACACAATCCACACTCGATCTTGGACTCGCAAGAGAGACCATCAGCTAACATGCAGCATCCAGATCGTCGATCCCCAAACCGCAACTCTGACCAACATCGAGGTTCTATCCTACTTCACCGCAAACCCACCTCGAAAATCAGCCGAGGCACCTCCCGGTGTGAGGAATTTTGTCCCAAAACCTGACCTAAGGGATCATTGTACCGTTGTCACTGAGGTAACCCCAACCATTTTCACCATCGGAGCCGTGATATCCACGATATCGGTTGGAAGGCTTGCTGACTCGGAATAAAGATACACAACTACGTCGAACGCACATCCCCTCACCTCCTCGCCTACCCACGCTACACACACGACTCATCCCAAAACCCAACCACACACACCCTCCAACAACCATCCACAGACCAAGTAGAGCCTTACATCCAACCCACCGAACCAACACCGGCAGACAATGCGCTCCGAAAAGTGGTACAGGAACTCGCGCCCTACAACCTTACGAAGGGTGAGGTTATGATGCTTATCAATCTTGGTGTGGGTGTGAAGCAGAAGAAGGCGACTGATGGAGATGCGATGGATGTTAATGGGGACGCTGCTGCGGATGAGAATGGAGAGGGAGGGGAAGAGGAGGATGATATGTATGGTCATAAGGCGTTGTTGAGTACGATTGTGGAGGAGATGGAGGAGAGGTTGAGCGAAGAGGATATGATGGGTATCTTTAGGATTATGGATGAGAATTTGGGGAGTGGGCAGTGATCACTGTGCCTTCGATGGGCGAGAAGGGTTTCGGGTGTTAATAATGTATGACTCGATTTTGTATAGCAAGGCGTTGAAATCAATGAGGGATGATTATTTTCTACATGGCCACACTTGATCCTACCTAGGTAGATATGAGGTGGAAACTACTCAACATAGAAGTTCAGATCTGATATTCAAGTATGTGTTTACTCCACTGAGAAAGATCACTGCATATGCCAAAGGAAAAGAGAAACAAAAAAGACAATCCACATACGCCAAAAAAGCAACCAGCAAAATTCGCCCCAAATGCCACCCAACAAGCGAAATGAAGAAATAGACAAGAAAAGGCAAAAAAGTTGTATATCATACAAAAATGAGCATCACTTTTTATTTTCCAGAAGGGCACCCGATATCAAAACTTAGTCTTTGCTCTTCTTCTTCTTTTTCTTCTTCTCAGCCTTGTCGTCGGCGTCTTCATCGTCCCTCTTACGCTTCTTGCCATCATCTTTCTCTTTAGAGGCTTTCTTGGCTTCTTTCTTGGCCTTCTTCAAATCCTTCTTGCTTATGGCTGTCGGGTTCCCTTCAGCATCGAATTGGATTTCTCCGCGTTCCAGCTTGCGGAGATATCTCTTAACACTGAGACCAGCCTTGGCGGCCAATTTCTCGGTCTCGTCTGAATCCTCGGAGTCCTCCATATCTTCATCTTCATCCTCAGATTCCTCTTCAACTACCTTCTTCTTCTTCTCCTTCTTGGTCTTTGAGGCAGGCCCCTCGTTTCCACTCAGAGCATCAGCGTCAGCATTGTATTTGCGAGCTTCGTTGATCTCAAACTTCTTGGGTTGCGAAGAAATGCCGTTGGGCGCAATGTTGACACCTCTGGGCTTGAGAGGCTTTCCTTCCATACCGGCCAATTTGCGCTCAAGGTTGAATCGAGCCTCAGTTCCCAAAGCAGCCTTCTCCTCTTCAGCGACATCCTCTTCCCACTCAGCAAGAGCATCCACACGGATACCGAGGGAGGCCTTGGCAGCAAGAATACGAGCCATTTTACCCTTGTTCTTACCGGTAGCTTGACCGATGAGGGAGGCGTGGTAGATGAGACCGTATTTAGGAGTGTCGTGTTTCGTCTTCAAAGCTCTGAACAGGGCCTTTTCGGCACCGAGAATCTGCAATGTCGAGGCAGGGCTCTTGGAAAGGTTCATCAAGCTACCAGCATGGGCGATCAATCGGGCACCGACAAGCTCGCCAACGAGTGCTGTCAAGTTGGGGGCAATGGCGGTCATACGAGCAGTCAAGTAGCTGGCGAGCTGCTGGCGGTAGTCGGAGAAGCCAACAACTTGCTCAGCCAAAGCCTGGATGTTGTCCAAATCCTCGGCACTGATTTCGGTACCCATAGACTTGTCGGCAGCGTTCTTAACAGCAGCTTCAATCTCTTCGGGGAGGATGTCACTCAAGTCGGTGGTTTCGAATTCAGTTCGCATTCCCATCTTCAAAACGACGCGAGCGTAGGCAATGTTGTCGTTGATGATCTTGGCCATTTCAGGGAAGTGCCAGCCGTACCATTCCTTTACACGCATGGCATATGTGTTCAATTCCTTGTCGAGGTCATCGAGAAGAGCAATGGCTTGGATGATCATGGTATCAATCTTGTCTGGGGAAAACTTGAGCTTATGGCGGGCCAAAGAGTGTGAAAGACCAAGTGCCATGGCAGAGATATCTTCAGGGACAAGGCCTGGAATGAGCGTGGGAAGGTGCTCGCGAATTGCGCGATAGATTTCGGCAGTGGGAGAAGACTCGGCGGTAGAGGAGTTGGCGATAACCTTGAGGTCAAAACCGGGAAGCTTTCCAATAGCGTTACCTGGAAACCAACAGTTAGTTTTACTATTCAGATGGCATACTGTCGAAGACAAAGAACTTACCGAGCTTGGGGTCGGCGACAGCGAGAGAAACCTTCTTCTCATCCTTGATCTCGTCGAGCAGACTGGCTAGACGGGGTGTGACTTTTCCTTCAACGATAGCGGTGGCTTCCTCAACAGCGGTAGCAGCACTGTCGAATTTCTGGAAAGACTTCAACTTCAGCCTAGAATTGCTGTTAGTGGATCATTCTTCAATTGTTCAATGCTTTGCACGTCGACTCTATGAAAGCAAAATCAACACAAAATGAACAATAGAAGGAAACGTACAAATTCGACACTCCCTCAGGAGTAGCAGCCTCAGCAGGGATATCGAGATCATCACGCTTGAGGAGCTTCTTGTCCTTGGCCTTCAACAAAGCATAACCAGCGCTGGTCTCAGTAAGAATAAAGAGAGTCATGGTGGGCAAAGCGACACCCGTGTGTTTTCCTCTGTCGCGGCTTCCTTCCAAAAAGATCGAAAACGGGTTGTGGTTGAGGAAGGCGCAACCGTGACTTCAGGCTGGGCTGTGTGGTGAGCTTGGGATTTTTTTTTTTCCTTTTCTTCGGCTCGAAAATTTGAAGAAGTCGCAGGGTGGAGGGCGGTGAAAAGCTTACACGGCTTGTGAGTGGCTGGAGGGCACGGGTTATGTAAGCGGTGGATGTACGGTGGCCTGAAGAGACATGATAGGCAAGTCTCTTCTTAGTTGTTAGTGATGACGCTAATGTTCCACTTAGGCTGCCGTAGCCATGTCGGAGCTCTCTATTTGGCTCATGCCTCCGCCGTAGCTTGCGCATCTCCAACTATACAAGCTTCTTATAGCAGCCGTGCAGTATGGAAGGTCTCTTTTTTAACGTCAATGGAGGGTGAGCTCTAATCATCTCTGCGTCTGCTATTCGAGATTAGTCAACTAACTTCAGTGCCAACTGGAATAGGTACCTCGAAGGTATTGTCCGTGGATACCGCAACAGTCTACTCACAGGCCAACACTATGCCAACTTGACCCAGTGTGATACCATAGACGGTACGCATACCTTTTGATAGCTCATACCGCTATAAAACATCTAACTCGACAACTACAGATGTAAAACTTCAACTGGCCCCCGCATATGGAGACTTCCTTGCAGCTCTCCCCCCAAACCCCTCCACCTCCTCTCTCGCCGCTAAAATGACCGACAAGATGGTCGCCGAATTCCGCTACGTCCAAGCCCAAGCAACCGGCTCATTCGCCAAGTTCATGGAATACCTAACCTACGGCTACATGATCGATAACGTCGCATTGCTGATCACCGGCACTTTACATGAACGAGATACCCGCGAACTCCTAGAGCGTTGTCACCCTCTAGGCTGGTTCGAGACTTTACCTGTGCTCTGCGTCGCCACAAATATCGAAGAACTCTATAATTCTGTGCTGGTCGAAACACCGTTGGCGCCATATTTCAAGGGCAGTTTGAGCCACCAAGACTTGGACGAATTGAATATCGAGATTGTCCGGAATACATTGTACAAGAATTACCTGGAGGATTTCTACAATTTCATCAACACAAACTCAGAGCTCAAGGGTACGCCGACGCAAGAGACTATGGCCGAGATTCTGGAGTACGAAGCTGATCGACGAGCAATCAACATTACCCTAAACTCATTCGGTACCGAACTCTCCAAACAAGAACGGAAGAAACTCTACCCTGAATTCGGGAAATTGTACCCGGAGGGCTCGCTCATGCTTTCCCGCGCCGATGATGTGGAAGGTGTTGCCCTTGCGGTTAGCGGAGTTGGGGACTATAAGACCTTTTTCGATGCCGTGGGATTGTCTCAGGGAGGTCCCGGTGGCATTGGAAATATGGCCGGTGGCGGCAGTTCGGATGGGAAGAGTTTGGAGGATTTGTTTTATCAGAAAGAGATGGAGTTATGCAAGGTTGTTTTTACGCGTCAGTTTACTACGGCTATTGTATATGCTTGGGTCAAGTTAAGGGAGCAGGTAAGGAAGCCTTTATACTCGATGCCTATTGGAACTAAGCTGACATTTTGTCTGAGTAGGAAATCCGCAATATCACCTGGATCGCAGAGTGTATTGCACAGCATCAAAAGGAACGAATAGGAAACTATATCTCTGTTTTCTAGTTCTGTCTTCCAACTTGACGATTTCCCCTGGCTTGCAGTATATGTACTTACTTTCTTCTGGCGTTATGATTCCTTTATGTGCAATAAATTTTTTGGCGACTACTTACTTATCTACCCATTGAAAAATCGAGATACAATATTCCGATACATCTTGAAATCCTTATAATGGTCTTTCAGATCGATCCTGAATCAGATTCTCTAAAACTGGGCAAGACAAGCGTCTCGCTCAAACTCATTCACATACTTGTACATAACAGACGAGAATTTTCAGTCTAAAGTCATTTCTCGCTGTTGGTTTGTGTTATTGTTTTTGGAAAGAAGAAGAGCAAAATGCAATCATAGATGACAACCCCCAAGAACAAACAGGAAAGAAAAGAAAAATGATGACGAATTAACCAGCGCTTGGTTATGGTAGTATAGTTTTCAAGAGTTCAAGCAGATAGAAGATGGTGATCTGAATGTGGAGGTATGGGATCAAGATACCAACTATGATGGCAAGGAAATGGAAAGTCTCTCTAATCGTACTGGAAAAGAACGCTGATACTTTCACCGTGATGAACGCGACGAATGGCCTGTAATAATGTTAGTATAAGGCTAATAGGTTGTCAATGTGTTAAGACATACCTCAGCAAACACATTGCCAACTTCAAGAACCTCAAGCTTGGGGCAGCGCTTGCAGTGTTCTGTCTGGTCCACGGTATTGGTCACAACCACCTTGTCCAACGCGCTAGCATTGATACGCTCAATAGCATCGCCACTCAGGATACCATGGGTGACGAGAGCGTAAACTTTGGCGGCACCCTCTTTCTTGAGTAATTTGGCCGCTCGTGTGATGGTGTTTGATGTGTCTGCCAAATCGTCGATAAGAATGGCTGTGCGGTCTCGTACATCTCCGACAAGCATCATCGTGGCATTTTGTCTGTCGGATATTTTCGTAGGTCGTCGTTCCTATTGAAGTAGATGTTAGATTATGTCCGATCTTCATTTTACTTGCCATAGAAACTCACTTTGTGGATAAGTGCAAATTCAACTCCCATGGAGTCTGCAATGGCAGTTGCTCGCTTTGCACCACCAGCATCAGGACTGACGATAATGCAATTCCTGTAATCAGGAATGTGACGCTGAATATATCTCTTGAGTAATGGTCGACCGTAAAGGTTGTCGACGGGAATATCGAAGAATCCTTGATATTGGGGGTCGTGCAAATCCATTGTAATGATATGATCAGCGCCAGCACATGTCAAGAGGTCTGCGATCAGAGTTCCTGCCTGAGCAACCCACTGTCGGTAACCGGGACGAGGCTCAAACTCGGGGACCTTGGCAACGCTGCTGGAGGTGCTTGCCGCCTCATCGCCGTTCACGCCATTGGTAAGACTAGACTCTGAGCGAGCGGGTTCAATGGCATCGCTTAGTTTGGCTCCATTTACGATGGGGCGTCGTTTTACCGGCGAACCATTGCTTTCTGATTCGATTTGAGCTCTTGCGAGGCTCTTTTGAAGGCTCTCAACATCGTTGTTCATCCCCTGGCTCTCGGCTTTCCCAGGGTGAGGCGTCGAGGGGGTGCTATCGAATGTGAATTGAGTATGAGCCGACGACTTGACGAGAGGAGCTCCGCTCTTCTTGTATGGGATATCGCTCTGACGAGAATATGGGAACAAGGGCAGTACAGCGGTAACTCGTTTCGCAGAAGCGGTTTTGCAAGCCGATATGGTAATCAGAAGCTCGAGCAAATGATCGTTCACTTTTCCCCCGCCAGACTGAATGATGTAAACATCTTTTTCTCTCACCGACTCTTGAATTTCGACCCGAGTCTCACCGACGGCGAATTTGGAGAGGAGGACATTTGCTTGAGGAACTCCAAGATGATTGCAAATTGTTTGTGTAAGCTGAGGATGGGATGTTCCCCCGATAACAACGATGTTCCTAACCATGGTTGTTGTTGTGTTGTTGTGGTTGTTTTAGATCAGAAGCACAGCTCACAGATCACCGATATTCGGAGCGAGCGACGGAAAAACTTGCGATGAAATCAAAGCAGACGGCGATCAGGTGATTGCGGAGTGAATCGAGAATCAAAAATCCATGTCTGTAGATGGGGTGAGGTGGTTGTTCCGGACGAGGGATGTTGAGTCAGAAAGTAGAGGACGTCAAGACGAGGTTCAATGTCGACAATATTTTATCTGCATGGAGAAAAATGACTCGCCGCCAGCAAAAGCGGAACCAGGCTTGGCTCTCGTGCTCAGAAAAAAGGCCGAATGGGGAAAGGCGGCACAAGGCCTGCGGCAAAACCATTTACCCCGCGCTTGTAACGGCGAGAAGCGCGAAGACAGAAGCTCGACCACGAAGACACGAAAGGAAAGAAAAAGAGAAAAAAAAAGAAAATGATCTGGCAGGCAACGATCAGTACGCACGCGCTCAGTCAGCCGGCCTTACCTAGGGGCGTTAGCAGCTGACTGCAGTGTGGAATACACTCGGCGTTACGCTATGGATTGGATCCGTTCTGCTGCTTAAGATACATCAAGACAAGTAGATAATGGATTGAAGAAATCGCTTTCCAGTACTCGAGCCATGAATAGGAGTTCGGTACATCAAGTGATGAGAGAGAACAGTAAGGCTATGACAAAAGTTCATATCATAGTATATCCAGAAAGATCGGTGTCGCCTTGCGTTCAATGACCAGTCGGCGTGCGTGTCAAGTCACATACATGACCGACAAAGTATGTACGTAGTTGGGCATTGGCTCAGACAGTTGTTGCCGGTTGCGGTCGCAGTAAATCCCGGAAGATAGCTCCATGTCGTTGTAAGAATCGCAGAATTCCTTTCAATCGCCGGTGTCGACTTCCCTGTAATCAGTTATCAGTATATGCAAATCTCCTGGGCACAGTTAGTTGAGAGGATGAAGTGGTAGCTCACAAGTCGAGTTGTACACCATTCGAAACACCATAGTCCTAGAATAATGTTAGCACAAGCTCAAAGCTATCGTAGCGGGTGGCGCATACCTGTAAAGTAAGCTGATCTTTGAAAGGCCTTTCGCCTTGACGCTTCAACAAGATTTCATGAGGTTCACGTCCGATTCGCGCGGCGACCTGGGCCTTGAAGAGTTCTAGATATCAACCATTAGCTATGTCCAAAGGACCCCTTTAGGTTTATTGAGGGCGACTCACTGATTGGATCTGAGGCTAGGCATGGAATAGCAGCTTTCGTACCCAGGCGATCGTTGACATTGACTATGATCATCTCCTCGGCAGGTGCTGCTACTACCGGAGCCTTCTTAGGCACTGGCTTTGGTTTGACATCCAGCTTCTCGTCCTTCTTCTCATCATGCCTTGCCGGAGCGATCGTATCACGGCCTCGTTCACGGTCACCGTATCTATCCCTGCTTCTGTCACGACGAGGAGACCGCGGTCGGTATTGTTCGCGATAGCCTCGCTCTAAACGACGATCATCATCGCGGTTTCTGTCACCTTGGGGTCTTTTGTCTTTCCAGCGAAAACCTCCCTGATTCCGCGGGCGTCTCGATCTATCGAAATCGGGAGACCTACTTCGTCTCCGACGTTCAGGTCGTGGAGACCGCGAACGTGAGTCGGGCATGGTGGTTGTGGTTGATATAGTTTTGAGGGCAGGTTGGGCGAACACGAAAGTAACAGCAGCTCCCGACACACGTGACGGCAAGCGCAGCAAAATTTGGGGCCTAAGGCTGGCTTTGAGCTCACTGGCCCGCATTGTCTTAACTTGAATGGCGCTAACTAATCACACGAAAAATAGCAACTGATCCCAAGGAATTCTTTCTTCATTCTCCTTTGTCTAATCACATTAAATTTTAAATGGTGTGTATAATATCGAAATCTATCCATCATTCGACATATCCATTAATTTCCTTACACGAGCTTCATTATAATGCGTTTTCCCTCTCGATCCATATTTTTCTCTCGTCGATTGGATGATTTTGGCTCGTGAGCGCATCTCATTGAGGTGAAAAGCTATTCGAATCAAGATTTGACGGTGAGCTTGCCATTACCACGAATCGCACCCTCCCCCCTATTTGTGAGCAACGGCCCGGTGCGAATATAGACTGACTGTCTACAGGAAAATATCAAATTCACCTTCCTCTTCGAGCCCTTAGGGGAAGTAGACCTCTAAGCAGTGATCAATCAATCCACAGTATGTCAATACATGCGATTGTATAAAGTTCATGGCTGACGATTTGTATTGCAGGAGTCCTCCAGTATATCATCGGCTCTTGACGATGATGAGGTTAGCGAAGCTACTGCCACCACCGACAAGGCCGGTGAACCCCCGGCAGCTGATATTTGAGACGGGCCTTGCACCACATGTCTCCGTTCGTGGTACGGCAAGGATAAGATGTCCTCTACCTGGAGAACCCAGCGGAGGATTACGTTAAAAAGGCCATTAAGACGGTCTTTGATATTCATTCTCAAGAGGATGAAGGTGACATACTTATCTTTAACCAGGCGAGAAGAAATTGAGCAAGCAAGCAGTTCAATTAATCTTGGAGAAAGCTGCTATACTTTATCGAAAAGCAAAATCTCTACTTCCTCTTCTACTCTTTGCTGGTGTAACTATAGAACAGCAAATATATATTTTCGAGCCCACACTGGAGAATACGCGAAATGTGGTTATATTAACAAATATTGCTGAGGCTTTAGTGATTATTGATGGGACTGTCTTTTATTATTAATTATGGATTTATCAAGATCTAAGCATACAACCCAAAGACAGGCATTAGAACTTTGACTGCCATGCCGGTGTCTAAAGCGTCAGCTACGCAACGTACCGGTCGAGCTGGAAGGACAAACTGTCTATATACTCAGCACTTACATAACAGGGGTACACTGGAGATTCAACGGTCAAACTTAGCAACGATTGCCATGCAACTAAGAGCTCTTTAGTATCGACAATATAGTACGCTTTGATTTTCTTTCGCCTCCTCTAGCTGAACTAATGACTCGTGCGCTAGAGCTTCTATATTCTTAGGAGCTGTGGATGATTATACAAAACCCACAAAACCCACAGTGTTTCGTATGGCTAAACTACCACACGATTGTTATGTCGTCCGGCATGAAACGACCGGCGAAGAAAATTCCCTTTGCAAATTATGTCGTGATGGGCATCCAATTCCGTATGTATGATTCATATCGGAAGGACTTTAGTCACTAACAAATCACAGACTCAGACTCCACGTCCTTCCCTGGCTCTGCCGGAAACCCGAATCGTTCGGGGCCTTAATGAGACTTTGGAAATCCCTCGGGGTAAAACTTCTCGTGCTCCTGTGGTCCCCCCAGGGTCAATTGCAACCGACAATCTGTTGAGGTACAAAGGTGCGATATACGTCCCACCGGACCATGCCCCGAAGCAAGAGATCCTACGGGTCAATCATGATGATCTCAGGGAGGTCGTTTCAGGGTTGAACGTATTCAAGCGGCTGTGGATCGGAAATATCATTGGCGAGGGACGATGTCCGAATACTATTGCTGTACGTGCAACATCTGTCAGCATAACGCTTCCCCAAGGCACAAAGAACATGGATTAATGAAGCTGCTGGCAAAGCCAACGAGGCCATTTGGGATTGTTACTTGGATTCATCCAGGACTTGCCGAAATCAAAGTGAAGGGGCAAGACTTACGATTCCATATTGGTAATCGTGGACCCGTTGACCAAGTTCGCAATATACGAACCGGTCACCACAAAGATCAATGCGGAAGAGTCCACCGTCGTCGAAACATTGATCCGATGGTGGGCTGTCCCGAAGGCCATTATGAGTGACCACGCTCTTCACGTCCTCGTTCTGGAATACGACATATGAGTTGCTCAGATATCGCCTTAGAGCTTCGCTTTGCTTCCTCGGCGACAAACGATCAGAGGACGGGCCGGCTTTGTTGGATCGATGGTGACAGCGTTTTTGAATCCTATGAAGATTTTTTTTTGTTAGCCCAGGCGGATGTCGCCCTTGACTAGCAAGGTGGAAAAAAAGCAAGAAAAAACCCCAACTCCATCACACCAGAAGCTATGATGTTCCTCAAAAGATTATCCGTCTTATCACTGTGCTCCCCACCCAGCACTCAGAAGGACGACAGTTTTCATCATAGGTCATCGGAGAGGTAAACTTGCCTTTTATTCACAAATACATCCGTCACGATATGACCTGGGAATACCAGTATAGGGCGTGTCACAAAATAACAGTCGCCACGGGCTGGGAAAGAAAGCAAACACGAAGTTAAGGATAGGAGCTAACAGTGAGAATGAGAATATGGAGCAGACGAGTGGGCATTGTCGACGATGAACGGGGGAGTAGAGGAATGGAGGGAAGAGGGGGGAGAAAAAGGGAAGAAGAACAGAGAAAGAAAGCAATTAGGGAGGATTAGGAAGGTGGGTAGTTGACCTTCATAAGGCAGGAAGGAGGCAGGCAGGGCGGGACTGCCCGGCTGCATCTTCCAGGGAAGGTGCGGAGTATACTATTTATGCTCACTGTACAGTAGTATCCAGCATCTACAAACTCAGAAATCATGAAATATGACTTGGAGAAGGACATGCTATCTTCCAGGTGAAGGCTACGAAAGACAGTTATCTTGCTTGAGTTGATAGAGGCTGTAAACAAGACAAGACAATGCATTTGGTTGAATATGTCCAACATTTGAACAGGCGTGGGACTATTTAGGGCTAGAACTTATTTGGCTCAGCTACATGGTGTAGCACTCAAGAGGTGTTAGTTGTATATTATGCTCTGTGGTGAGTCAATAGTTATATATAAACACACACATACTAGAAAGATAAATGAGCAATAAGAACGGCACATTAACTTGACTGTCCCTGTCAAGTCGATCTTCGATTCATTTCAAATGTTGCCCCATATTATTGGTATTGTGTTTTGGGCGTCCTGCTACTCTACAAATTGCTTTCAGCCTGGCTTCCATCGTCTGCCTGTCGACGAAAGTCACGACGGCCTGCGATCCGCTGGCATTCTCATAGACTTATTGGAGGTGAAAGAATTGGAAGGAAGAGATGATACTACAAAGGCTATCTTTGTATGAGAGATACGTAATGCATACTAGGTAAACAATCCAGGTCAATGTCTACGAGAATATTACATTTACTGGAAGGTCTATGATAAGTAACGTTCTGTCAACACCCATATTGCAAACATTATAGACAGTACCTAGGTCTTGTAGCTACTTACAGACTAACCATATTTGGCATTCAGTTAAAACTTATATATAACCAGAGCACTTAAGTATAGCTAATGTAGCAGATCGATGAAAATTATACATCTCACAGAGTCTTTCCATAGCACACAGCCACGGCAACTTCGTATTACACCAAATAGCCTACCAGTAGCCTCCGTGGTCTCACTCACATGATAGATTCAAAGTAGCGATACTCCTGGCTACTCTTGAGAAGGTTTTGGTAAGCTGCATTTTCGGGGACAACAGGTAGAGTAGGTGCTTCCTTCCTCATGTCCACTACTTCGGCCAACACGACCGACAAAGGTACACATCATCTTTCAGCCATTACACGCGGTCGATGCGATAAAGCAACGCCCATATATGGACGATGACCTTCATATTTCCCTTTTGGCGAGGCATATTGCTTCAACCCCAGCTGACAGTATGTTAAGACGAACAACTCTACTGGCTATATCCAAGGATGTCGGGTTGCCAGCAAACAGTGCCCACTACCCTACCTACGGCAATCTGGGTACCTCTGATACCTCGAGATGCGGATTCCTCCTGAATGTATCGTAATTGCCTACTTTGGAAGGAGCAACACGCATTTTAAGGAACCACTAGAGCCACACAACCTGAATGGAAGGAAGTGGAATGAAGGTCTTTCTGTCTGCCAGATGCGCGAAGGCCGGAACTAAAACGGTAACAAAACGGTATACCAAATACCCACTACACCAAGAAGGAGTACCCCTCTGTGGGGTTTCTTGGTCATGGTATGTAACGGGTGCGAAAGTTCCGTATTCGCTCGAAATATTTCCAACAAAGGCACTGCGTCACGTGCTGGGATTGTCTCTAGTGTAAGGATCTGACTCAGGAACAATATCGTATTCGTAAACTAACTGACAAAACAAGAAGCAAGAAGAAGAACAAGAGGACTGCTGATTTCTGGAGCGAACTGATGGGCAAGATGAGCGCCTTTCTAGACGCCATCCTTGCTATCATGGACTTTCCCGAACGGTACAGTAGTGACCTCTGTACAAAGCCAAATAATGAGCGCTTTCTTGTACACAAGATGTGACAACCAAATGAAGGAAATGAGACAGTGAACAATCTATGGAAACAGAACGCCAAAGAATGTTAAGAATCTGATACAAAGTTGATGCACTAAGAAGCGTGTGAGCGCTCTGATTGGCTGGAATTGAGCCTCCAGCGGGAGCTAACTCCAACAGCCAATCAGAAGCGCAGAAACCCAACGTCAGGTTGCGAGAGCGAACCTGACATCTAGAGCTTATTATAAAACATATCACCTAGAACAAGATTCCTTTATAATGTTCCACACAAGCCAATTAAATCTATATTATAGTTAATTAGACCTCAATACTGTGCTTGAGAGTTCCGAATGTACTCCGGACTCGGCTGAAGAGGAACACAGGTCATTTTCATTCAAACAAGTTGAGATTGAGATGGGCAATGAAAAATTGCGGAAGATTACTAGTGATTATTGTACGTTGAGATTGTAGGTACTATAACTAAATTCCTTATAATTCCCTCAAAGGATATAATTCCCGCCTTCGGGCAGGTGGGCGTGTGGTTAAGAACTTGGAAACAGGACGACCCCAATTATGGGCATCCAAGAACCACGATTTTTTTCGACCGCGTTTCGATCCCGACTCCGGTTTTTTTTTTTTGACTGCCACGGATACGATTTTTCATTATACGACGTAGCGACGATTTGACGGGCTTTCCAGCCCAAACACATTCTTCTAGTCGGTTGAGCCCCTGCTTTACGAACGAGAATAAAAAAACAATTCCGAGGCAAGCGAGGTTCAGTTTGGATTTGGCTTATCACGTGCGACCATTCCTCTGTTATCACCGTAAAATAACTCCGTATTCCCATGTCCCCCATCGATCGATGCATTTCTCGAACGTCTCACAATTTCAATTCTTGGAGCAGTTGCAAACACAGCGTCCCTCGTCATCAAGATCATGAATCATTCTTAGATTTTGCGCAATCTGACATTCCCAATGTCTCCTCGGCTCACGGTACAGCGTCCGTCACCCACGACGGTGCTATTTACCGCTTCCAACGCGCCCGCACGTCGCACCTGGTCGTCGAAGCTTGCGTTCGGCATTGAGGTCCTGTTACGTATTCTGGGCTTTCTCTCGGTACTACTTGTCAATTTCGCCAAAGTTCGTCGCTTCATGACCACCAATGATGGGAATTGGGGTGTGTCGCCTGAATTGTGGACAACGAGTGTGGGATCGCTCACCTGTCGCATTGCGGACTACTATACGTGGCCGATTGTGGCTGTTGCGAGCGCATTAGTTACATATTCCGTTTGGAGGAAAGGGTATACTGGTTTGTCTATCTTCGCTCGTCTGATCTGTTTGACTTGTATTGCTCTAGAATATCAGCTAATGCGGTCGCAGAGGAGTCTCTTTTAGTGATTCGCGGGTTAGGCGTTCAGACTTCGACTTTGTCTTCCATGTACTGGTCTAGCGCCGCTACGAGATTTATACCCACTACCCAGATACAAGATATCGTCATACATGAAGCTTTCAAGGGCTTCGAGGTCCGCTTCTATCTTGCGATAATCGTGGAAGGTGAAAGCGGAGTAGTCGTTGTCTTTCCGGTAAATTTCCCGCTGGCTACATACAATGAAGAAAGGCTTATAAGAATTGATAGAATCTTTTACCGAAACGTACACTTCTTGAAGAGGTCTGGCGAGGTGCTCGCCAGTGTCTCTACGAATCCAAAACCGTTCCTCTACCAGGATGAAAGGGGCTACTTCGCACGTGTTCCATCACATCATTTACACACAAAGAGAGTCAATTGAGGTACCAAGATGGATCTATGCAGTAAGGTTTTAACCTTGTATGTCCGATGCCTTCTCTTTTCCTTCAAGTTTTAACCTCTCTGCTCTTCGCTGACGACTAGCCAGATACCTGGCATTCTGCACTTCTACCGTTGCCGTTTTACCCTTTTGCATAACCGGGACATACACTCCGCCCAACTTTCCTTCATCTCCTCCAAAGAAGATTTTTTGGCTCTTGAAAGGCTTCGCTGGCAGTTCATTTTGTATGAAACTAGGACTGCCTTGACCGGCCGCTAAATCAAGCAATGATCCTGCGAGAATCTCGTCGATCTTGCGCTGCCTCCAAGTTTGCCAAAGTGTGTCCATGAGGCCACCGAAGCCGAATTTGCCGTCACCTTTTCCGGACGATGGATTTCCTTGACGAGGGTCGCCGCAATAGACCCAATTCAGTGAATCTTCTCTACTACCACTTGCTTCGTCTGGGAAGATGCAATCCCATAGAACAAGTGGCGCATCTGACGCCATCTCGTATGTGGGTTTACATGGATTTTTCGAAATATCCAACAATTCGGGAACGATGGATGGACTTTCGACACCTTGGCCGACCAGGAAAAGAATCGCAACCATATGACGCACTTGATGCCACAAAAATGCTGATCCGTGGAGAGTGAATGTATACACCAACGGAGTCGAAGGTTGTTCTTCGTTGACATTGCTCCCGTTGGCGCTGTCAACAGGATTTCTCGTGGGCTGAAATTCCCTCGACCCAACATAACCGAGAGGATTCTTGCTAGGGTCGACCAAATCTATGCTTGCACGGTAAATGATGCGCTCAAAATTCTCGATTTGTTTGCTCGTATCGACACGGCAGAAATTGCGAAAATCATGCCTTCCGACATAGTGCTTGCAGGCTTCCCGCATGGCTTCAATATCCAACCAGCCGTCCCTGAGCTCCTTCTTGGCTATACCGCGATGATGTGCCGCACTGCGACGGAATCCGAGTTCTCCTGGTATGGGGTTAAAGGCTGGCTGTGTGAAGAAATATCTATACTGTCGCTCGCGGCAGGAAAATCGAGCATCGAAGTCGGGACCTGGATTGGGACACCATGCTAGGATGCGGATATCTTGCGGCAGGACACCGTTCAATATTTGTATGTAGGGTAGTTCGTCCCTTATATCATCCCAGACATCATCTTCCTCGATTTCGTCCACTGGCTGAACCTCAACATCTGGGTTTGCTCCAACATTGTCCTTCGTAGAATCAACGATTGATGCATCTACATCAACCTGCTGTACACTGGTTTCCTCGGTAGTTGTAGTCGTAACAGTCGTACTTGTAGCAGTCTCGACCTTCCGCTTGGGCCGAGAACTTCGAACCCTAATACCAATAACCTGTCCAAAAGCACTAACACCCCTATCAGTCCGCCCACATTTGGAGTATTGACAACCATCCCAACTCAAATCAAACGGTTTCGTTCTGTCTTGCCTATCAAGACTCAACTCCATCGGGGACGTCGTCGTGGGAAAGATCAATCGTGTTTTGCGTAACGCCTTCCATATTTCTTCCTCGATGGTGGGCAATGGAGTTGTGTTCCCATTCGCATGCTCAAAACCATTGTACCGTTGACCGAGATAGGCGAATTTCAGCGCGATATGGCGGGTATGGTATTTGGATGGATCCATTCCTCGGAATTGTTTCTTTGGCGTGTTGGCGCCCTCTGGACTCGGAGCTCTAACTGGAGTGATATCTTGAATTTGAGGCTTAAGCGTAGCCGTAGTTTCAACAGGGTCGGGTTTCGTTGGCGGGACAGCACCGAATTCATTCGTTTGAGCGTTTAGCTGACGTTCAAGCTCCATGATGCGTTCGACGAGGCTGGAAGTACTCCATGTCGAGTAATCCTGGCCTTGAGCAGGGCTTAATTCCGGCTTTTGAGGGGTGGACATCGTGAACAAGTACGGCGTTTGCGAATAATGTCTTCGAGTCGCACTGTGCAAAGGGAGGTTTTTGACCTTGACGAACCTAAAATAAATAGGTCGCGACAACCTCATCCCTCTGTATCGAAGAGGGATTATAGCCTGGTCAATGGGAGTGTCGTGGGGGGTTCGAGGTTGTAGGTTGTTGTCTCGTTTCTTTTAATTTTTTGGATATTTAAATTGCGGCACCAAACTTCGGCCTTAGGCATGAACTCCACCCTTCCTTCCTAACGTCACCTACTCAATGGGAACAACATATCAACAACTGTCAATTATCTATATGTGCTAATATTTAACCGTGCGATGGACGATAATGCAACAGTCACACTGTTGATCCTCGGGGAAGCAGGCTGTGGAAAGACGACGTTCTTGTCGTGAGTATATTCATCCCGATCCATGCATCAATCTCCTTATAATCAAGAGTTACTACTAAATCGCATACAGAAAATTAAAGAATCCCAATCTACCTTTACATGGAGAATCAAGTCTGCTACGAGACGGCGACCAGCCGTACTTGTATGACATTCGATTTTCCAGAAAATCGTTCAAGTTAGAAGTATACGATACCGCATCCCCAAATCAACATTGGTCATCCTTGAATCCGAGTGTTGTCATACTCGCATATGACATATCAAACAGAAAAAGCCTGGACGCCTTGAAACAAGTATATATGTCAATTCCGGGAAGCCAGGTCCATCATGCTCTAACTCGACTGCAGTGGCGCAACGATATAACCAGGTACTTCCAGCGAGGCGCCGGTGAACGGATCCCCGTTATGATGCTCGGTCTCAAGCGAGATCTGCGAGTAGAGAATGATCAAATCATATATCCGCAAGAGGCAAGTCTAATACAGTCATTCAATCTTATGCCATGTCATTAACTAACAAGGAGATATCAATATATAGGGCTACCGCATAGCGCAAGAACTGCATTGTGATCGCTATGCAGAATGCTCTGCCGTTACTGGAGAGTTGATCAAGGAAGCCTTTGAGGATATTGCCAAAGTTGCGGCTATGACGACGACTGAGAAAGGTGCTCAAGGCGAGGGTGGTTGTACGATTATGTGAGATGTATTGTACTGCATGACTACGGTAGAAACGACGGCTCTGTGAGGTGGAGGGCTTGAGAGGAGTTAAGGGTAGGTAAACCTGCGTGCAGAGCAGCTCATCTTTGAGCGAAACTCGAGCAACGACTGGTTTCCATCCATGAAGGGATTTCTTTCACCGCGTCCATTTGAAACGAGCTGGTCTCGGCTCCTGTGGATTGGCAAGCAGCCTGTGATGAACTATTACAGAAATCTACTCCGAATGACAGCTGTACGCCGATGTAATTCTTATAGATTAATCTAAGACGACATAACAAATGAGATTTCCCCGAGACAACGATCAAGTCCGCCTCGTCAAACTGACAGTACAGGGCTTTCCCCTAGTGAATCCACAGATAATAGGATAAACTAGGTATCTTTCCCTCGTAAGTACCAGTCAGAACAGTAAACAATATGCGTGTGACAGGTATAAAGAAATCTCCGCTGCTGTAAAAATCGTCTCATGAAATCATAATCCTTCTCATCACGTACAAGGGAATAATAGGGTTGTTTTTGAGGACCAAAGTTTGTGTTTTTTTGCGCTCAGATTGAATATGTAACGAGACATCCGACATCCATCATCGAAATAGTCGTCAAACTTTTTTTGATTTGATTCGAGTAAAATTAAATCTTTTCAATCAATTTACCACTTGGTCTCAGGGTTGGGCTGAGCAGACTCAGCAGCCCAGTCACCACCAGCCTCAGCCTCCCAGCTGGCACCAGCGGTAGCGCTGGCAGCAGCGAAAGCAGATCCAGGAGCAGCAGCGCCAGGAGCGGCGGCGTCCCAGCTGTCACCGACGTAGCCGGACTCGATGGCGGCAGGGCCAACCTCCTCAGCACCGGGGACCTTGGACTCGTCAGCAATCTCCTTGGTCTCCTCGGCCTCAGGGTCGCGGTAGAAGTAGAGATCGACAACAACGTCCCACTCGGTCTCGCGGGTAGCGAGGGTGCCGCGGAGACGGAGAACCTCACGGGCGAGCAACCACCAGACCAAACCGATGGCGTGACGACCCTTGTTGTTGGTGGGGATGGCAACATCGACGAACTCGGTGGGGGAGTCGGTGTCGCAGAGAGCAATGACGGGGATGTTGACGTAGCTGGCCTCCTTGATAGCCTGAGCATCGGTACGGGGGTCGGTGACAATGATCAAGCGGGGCTCCTTGAAAGAGCGGGTGATGTAGTTGGTGAAGTTACCGGGGGTGAAACGACCGGCAATGGCGGTAGCACCGGTGTGGGAGGCGAACTTGAGGACAGCACGCTGGCCGTAGGGACGGGCAGAGATGACGGCAACATCGGCGGGGTTGTCGATGGCTGCGATGATACGGGCAGCGAGGACAATCTTCTCCCTGTGAACGATTAGACGAGC
This sequence comes from Talaromyces nanjingensis, assembly GCA_031010415.1. Classification (NCBI taxonomy): domain Eukaryota; kingdom Fungi; phylum Ascomycota; class Eurotiomycetes; order Eurotiales; family Trichocomaceae; genus Talaromyces; species Talaromyces nanjingensis. The sequence continues at coordinate 6,626,342 of JARFPJ010000001.1, forward strand.
GATTATAACCGTGGTGCGATTGTCAAGGCATACCAGGTCTTGCCAATGTTGATCACGTTGATACCATCGGGACGAGTCTTCCAGAGGTAAGGCTCCATGTGAACCTGCAAGTTCTTGGAACCCAAGTGGCATTGAGCTGCGAGGAGCATCTCAATGTCCTGGGAGGTGGCATTGAAAACGGGGGGAGGTTAGAGGGGGCCATGGTGAACGACTGATTTAGTGATGGAAGTGAGGTTATTCAATCGTTGTGGCACTTGTCCTGAGCGTGAGGAGGAAGTCGAAGGTCGGTCGAAGTCGAAGTCGAGAAAAAAGTATCGCACAGCGCCGGTCTCAGCCAGTCAGAAACGGCGCATCCAGGGAACTTCGCTTGCGTTGTGGGTTAGGGCAATAGCGCGCCAAGATTTTGAGGTCACGTTTTGCGCTATGTTGAAAGTAGACTAGCGTGGTTTGGCTGCGGCTTCCGGGCTTGGCGTTGATGTTGAGATTTCCGGGAGAACATCTTACGGTAGAAAGTTTCCTGTGACATTGAGAAGCAGGGAAGCAGCTAGCTACATTCAAGATGCCTCCACGACTGTCATTACAGGGCATCTCGAAGCCATTTTCAGGTTCGTTCTTAGCTTACATGCACAATTGACCCATAACTAACGAAGGACTAGGCTCCGCAAACATAACCAATCCGTTGACAATCGTCAAGCGCGAACCATGCAAAGTCGACATTCGCGCAGGTTCATTCGAGGCCCGACAAAGACGACGACATGACCCCTTCCTCATGGCACAGTCCCGTCAACGCAAAGCCGCCAATATCTCTCGCCAACAGGCTCTTTCCGAAGAACGACAGGCTGCGCTGGGTGATCCCGTGAAAAGCGAACCTACTCCATTCATTCAGCAGATCGACGCAATCCAATCCGGCAATATCCCATCTCAAACTGTCGGATCAGTCAAAGTCAGCACATGGAACCATTTCATCAAGGCCGACGAATTCGACTCGGCACTCGAGTATTCCAAAGCTCTCACGGAGCCCCTGCCACCCCAGGACGCAAGCATCGCCGATCCTCACGTATACGAACAACAGATCCAACAGCACGAAAAAGCTCACCAAAACGCACGGGAGGCAATGAAGCGTATCGTGCAGTTGTCCAGCGGAAACACTGCGGATCGTACTCGAGTCAACATCGAAGCTTGCATCGAGACCTTTGGTCGACACAACACCGATAAGGTCCTGCCCCCGAAACCAGCCGCTGTAACCACCACAGAACATCCCGAAAAGACACCCCGAGCAGGTCCTGACACCGGATCACCGGAAGTCCAGGTTGCGATTCTGACAGCAAAGATTATGAATTTATCGCGACATCTTCAGACAACCAACAAAGACAGACACAATAAGCGCAATCTCCGAGTGCTCGTACACAAGCGACAGAAGCTGTTACAATATTTGAGAAGGAAAGAGCGAGGAGGCCCGCGATGGCAGAATCTGATGACATCTCTTGGTTTGTCGGATGCAGCCTGGAAAGGTGAAATCAGCATGTAAATTATCACATTCATATATTTCTCTTTTGTATTTTTAGCACCATAATTGGCTCCAATATCATCGAGGCATCTTCGGTTTCTGTACTCTAACCAGATCAAGCTGTGACTATGGAAGGATCATCCAGCTACGTATTACGAATGAAGAATTGAAGACGGCCATGACCATGGTAATCTAAGAATGCACAGCTAAAACTACTCGGAATGGAGAGACCTGATATGGATTTGAGCTCGAAGCTATCATTCATTACACTGACAGAGGGCGTACCCAATATGATAATAAACAAAACGCTGATATTCCAGACCGGAGGTGCCGCACACCTCGAAGAGGAACCTGCCTCTCGAGGTATGCAAGCGGATGGCACCCCCGGTCTGGAAACAAGAAGAGAAAAAAAGGTTAAACCTGAAAATAAAGTACAACCTGAAAGAGAAAATAACTTTTTGACCCATACATGAACTGAAACCTTTTTGCCAGAAACTAACAAAACTCCAAGGAACTTGACCAACATTGAAAACACAAAACTCCAAATGCAATGGATTGACCACACGATCGTTCATCGACTTCGTAAAATTTTGATACGTCTTTTCGATATTTGAGGCAGACGACGCCTTTCTAGTGTCATATTGATCTCGATATATGACAAACCATGTGCAGGACTCGTGATTACAATATCAAATCACCGAGTATCTCATCTGTATCAATCAAGCCCTGACCGAGCTCATTCTGAAACTGCTCGAAGGATTTTTGGAACGAACTGCGGCTAGCTCGCTGCTGCCCTGCGCTCACGGAGGTAAAACGAGTAGCTTCTTGGATGTTGTTGACCGGAAGCGGGTCGAAGCTAGGCCACTGCACCTTGCTGAAATCGCCGCTGGGACAACTCTGGTAGAGTTCGAAAGCCTGTCGCCCGTGCTCATCGTCGCCGAAGACTTGCATCAGATCCTCTGGATCCTGCTGATGCATTCCAGTCAAGGTTTGAGCCGGGCTCGCCTGTGAGGCCGGGCTGGAAGAAAGTGGAACGTTGTTGCGAAGGCGACTGGGGGTTTTGGGCCTGCTTCTTTCTGTCACAGGCTGACCTCTCGCGGTCGCTGAAAGGGGTTTGATTGGTGGTAGGCGGGTTGTTTCATCGCTGACACTCTGTTTAGCGGCAGCGGTAATGGAACGATCGGTAGGCTGGTTCGAAGACACGCCATTGATCGATGCGCCCGTCACAAGCTGTTGCTGGGAGACTTGCTGCATTTGTTGCTCCACGGGTGCTTGAACGGATTGATGCTGAAGAGGTTGTTGGGCTAGTTGTTGCGCCTGAACGGATGGTGGCTGAAGAGGTTGTTGGACTATTTGTTGCGTGGGTGATTCGACGCGTGGTTGCAAGAGAGGTTGCTGTGCAGGTGTGCGCACAGGTGATGGCTGGGCCACAGGCTGAGGAGCAGGTTGAGACACATGGGACTGTCGGAATCGGTTCGCTGGGGTTCCTGAACCATTGTTAACAAGATTGTCTCTCGGGTTCAAACGATTGAAACGACGTCTTTCAGTCGCCGTTTTGCGCAGATCTGAAATTAAACCAGATTGTGGGAAGGTTTTAGAAGGGGGTTGCATGGGTTGCATCTGCTGCATAGGTTGCATGGGCTGCGTGTAGGGGTTCACCAAGGGTGTGGGCTGGGTTCGCAAAACCGGGGTTGGTTGATAAGGGTTAAAATGGAATGAGGGTGTTTGATGTCTCATACCCTGAAACATTTGTCCTTGGTAGACAGTGGTAGTTGGACGGTTCCAACCGGGGGGTTGAGGAGGCTGCCAGTGGGTTTGTGTAGCCGTGTTTGTGGTTGGTAGTCGGGCGTTGGATGATTCTGCTTCTGGTTCTGGTGGAAGGAATCGGGCTCTCTTCTCTGGAGGCCGAGCAGTGGGAGCAGAGACAGTAGATTTTGCGGCCGCGGCTTCACGTTCAAGTTCACGTCTTGCGTATTCCTCGGCCTCTTCGATTTCATCGTCGGAGTAGGTAAAATAATCCAGATCCATGCCGTAGCTGCAGCCGGCAGGATTTGGAATCACGTCTGGGGAAGGTGCGCGTTTGCGTTTGTGGCTTCCGGTTGATGGCTCTGCCTGGGTATCAGCATTTTGAGGTTCTCCATTTGTTTTGTTTTGATCAGTCTGCTCCGTCCCTGGAACTTGCATGTTCTCTTTGACGGTATCAGTAGTCTTGTTGCTTTCGTCTTTCTGTTCGTCAGCCTTAGCCTTCCCTTCAGACGAGGGTGTAATCCGAGAAGGGGATGGGATCCGGGGATATAGGCTGTATGTCAGATCCATATCGGTAATCTGAGTTTCATTGGTTTCTGTAGTTGGGGCAGCCGCGCCATCAACACGTACTGGTGTCGCACCACCACCAGCAGCTATCAAGTTTGATGAGAAATTAGCAATGTGTTCAATCAATGGGATGTTAATAACTTACCGAAGGGAACGGCCTGATCTGGAGCTTGTCGCATAAAAGGGACAAGTCGTCGCCTCACAGATCCGGTAACAGAAGTAAATAAATTGCGAATTCCCCAGTTGTTCGAAGTCGGGGTCTCGACTGGCTGATTCTCGTTTTCATTGGCTTCATTGTCCTCCATGTCGTCTTCGTCTTCGTATATAGGAAGCTGGAAGGAAGTCTGCATATCCTCTGGAATTGGTCCTAGTATCATATGGCGCTCCATTGCCTTTCGTGTGATATCATTACGAGCTTCTTCATCTGCCGCTTCCCGTGCAGCTTTTTCAGCTTGCTCTTGCTCTCGGAGGTTGGACATAGCTTCGTCTAATTGAAATACTGAAGCTCGTTGTCGTACTGTTTCAAGATAACTGAGGGAACGACCAGGATTAGTAGTAGGAGTGCGACGCTTGCTGCGAGGAGTTTGGCCAGGCGGGGGTCTGGTGCGACGGCGTTGTGCCCTGGGTGGTCCATCAGTGATATTTTCATCGTTGTTTGATTCCAAAGCCCGCTTCTTGCCCTTCTGCTTTGCAGAAAGTTCCTCCTTTTGCTGTTCGGCTAGTTGTGCAGCCTTGGCCTTGGCCGCGGCCTCGGCTTGTTTTGCGGCTTCTTTTGCGGCTTCTTTTGCGGCTCGAGGGAGGTTCGCTTTCGCTTCTGCGGTGGCAAGTATACCTTCCGCGCACACACCCGTTAGCAAACTATTCAAGCCCATGATCGTTTTCTTATCCATCCAACAGCGCACATCATGGCCTAGCACGCATTCCATCTTCACGACACCTTCGCAGCAAGGACAACGGATTGAGGCGGCGTCGAACGCGGAACCGTCGGTGGCCTGACGACGGAGAACGATTTTTAGAGCGGCGTCGAGAATCTCGTCCTCGGCAAGAGAGGAGTTTGTTTCATAAGTTGGCCAATCTCTAACATCTGTAGGTAGTGCTGGTACACCTCTCTCGAAAGGATTGTCCCGTGGCTCGCGTCCTTTTTTCAATTTATGATAGGAACGTCTGATGCCTAAAGATGTTCCCTTGAAACTCTGCTTGAGACTGTCCTTGAAAAACTTGAGAGCATTTTTGACGGACTGCTTCTTGGCTGGCGAACCGAGGCTTGACATACTTCCCAGAGAGGAGACGGATGAAGCGTCAGAATCGTCGTGGTCAGGTTGTGGGGTGGCGGGAGCAGGCGAAATAGTCGAGCCGTTGTCCTGTGCTGCGTTGATGCTTGGTGGTGTCTGAATAACAGGTACTTGGCCTTGATTTTGAGGTGTTCCTAGGATCCATGGGGCTTCCTGGGTAGGGGTTTGGATGGGTTGGGTTTCTTGGGTAAGAATCTCACTTTTGTTTTGAATGTTTTCCTGGTCTGTGTCCTCTGTGGCTACAACTGCTGCCTTTTTGGTAGACTTGCGACCAGGCTTTGCCTTCGTGTTGGTTGCTTTCTTGGTATCAGCGGGTTTTTTTGAGGCCGTAGCAGTAGTAGTCCTTTTCATACGACGTCGTGGGGTTTCAAGAGAACGGAGAGGCGATACCCCCTCTTGGGCTTGCATTTGAGAGCGCGTGATAGGCATCTTGAATCTTGCAGAGCGTTAGATTCGAGTAGACATGAATGAGATGCACAATTGAGGATGAATTGTCGTAGGAAAGTTGTGGAGAAAGGCGGACAGTTTGAGAATGGTTGAAGAAGGAATTTTTTGAGGGGGAAGAAAATTGTGTTGTGGTGGAAACGAGTGTGTAAACAAAGACTCGATCTTTTTTTTTCGCGACTCGAGATGATGAGTCGAAAAAAGATGAGTCTGTGTCGATAAAGGAGAAAATAGGTGTAGAGAGGGAGAGAGAGGGAGAGAGAGAGAGAGAGATAGAGGAGGGGTGGTTGGAAAGGCGCGACGAGGAAATAATCAAGCTTCACGGAGTTAAGAGGGAGACAAGGGCAAACGCAAGCAAACGAACTTACTTGGGGGTCGGTCGAGGGTCGGCGGTGTTTGGGCGGGCGGGCAACAATAACAACAACAACAACGCGTCTTTTTTCTTTGTTGATGGGTTGCCCCGTTACAATACACCAAAAGGGCAGCGCGGTGAGGTTATCGTCATGGTAGAAGAACAAGCTGTGGACAACAAAAAAAAGAGATGAGGAAGTTGGCGGTACTCTGTTTGGCAGGAAGTGACGTCGGCAGAATGGCGCGGACGGCCTTACCGCCCTCGACGCCCGGGGTTTGCACCGTTTGCATCGTTTTCGTCGTGGTTCCAATGAGCCTGTCTTCTATACAATGCAGAAATCTCGAGTTCTGACAATGCCATTCTCTCGTGTCCATTGCATGTATTCAATCTTATTGGATAGGTCATATGCACGCTCCTCTACTCGTGCTGGCCTGTGCTGTACGTAGCGACTCCCCGGTATATATTCATCAGTTGTGATGCCACCGATTGAGACAACCTGGAACCGGGAACCAGGAACCCTTCGGTAGGCCCCCTCGTCACTATATTGATATCAGGTCAGATACTATTCATTTGAATATGGAGAGTGCTCCTAACCATTATTGATTAGACAGTATATGATACTAGAGTGCATCCCATTTCTATATGAATCAAAATCTCTAGGTGTGAGATACAGACGCTGGAAGGCCTCCTGTTCGTTATAGTCAGTTCTACTGTACTAAGGAATGTATGTAGTGATGCTCTGGTGCGCTTGTTACTGATGTGGGAGACAGATAGAAAATGAATTAGTTAGTATTTGGAGATCAGCGAGTACGATCCTGGATTAATAATCCGACGTCATCGAACACCACAGACTGCTACTATATCAATTTGATACTAGTAGTACGACCCATCTCCCATCCGCTCATTCTTCCTTCAAATAGTAATTCATCCAAGAAATCTGGATGCAGGTGGCTTGGCATCCAGCAGTATAAAACGCTCTTGTGCGCCCTCTCTCAGTCAACACCCTGGTTTCTAGTCATCTTCGATCGCTCGTACAGACTCAACATGACAACCGTAACTACCGTGACCACCGTCAGGGAACAACCCGAAGAGCTGTTTACCGCAGAACTCGGCGAGAATGAACCAGCCGTATATGCAACCAGCTATCCGGAGGGCGGCCGCGAAGCATGGCTGGTTGCTATAGGATCCTGGTGTTCGATGACTGCTGCTCTAGGTATGGTCAACTCGGTTGGTGTTCTGGAAGCTTATGTGTCGACCAATATCTTGACCTCGAGCTCGACTGACTCGACTGGTTGGATTTTCGGAATCTATGTATTCGTCTCGTATTTCTGTGGCGTACAGGTTGGGCCAATCTTTGATGCTCGGGGACCTCGCGAGTTGATGCTTATTGGGACTGTTTTTCTGCTGGTTGGCACTTTTACTCTAGGGCTTTGTACAGGTGAGCATTACTTTCCGTGACAGAAACTGGAATGGACGCTGACATCACACAGAGTACTATCAATTCATCTTGGCCTTTTCTATTCTTAGCGGAATTGGAAACTCATTCTTGTTCACCCCTGCCATGGGCGCTATATCGCACTGGTTCGATAAACGACGCGGCGAAGCCAGTGGCTTCGCTTTCACTGGCAGCGGCTTCGGCGGAGTCCTGTTCCCGCTGATGATTCAGTCCCTACTCCCACGGGTAGGATGGGCCTGGTCAACACGCATCGTCGGCTTTGTCTTTCTACTTCTCTGCACCCTTGGCGTAGCCCTTTGTCGAAGCCGTCTGCCGCGCAAGAGAGGTGCGGCCGCTTCATGGCGGGTAATGATGCCTGATCTCAGCATTTTCTCCAAGGATGGAACCGGGGCCATGGCCGTGACCACCGCCGGCGTCTTCCTCCTCGAATGGGCCTACTTCGTTCCCCTGACGTACCTACCGAGTTACTATTTGACTCGACAGGGTCTCTCGGATAAAGCTGCCGTCACTGGAGCAGCAGCCTTTGCGTATCAGCTACTTGCTATACTTAATGCCGTCTCATGCGTTGGCCGCTATCTTATTGGACATATCGCCGATAGAGCAGGCCGCTATAACACCATGATTGTCTCCAATCTGATATGTCTAGTCTCAGTCATCTCCTTGTGGCTACCTGACGCACTGGCAGAATCGCCTCCGAGTAAGGCTCTGCTGATTTGGTTCGTTGTGGTCTTTGGTTTTGCGAGTGGCTCCAATGTCAGTCTGATGCCTGTCTGTATTGGTCAGTTGTGTCCTATCGAAGATTACGGCAAATACTATGCCAGTGCCTACACTGTGGCTAGTGTAGGTTGTTTGACGGGTATACCTATTGCTGGGAATCTTATCACGGCTACTGAAGGAGGCCGACGGGGCTATTGGGGTCTCATTCTCTTCACTGGTATAAGTTATGTGGCAGCATTTGCTTGTTTTCTTTGGGTGCGAGTTCGAGCAAAGGGCTGGAACATAAGAACCGTCTGGTAGCGGACTCCACGAGGACTTCATGTCAACATTGAAAAATATAAACATATGGATACATCCACGGATGTCTGTTCAATCAACAGGAGGCTTGAAATGTACTGATAAGGCATCGGCCTCTTCTATTATGTATATCACTTTTTAAACCAGTTGACCTCGCCAACATCATGCATGTGTAATGATATCTTCTAGTTATATCTTACCATGATCTAGAATGAGCGTGCGTTTTGTCCTAGCTAGTTAAGGTCATGGCATTTGCGGGGTTAGCTTCAAAATACGTCAACTGGTCAACTGGTGTTGCGGGGAAAGACATCCCGGCAACAACCCTATCTTGACCAGACCACATCAATACATCCATGGCTCTGACTCGATTGCCTCAGGAAATACTGATACTAATAATCGATTCTCTCGACCACATAGACCACAAAAGTGTGAGGAGTCTAGCATGTGTGAATAGAGACTTTTTATCTATTTGCCGTCCTTTGCTTTACGTTCGGGCCCTCAAATTCATCGAGTGCAACGACGATGGAGAGCAGTTGGCCTATGATATATTGCATTACTCCGAACTACTACAACGTCTTAGTGGGTTTTGGGCAGTTCGTCGTTTGATAATTTTTGCCATAGACAACAAGGATCCAGAAAAATTGCGACGGCACCGCGAGCGTCGGTCTCAACAGCCATGGTGTCTTCCCATGATCAGTCCCGGGGTTTATGGAGGGTGTGAAGATGATTACCTGAAATTTGCTGCTACGAAACCAGGTGACATGAAGTATAAAGACACAGTGCACCAGAAGAATGATATTTGGAAACCCTTGGCTGAATTCATTCTGCAACTGCCTAATCTAGAGTGCATCTACTATAACAGTTATTACCAGCTCCCGCCTTGCCTTCTGGACAGTATTCATCGATCACAGTGCAGATTGTACATAACTGGGTTTGCTTTGTGGAGTCTAGGGCCTCAGGGACCCACGGATCCTTACGAACTCACATTAATGCGCTCACCTTCTTTACATGGTATCGGGATGGCTGGGGAGGGCGTCTATGGAAATAGAATGGTAGAAAGTACCACATCTTGGGAGCATGTATATCTGACCGAAGCCCTCAGATATGTTGTCTCCGGTGTACCGCAATTGAAGATAATGATTGTTAATCACCTTAGAGGCTACAGGAGGACTCCAACAAGGTATTTCAGCCCTCCACCATGGCCAGGATTTACGCTGCAGCGTGGTGGGCTTCTAGAGCATCTCGAAATACGAGAGACGGATTACCGTAAATGGCGGCAAAATACGAAAGAGGATATCGAGAAATGGAATCAAGACACGGATTTCTCGGTCTTGAAAACCTTTAAACTCGCCGCCTCTTCAGCATTGGACGCCCTCGAATACATGGCGACACATTGCCAATTTCGTTCACTTACCGAATTGAGTATACGCTTCAAGCCGGATTGGAGTCGTTGGCATCCTTCCGACTATTATTCGGCTGCGAGCTCATTTTTACTCAATCTTCCGCCTCTGTCGAATCTCGAATTGCATCGCTGGCATCCTAAGATGGACACCGAATCGATCCTGAAACACCATGGGCCACGCTTACAAAGACTTTGGTTGCTGCCTTGTCGTGGTGAAACTGTGCCCTTGGAAACGCTTCATCACCTCAGCGAAAACTGCCCGGTTCTTGAAGAGCTTTCCACAAGAATCAGACGCTCTCGGGGTGATTTCCAAGAAGTATCCAAATACAAGGCCATTGGTTCATTGCCACGACTGAAGCGTTTGTTCCTCAAACTCGACGCCTCGGATCTCTTCTTGTTGGATGGATATGACTACAGGGATCTAGTAGAAGGACGAGAACTTCCCGTGACCCGCGACGACGCTTCTTTCAATTCCTTTGACCAGCAATATAGCGAATGTAAATTCTTTCATGATTATCTCCATCCACGGAACGGCCATATTCGAGACGCCTTCATCAACGCCGCGTTAGATGAGAATCTTGCGAGAAGCATTTTCCGCACGATACAATCAGGCAATAATACAGACGGAAAAGACTCATGCCCGCTTGAAGTCCTGGAATTGCGAGTTAGGGGAGCAGGTCAACTAAGTTGGGATCCCTGCAATGAAGATGAATTGGGGTTCCACGACGTACTTCGCAAGATGAGTCGTGCACACCGTCTGACTCGGAAGGAAAACGGAGACGTTGAAATTGTATTAACGGATATTCATGAGGCTATGATGCCATTAAGTGCTACAGGAACCTTTGATTTGAATACCAACAGGAAGGTGATACTACCATCTGTGTTGCAGATTTATCAACGTCTGTGGCCACCGAAGAATGAGCACTGGTGGGATGATTGGCACAGTTTTCCGCTTGCGTTCTCTGCTGAGGATTGTGTTCCCAAGATCCATGATGACGCGTGTTTCCGTTGAATTACTGCTGCTAAGGGAGCTGACATGGTATCGAGGCCATTCGGGGTGTCCTGTGACTGGAAGATTGACCCTGTTGAGCGGTCATTTAAGCTTGTATGCGACGGGTTTTCGTTTCTCTGAGTATGATCACTGTATCCAAGAATAGCCTAGTGATCAATCACATATTCAACGCAATCAACATCACAAAGCTGGCACTCGATTTCACTGGATATCAAATCTATGCAAGCCCACGGTTGAAGCCACCACCTCCAGATGTCGCTTCCTCCTCGCCAACCTCGACCCCGTTAAACGCTCTAGAAGAGCATCTACACACATATAGCTCCTTTTATCATCTCAGTCTATCACATACGACCATAGGGTGTGGAAAACAGGGCTTCCCTTCCGCTCAGCCGTACTTAAGCTATCCTTATAAACGCGGTCAAACAATTCCTGAGCCCTTCAGCACTTGCCGCTTTATAGGTAATGGACACTAAGGCAGAGGGTAAGTGCGGGTGAGCTGGGTGATGCTTTTCAAAGCTAGAGTGAGTGGGTGAGTTGAGCTGGAGAGTGCTTTTTCGTAGACATAAATACTTTAGGGCTCTTTCACCTCTTAGCCATCACCATCTAGTTCTATCTAATTCGTCTTGAATCTCCAGTTATCGAGTTAGTTGTCTGAAGCGAAATGGCCTTGCTTATTGAGCTTGGTATGTGACTCAAAGTTATCATACTTCAAATATCGAGAATTTTCTATAGAGCAACGCACGATTGAGCATTATAAATCAACTATATATACTCTATACATACAATTTTACAGCTTACACCTATGTTACCGTATTTTAGCAATCTCCAAGGTTGCAACAGTTATCTATGAAGCATTATTCATGACCTTCATAATTTGATCACGTGAAGCGGGCCGCAGATCTAGCAATGTCCAAAAACGCAACAAGCTCGGTTTCATGCGACTTTCTCGACCGTATCGCGTCGCGTCGTCTCCAGAGAATAATATTACTTTGCTTCCTTATAACTTTATGAGGGATAGGAAAGGAGAATGAGATGACCGCATCATGTCACGCGTCCAGCGAGACCCTTCACTCAAGCCTGTTGCCCTCAGGGGATGCTGAAGACCTTTCAAGAGGGCTTCTTGTTGACGTGTAGCAGCTTAGGGCTAGAGCTAATAATAGAGGCTCTGTATCAATTTGATAAAGAAAGTAATCTCTCTTTTTCCTAATCTAAGTGAATTCTCTAATAGTCCCTAGATCTCTAAAATATTACTCTTAATCTTATATTAACTCTATAGTCCCTATTCAGCATACAGAAACTTCTTTTCCTAAATTACTACAAAAATCTATTAAGCAATATTTTAAAACTTAATACTATAATTAGCTTAGATAATTTTAATATTAATATATTACTCCCCCTTGACGGGTGGGTAGCGTAGGTGGTTAGCTACTCATGGCCGTCCCCGTTACGGAGCCTATCTATCCGTTCTGGGGAGGGGGGTTCGTCCCGCGCTCGTCTATAAAACCACAAAAAACAACCAAAAATAATAGTAGGGTTATTATTGGGATATGCATATATAATAGATTTTAGTAGTTATTATTAGTATTTAAAGGTATTGGGGGTTCCTATTTTATACTAAAAATAACTACTTTATATATCTATTAAGTATTATATATAGAATACTTCTGTTAAGTGGGTCCTACTTAATTAAACTATCCAAATATGCCTATTTCTAAATATTTAGATTATGTTTAAATATTTTTAAATAACCTGTTATATTATTTAGTCTATCTTAGGATAGCAGACCTTGCATAGTCTCAGTCACTGAAAAAAGGTCTCTAAAATGGAAGTATAATAATAATAATACTCCCCCTTCTATATATAGTCCTAAGGAGCAAACCTAATAATATTATTTAGGATATAATCTATTCTATTATTACTTAATCTACACCTTTTCCTAAGCCTATATTATTCTTAAACCAAACTCTATTATTGCACATAACAAGCAGCTTTATAAATTTATTAGAATATTAGAAGCACATGGACATAGTCTTAAAGAAGGAATTAAAGTCTATATACACTAATATCTTAATTATTATTATTATTATTATTATTATTATTATTATTATTATTATTATTATTATTATTATTATTATTATTATTATTATTATTATTATTATTATTATTATTATTATTATTATTATTATTATTATTATTATTATTATTATTATTATTATTATTATTATTATTATTATTATTATTATTATTATTATTATTATTATTATTATTATTATTATTATTATTATTATTATTATTATTATTATTATTATTATTATTATTATTATTATTATTATTATTATTATTATTATTATTATTATTATTATTATTATTATTATTATTATTATTATTATTATTATTATTATTATTATTATTATTATTATTATTATTATTATTATTATTATTATTATTATTATTATTATTATTATTATGCTTCCATTTTAGAGACCTTGTGTGACAGCCAACCACACAGCAAGGCACGTGGGAGCCACCAAGCACGTGGCACATCACCGGCGTGGTCCCAGAAAGGACTGATAATGGAAGATTATCTCAAGATAGGGCTACAGCCCTAGATAGCAACCACATTGGGAACTACCTTCCTAGCGATACTATATTAGGAAAGAAGCCTCGCATAAGAGAGTATATAAAAGAGCTCTTAATAAAACAGATTTTAGCTTCTTTCTTCTTTCTTTCTTCATACTTAATATTGCCTATAGACCCAGTGCACCTAGTTAGCAAGATAGCCTCAATATTAGATTTTAACTATTATTATATAATATTAAATATTCTTATCTTTTTCTTTATCTCTTATATATTAGCACAATAGACCTTTTCAATATCTAGCTCTAATTAAAAGATCTCTTTTTTTTTCCTTCTTTCTATCCCAATACACTCATATAGCAGACCACTCCAATATTATACTTAAACTAAAGATTATCTTTCTTTATTCTTTTATTATTATCTTTTTTTCTTTCTCTTTCTGATTTTTATTAAAGCAATAGTAAAGAAACCAGGTTAGAATAATATTAAGAAAATACTAGATACAAACATATTAAAAAACTCTAAGCAAAAATATATAAAATAACAAGCTACTCTAAAATTTAATAAAGCTCTAGAAAAGGAGTTTAGCTTAGCTATAACTTAGAAAAATAACTCTTTAAATTTCTTTATATTTTAAAAACTCTATAAGGATTATCCTAAGAAGCTTTTTAAATATATATATTACTAGATTAAGAATCTTCAGCAAGCAGCTTCTAAGGCCTAGAAATATATCTATAATAATAGATCTATAGATAATAATAATAAGAAGATCTCATCATTGTAAAAACAGATTAATCACCTTAAATAGTAGATAAAGAATTAGCAGAATACTATACAAGAGCTTATAATTAAGTATAATAATATATAAGCCTATATATAGGAGCTAGCTTAATAGAGTCCTAACTTAACATCCTTAATTAATTAGAAGAAGTCAATCAAGCTTTTTAATAAGAAAAGATTTAATAATAATAAAAATCTAAAATTTGCTTCTTAACTTATCAATATTAAAAATAAGTTAAAGTCTAATATCAACTATTATTTAACTCCTCTAGCCTATATGCAGTACATAAAAAACATATATAAAAGAGAAGTAGTAGACCACTTAATATCTTACTTTTAGAAAAACTCACCAGAATAATACTAGAATACAGATAATATTATTAAGCATCTTAAAATAATCTATCACAATATAAATAAGATTTCCAAGATTAAATAAGAACTATATTAGCTATTTATAAATAATATAAAGTTCTAGGATTTTTTATTAAGATTTATGTTTAAAGCCTAGAAGTTAAGACTCACTATATTTTTATAAAAGAATAAATTATATGAATATCTACATTCTAAAATACAAAAAGCTCTATTTAAAGAGAATTATAACACTAATATATCTTACCAGGAATTCGTCTGAGAGTATTATCAAACTATAAATCAACTTAAAGTTATTATTAAAAATAAAAAATGTGCTTTAAAGAACTATAATAACAAAGAAAACAACTATAATAGTATTAAAAAGAATATTAAGAAAAATAAGAATAGCACTAGGATAAATAGATTAAAGAATAACAAGAATAAAGCTAAGATCCTATAGATAGAGAAAAAATAGCTTATAATAAAAAATAAATACTTTAAATATAAGATACCTAAATATATAGCAAATTAATATCCATTTAATAAAAAAGACACCTTAGATCTTAAAATTTTAAAAATAACAAAGAAAGTGGCTAAAAAAAACAACAATAATAATATAAATTTAAAAAATAACAGTATTTAGAAGAAGATTTCTTTTTAAATAAGATCTATACTACTAATATCTTAGACCTCTTATAATTAATTAAAAACAATAAAGATAGCCTAACTGTACTTATATAGCTAGTTAGAAATAGATTATTAATTTATCTTAAAATATTAATAAATATAAAAGCAAATAAATTTATTTTCTTAGATATTTTTCTTATTAAGAAGCTTGCACAACATCTTTATTATTATATTAAACCTTTAAAGCAACTATTCCAAATAAAAAGATTTAATAGCAAAACTAAAAAAATAGTCATATATATTATAAAATTAATATTAATGATAGATAAATATATTATATATAATCTATCATTCCTTATCATATAATTAGGTAAGCATGATGTGATCTTTAAAAGAATATAGTTAATTAAGTATAAAATACTAATTAACTACACTTATTAAAAATTACTCTAGCTAGAGGAGGTCTCTTTAAAGAAAAAAATATAAATAAAGCAATTCATGCTATTACTAAAGAAATTACTATTATAAGACTATAAGATAGAGCTTCAGTATTAAGAAAATATAAATTATTAAAACTAGTTATTTAAAGTTAGTATTAAAACTATAAAATAAATCCTAATTATTACTAAAAAAAATAAGAATAGGCTATATAAGTTACACACTACAGCTCCTATTACTAATAATATAAGTACGAACTTAACTAAATAAAGAAGAAGCTTAATAGAACAGCTAAACTACTAAATCCTCTAAAAGAAGTAAAGCCCATAATTAAAAAAATAAAATAAATATAATTTCAAGAACAATATCCTAATATAGATATTATAATAATTAGCATAGCTAGTTATTTTTAAAATATAAAGAATAAAAAGACTAAGATCTTCTTAATTAGTATTAGTAAAATTAATAAAACTATTAAAAATAAACTCAACTCAGATAAGATAAAAAAGAAAGAAGAAATAAAATAATATGTTCTTAAATAATATTATAAATTTATTAATATCTTCTTTAAAATTAAATCTAACTAGCTCTTAGAACAGAAGAAATACAATCATAAAATTAAATTAGAGAAAGAAATTAAACTTAGCTATTATTTCTTATATTATATAATCACTAAGGAGTTTTAAGCTGCTAAAAACTATATTATAAAGAATCTAGAAAAAGATTTTATCATGCCTAATAATATATTATATATATTATTAATCCTTATAGCTAAGAAGCTTGGCGAAGGTCTTTATTTTTATATAGATTATTAATATCTTAACTCACTTATAAGAAAGAACTGTTACCTATTACTACTAATTAATAAGGTATTTAAATAAATTAGCAAGGTAAAAATCTTTATAAAGCTTAATATATAATAAGGCTTCTATTAAATCTATATATATAAAGATTCTTCTAACCTAACAACATTCTATTATCATTATAGAACCTTCAAGTATAAAATTATGCTATTTGGACTAACTAATAGCCTAACAATATTCTAGAGATTAATTAATAATATCTTCATCGACTATCTTAATAAATTTTTAATTATATTCATTAACGATCTGCTGATTTATAGTAAGAATGCTATTGAGCATGAAATTTATGTTTATACTATACTCTAATAACTCTAAAACACGGGGCTACAGACTAATATTAAGAAATATAAATTTTATATAATAATAATAAAATATTTTAGCTTTATTATTATTCTAGAGGGCATTAAAATAGATCTTAAGAAAGTTAAAATAATATTTTTTTAAAAGATACCCACAACAGTATAAAAAATATAATTATTTCTAGACTTTTATAATTTCTATTAAAAGTTTATAAAAAAGTATAATAAAATTACTAAGCTATTATACCAGCTTATTTAGCAAGATGTCCCTTTTATATAGATAAAATAATGCTGAGAAATCTTTAACTATTTAAAATTAATACTAGTATCAGTATCTATTTTAATTTATTATAACCCAAACCGATTAATATGCGTGAAGATTGATATATTAGATTCAATAATAGCCGCGGTACTATCTTAGTTTTATAAAAATGAAGAATAATACCCTATAAAATACTACTCATCCATAATAACAGACTCTAAATATAATTACAATATCTATGATAAGGAGATGCTAGCAATTATTTAAGTATTTTAGAAATAAAAACTAGAGCTGCTTAGACTATAATAATAAAAATAATTTAAAGTATTATTAGATTACTAAGCTTTAGAGTACTTTATAATAACTAAAGCTCTAACTATAAGATAAATACAATGATATAAATTACTACAAGAATTCTATTTTATACTACAATATCAATCTAGAAGAGTAAATATGCTAGCAGACATACTTATATAATAAAAGAATGATAGAACTAAGAATCTTAATTACCACAATCTAATAATGTTGCCGCGAGAGATCTTTAATAATTAAATTATAATAGAATTAGCCTTTATAGATCTGAATAGCATCACTATAGATAATAATGTTATTAGATAAGTACTTAACATAAACGAAAGAATGGCCTCAACTAAAGACATTTATAAGAAGATTAATTAAAAAGATTTAAAATGGTATATTAAGAAAGAATAAATATTATATCAGAATTAGCTATATATTCCTAATAAGGAGAACCTTCATATATAATTATTAGATAAATTGCACCAACTATCTTCTATAGCACATCCCAGTTGAGATAAGATAAAGAAGCTATTCTAAAAGCATTTCTATTAAAAATCATAGAATAAGGATATTGAAAGCTATATTAACAATTATAAGACCTATGGTAGGATTAATATCTAGAGAGATTAAGCGCTTAAAATGTTACAATCACTGCTAATTTTAGATTAACTATAATAGTATTTGTTAATAGACTTTATAAAATTTCTAAAAAACCATTACAGCTTTGACATAGTATTTATGACAGTTAATTATCTAAATAAATATCCAGTATCTATACCTTATTATAAGAATATAACAATAGCTAAAAAGATAACTTAATTATAGATTTAATATATCTTCTTATAGATAGAATTATTAGATAGCATTATCTTAGACCATAAAGAACAGTTTGTATTAGAGTTTTAGAATAAGATATACTAGATATTACAAATTAAGATCAAATTATCTACAGTGCGACATACACAAACAGATAGCTAGATAGAGATAGTAAACTAATATCTCTAGTAATACTTATAACCTTATATTAACTTTGCAATAGATGACTGATTAGAGTATTTATCTATTATTAACTTTATAATATTAGCTTTACCTTAAGCTTCAGTAGGGATGTTACTGTTTATAATTAAAAGAAGATATCAACCCTAAATATTATTTAATTGAACTATACTAGCGCCACTATAGAGGCTGACTTTTAATAAGAAAAATACACAGATCTAGATTAAGAGAATATAAAAAGTTTAAGAGTTTGCTAAAAGGAATATAAAGCAAGCTTAAGATTATTAAACAAAGCAGGCTAATAAGAAATATTAATTAGTGAACTTCTTAGTTAAGGATATAGTATATATTATAAATAAGAGATAGAATATAGATTATTTAAGTAAGAAACTAAGATATTAGCAGAAAAAGCCTTTCCTTATTATAAAGTAAATTAGCTATATCTTTAAGTTTAAGTTACTAAATAGCTTGCACATGCATCTAATATTTTTACTAGAAAAGCTATATTTAATAGCCTTAATAAAACCACTACTAGAATAATTACTAGACGAAGGACCTAAATTAAAAATAAATAAGTATTTAAAGTAAGAAGTAGAATAAATATTAACTTTAAAATTATTATAGAAAAAGTTATACTATTATATTAGCTGGCTAGGCTGAGACCTAGATTTAAAATAATATTCTATAGAATATTTAAAGAACGCGCTATTAGTATTAAAGGCTTTCTATAATACTAATTTAAGGACTATTAAACTGCTTTTTTAATTAGATATATGGCTCTAAGTAACTAAGAGGGATTAGTTTATTAAGAATTATATTAAAGATAAATTCCTAGAGAAAATCTAACTTAGAAAGCCTTATAGATAGGTAATTAAAGATTCTTCTTAAAATTAAGATTAGGTTATATATTATATATAATATTTTAACTAGGCTTAGTAATCTTAACTTAATAAATTATCTTATATATATACATGACTTGACTCCAGCTTTACCTCTTATTTTTACTAAATATATAATTTTGCAGGGCGGAGAAAATAGTGAATAAATAGAATAGTAATAAAAATAAGATATAAAATTAAAATTTAAATTAGACTTAAGTTATATTTTTTTCAAATACTCATAGGCAAGCGTCTTATAAAAAGGAAAGTAATGTGACAGCTAATCATATAGTAAAGCACATAAAAGCCACTAAGCATGTAGTATATTACCAATATAGTCCTAGAAAGGACTAATAATAAAAGATTATTTTAAAATAGGGCTATAGCTCTAGATAGTAACTATATTAAGAACTACCTTTCTAGCAGTATTATATTGAGAAAGAAGCCTCGCATAAGAGAGTGTATAAGAGAGCTCTTAGCAAGATAGATTTTGACTTCTTTCTTCTTTCTTTCTTCATACTTGATATTACCTGTAGACCCGGTGCACCTAGTTAGCGAGATAGCCTCAATATCAGGTTTTGACCATTGTCACACCTTGTGCCAGTGACTGAGACTATGTAAGGTCTGCTATTTCCTAATTAGGAAATAGGCTTAAGCTAACTAAAATAAATATATAGATAAAAATAGATATATTTTTAGAAAAATAATAAGAGACCCTCTGCAGGCTAGTAATATTAGAATATAATAAATAAAGAAATAAATAAATATAAGTTATAAATTAAAAAGTAAGAATAATAATAATTATTTTTTTCTTCTAATAGAATCCATTT
The DNA here is from genome assembly GCA_031010415.1 of Talaromyces nanjingensis. NCBI lineage: Eukaryota > Fungi > Ascomycota > Eurotiomycetes > Eurotiales > Trichocomaceae > Talaromyces > Talaromyces nanjingensis. The sequence goes on from JARFPJ010000001.1 coordinate 6,646,335, forward strand.
TCTTATTGTAATCTTAATTTTTTTAGATATTTTATTAAAATAAGAATACCTAATTTAGAAAATAAGAAATATAAAATTTTTTTTTATACTAAGTTTCTTAATAGTTATTTTTCTTATATTATTAAAATTAGAGTATTCTAATATTAAATAATATAGTATTTATTTTAGATTAGAATTATATTTATTATAAATATTATTCTTATATTACTGATTAAATCTTTTTAAATAAGATAAAAAGTATTTATGCCCTATTTTTAATTATTATATAGAAGACTATAATAATTTATTAATTCTTAATAGATTTACTTTCCATTTAAAATTAATATTATTATATTTTTTATATAGGGATTCTTTCTATTTTTTTCTTTTAATTTATTCTAATCTAGTTTCTATTCTAATATAGATTTTTCTTTTAATACTCTCTTAATATAACTAACAGAAATTCTAATATTATTAAATTCTAAATTTTTAGCTATAAATTTAGTAATTTTATTTATTTATTTATTTCTAAAAATATTTATATAATCTAGAGACCACTGAATATTTATTTTAATATTTTAATATTTTATATTTTTTACTATTTTATATATTTCTTTATATATAAAATATTTTCTTATAGATAGGCTTATTTTTAGGCCTTTTAATATAGTCTAGCTATCAGAGAAAATCTATGTATTTAAAATAAATAGATTTTTTTTTAGTAAATTTTTAGTAATTTCTAATAATTTATAGATTCTAAAAAATTTAGAATTAAATATTTTTTATTCTTTGCTAATATTATAAGTATAGAGTTTTTTAAAATTTAGATTATAAATTCCAATGCTATTATTTTCTTTTAATTTAGAATTATCTGAATAGAGAATAATATATTATTTTAATATATTATTTTTAATCTATTCTTGAATCATATTATTATAATCCTTTATTATAATTTCTTTATTTTTTTCTAAAATATTTATTAATAATAGTTTTTTAATATCTTTTTTTCTATATTTATAATTAAATTTTTTAAAATTGCTTTAATTAATAGAAGTAAATAAAGATACTAAATAGTCTATTTAATATTTATATTTTCTATATTTTTTATTTATAGTAGGTTAATAATCTAAATTAAAATTAAAATTAGAAATATTATTATTAATATTTCTTATTCTTATAATTTTTAGCGTTTTTAGATTATGTAAAGAGCGGTGGAACGAGGGTCCGAGTAAGATGGTATAGGCTACAGAACACTTATAGGATTGGATACTAAGAGAACTCTAAAGAATAGTTCTAAGGAAGATGGTGCGAATATATATATAAGATTTTATAAGAATAATTGCTTGATCCTTTACTTTTAATAAGAGCAAGGATCTACACTCTATATATATAAGCGCTACAGCACATTATATACTTAATAGCTGCATCAAGACTCTATAAGAGATTAGAAATAGCCTTAAATCTCTAGATAGCTATATTCTAATAAATACCTAGTTATTCTGACAAATGCACTTTCAATACTTTAAATTAAAAATAATAACTAACCAAGCTTTCAGATTAGCTATTTTAATCTTATAATAAAATTAAATTTTATAATTTCTTCTTTTTTTAAAAAGATTTTATCCTTAAAATTCTTTATACTTTCTTGAAATATATAATCTAACAAGGCTTTATTACTATAATTAATAAGCTAAGAATTCACTTACAAACATAAGAATTAAATAATATATAATTAAAACAAGTGATACAGTTATAATTAAAATAAATAATATAACTCTTAATAGCTATGTCTAATAATTATAAAATAAGTAGAGTAGTAAGATAAAAATTTTATTTATTTTATTTTAAATTAATCTCTAGTTAATATAAATATTATTTATTTTTTATTTAATCTTTTCTTTTTCTCTTCTTCTTCCTCTCTTAAGTATTAACATTAAATAGTAAGTTATTCTTTTCTTTAGCTATCACTCACTTCAAGCTTAGTATAGTAAGTTAATATATATATATAGACTTTATTTTAATATTTATTAAATCTTTTATTAAGTTTTTATCAAGTCTTGTTATTTTTATTAAATAATATTTACTCTTATCAATTATTTTTTGATATATTTCTATTATGCTAGTCGAAGCTGCATATATATTCTATTCTTTTATTATATTATTAATATTAATATTATATAATATTATTATTATTCTATTAGTAAATAGTTTAGTGAAAATTTTTTAAATAACTTTACTTAGTATAATAAAGAAACACACATATTATAAGATATATTTATTAAGTTATTTAGAAATAATATTTCTAGCTTTATCTATATTCCTGATTTAGTATAAATATAAATTTTTAATTTTTTAATATTGCTAACAGTTTTGTTAGAAAATTAATATTATTATAACTATAGCTATTGAATTTTTAAATCCTATTATAGCTTCTAGAAGTAATATCCTAGAGATTAAATCTATTATAAATATTGCTTTATTTTTATATTTAACTTCTAAGCTATCTACTATAGAGTTTTTAACTCTATATACTAGTTTAATAATTGAGTCAGTAGTTGACAATTTAAATATTTCTAAGAGTAATACTTTAGAAACTAAAATATAGCTTTAAATAGAGCTTAAGAATCTATCTTTCTCCTTACCATCTTTATCGCATTTATATTCATCTTTTAAGAGTAAAGGTCGTGCTATTTCTATAGTATATAATAAATAATACTTAGATTAATACATACTAATATATACGTATCGTTAATAGTCTCTAAAAAAATATTATTTAGATTCTAAGCTAACTATAAATGATATTAAGTATTAAACTATAACTATTAAATATCTTTAAGTATATTGTACACGTTGTTTAGTAAAAGAGATAAATATAGAAAGTATCTATTACAAATCTATTCTAATTGTTAAAAAGTCTATATTTGAACTAGATAACTTATTATTTAATTTAGCCTATTACCTACAATGCTTTAAGCTTATAGATTTAAAAGATCTTTATTATATTAAACCAATTAAGTATTTAAAATACTACTATTATAGAAATAATAATATCTCTTATAATCCTATTCTAAATCTATACAAGACAGAATTCACAACAATACAATCTTTATTCTAAGCTAGTATATTGGTAGAGGCTTTTATAACTAAACAATAATATAATAATAAAATATCTATATTTACTTACTCTAAACCTAAGTTAAAGTCTTATATTAATTCTACTATAGCGGCTTTTTTTAATATTAGCAATTAATAAGCATATTTAAATAAAAAGTTTATTATATTATATTGCAATTAAGAGCAGATTTTAAATTATTTATAAGAGAAAGTATAGATATATTTATTAGCATATATATAATAATAGTTAACTAATATTTAATTATAGAATAACAATAAACCAGTCTATCTAGTTAAAAACTTATTTACTAATAATAATAAAAATAATGATAATACCTTTGCTAGTTTTATTTTATTTTTTAAATAAATAATTTCATTTTAAGTATATTGTGGTGTTTTTTAGCAAGATTTTAAATAATTTTAGAGTTAAAATTTAATATAAGAGTTCTCTAGAAATCTTTTAATATATATAAAAAAATATTTTATTAGTTTTTTAGAAATTTTTGAAAAGTTTTTAATTATAATTTAAGATAGAAGCCCTTCAAAAGCCTTCTAATCTATATTAAAAAGAGTTTTAAGTCTGTTTCGATACCCTTTTTAATAATTTTTAAAACTTTTACTTAAATTCAAGATATTTTTATTAGTTTTTAATATTTTTAGATATATTTATATAGTAAGATTCTTATTAAACCTTAAACCTTTATAGAGAATAGGAAGAGTAATCTTATTAATACTATAATAGTTCTATACCGACCCTAGATAAGTTATTCAAATAGAAAAATCCTATAGAATAAAAACTATCTTAATTAATATTTTCTTTTAGATATAATAAACTTGTCTAAATCAATAATTATAATATTATATTTATTTAAAAGCTTAGATATATTTACTAGATTATTAGTAGATTTCTAATTATTTTTATATAAGAAATAATCTTTTTTATTTTATTAAATATTAGAGTTTTAATTTACTCTTTTTTTTTTAAAAAATTTATATATAATAATATCTTTTATTTTTTATTCTAATATAGATTCTCCTTCTTTATTATTATTATTAATAATAATGAAAGAAAAATCTTTTTTTAGATTGATATCATCATATAAATAATATAATTCTATGTTACGGGCTAGTCCCGCCTGATGCTCACTATAAGGGCATACTCGAGTAGAAATCACAACATGAGGAAAGAAAGAGAAAGAGAAGTAATAGATATCGGGGGCGTATAGGGGTTTATATGGGCAAGGGGAAGTAGAAGCTTCTAGTAGGTGTTGCCTGGCAACGGGGGTGGATCTGCCCCCTAGAGGCAGAGGTAAGCGCGTAGACGTAGGCATGGAGTGTAGGTGTAGGCACCGAGCAGGTGCCGGGTCAACGAGGTGGTCAACGAAGCAATCATGAGGGCTTCGCCCGAATATCCACCATGAGGTCAGCTCATAACATTACCCCCCCCCTTCTCTCTGCGCGCGTTCCCAAATATCGAGCGCGACGGTGTCTTGCAGATTCTGTGCCGGTTGCCAGTCCCGTTGGTCGTATCCTAACCATTTCACCAAGTATTGGCGTTGCTTGCCACGTCCTCGCTTAATAGTACGTTCTCCTTCGATTCTTTCAACCACATATTCCAATTCCCCATCAATCAACTGGCCCGGGGGCTGATAGTCTGACACTTCTTGCGATGGAAAAGGGTTCTTGGATGCGGGCCGTAACAGGGCCGTATGGAACACGTTGTGTATATTCCCAGGGACATCTAACCGATAAGCATGCGTACCAATCTTTTCTAATACCGTAAACTTCGCATGTTTATAGTCTAGCTTCTTAGACGGCCGGTCCGTACGAATATTGCGTAAATCAAGCCACACTTTATCCCCTACTCGGTAAGTATAGGCTGCATCACGGTGCCGGTTCGCGGACTCCTCCATGCGTTGTTGTGCCGCCGCCATTTCGGTCTGTGCCAGGTCTGCCGCCTGTGCCAGCTTCTCGACAATATCCCTCGCAATTTCTCGTTCCTTACGACGTGTTGTTGGCTCATGGGAGGCGTCCCGTAGATCTATAACCTCCAAATCGTATCCGTGCGTAAGGAAGAAAGGGCTCATCCCAGTAGTCGATGATATCCGGTTATTGATTGCTATCTCAGCCATCGGGAGCAAACTGCTCCAATCATTCTGGAAATAGTTACAGTGCTTTCGTAGATAGTCCTCAACAACGGCGTTCATTCGCTCAGTCTGACCGTCAGTTTGTGGGTGCCACGCAGTCGATAGATGTCGTTCAGTCTTCGCACTCCGGCATACGTAGCTCCATATCTCACTTACAAACTGCGTGCCTCGGTCCGAGATAATGCCCCTAGGGAATCCATGGCGAGCAACAAAGAATCGTAGGAACTCACGCGCAACCGTCTCGGCACCGAGATCTTTCAATGGGACCAGGATAGCACCTTTACTCAACCTATCCACTATAACCATAAGATGGCAGTAACCGTCACTAACAGGCAGCTTGTCAATGAAGTCGATACTGATCTCCCGCCAAATCCGTTCCGGGACCGGGAGTGGCTTCAATAATCCTTGCCTCCGTTCTCTCCAGATTGTATTCGCACCACACTTGCTACAATTGCTCGTAAACCGTCGGACGTCATGGCTCATGTGCGGCCAGAAGAACATTCTCCCCACGATAGCGCTCGTTCCATTATGACCGGGGTGCCCTGAGAGCAAAGAATCATGGCAACGCTGTATTATCCTTGTCCGAAGCGGCTCATAATCCGGGACCCATCGCCGGTTACGGTGTAGAAGATGTCCTTGTCCGTTAACCGTGCAGTCCGCAATGGTCACCTTTAGATTCAGATCTCGTGGGAACGTCCGAAGATTGTCGATAACAGCTTGCTTGATACGGGGATAATTATCATCTCGGGCTTCAGCTTCTATCCATAGACCCTGGAGTTCTTCATCGTTGTTCATCGTCGGTGAGGCGGTCATTGAGGCGATCTGGATATTGCTAGGCGGTGAAGAGTCTTTGGAGCAACCAATAAGGCGATCAGGAGAGGCCTGTGGTAAGAGAATTCGGTCTCGGTACGTAAGTCGATCATCGTACTTATCCTTTGGCATATCCTGTGGCCGCCGTGACAGGGCATCTGGGCGGAAAGCTTGTGATCCGGGTCGGTAAACGAGTTCAAAGTTAAACCGGGAGAGGAGAATCTGCCAGCGCATCTGTCGCTCGTTCAATCGTTGAATCTTCGTAAAGTAGCGCAGATTGTTGTGGTCCGTCACAATAGTAAAGGGGGCTGCTAACGACATAAGTTCAGCCTCCCATTGCTTCAAGCAGTCAACGATAGCAAGTAATTCTTTATCATGGATCTCATAATTGCACTCCGCTGGGTTGAGCTTCCGGGAGTAGTAGGCGCAGGTTCGGAGCCGTCCTTCATCATCATACTGAGAGAGAGTGCCTCCATTCGCATATCCTGAGGAATCAGTTTCCACAACGGTCTTTCGTTCAGGGTCGAAAGGGACGAGGGCCGGCTCAGTGATGAAGAGGTCCTTCAGCTTCTGGAAAGCTTGATCCGCAGCATCATTCCACTCAAAGGCTACATCCTTCCGCATGAGATTGGTCAACGGCCGTACTACTGCGGAGTAATCGCGGATGAACTGGCGGTAAAAGTTGGCAAACCCTAAGAACTGTCGTACTTCCTTAGCTGTAGTTGGTGCCTGCCATTCTTGTATTGCCTTTATCTTTGCTGGGTCCATTCGTATTCCTTTGCCAGCCTCTATTATAAAGCCAAGGTATCTCGTGCTCTTCACCTCGAACTCTGACTTATCAATGTCAATCTGTAAACCTGCTTCGCGGAGCCGTTGCAGTACCGAGCGCACCTGCTGCCGATGCTCCTTTAGGGATCCATCTGTAAAAACAAGGATATCATCTATATAGGCAGTCACAAAGTCGTCCAGGAAGTCTCGTAAGGTCCAGTTGATATAACGCTGGAACGTACTCGGTGCGTTGGCCAAGCCAAAAGGGGTCACTAGCCATTCGAAGAGGCCAAAACGGGTCCGGAACGCTGTCAGCCATTCGTCTCCTTCCGCGATACGGATTTTATGGAAGGCCGCAGGCACGTCGAACTTCGTGAACCACTTCGCCTTGGATATCCGCTGCAGGGTCTCGTGTATTAACGGTAGAGGGTATCTATCCTTCTTAGTGATAGCGTTTAGAGCTCGGTAATCGACACAGAAGCGTAGTCCTCCTCCAGGCTTCTTCACAAACAGTACTGGCGCTGCCGCAGGTGATTTACTAACTCGTATAAAACCTTTTGATAGCAGCTCATGCAGTGTCTTTCTCAGCACGAGTAGTTCCTCCCGGGACATGTTATATAGAGGTCCCCAGGGTGCTTCTGGTTTGTTCCCATCCTTATCTCGATCAATCAGCTCAATAGCATGGTCAGTGCCGGGTCGGTGCTCCGGTAGTTTATCCGCTTCAACGGGGTCAAATACGTCGATATAATCTTGTAAATAATCAGGTAACACAGTTCGAGGGTCCGTTCTCTTCTTCGGGGCAAGTGCCTTATCAATATCTGCCATACTAGCAGCAAAAATCTCAATCTTAGTTCTGGGTCGTTTCCTCTGTCGTCTTCTTATAGCTGCCAGGCCTGCTGCTGATATCTCATAGGTGCCGTCACGGCGGCGCTTCAAATCGTTAATACTCCTGTTGTTGATCTCAATGCCATCTGGAAAGGTCAAAATCTCGTTTGCAGGGTCAAAGACCACTCCTTCTTTTCTCATCCATTCTATTCCCAATATCAAATCATACTTCATGTTCCGTACCACGTAGAAACATGCTTTCCTTGTCTTATGTCCTCCGATATCCATCTTCGTAATCACAATCTCACTAGTAGTCTGTTCTTTCGTTCCGTCATATCCCCGGATAGGAATTGGGGTTATTGCGTATCGGGCAAGTTGGTGTCTCAGAGCAAAAGATTCCTTAATTACTCCATAAGAGATGCATCCGCTGTCAGCTAACGTTCTAGCGTACAGGTTGTTGTTTAGTAACACATCAATCTCAAAGGCTGTTGCTTCTTCCACATTGTTCAACACCTTCCTGGCCGTCTCTCGCTCCCAGCTACGACTTCTGCTGGGAGCTACTCGTTTTCCGATTCAGGCTCCTCATCAAAGTGGACGGTGGGTCTCGGTTCCGGAACGGAAGGGGTTAGAGGCTCGGTGTCGTTTGCAGTCAATGGGCGTCGAGAAGACTGAGATCGGGGATTTGGGCAGATTCTTGCAATATGCCCTGCCCTGCCACAGTTATAACAAGTCAGGGGCGAACGGATCTGCCTGTTGGGGACCGGTGTCGCGGCAGTCAGGTCCATAGCTACGGGGAGTGTCGGTGCCGTCTCGGTATCAACTCGAGGGGGTGGTTGAGCTACGTTCGTTGGTGGGCGTCTAGATAGAACGAACAGGTTGGCGTTCCGTGTTCGTAAGTTGCGGATACGGTTGTATTCATTGAGGTCGTTGGCTACACGGTGAAGATGCTCGACAAAGGCTTCATACTCAGTGGGAAGGACTTGTCCAATAATGGCCAGGCGCATCTCCTGGTTAATAGCACTGCGGAGGCGAGCAATTCGTACTTCGTCAGGCCACGTCTGGCCTCCAGCTAATAGAAGAAGCCGTTCGAATTCACTTGCAAACTCCGGAAACGGGGTTCGGCCTTGTCGGAGCCGGTTCAATTCCTGGTTCGACTGTTCCACTAGTTGACGGTTCTCGAACTGGACACTGAGGTGTCGATAGAACTCAGTTAACGTGGTATCACGGACAACACGGGGGTCGGTAGCGTGGATACGCATCCAAGGAAAGACCTTCGATCTCGCATCTCCCTTGAGTCGGCTGAAAGCATACCACACTTGGGCGTAAGCGCTTCCTATTGCTGCTCCGTCAATATTGATCTTAGCTTGGAGCTCCGCGAGGAAAGGAAGGAAGAGGGATTTGTCAGTATTGTCGTATTCAGCGGCATGTCCTAGTTGGTGTCGAAGTTGTCGCGTAGGAGGTGCCTCGCTTACGTCTCGGGACCGGGTCGTTGGCGAGGATGGGGTATCTATCGAGGTCGCGCTGGGGTTCTCCAGAGTCTGAGTCCGCTGGTTCAGGTTATTCACATTAGTCTCCATCTGAGCCATGCGGTTGTTAACAGTCGTATTCATGGCCTCAATCCGGGTGTTGAAGTCCGTACTCAGGGCTTCCATCCGGAGTACGAGCTGGGAAAACATCTCTTCCACGGGCAGCGATTGCTGCTCTCTCATAATCGGGTTATTCGCGTTCATTCTTATACACACAAGTAACGGCTGTTCCAATTGACCAATCGAAGGGTCTGAACGAAGAGAGATGATGTTGTGATTTCTAATGTTACGGGCTAGTCCCGCCTGATGCTCACTATAAGGGCATACTCGAGTAGAAATCACAACATGAGGAAAGAAAGAGAAAGAGAAGTAATAGATATCGGGGGCGTATAGGGGTTTATATGGGCAAGGGGAAGTAGAAGCTTCTAGTAGGTGTTGCCTGGCAACGGGGGTGGATCTGCCCCCTAGAGGCAGAGGTAAGCGCGTAGACGTAGGCATGGAGTGTAGGTGTAGGCACCGAGCAGGTGCCGGGTCAACGAGGTGGTCAACGAAGCAATCATGAGGGCTTCGCCCGAATATCCACCATGAGGTCAGCTCATAACATTCTAATAATATTATATAAAAAACCTTATAGACTTTTTTTTATTTAAATAGGATATTAAATCAGTATATTTAGCATCTAATATATTTTATAATTATAAAAAGTTTTTTATAATATAAATCTAGCTTTTTACTAGAATAATAAATATAGATATTCTTTATATTAAGCTTTATCTTATCTCTGACTTTAAAGATTATAAACTAATATTACTTATTATAGTATTTTGCTTATATTATAATTATAATATAAAAATATTCTTTTAATTTCTAATATATATCTTTTAATAACTTAATATAATTAGTAATAGTAGATTAATTTATAATTAAAAGATCTTTTTTAAATAATAATTAAAGATTAAAATCTATAAGAGCTTAAAAAGATATTATTCTAATATTTATATTTACTAAATTATTTACTGTAAATTATATAGTTATAAGTAATAAGGCTTAATCATTCTATCTTATATTTATATACATCTGTAGATAATGCTCAAGAATTTAATTTATTTATTTAGTTTATCTATTAATTTGCAAATAAAACACTATTAATAGTTATTATTATATATCAAATTAGAAATACAACATCTTCTAATATTAGCTAGTAAAAATTAATCCTTAATTAGATACAATACTGTGAGAATAATCTATATAATTAAATACTAAATTAAATATTAATATAATAAATCTATCTATTTTAAATTTCTTAGTTATTATAATAAACTATATATATTTTATATATTAGTCAACAATAACAAGTATTATATTATAGATAATATTATTCAGCTTACTTAGCAGAAAATCTATAATAAAATTAAGTAAAATACTATCACTAGATTCTACAAGAATAAGTAACAATTATAACTTATTATATAACTTATATTAGTGCATCTTTCTTAATTAATAAGTATTATAAGACTATATATATTCTATAATATCATAGTTTATTCTAAATTAATAAAACTTCCTTTTAAGAAGCTCTAATGTTCTTATAATATTAAAATATCTAGTAATTAAATCATTATAATATTATTATAATAATATTAATTTTAATATAGAATTATTTAATATATATACTATACTATCCTTATAAAAAATATTATTATAAAGCTTCTATAAAGATTTTAGAATACTATTATTAAGTTTCAATACTTATAATTTAGCTTTTTTTTATATGAGAATATTTTTTTATTATATAGTTTTAATATTTTTTAATAGAAATAGTTTTAGTATTTTAAAAATATTCTTTTTTTTAATATTTTTTAAGACTAGTAATTTTAAAGAGTAATTTTTATAAAATTAATACTTTCTATATTTATTTTTAAATAAAATTTATAATTATTTCTTTTAAATATTATTTTTAAATTTATTTTATTCTAGTCTAATAAGCTTTCTAGATAAGCTTTAATCTTATCTAATAAATTTTTTAATTAGATTTTAAGCTAGTCTAATAAGCTTTTTAACTAAATAAAAAATAAACTCTAAATCTTTTTTTCTTATTATTAGTAGAATCTTTACTAGATAAATTATTAGAGCATAAATCTTCATCTTAAAAACTTATTTCTATAATAATATTTAAATATCTAATTAATCTAAAATTAGAAATCATTTTTAATATATTCTTATTTATTAAAGTACTTGACAGCACTATTATAATATCTAAATAAAAATAATCAATCCTAATAAATATTATTATAATATTTAGAATATAGCTAGATTAATTAATTAATCTATTAGGAATTATTATAATAGATTTAATAATTTTAATATTTATAAATAAAGTTAACTAATAGCTTAGTTAATAATTATATAATTAATAATTATATAAAAACATTGCTAATAATATATATAGTTATAACTTCTATTACAAAGTTAAAAGCAAATCTATATCTATTTCTTTCTTTCTTTTTATAAAATTGAGGTATCTGCTTAGAGTATCTACTAGATTTTATATTTCTAATTTATATTTAATAATAAAGTTATATATAACTAGATATTAAGCTTAGTAAGCCTATTTAATATTTAAATCTTTTACTTTAAAAAAGTATTGTAGATTATTATAATCAATTTAAATATATCTTATACTTACTTTCTTTAAAATAATATCTCTATTTCTAAAAAGTAAAAACAATTATACTAAATTCTTAGTTATGTATTTTTTAATTTTATTACATAATATTAAATTTATATAATATAAAAGCTATAAGCTGCTAGTTAGATTAGTACTAAAATAGATTCTTATTATCTTAGAATTAGTATATAATAGTATCTATATTCTACTTAGATATATTAGTTTAAATTAATATTAATCTATTTAAATTAAAATATCTAATAAGAGATAGATTAGTAAAAGCTTTTTTTAAATTTTTAAAGATTTATAAAACTTCAAATATTAGCTAGAAAAGTTTTTTAAAATACTTATCAACTCTACAAAGCATATTAATTAATAAAGTAATAATAATAGAATAGTTCTTAATAAACTTTTAGAAAAATTCTATAAATTCTATAAAAAACTATATATCTTTAATATTCTTTAATATAGACTAATCTTAAATAGCCTAAATATAATCTTTATTTATTAAAATTCTTTTATTATTAATTAAGTAGCTAAGGAACTTTAATTCTTTTTAATAAAATTTATACTTAGAGAGTTTCATATATAGATTTATAGAATATAATTATTCTAGCACCTACTTAATATATTATTTATATTATTTTTTATTTTTAAAAAAGATAAGAATATTATCTAAATAAATAATAATAAAATCATCTAGGAATCCTCTTATTATCTTATAGATATAAGATTAAAATATAATAGATATATTCATCAGCTTAAAAAACATTATAAGATACTTATAGTAACTATAATAAATATAAAATATAGTCTTCCACTTATCTTCTTTCTTAATTCTAATGTAGTGATAGACATTATGAAGATTAATCTTTATAAATATTTTAATATTAATTAACCAATCCAATATCTCATCAATATAAGATAATAGATAATAGTTCTTAATTATTATCTTATTAAGACTTTAATAATCAATATAGACTCATAGATTATTATTTAATTTCTTAATAAAAAAGATTAATATGCTTATAGAATTTATAAAAAATTAGATTCATCTCTTTTACTATATTTTTTCAAGATAATATAGTAAATAGTTAAATTCTATCACTAAGTATAGATAAAATAGTCTATATAGAGATATAATAGAATCATTAAATAATTTAATTTTATATACTACTTTATCTAAAGAAAGCTTTACAGTTTCTATTTCTAAGAATACATCTTTATATTCTTAATAAATATTAGAAAGAACTAGAGCCTTATTCTTAAAAAAAAACTTAAAATAAAAAAAAAATAAAATCTTTATTAGTAATCTTTGCAAAACACTTAACTAATATAAAAAGTAATTTTAATATTTTATAATAAAATCTCTAGATATAATCTTTAAAGTTAATAATTATAAATTTTTTATAAAGAAGCTATTGTGACAATGGTCAAAACCTAATATTGAGGCTATCTCGCTAACTAGGTGCACTGGGTCTACAGGCAATATCAAGCATAAAGAAGGAAAGAGGGAAAAGGAAGCTCTACACCCCTTAGCGCTCAATAAATATTCTTCCCCTTTATACAGTTATTCCTAATACAGTACTACTTGAGGCATATTCCCAATCTAGCACAGCTAGGGCTTCAAGCCCTATCTAGAGATAGTCTTATCAGCCCTATCTATCCAGCCATATGTCTCTATTCTATAGCCAGTCTATGTGCTTTAAAGTATAGTTATTATATTACCTCCTTCTCCTTAAAACGCTTGCCCGCAAGTGCCTAATATTAGAATATTATCCTCCAAGCTATCTTATATTAAGTAATCCTCCTCTACTACTCTAAGCTATTCACTAAAAAGCTTTAGTAGTCTATCTACACTAGGATTTATATTATAGAAAGCTCTTAATATTAATAATATATTCTTTAGATATCCTATAGGATACTACTTTAGGTCTAGATCATAGTCTAACCAGCTTATATAATAATATAGCTTCTTTTATCAAATTCATAATACCTTAATCCTCTTAATTTTCTATTCTAAATAACTATTAATATTAAGCTCTAATCCCTTATTAGCTAGCTATCCTAGTAATAGCTTCATCAAGGTGGCCAAACGTAGCTTCTCTAGTAAGAATATTAAATATACTCTCAAGTCCTTTAGTAACTTGAGTTTAAAAGCATAGCCTACCTTCTCTATAATAGAAAAAGACTCTTCTTATTAATAGTCTAGCTTCTAATTTAAATATCCTATATTCCATCCTTTATTTATTATATATACTATATCTCCCACTAAAAAGTTTACTAATTAATATTTCTTATTAGCTTACTTTGCTTATTACTCCTATACTTACTTTATATTCTTTTTTATAAACTCCTATATCTCCTGAATCTACTTAGTCCATACTTGCACATCTTTCTCATTAAAAGTTAGCTTCTATAATAGCACTAGGGGTGTCTAATCAAACAATATCCTTAATTAATATTCTTTCTCTATTATAAATAGAGATATTCCTATTAATGCCTATAGTAATACTAACGTTATAAAGTTAATAATAAGTAAATATTCTAACTAATTATCTATTATAAAGTTGACATACAGTTATAATTATTACTATAGATATTAATTAGCAATTTCTATTTATCTATTAGTCTATGTGTATTAAGCAGTTAATAGTTTAAGCTTAATATATAATATCTAATACACCTCTGCCTAAAATTTTAACACAAATTAATCTCCCTTATCTAAGATAATAGTGTCAGGTAGACTAGTCTAAGAGAATATATATTAAATCTAAAATCTTACTATTTCCTTAATAGTAGTAGTTTTCTTATAATATAGTACTAATATTGTTCTCTTACTCAGTCAGTCTACTATTATAAATACTATATTATAACTATAATAATCCTTTAGTAGCTTTATGAAATCTATTAACAAATATTACTATAGTTATTCTAGGATAGAGAGTAGCTGCAATAGTCTAGAAGTTTAATCTTTCTATATTATAATCCTTTTATATATCTTATAATTATTAACATAGCTCTTTATATCTCTACTCTACAATTCCTAATAAAAGTATTCTTTAACTAGCTTCTTCATCTTATTCTAACCTGGATAGGCTATTAAAGATAGTTAGTATATCTTATCTAATAACCATATATAGAGATCTCTATCTTTAGAAATATACAAGCAATCTTAGAATAATAGCCTCTCTTTCTTAATATACTATTTTATATCTTTCTAATTTATTCTTTCCTATACTTCCTCTAGAGCAGTAAATTCTTTATTAATACTAAGTATTTAATTAATAATATTATTATCCATAATAGTATTATACAAATCCATAAATACTAGCTCTATTATAATCTATTTATTAAGAACCTCTCAAAATAGCATTATCAAGTTGTAATAATTAAGATTCTATACTTTGTTATCTCTTCACTATATAAGTATATCAGCTAATATATTCATCTTTCTAGATCAATATTATAATATAAAGTAGAATTCTTATAATAGCTTATATTACTACACCTACCTAGCAGTAAAAGCTTTAGTAGTTATAAAATATTCTAAAGCCTAATAATCAGATAATATCTTAAAATATTTCTCCTATTATAAATCTAATAGCTCTAGTCTCTATTCTTAGAATGCTTAAATAATAGCTAATATCTCCTTATTATAGATGTTATAATTATATTTAGTAGATATTATCAAAACTAAGTAGAAGCCTATTAGATACTACTCTCTATCTTTATATAGCTATAAAAGTACTGCTGCTACTACTAAATCTAATATATCTATTTCTATGCACATTAATTAGTTTAAATTATAATACATTAAGACTAGTACTAACACTAGCTTTACCTTCAGCTAATTAAAGGCCTCCCAACACTATTTTATCCATATAAAGGGGATATCTAATTATATAAGATAGTATAATAGCTTTACTATTTAGCTATAATCTTTTATAAATTTTTAATAAAAGTTATAAAAGCCTAAGAAGGACTATACTACTTATATTATTATTAGAACCTTCTATAAGAGTATAGTTTTAATTTTCTTAAAATCAACCTTAATTCCTTCTAGCATAATAATAAATCCAAGATATTTAATCACTATTATATGGAACTTATACTTCTTAATACTAGCCTATAAATCTATATTATAGAGTTATTACAGCACTATATAAATATAAATCTTATACTCTATAGTATTATCACTATAGATTAACAGGTTATTAATAAACACCACTAAGAATTTGTCTAAATAATCAATAAAGATATTATTTATCAATCTCTAGAATATAGCTAGTTTATTAGTTAACCTAAATAGCATAATCTTATATTTAAAGGTTCTATAATAGTAGCAGAATATTATTAGATTAGTAGAATCCCTATATATATAGATCTAGTGAAATCTTTAGCAAATATTAAGCTTTATAAATATCTTTGCTTTACTAATTTATTCAAAAACCTT
Organism: Talaromyces nanjingensis; assembly: GCA_031010415.1. Classification (NCBI taxonomy): domain Eukaryota; kingdom Fungi; phylum Ascomycota; class Eurotiomycetes; order Eurotiales; family Trichocomaceae; genus Talaromyces; species Talaromyces nanjingensis. The sequence continues at coordinate 6,662,628 of JARFPJ010000001.1, forward strand.
ATTAATCAAAGGTAAAGGATATTGATTTTTTCTTATAAGTAAGTTGAGTTATCAATAATCTATATAGAAGTAGAGACCTCCACTAGGCTTCTTAACTATTAGGATTAATAATATATATAGAGCACTACTTAATGCAATAAAACCCTTTTCTAGATTTTCTATAATATAGTCTTTTATAACCTAGAGCTCCTTTACTATTATATAGTATAAAGAGCAATAATCTAACTTAACCTCTTTCTCTAGCTCAATTTAATGATTATAATCCTTATGCTCTAGTAACTCATCTAATTTAATTTTAGAGAAAATATTAGCATACTAGTAATACTATTTAGGAAGTTACTTTTTAATCTCTTGCTCCTTTTATTTTTTAATAGTGCTAAGCTTATCCTTAATTACCTTCTTAATCTTACTTATACTAGTTATAAAGGTCTTTATCCTCTTATCTTTAATATTCCTTAAAAATCTAGAAGCGCTGATTATAGCAATGTCCATATTAGGGTATTTATCCTAGAAGTATACTTATTTAAGCCTCTAAAAGGTTAGTTCTAGAATAATAGAGGTAACTAATTACTTTAGTTTCTAGTTAAGCTCTTTCCTTATATAGTCTAGTTTATACTTATACTATCTATAGTATGAACTACTATATATAACTAGTATACTCTACTCTAGCATTATTTAGTTATTAACTAGAGCTAGCATGGTAGCTTTAATATTAGCTTTAAATAATTAATCCTATTAGTTTACATCTTCTTGATGCTGAAGCTCTACCTTATAATTCTATAGTAATAGCTTCTTAAGTAACTAAGTGAATTATTAAGCTTATATCTCCTCCTTTAGAGAGATCTCCTCTAGTTAAAGTAGTTACTATTAAGCATAGTCGACTAGCACTCCATATTTAGCTAACTATATCCTTCCAAGAATTATATTATGCTTTCCTAGTTGGATAATAAGAAATAGGATATTATATATAACACACTTGTCTATCACTAATATCAGTCTTATTAAGTAGGTGATTATCTTTTTAGACTTGCTATCAAATCCTTTTACTCTGAACAGCTGCTTTAAGGGCTCTATATAGTAATGAAGATGTCATGCTAGTTTCTTAGTAAGGAAAATATCTAAGAATATAAATCTATTTGCTCTAGTGTCCGCTAATACTTTGAGATAAATTAATAATCTATTTCTAGCTAGTTAGATAGGTACAGTTAAGCTTTCTCTGTTGTTTTTAATTAGTTATAAGAGATCTAAAATATTAGTAGTATTAATCTCACCTAAAATAGAGTCTTCTCCTAGGCATTATCATTTTCTAAAGATAATAAATCTTTCTAAAAAGCCTCTAGCATCAGTTCCAAAACCTTAAGATTGGGAGCACTTTATTCATTAAATAGGTATTAATCTACTAAATACTCTAGTATCTTACACTTAAAGCACTTCTCTTCTGCTATAAGCTGCTTCTTCTCTATCTATAGAATCTTAACTTTACTCTTATCATTCTTTAGCTTATTAGATACTAATATGTTTTTCTTATTATTCTTCCTAGAGCCTCTGCTATTACTATTCTTATTATTATAGCTCTTTAGAGCATATTTCTTATTCTTAATAATGATTTCTAAGCGATTTATAATTTAGTGATACTTATAGATAAAATCTTAATAAGTTAGATTGTTATTATAACTAGCTTATACTAGCTGTCGCTATATATTAGGAGATAACTATTTATATAGTTTATCTTTCTACTGGCTAGGAGGCAACTCTATTTCTTAAATAATAAGCATAAATTGCAATAAGAAGTCCTAGAATTTAGTATTATTTATAAATAGTTAATAGAACTTACACTTTGCCTTAGCAGTAAGATTGGCATTATAATAGATGGTATTAAGGTATTCAATAATATTATTAGTATTATAATAGCGTTCTAGTAAGTCCTTACTAAAATAAGATATAAGGTAGTCTATAGTTTCTCCTTTATATATACTCTTAATATACTGTATATATAATAAAGCAATTAGATAATAGTTAGTATTAGTCTCTAACTTGTTCTTAATATTAATTAACTAAGAAGTAAACTTTAGATTAAAATCTTTACTATTAGTAAAATACTTCCTATCTAAGAGTTTAGTACTCTTCTTCTAGCTTACTAGTGCTATAGAGGCTAATTTACTCTATTAAGCAAGCTCCTATACTTATATAAGGGCTTTATCGCGTTTCTAAATCAACTCAGCTATAGTATTCTACTAATCCTTCACACAAGTTTTAAGTTTATTAATTTCTATTTCTATAGTTTATATTATATCCCTATCAATCTCGCGTTCATTATCCTCTAAATTCTGTTCTTAGATCTAATGCTTAAGAGTATTCATACAGTCATAAAAGTATTTAAAAAGCTTATTAGAGAACCAATCATAGAGCTTCTAGAAAGTAGTATAGTTTAATAAGTTTTCTCTAGCTATTACTAAGTCTAACTTTTTTATTAAAATCTTATCTATATTAAGGGTGAGATATCGCTTAGAGCGCTTCTACTTTAAGCCTTTCTATATATCTACACTTAGTATCTATTTGGCACTATCTTGACTAGATTCCTTTACTATCTTAATAGATGATAAACATCAAAGAAAAAAAGATTAATAAGAAGAAAGAAAAAGAGATAGAGAATCCCTAGCTTAAATATAATATTCTAATTGTTCACTGTACAGGCATTCTAGGATAAAAAAAGAGAGAGAAAAAGAAAAAAAAAGAAAAAATCTCTTAATTAGAGTAAGATACTAAGAAGATCCGCTATACTAATATACTAGAGGTTTAAAAGAAAAGATAATACTTAATATTATATAATAATAGTTAAAACCTAATATTAAGATTATCTTACTAACTAGATGCACTAGGTTTATAGGCAATATCAAATATAAAGAAGAAAAGAGGGAAAAGGAAGCTCTATATCCCTCAGCACTTAATAAATATTCTTCCCCTTTATATAGTTATTCCCAATACAGTACCGCTCGAGGCATGTTCCCAATCTGGCATGGCTAGGGCTTCGAGCCCTATCTGGGGATAGTCTCATCGGCCCTATCCGTCCAGCCACGTGCCTCCATTCCGTAGCCGGTCCACGTGCTTCAGGGTACGGTTGTCACAGCTATAGCTTACTAAAGATTATATTAAATCCCATTATATTAATCATTATAAATATTTAATTATATATTTTTATTTAACTATAATTATCTATAATAAAAATTATAATCTTTATCTCTTTATAACTAGTAATAGAGATTCTATTAATAAATTCTATTAAAGAAAAAGTTTTTATAATAGTTATTAACTAGTATTATTAAGTAGATAATATATAATAAAATTAAGATCTTCACTAGTGTTAAGCATGCTAGTAGTATTATATATTAATTTTAAAAGATATAGAGATAAATTAATTAATATTATATATTTATTTTTTTTATAAGATCTATTAAGATTAGTAATTACTATATTTCTTTATTAGTTATTATTATTATTATTAATATTTAACTCTTTGTTATATAGTTTTATTAATAAAGTGTTAAGCTAAGAATTAAATTTTAAATTCTTTTTTAATTTTAGAATATTATTATTATAGTGATAGATTACTTTATAATTAAAGCTTTTATATTTTTAATAATTATAATAAAAATAGATTAATTTTAATTTATCTTTTTAATTATTTCTTTTTATTTTATAATTATTATTCTTTTTATTTTTATGACTATTATGTTTATTTTAATTTTTATTAAAGTATCTTTTTTTAGATTTATTATTTAAATTACTGCTATTATTATAATATTATTTTAAAAGTTTATTAATAGCTTCTTACTTTTTTTATATAATTTTTATAGATAAGTAACTTCTTTAAGACATATAATTATATCTTAATAGATTTTATTTTTATTTATTACTTTAAGCTATAATCAAGATAAAAACTTCATAATAAAAGATTTAATTTTATTACTATTATTTATTAATATTTTAGGATAACTTAGGTTATATTTATAAAAAAACTATATATAAAAGATTTATAGATTTCTTATTTTTAACATCTTAAGTTTATTTATCTAAATAAATATATTAATAAATTATATAGCTTTAACCTTAATCTTAGCTTTTATCTATTTAATAAAATCATTAAATATAAAATAAAATAAATCTATAATTTTCTTATACTTAATTTATTAAATCTAATATTAGCTACTAAACTATAATATAATAATTTTTATCTTCTAGCTCTTAGAGTATTTATAGTTAATAAAATTATTTTTAATATCTTTAAATTATTATTTATATTTATAATAGTTCTTAGACTTGAGATATACTAGTATTAATTTTTTAAAGCTTTTTTATATATGATATAATTAATAACTAGTAATAAAGCTAGAATAATATTAAAATATTAGACTATTAGTATTAATTTATATATTACTTAAAATTATAAAAAGTTATCTAATAGCAGAGAAGATATAATCTTTTAAAATTAACTAATTTTTTTCTAAAGATTAATTTATTAAAAAAGTATATATCTTAGCAAGTTATTATTAAATAGCTTTTTAATTATATCTTAATACTTAGTTTTTAAATTCTAAATATTAAAAGTCTTATATAATAACTTCTAAAGAAGGTAGAATAGTTATATAATATTTCTAATACAATACCTAAACAATAGAAAAATCTTTTATCAGACTCGTAACTTCTCTGGCTTTATCTCGGAACAATAGTGCAGTAGCCCGAAGTGACTTCGCCGCGACTTGCTTGGCACACCTTATCACGTTCTGCAAGATCTCCCTAATTGGTCTCTTCGACTTCCTGGTCTGCTTTCTACTCGCTCTTAAACCCAACCTGTATAGGATGCGCAACGAACACATGTCGACTATATTCGCGAACAAATCCTCTTCGACAACTGACGAGTTTTCTAATTCGTTGTCAGCCTTGCAGAATAGCAATACAAACTGGGCCACTCACGTTCCAATACATTTTGCAATATGGCAAAGATCATATTAAACCTCTCCTCTAACGCATGGAGGATGGAATCGCTGTCAGACCATTTGCTTTTGTTTATCGCGATAAGTACGTTTAACCTGTCGGTGTCCTGTTCGACACAGATGGCTGGGATATGGTTAGGATCCTCCTCCATTTGTGCTAAAAATGACAGAGTTCCGACTAAGCTCCGCTCTTTATCGATTGGCAATTCGTATTTTCTTGCTGAATCAAAGTGCTCTGGAGTCTTTGATGACGGCGCTGTAGGAATGACTTGGAGGGGGCTTGTACTGGAAGCTGAGTGAAGGAGGGATAGCAGAGCGATGTGTTCCGCGCGGGAAATGGCTGGGATTTCTGGGACACTCCCCATCTAGAACATAAGCTGGCAAATGAGATACTGAAGTAATATCGATCCATGAAGGTCTAGGTGCTACATAAATTTTATTCCTTCGTTGTTTCCGCTGACGAAAGTTGGCTAGCACGAAACGACAGCTCGAAGCCTGCCCCTCCATCCTCAGCTAAGATCATAACTATATCTCGCAAGCTCATTGGTGCTAATGAGCATCTGGTGTAAGGAGGGTCTGGCCCAACGTAAGGCTTGGGCCGGCTTGGGTTCATACCCTCTTGTCTATCTTGGCTGGTAGCCCTATCGGACCTTCCCCAGGGTGATAAACTTAACAATTTACATTGGTCTACCAATAAAAAAGTGTCTCATCATACTTCACCTCTTCCTTTGAGAGGAATAGTCCATGAAATTGAGGAGCGATTAGGCTGCAGGCTCTTGTCACGTATGTCCAGCACCCTAGATAAGCACGACTTATGATTGGTGATTTCATATGCGTGTTGTGACAGCTGTGCATGAGCAGTTCTGAAGAAGAGGGGTAGAGGAAGGCGTCATCACGGTGCCTAAGACGAGCAAAAGGTATATTTGGTGGACGGGAATCAGATGGCTTTCCACGTCCATCACTTATACAGAACGAATCTACAAACGACCGGTCTCAACTTCTTCCATCTCTATATTTTGACTTTCTCGTTTCTATCAAGCCAAAGATGGACCCCTCCACGTCTTCGCCAACCGAGCTATGTCTAGGCGTTGCCGTTGACCATCGGATTCGTTCCCTCTTCAAACCTATTCGCATTCAAACGCAGGTCAGAATGCAGGGAAACCATGCAGGTGCACGGCTTCTAGAAAGGCTTGCCAGAGGACGAACAGACAGATATATATCTAAAGATGAAATTGATATAACTGTTGAACTATTCGGACCTCAGGCCACCGGTGGGATCACCGTGGTGCTTCAGCGGCCGTGGAGATTTCACCCATATTCGAAGGGAATTGAAGCGGTCATCGACGCCTGTCCAACCTTCTTTGTGATAGACGAAGCATTTAATAGATTATAGAATTAACTTGCTATAGAAAGGAATATTAAAAAAGAAACTAAATATAGCAAAACTAAGAGGTTTAATTTATATAAAATAATATTAATATCTTTATTTAAATATAAATTATTTACTTTAGAGTAATTACCTTAGTAGAAGTATATTAAAGTTAATAATTTAAATAGTAAAAAGACTAAGATAAATAAATCTAAAGATTTAAACTATTATATAGAAAACTACTTAGCTAGCTTAGTAGATAATAAGAAAAGTAACTTTAATAGAAATATTAGAAGTAATAATAATAAAAAAAATAAAATTAATAAAAAAATTAATATAATTATTATTAAACTTAATATAGTACTTAAATATTTTAAAAATTTAGTAACTTTTTATAGCTTACTATTTATACTATTATATAATTATTTTTTTAGTTAGTTTAAGTTCTAGATAGTAATTATAGCTATTACTCTAAAGGTAGATAGTATATTTATTTTTAAATAGTAGTTATAAAGTAATCTTTTTAAAGATTATATTTTATAGGTCTATTCATAGGGTATCTATGAAAGTAGGAATATGACAGACCCGAAGAAACCAAGGCACAGATTTCGACGATTTAGTCGAACCCCTTGAATTCATCTTCGCTCCCATCTGCATTAGCAGCTTGCGCTGCCTTGGCAGCCTCTCGTCGTTTCTCAGCCTCCTTTCGTACATTCTCAATCATAGCCTCCGTCTCCCGAACTTTCTGTTTCTCTTCTTCGGTCATCTTATCCCATTTTTCTCTGTCACGACGTGCTCGTTTCCGCTCTCGTCGCTGTTCCCTCTCTTTCCTCTTCTCGACATTCTGACTCCACGGTACACTTTCACCCGAAGCCGCGGGTCGTTTCTTGGAATTTTCTTCTAATTTACCTGCTTGGTATTCCTTCAGAGCTTCCTGGCGATGTTTTTCTCTTTGTTTGTCGGCATATGCATAGTTATCCCAGTCAAGAGTCACGCCTAGAAACTTATCGCCTTTGAAATTCCTTAATTCAGGCATCTTTGGCAATTTCAATAACCCCCAAGCATGGCCTAATGCCTCCCAGTCTAAATCAGCAACGCGGAAAATGCTGCTAGCTTGGTGTTTGCTGTAGCTTCGAAGCCAGCTGACGAACGCCTTTTGAGCTTTATCATGGTACGACCTGTCTGCTAGTACCGCTTTTCGGGCTATTTCGGTCACATTTCGGGCATCTTCATCGGTTATATTGAATGCCGGGTTTTCGTACAAAGTGACTGGTGTCTTTCGCACCTCGAGGAATGGAACGTAATCTTCTTCGCGGCCTGGTGAAAGAAGTACGATACTCAGACCCCGACGTCCCGCTCTACCGGCTCGTCCGCAACGGTGAATAAAAGCTTTGGGATCAGATGGAGGATCTATTTGAATGACGAGGTCGACGGATGGGATATCTAATCCACGGGCCGCAACATCGGTGGTCAGGAGTACTGAAGGTGTGACGGAGTTGGTAAAGCGAGTAAAGTTCTTTTGTCGGACATTAGCTGGATGTTTTCCGTGTAGTGGAATAACGGTAAACTCGTTGCCGAGAATTAATGGTATTATATGCTGGAAGTAGTCGACGCCTGCACATGTCGAGAAATATAATATAGTCTTTTGTGGCCGGGGCTCCAATATATCTAGGATATTTTTGACGGCGGGAAGTTTGTGAGTAGGAGGTGTGACGAGGTATGTCATTTGCAAGCTATTGTCCAGGTTAGTGATTTCAGACATGACTCCAATACGGTGTGAACAAACCTAGCAGGAGTACGCTTTTCTTCCACTCCAGATGCTCCGCGCACCTTCACTGCAATCTTGACAGGATTCCGCAAGCCTACTCTGATAATCTGATCCAGAGCTTCGCTCACACTGGCACTAAACAAACCCGTCCGCCTCTGTTTCGGAAGTCTTCCAAGTATTTTCGAAATATCGTCCTTGAATCCAAGATCTAACAATCGATCGGCTTCATCGAATACCAACATTTCAAACGAGGATTGAGGGCAGTGTACGTGAGGTGACGAAAGAAGCTCGAGCAGTCTGCCGGGTGTTCCAACGAGGACATTTGGCGACCTTTTTAGGAATTGACTCAAATCTTCGGCGGGTGTTGTTGTGCCGCCTAGGAGGAGTTGTGGAATGACTTTTAGTGTCGATGATGGGTATTTTTTGGCGCCTTCCTCGGTCTCATCGGCTGGCTTTATGACGGATGCGGAGGGGCCGTGGAACTCCAAAAGAGATAGGAGGACATTGTGAATTTGCGATGCCAATTCTCTGTATAAAATAAGAATAATTCCATAATAATGTTGCCTTCCTGAATTGTAACACTCACCTCGTCGGCGCAACAATGATAGACCCAATATGATGTTTCTTAATCGGCTCGTCCAACCGCAGCAATTTTTCCACAATCGGTATCAAAAACGACAAGGTCTTTCCACTGCCCGTCACAGCTTCTACCACGACGTCTTTATGGCTCATGAACAGTGGAATGGCAGATGCTTGTACTGGGGTCATGCGGGCAAACCCCATTGTCGACATTGCTTCCAGAACCCATTCTGACAGCGGTGGATCGAGATTTTCCCATAATCTGCCGGTAGACGCTCGAGGTTTCGGTGCCATTTTCAGGCTATAAAATATCTCCTTCTGGACTGATCACCAGAATGGTGGGGAACGAGAAGTTGTTGTTGATGTCGCATGTCGAAAATTATCTCGGGCGGTCTTTTTCTGCCGTCGAAAAGGCCGTCTCTGATTGGCTGGACTCGTCTGGGGGTGGCTGATAAGATAAAAAAAAATCCATCGCTCTCTCGGCATCTTGACAGCCCTGCTATTTCGTCGATCACATTGCTCCGATTCCTGTTCTCAGATCTATACCGACACAAACCATTCGAAACGCTTGAAACACACACTCATACTTTCAGACTCCAAACCTGCGCGCAATCAATCGCTTGAATTAAAACCCATCACGTGACTTGGGAAGTGCCGGAAGATCGGCGTTGCATGTGATTTAGGCACGATTCAGCCAGAAGAAATCTCAAAAGCGTTCACGAGGCTCCGACTCATTTCAGTTTTAGCCCAACCCATCTCTGGGATTCTTCCTTCTTACTTTTCTGGTTGGTCCCAGAACGAATGTCATGAGCTGGTGCTGGACGGTGCCCGCCTGACTTTTCTCCCTTATATCCGTGTTGACCCAGCTTATCAGCTGGCGATATTGACATCTTCAACCCCATCAATAGCGACAACCACAACAAACCGCCAATATTCAGTCCCTAGCTCCCGCTCCGACTCTCCTCTCTGCTCTACTCGCAAAGTCAACCTCCACCGACCGCTACATTCCCCATTCTCCATCCCGGCTTCTGCATCGCACAGCCAACGGAGTCATCGCCCTCCCGGCTCTGCCGCTTCTCCTCCCAGACGCGGCGGAGATGTCTTCTCCGCGTGTACCAGCCACACCCCGAGTCATTTCGCCGTCCCCTACGCCGTCAGACGCATCTGAACAAAGAGATGGATACTTTGCTCCTGTGACGCGATCTGCAGCCCGGCGGCAGCGTCTGAATAATGATACCCAGGCTATTCCGGAGGAGGATCAGAATGATGACTCTGACCATCAATCGCGATCCGGTCCGCGGAATCCATCTTCACGATCTGGAGCTCCAGGAACCGCCAGAAGGCGCGGTTCTACGAGAAAGACACCGAAATCGGCAAACTCGCCGGTAGTCAAATCACAACCTTTAGTCGGGGCCAACGGCAAACCACCCGCTCCTTCGAACGGCTACCTCTCTCCCTACACAAGCCTACAAGATCGCTGGCGAGACTTGTCAAGGTCGCCTTCACCACTGGGACTCATACCCTTACACCAGAATTATCGCACTTTTATCCATAAACATGAAATACCGCGCAAGCTTCTACATGTCTCTATTGGATTCGTGACTTTGGAGTTCTATCGACGCGGTATTCAAACATTTGAAATCACGCCGTGGCTGCTTTCTTTGCTCATTCCTATCGCTGCTACTGATCTACTCCGACATCGATACGAGCGCGTAAATAAATTCTACATTCGTTCACTGGGTGCCCTCATGCGCGAATCCGAAGTCAAAGGTTATAATGGCGTTATTTGGTATCTTTTGGGTGCATTCATTGTGCTGCGCGCATTTCCCAAGGACATTGGCGTTATGGGAGTTTTATTATTGAGTTGGTGTGACACTGCTGCATCTACTTTTGGTCGTTTGTATGGCAAATACACCCCCAAACTACGCCAGGGAAAGAGTCTTGCAGGCACAGTCGCCGCCTTTTTCACTGGTGTAGCCACTGCACTCTTTTTCTGGGGCGCATTTGTCCCTAGCGTTGGAGCGTTCCCCAACGATCCTGAAGATGCTTTCATGTTCACGGGTCGACTCAACTACTTCCCCGAGTCGATCAGGAACCTCATCGGCTGGGCCGGTAGTGATGATCAAAGCAGTATCATCACAGGCCCATTAGCGCTTGGCGTTATGAGCGTTGTTTCTGGCATTGTTGCTGCTGGAAGTGAATTCGTCGATCTCTTCGGCTGGGACGATAATCTTACCATACCCGTTTTGAGCGGCTTAGGGTTTTGGGGATTTCTCAAATTCTTTGGTTGATTTGGATTTAGGCGTATACACTTTGTAATTAGACTTGGTAGATATTTGTATTTAGTGCACATGATGAACGACTGTCCTCTCTACGATCAATTTGACTTTCTGAAATCCAGGTATTTCCGTGTGTCTACTTGTAGCCGAGAAGCCCTAAGTCTAGCCCTGCTACTTTGCTGTCAAGGCAAGCTCATGCACTTAACCAGTGCAGACATTATAATCTACAGTACGATGTGATGTGTTCGATGTACGAGTTGAGAAAAAACGACCGCTGTTATCAATTGAACTAAAATTACCATACACTCCTACCTCAAGACGACATCAACGCTCCACGATCCTAATCAACATATCGAAAGCATCCCAATACTCCTCATTTGGGCTAACTTCCCCATTACTTTTTGGGAGTTTTAACTTCTTCCCTGCCAATTCAATCGCTTCCTTCTCTGGATTCATGCTCACCTCCTTATTTCCAGGTAAAGCAGCCTGTGCTCTAGACAAAGCATACAGATGTCGTGCACGGTATCCAGGCGGTGCCGATTGGATATTGTCGTATCCCAATGCTGTTTCCAGAAAATCACTGTTTTGATGATTAGTTGCGTCACACCAAGTAGATACGTAGTGGGAAAGACTGACATGCTCTCCTCAATGCTTCCTTGGCATAGTTTTATACGTCCTCCAAGATAGGCGTACATTCCATCGAGTTGGTTGTTTGTTCTTCCAGAACTAAACTTCTCGATGCTACTTTTGGCAAGAACCAGGTGACACTCAGCAAGGTCAAGATTACCGGAACGAAGTCCAAAAGAGCAAAAGGCGAGATGAATACTATGAGACCAGGGTCAATGCATTTCTTTTTTTTTTAAAAGCGTTGGAGGATGGCAAAGGGAACTTGGACATACAGTGCTTCCCAGTACAAACTCCCCATCTCACGACACATTTCCAGAGTCCGATTCAATCGCTTTTCGGCATCCTCGAATTCATCATTGCAATATGCGTTTCGACACATGTTGGCATTGATCAAAATGCCCTTCGCAATCCCGTACCGCTTTGGGTCTCGATTATAGCATTCTTCTGCCCGGCCTAGATAGTCAGCTCCTCGCTGGTAATTACCGGTACTCCCAAAGGCAATGCCACAGTCACTATAGTACTGAACAACTCTCTCGTCGTCTGGTGCCAGGTATTTGAGGGCTAGCTTTAACGCTTCGTGAGCTTTCCGAAGACCGTTTTGGAATTCCCCATTCCAGAGGTCCTGGTCACTTCCTCGGGATAGTATGTAGGCATGAATGAGAGGGGCGTCTTCTTTGTTTTCCCATTTGCCCCATGCCATATATGCGACTTTCAAGACAAAGTCTCTATCTCCTTCGTTATCGTTTGTAGCAAGGTACCTGGATGATTGTGAGCTGACTGAAAAGATCAAGATATGCCTGTTTACCATAAAGCATCACATATGAGGTTCAAGAGGCTCTGGGAAGAACTCAAGGGGCTGTGTTCATTCTGGCTGTCACAGTATTCTTGAAGAAGAACTAGAACTTGCCGTAAGTAGCGTTCGGCCCGCCTCCAGTTCCTCTCGTCAACCAGGCTCTGGCCACGGTTCGGAAACTTATTCAAGAGAATACGAATAGTGGCATCGAATTTGTCCTGTCGACCCTTATTCTTCGGAAGTGCAATCGTGTGAAAAGGCAAAATTACCGACTTGGGCTCTCCTTGCAACTCCATGGCATGAAGAATGATTGTTAAAGGTTTGGTTTGAGACTGGAGACCAGCACCGAGCGTTATCTTCTCTATGTATTTGATAAATGAGTCACCTTGCATCTCTGTGACTTTGAATGCCGAGCCCACTTTTGGACTGATTCTCTATAATTCGAGCTAGTCGTCGCCTGGTGATTGTTAGCTTTTGGAGTTCGCTACACGATTACATGAATCAGGGTCAAGTCACCAATATCATCAGTCCAAAAGGTCATAATGATATTGAGTCACAGCATGAAAATCTCCTGATTGATCTCATATCGCGGTAAATGCGCTCCGTCGTACCATTTGACTCAAGAGACAAGATAACTATAGACGAAACATGCAGAGACAAAGAAATCAGCAAGCTTGTTCCTTCTTTGGCATATGGCTGGATCAAGTTGTGTCACCGACTACTAATGGCAAAAAGGGGGGGGCTCTTATGTCACTTCGTACGTACTCCTCTACCAAGATCGGCTGAATATGAAGCTTGAAAACTCGAGGCAAATACAGCTCTCCTTTCACCATATCACTGTCACAATCCCAAATCTTCCAACCTTACGTACACATCAACGCCTACGTACCTCAATCTCAACCCACCAGTTACTGGACTCATGTACTTGTCCCTTGCAATGGCCAAAATAACCATCCGAACCGCCACAATAGAAGACATCGACACAATAGTCAAAATCGCCGTCGATGTGATCCCCCAGGAGCCGCAGGTTCTATACCAATACCCTTACACAGACCAATTCCCCGAGGACTGCTACAGATGCACTACCGAAGAGATCACGGGTTTCATTAAGAATGAAAGTCCTGACTCTGATATTCTGGTCATGGTAGCTGAGATTGAAGATGAAAGGGCTCCTTCGGGGAAGAGGATCATTGCACATACAGTCTGGGATCTTATGGCTGTCGGGGTCAAAAAGGTTGCTGCGTTATGGAAAGAACTCGAAGGTGATGGTGCAGGTACGTACGCTCTTAACCAGTGAGATCAGTTTGTTCTAACTCCTTGTATCGGATAGCAGCCCCCGAGACATTTGACTGCTCACAACGTCGCGATGCCGACTGGGACCGCATCGAATACTACACCCGAATCATCAGTCGCATAACATGGGAGATACTAGAACCCACAGACCGCACCACACTACCTCGAACATACATCCATCTCATCCGAGTAGCGACCTCCCCTCGATGGCAGCGCCACGGAGCCGGTACCCTGTTATGTAACTGGGGTATCGACCTGGCTCAGAGACATAAGCTGCAGATTGGCTTGTTTGCGACTCCAGCGGGTAGCGGATTGTATACTAAGTTGGGGTTCAAAAAGTTGGCGACGGCGTTTGTGCAGATGCCGGATGAGAAGGAGAGTGTGAGTATGGCGGTGATGAAGTGGTATCCGAAACCGGAAGAGGTGGTTAGAGCGATGAAGATTGTGAAGAAGATATTGAGCTGTGGGAATGATGCTGAATGAACAAGTACTTCAAGGCTAATTCCAGGGATTTCAGCAAGGCTGAAAGCCTGTGTGAACATACCTATCAAGGACTTACTTGCCTAGGTAAGCGGAGTTAGGGCTAATTTCCTAGATAGGAATCTAGTCTTTACATCACCAGGGTGCGGTACAAGCCTCTAGGTGAACTCATGCCATCTACTATAGGGTATTTCAATCATCATATCATTAATCATGCACTTATTTGTGTATACGAAAGCGTATATCCGTGGATGTATATGCTCAGAGCATCCAACAAAAACTCCCAAAAGATATCCCGACGCCTAGAATGCTGATATGGTATCACTGAACAAATAGACCAGAATGTATGAGTGCTTGCAAAAAGTAAAATAATCACCTCATATCCAAGAGGCTGACACGCGCAATCCTCTTCTTCTTGCCTTTCCCTTTCTCGGCGTCTTCTTCATGTTCTTGTTGTGCTTCGCCGGTTGCAGGGTGAGCCTCATCCTGTTCGCAAAGCTCAACGGTCCAGAATCCTTTGTGGGTTCGTATTATCTCGGTGAGAGCTTTGGGAGGTTGCGATTGACCCTGAGCCGGGTCCTTGATCTCGACCTCGACCTCGACTTTGGGTGGTACTGGGTCAACTACTTCAAGATCGGTGACTTCGTTGACCTTCTTTGCTTTTGGTTCATCTTTCTGCTCTTGAAGGGCAGGCGGATTGAAATTATCTTTCAGCTGGACCTCTGGAACTTTTGGCGATGACGCAGAAAGTGGTTGTTTTGACTTGACTGCTGCCTTTGATCTAAGTTTCCGCGGTTTTTGCGCATCATCGTGTATCTCAAAATCTGGACTCTTGACTGCAGGAGAGAGACGGAGCGATTCAAATGCCGTCTCTAATGACTCTTCGCAACTGGATTGTTTTGCTTTGATCCTGTTTGAGCGCCGAAGTTTTGGCGTAGGTGACAGCGATGAAGTCGGAGGACTGACCCGCATGGTTTCTATCGCGAGAGGCGAAAGGCTGCCAGCAGCCGTGTAACTAATTTTGAACTTCGTGGGCGATGGCGAATGCAATGGAGAGAAAGTAACAGATCCTTCAAGCTCAGTATCGAAATCGAAACTGTCTGAATCAAATCCGCGAATAGAGGGAGGATGTCTGAAGCCTGAGTCTCGTATATCATTGTATCCATCTCCTATGCTGCAAGTTGCAGAAAATTGGCTAGCCAGTTCATCCATAGCCAGACCAGATGACTTCATCGACTTTTGACTTCGCCGCGGAGATTGACTTGAAAAAATCCATGTATCAGACAACACGCTATATTGACTGCTGTAAGGACTTTGACTTGAAGATTGCTGCGGCGAAGATGATAAACCCGCGGCATCTAGAATGTGAGCCTTTTTGACACTGCTCATATCGCTGCCCGGTTTTGTGACAGTCGTGTAGCGAAGGATTCCACCCGGTTTCATGCTGGGATCAATCACTTTCTTCTTCCTAGTCGTGGTCTTCTTAGGTGCTGGCTTCTTGGGTGCTTTTTTCTCCGCTTCTTGCTTCTGCCAACGCTCTACGACATCCGGAATTCCTATCTTTGCTATAGTCTCAAAGACCCAGATCTTTTCCGGCTCGAACGGATTATATGGATTTTTGGGTGCATGCGATTTCGGTGCTTGGTCTTCAACTGGTGCGGCTTCGCCACCTGCCTCGTCTTCATCTTCCACTGGTTGTGTGCTTGGTTCAGTAAGCTGCGACCACTCTGGAGGAGGATTAGGTTCCTCCCCATCTAGATCCAGCCCTACAACATCAGCAGGAATCATTTCCACTTGAAGTTGGGAAATACAGCCGGTACTGAAATGCATTCGACTGCGGTAGATCCTCTGCAAAAAAGGTAAATCTGTGTTTGGAACATAAGATCCGTAGCCGAACGGGGCAATGGGAGATTGAGCCAGTCGAAGTCTAGTCAGAATCAACGGTTCTGCCAGGTTTCGTATCAACTTCCTTGCTCCCGAGCGATACTTCCAATCAAAGTAGTTTGCAACGTAGTTTCGAAGTTCAAGGACGTTGATTTCATGATCCCAAGCTCCCACAAGTCGCTGGCGCAATTGCTCGATTTCCCGTTCATTGGAAACAACTGGCTTCGCATAGAATGATAAGATCTGAGGATCAGGAAACGTATCTGGGATGCGGACAGCTTTGTGCTTGGACTGAAAATAACCGCTCTCATTTTCATCGAGTTCATATTGAAGCCGCTCCCTCCATTCCGCGAGTTTGGCTTCCACCTCGTCTTCGTTAGAGTAGATGATATCAAAAAGGTCCTCTCCAAATCCGGCCTTTGCAATCTCGCCAGCAAGCCCAGGACCGCATTTCGTTACACCAGATGGTAGATAATCTCCACCACTCAACATTGCAAATAAAACCATGCCCGCTCGGCTCAATTTGACGTTTGCCTCCACGTCAAGCTGTGTTTCGGTAGTATAACAGTCGATATGGGTCGCGGCCGAAGTTCCCGTTGAGCCCTCTTTTGAGTAATTCATGACTGTAAGACCAGATCCAAACATTAATGTGTCGATATCATTGCTCATGACGGCATCCACAACCCCCGCTTGCTGTAGCCTTGCGCATTCGGCCTCCGCTTCTCCCGGCGCATCATGTCGAGGAAACTTGAATAAATCTATCAAGATCTTGGACAGGTTGATTATCGGCGCAGAACCATAACTTCGACCGGTAGTCGCTTTCCCCCGCTTGAAAGGTGGTTTCTGCTTTCCATCGTAGACGAAGAGGGGGTGAATTGGTAAAGCAAGGAGTCGTACTAATCGGAAGAAAAGGGTTCGCAGTTCTGGATTCTGTCCGCCTCGACCAGCTTGTAGCTGAAACAGCCAAATTGAGATATCAACGGCAATTCGAATAGGGCGTTTGGAGACCTCTAGATGTGTGATTGCGAGTCTTGAGAGGGCGATTCGATCGGCATTTCCAATTGCTTTGCCAAGTCTGTTTACATGTTAGCTGCTATGAAATCGGAGTTGGATTCTGCAGGTATTTTTAACCTACCCTGGAATACCCATTGTTAACTATAATGTATCATATCCCAACCCAAAAAGTAAAGCGCATGTAACAGCCCAAAATGTCCTTGTGGTGAGAGTTAGAAGTTGTCGGGGTTGATGGAGTTGTTTTGATGTGGAAACTGCGGCCTGGCAACGAGCTTCCGCCAATCAGAGGCATTGCTTGTCCGTCCTCACAAGTCCGAGCTTAGCGCATTCAATTTCACTTTCGTATTGACGGGTGAAGACACGATTGACGAATGTACTTCAATAATATTGACGAAGTATGGTCAAGTTGACAATTTGAATCGATGTTGGTTACAGAATTTCCTATCTGAACGAATCCCGGGCACCCATCGACAATGGCAACAACCGAGTCCCGACACGCAAGCAAATCGTCCATATCAGCCCTTGAAGCAGCACGAGCACGTATACGCAAAGATGAACAGTCCTTCGAACCTCGCACACCACCGCATCACCGTAACAGGTCAATGGTATCATCATTCGGCTCCTCATCTTCGCCGCTATCATCGTTCCGAAACGAAGAAGATGCCATAATCCTCGAAATGGGGGCCCGTTCCCTGCGTGCCGGGTTCGAGGGCGAGAGTATGCCAATGTGTTCCGTGGGATTCGGACCGGAACAATCGAGAAAAGTCGGCGATTATCGAGGCTGGGTGAAATCAAACAAGGGCACAACAGAAGAAAAAGCTAGCTCCTTGGATGCAGAGGAGTGGGTCAAAAACCACGAGTTATGGCGCATGGATCTTAGGGAGGTTGATCTGGGACTTGTGGAAGATAAACTTGAACGTGCAGTACGCGAGATTTACAATAATTATCTATTGACTGATGCGGGGAATGCGCGTCTTGTTTTGGTCATGCCGTCCCTCATGCCGCATCCATTGCTGTCGGTCGTTCTTGAAACATTATTCAATCGTTGGAGGTTTCCTTCTATCACGCTTCTGCCGTCTGCCGCCATGGTAGCCGCTGCTGCGGGAGTGCGTGCAGCTCTGGTGGTTGATATAGGCTGGGCCGAGACGACAGTTACTGCTATCTACGAATATAGAGATATTACCTCGAGAAGGAGCACACGCGCAATGAAAAAGCTTATGCAACACATGGGGCGAATGCTATCACATCTGAACAATCCGACTCAAGAAACGAAAAAAAATGGGAAGATATCAGTCAATTTCGAATACTGCGAGGAAGTCGTGAGCCGGTTCGCTTGGTGCAAATTCGCATCAGAGCATGAGGAATTGAACAAGGATGTGTCAATCCCATCACCATCAAGTCCCGACTCAGAATACGTACAGGTTCCATTCTCTCAATTCGCAAAGCCGGTCGAAGCCAATTTCTTTGCTACTGGTACCGATGAGCACGAATTAGACGACGACGAGACGCCAATTCACAACCTAGTCTACAATGCCTTGTTAGAGCTCCCGCCAGATATACGTGGAGCATGCATGTCTCGTATAATCTTTGTGGGAGGCGGGTCGAGAATACCGGGTGTTCGCCAACGTATATTGAACGAAGTCTCGTCGCTGGTAGCAGAGCACGGGTGGGATGCGACAAGGGGACGTGCGGTGGAAGAGCAGCGAAAGAGGTTACAACAGCTTAGAATCAGCAGGGAACACAAACATGCACCAGAAGAAAAAGTCGGCACTACTGACGAAGCGCACGAAGAATCATCAGTAGTAGAAGAAGAAAAGGAAGAGGAAATTGATTTCATCGAACAAAAAATCCGCCGCAATCAAGCCCGAAACAGCAAACCCTTCATTCAAGGCCAATTTCGTCAAGTCGAATCTCTGGGAGCTTGGGCAGGCGCCAGCCTTGTCACAAGCCTCAAAATTAGAGGACTCGTCGAAGTTGAGCGCGAGAAGTTCCTTCGGGATGGATTGGCGAGTGCAACTAGAGATTTGGATGGTCACCATCAAGTAGCAGATCGACGATCTGGGGTTCGTTCGTCTGTTATAAGTGATCGGTCGAGCTGGACTTTGGCGGGTTGGGGATAGTTTAATCATTGCACTTCTTGGTGTTTCGTCTATGCACATGTACGATTTTCATACGTTCAATCTACGATACCCTTTTGTTCTTCCATGGCATCATCTTGCGTCAACAATGTATTGGTTATTGACTCATATAAGTACTATTTCCAACAAAACTCAACTTGTGTAGATGAAGTCCGAAATCTTAAGTTAGGAATATGGGAGGGAGGTACTAGGGCTCGGCACAACGAACCCTAACAAGTATCAATGGCTGGGAATAGCCTAAATTTCCATCCTCTTCTCCCACGTGCAAGCTATGTAGTTTAGCTGCCCAATGGAGGTTAAACCGATGGATTGTTTATTAAATGGGTATAGTATGTGTTGTAGGTCAAAAAGCTAATGTGGTGGTCTTTGGTTTTTTCATGGGCTGAGATGGTACCTATGAACTCATGTTAGATTCTACCTACTCTGTCTGACCAACTACCTAAGTACCATCTATCAATTGATATTGAGTACTTACTTTAACAGCTTATGTAAACTTTGAAGCTCACTTTGATAGTATATCTCTAGAAGTAAGCATATTGATGCATCAATCTTCTTGCATGGAAGTACGGAAGATTACGAGGAACAGTTGAAATGAGGCAGTGATCATTACGCATTCGGTATATATATATTATAAGCTAGCTAGTCTCATTTTGAGAACATGCATCCACCTAATTTACCCCCAGGACAGGCTTAAAGAGTACCGAACTGGTAGGTAGCCATGTTGACCACGGGGCCATCAGCAGGCGAGAAAATCTCATGCCGAGCCCACTCCGGCTGGTTGATTGCATCAATCCAATCCTCAGTCTCAATGACGATGCAGCCATACTTGTTGACATAATCCACACCACCTTTACCGGCAGCCTCGTT
This sequence comes from Talaromyces nanjingensis, assembly GCA_031010415.1. NCBI lineage: Eukaryota > Fungi > Ascomycota > Eurotiomycetes > Eurotiales > Trichocomaceae > Talaromyces > Talaromyces nanjingensis. The sequence goes on from JARFPJ010000001.1 coordinate 6,682,710, forward strand.
ACGAGCCTTTTGTGAAGCCTTGATGGGGATGGTACCATTCTGGCCGTTGCAGGTGTAGATTTGGTGCGCGGCCTGGTTAGTGGCGACGTCGAGAGTGATACCCGTTGCCGGGGAGGAGAGGTGGATAACAGGCACAGTGGAGCCGTCCAAGTAGTATGGGGTGCGGTCATTGATGAAGCAGGTGTCGACACCAGTGCAGTTGAAGCCGCAGACGCCCAAGGCGTTGTCAAAGTCGGCACCGATCTGTTTGCCGGCCGTGTAGTCAAGTGCGCCGTCGAAGGCAGTATCGACATCGAAAATGGTGCCATTGGGGATAAGTATGGTGTCGCCAGCGACGACACGGGTTGCCAGAGGCATGTGCAAGGTGTTGTTGAGGATGGTGGGCTCTTGGAAGGCATCCAAGTTCCAGTAGATGTGGTTTGCGAGCATGATGGGGGTCTTGTCAGTTAGAGACAAAGAGACAATGCGAGATGTCAATTGGGGGAGACCTTTGGGATTGGTCGCAGTCCTGAGAGCGTCAACTGTGAAAGTGACGTAGCTGAGCACGGTGCCGGGGAAATTTTCGTATCCGGGATCGAGCAAAGAGAATGTGATACTGTCGTTCGTCGATGCGGTCACAGTCCAATTGCGCTGATCGTAACCCACGGTACCACCATGAAGGGTGTCGGCGCCACCGTTCTCGTTCGTGGGGATTTGGTAGGCCTCCCCATCGATGGTGAACGTGCCATTCTTGATACGATTGGCATAGCGACCGACCATAGCACCGAAGAAGGTGTGGTTTGTTTCGGAGTCGTGCACATAAGTCTCCGGGTCGTCGTAACCGACGACAACATCTTGGATTGTGCCATTGCTGTCGGGGACGTACAATGCCACGAGACGCCCACCATATCCAATGAAGGAAGCAGTGATGTTGGTCGCGGTGATGTTATAGATCTTGAAAGGATCTGTAGTAGAGTTACTATCAGGCTTGGAGGCCAGAGCCGGTAGCGCAAACAGCGCCGCTGCGGAGACGTAGCTCTGGAAGCGCATCTTGTAGACGACTGTAAAAGCAATGCCCAGAAAGACAAGAGCGTAAATTATTACTGCAACAAGCGACAAGCGAGGTCTAGCAAGTTTTTTGAAGTAATAGGAAACGAAAGGGCTGAGCTGCAAGAAGCGGCCCTGCCCGGTCGCAAGGGGCATTCCAGCTTTTATAATGGAGAGATCGACGAGCTAAGCTTCTCCCCCATTGCTCCTGTCGAGTTATTTTCCCGCTTTCCCCCTCTCCTCTTTTCCTGCCGGTTAAGAGGCGGGGAAATAAGCAGTGGTCTGATTTGCTCGAGGCAGATGCGGGGATTGTTGAGTAACAAAGAGGCTTGAAGGAGCAGATGCAGGATTTCGTCGAGCGACGTAATAGCCGTCCACGGTCCTACGCAGGGATGGAGCTGGCGATGTTTACTGCGTGAATCCGGGGTTGGTCGTCGGTTGTTACTGGGGAAGGACGACCAGCTAGCCTGTTCTGTACTAGTTTGTATAGATTAGCCAATTAAATGTATTAGAGACTTTAGCCTTCGGCCAGGCAATGTAACGTGGAGAAATGTGCTTGTTCTCTGTTGTGGGCTTCATCACTACAGGATCCGAGCCGGTGCTTTGGGAGTCTATGGGAGAGCTCTTGGTGCTACTACGGAGTAGTTGAAAGAACTATTGGTCAAGCTGAATCCTCTGGGATGCTGACTGGCTGAATGTCCAGCACATGGCATCACCATCCCCTCCGACAAGGCAAGGATTGACATGCACGGCACAGTCGGCTACTTGGTCACGTCGTATTCTGGATGTTTGCTATGTTGAAGCTATGGGTAGCATGTGGCACTTTGAAAGGTCTTTTCGCTGAATTCACCGAGCCTAGAAGAATCAGGCCATGATCGGCACCACAGCGGTCAATAGCTTGCTGCTGTAATATATTTGCTCAGTCTCTGTGCCGTGCGTCGAGACTTTGATATTAATTATTTCCTGAATGAATGAATTACCCGAGATTGCTTCTTGGTGGAAATAACTGAGAGGTTGAAATAATATCGAGCCATGAGAGAGTTATTCCGGAGGCGTAAACCCTAAAGGTTAAGCTGGTTTAGCCTCTCTCCGCAAATCCAAAATTAACCGAACGAGACGAATGACGACACGAGACTGATAGTCGAGAGCAAGAGTCGTACAGTTAGAGCAATTGTGGTGGGCTAGCCACGTGAGCGTTGCTGTTTTCCTTGCTGCAATGCGACTCTGGATGCCACATGGATGTAACAAACTTTGTGTAGGCTGTACCCTTTGTGCTGATGATCTTCTAGAATGAAAGAATGGCAAGTTGGCAGAACACAAAATGTAGCGACGGGGTCACGTGGCGCGCTAACCGCTTGTGGACTGGGCCATTAACACGGTCGCGCCTGCCGGATCGGGAGAGTTGTTTATCGTGTTTTGGTTGGCGAGACTTCGACATACAACCTCACTCAGTTTAGACCAGACCTCCAATCTGTACGAGTCTTGAATTATGCGCAAAATTCACAACCAGAAATAGCTTTCCATTGCAATGCTAGGAATCTATCCTCGGTCCTCGCTTTTACCGCCCTATCCAAATTCTCCCTCTAAGTGACTATCCAGTCGTACCGCGGTGGCGCCGAACGACCGATAATTTGCGCTGGACGTAATGTCCTCCGTATCTTCGAGCGCATCATCGCCTGATGCACTGGGCCCAGAAGGAGACGCTCTGTATCTTATTTCATCACCAGTGCCAGAATTTAGTGGACGACAAAGCTGGGTTCCGCCGTACACGATCCAGACACCGCGGAGGCAAGAACGGATGCCTCGCCGAACACCCAAACAACAGACCTCTCAAACTATGCGCTTCAATGATATTATATTACCGACGAGTCCGCATATGCGACAACGATCACTGTCCCCGACGAAAATGCAGTCGGAAGGAAATCTGAGTCCGTGGAGGATACGAGTGACAGTGGAGGCCGAGCACGAAGATGACGAACACACTCAGGATGGACCTCGGAAGAAACTCAAACCTTCGACCATCACAACCAAGGTACCCTTGAAGGATGAAGAAAGTAACCCGCCTTCTGCAAAAAAGAGAAGAGGTCGCCCGCGCAAATCGGACGTTCGCGAAAAAAGTCTCAGCCCAGTCAAAGGAAGTCCAGGACGAACACCAAAACAGCAACCCCCAGACTCTGCAAAGCGACCACGCGGTCGTCCTCGAAAGAGCATGCAAACTGAGCCAGTCACGCAAAGCATAGAGGCGGTAGAAAGTCCTGTAAGGAACAATATGCAGTCAACTACACTCGACGGAGTCATCGACAGGGAATCTCCCGCGCCGTTCATGACTGCCGACATTGGGCCCCCTTCTGATGCATCGTCAGAACCTGATCCTTTTCTCGACATGGCCGGCTCTGGAGCTTTTGAAGAACAGTCACCGCGTCCAAATTCCCACCGTTTCTCTCCGCCCGTTGTCTTTGATTTGCCTGATTCCCAAAATGCGAAACCTCCACCAGCTGCTATGAGCGCGCAACAAGCGACACCACAGGCGTCTGTCTCTCCTATGCGATTCCCCACAGGAACAACTCCCGTGAATACTTTACACGCAGGACATACTCCTCGAAAGCTACGTCGAAGCTATCCGACCCCGACGTCATCGTCACTCGTTGATGGGAATGGAGAACCGTCAACAACAGCCGAACAACATAACGGTACAAAGTCGATTGCAGATCCGACTGATGTACATCATGAGTATGATACTATTATGGAGAGTGAAGATTTCAGCATGGTCTCTCTAGATACTCTTCCGTCCGCGAAGCAAGCCGGGCTCAGCTCTATTCTCAGCTCTTCCAAAAGCAGTTTGAAGCCTTTTTCTGAGAAGCAGAATGCGGTTTCTACGGAGAACACGAACAGACGAACTACAAAATCCCCTCAAGTGATTACCAGTCATGTCCCTGGGCCATCTACAACACCACACTCCAAGCCTGTGGGTTTGCAAAATGGGCACGAATCAGATGATCAGGTTGTGCCAGTTACTGTCGACACAGTTGCTATGGATGCTTCGGCACCAGAGCCTTTCGTACGACCTGCAGTTGAGAAGCCTAAGAAAAAATTTCTTAGTCTTGCTCGCACAGTCCGACTTGGCCTAAGTCTGCATGATACGTTGATCCATCAACAAAACCTCGATGCAGAAGATAGCGACGAGGAGGAGGAAGACATAGCAAGCGCAGCTGATAGATTGAAGCGTATATTCGGCGACCTTGATATGGAGTCTCAGCGCCACCTTCAAGCTGGTCTTAGGTTCGGTGAACTTGTGGCTCGTGGCACGATGAGGTCTAGAAGGCTACGGAGACAGGAAGAAAGGGAATTAGACGATGCTCGCGAAAGGGAAACTAGCGAGGAAGAAGAAGTCGTCGAACTTCCGCAACAAGCCGATACCTTTTCTGATGAAGATTCATCGGAAGAAGAGGATTTGCCGGAAGAAGAGGAAATGTCAAGAACCCAGCGGATGGAAGCTGAATGGCAGCGGGAGCGTGAACTCGTGAGCCGTCAGATTGACATGGCAGGGTCGGACAACGTGATTGTGCTTGACAGCGACGATGTTTCAGTACAAAATGGACCTGAAGAGCAGGTTTATGGGGAAGACGAAGCAAACGAGGAGGAAAGCGAGGAGGATGAAGATTATGGAGATGTCTGGCAAGAGGAAGCCAGGAATCACGATTCCAGCTCTAACAGACATTCGACATTCGCATCATCTATGGACGAGAAGAGAGCATCTACGACGAATCATAGACAAGAAAGTTCTTACAGGAACATAAGTCAGCGCTACGATTGGAACCCAGACAAGGGTGAGATACCACCACTTGGAAGGTCGCGAACGGCGCAACTACGCGAAGAGGAAGTTGATCTGTCGCTTCTCTTGAAACCTCGCGACACTCCAAAATCACGCCAATATTATGGAATGAGCCCTCGTACGGCGTCAAGTCAAAGACTTCAGTCTGATAGGAGCTCCAGATATGGAGGACCTAGTCGCGACGCTTCGTCTCCGGTTAAACGCTCTTCACTGGGTAATGGTCGGGTCAATGATGAACCTGAAGATATCCAAGATGATATCGAAGAAGATAACGAAATGTTAGACGACGATCTAATTGAAGAGCAAGAAGAAGACGAGGAGCAGGAACATGACCAAGACGATGACCGTGACCGTGACGATGTCTACATTCCAGAAGAGAGAGAAGCTACAGACGAGCATACTTCTTTTGACCCATCTATTACAACACCAGAGCAGGCAATGCCTGGACCAAAACAATCATGGTTCCGACGGATTACGAACAACTTCACTCCAGGCTGGTGGACGACGTCAAAGGAGGTACCCTTGGACGAGTCTCAGAGCCCGCCTTTCCCGGTAAACGAGCAAACACCCAGTCTCAAGCGCTCTCGTGCGGCTAGAGATGCAGAAGAAGCTAGAGAGATGGAGCAGGTTACTCTGGCGATTTCTACTATACAATCAAGAATCAAGAAGCACCGCCTCTCTTCTTTGCCGTCGCCGAAAGTTCTCGCGACATCGGGCTACTTTACAGACGCGCACTACGTTGCCCTGAAGCGGCTTTATTGGGAAGCGAAACGATACCCCGAACGCTTTCCCTATCATCCAACTGCGCACCGCGACGAAATGCTCGGCGATTCTCTCTGGACATCGGACGGCGAGCACGGTCTACCGATTGCCAAGATCCAATTCGGGATTCTGGATCGGTTCGTCTCCGAATTGATAAGCGCTGATATCCGGAACGGAGGACGGGGTCAGATCGGATGGACAGAGGATGACCTGCACAAGCGTCTGTTCAGTATCATCGTGGGTGAAGAGATTCGGCGAGAACGAAGGGAGCAGCGCCTGCTGAACGAGATGCGTTAGCTTGTATGATGTATCAAGTTTCTTTCTATATTGACTCATTTATCTTCGGGGTGGTATGTGTGTTTTCGGAGGCGTTTGAGATGAAACAATCTATGATGCAGATGAGATGAGATGGCCACTTTATGCTTGATACCATTGTTATTTGTTTGTTCGTTCTAATCATTGTTCTTCGGAATATATCGATAGCGATTCATTATTGCCGAGTGCATGTTCTTTCAAGGCGCCGTTTTTATGTGTGTCTTTGTTTTAATAACCCCATTGTGTCACCAGCATGGTCGAGGGAGTCTCAGTCAATGTTACTGTTCTGGGTATTCAACTTCACATGTTATAATTCTACCATCCATGGATATAACCAATCAAGGATCATTAGGATTGGTCTATATGTATGACATGGCATGGCATGGCATGGCATGACATGAATCAATTGATGTCACCCCAGGTCTGGGCGAGCGACTGATCCACGCGATCAACGCCCGTACACTCCCCATCCTTGGCCTATCCTGCTATGAGATGTTTAATATTTACCTATAAAATACATAATAAGAAGGATACATCACCTTGCTCAGAATGAATACATTTCGGACCCTCGTCATCATCCCGCGAAGAGCGGTTAACCAAAAATCATATCCACCTACTGCCACAGTACTACCTAGAGGCTAGCAGGCTAGCAGCAAAAGCAAATATAGCTCCGTATACTAAGTACGTACGTAGTGAGTAAATAAATAATCCGGAGTACTCCGTGAGCACTGACTAAATGGTGGCTTGTTGCCATCCGGAGACAACCTCCAGAAGTGGCACAGGGAAAAAGCGTTATCTGTCTGGTTCGGCAGTCCGATTGAATTGACTAACATTTGATAGATGATTACGTTAATATGCTAGTTATCTTGGTGGAGACTGTTATTATTACATCTGCTTTCGAGTATTCCAAGGTTATGTCCTATATGAGTTTGGTATGTACCATTCCATCTCTTATGCGGTACATATGGAAGTAGTTCTACTTACAAGACTTAAACCTCAAGATAAACAAGCTTCTCAACCAACACAACGCATAATCAGAGTCCTGACACACCAGTTCTCAGAAAAGAAAGTAAAAAGCCCTAGCTCAGACAAGACACTAACGCCCCAAAAGGAAACTAACTACTAATCGCAAAGCCTAGCCCGGTAGTAGCAAGCCCTAATTGAACCCGTTGACACGCTAAAGTGACTAAAAAGAAAGCTAAGAGATAAGCATTCACCACCTCACTGGCCGACATGCACGTCAGTTTTCTTCAATCGGATCGAAGCCTGGGAGTAGGAACCGGGATATGCGATATTATTTTGGACAAAGTAAATGATATTCCATCAATAATTGCTCATGCGAGGGCAGGGCGATTGATTGATTTTATTACAGAGCAGCAGAGGTATCTTATCTATGTACTCCGTACAGGTTGTAAGCTTCAATAATCTATGTTTGATTCTTCATGCAAGGTTGATCATCGTCATGGTTATTATGGATAGACTATTGCCAAATAGCCTACCCCTTCATATCAATTGAATGGTTTATGGTGTGGTGTTTATTTATATTTCGAGACATACCTAGGTAACCTCGAGTCTGATCTTCCCTAGGATAAGGATCCTTCACCCATACACCTACCTAGGTATTAGAGCGTTGAATGGCCAGTTCCATGTGATACAGACAAGGAAACCCGGGCACTGCAGCACTGGAAAGCGCCACTCGCCGCACCAAAGAGTCGCTACCATACTCCCAGTACGTAGATAGTTTGATGATAAGTAATCCGAAAGATTGCCCCAGGAGTTCGGGTCCAATCATGCCAAGCTGTCATCAAGCATTACGTAGATTCGATTCCTTGTGGAATGATTATCAACTGGAAGATTAATGCTTATCAGGTACGCTTTGGGCAGGACATGGTCGTACCGTCGTAGTCCGCTATGCGTGGGATGAGGCGTTGTGGGCACTTTTAGTACGATGTACGTAGTGTACTGCGTCCTGAGTTGAAAGTTCACAACCGTTGAAAAGACAAACTCTGTACTTAGCAAGCTTTCGATCAGACCCAAAGGCTGAAGGCTGAAACGGACAAAGAAGGTAGAAACGCAGAATTGGAAAAAGTGAAAGGATTGCATTCCTTGTCGGATCAATTAGCAGACTCATTCGCCCCGGTGCTAGCCCTGTAGTAGTATAGCGGGCTACCTTATCTCGGGAATTGTCGAGTCTTCTTTACAGCTTCATCTCATTCAACTGGACGATACACGGTGGATACGCACAACATGGCGAACCATACTTAGTGCTCACTGTCCATTCCCCGCTTATGGATCGCACCAAATCCACACGCATTCAGCTTCGGGTCTCCGGCTGTCGATAGAGTCGATCGATTCCTGATGGATGGCAAGACACTGAATGGAAGGGAAGAAATTCCAGAATCAATATTGCTGCAGGGGTCGCGAAATGAGCCCAGACTATTCACTGCCATCCGGCGATTGTCCGAATATCCCATGTACCAGGATAATAAATAATAACGAAATCATACGCATAAAAGAAAACATGCATGCAGTGCCGCGCCACTATTGAAGCTGCTCGTTGCATACTATTGGAAGATGCCCTTGCTCTAGCCTGATAAGCCATCATTTGCTGTAGCATTAGCCTATCGTCAACAGCAATTAATCACCCCGCTTCGTCGACTGGCTTCGTGACCCTTCGTCCACTGGTGTCATCGGCTTGCCCTAGCTAAGTCTTGCCTCTAGATTGGCGCATTCCACCCAACTCATGGCCTGTGGATCCTTGTCAGATGTGCCATGTCGCTTGATGTACAGTACTACTGTACTAATGTATGTACTCAAGGGAGGAACTAGTAACTATGTAGTACATAGTATGTACCACTATCTGTTGTATTTTTCTTGTCGCGACTGTCCGAACTGCCATCTCTTTTTATCGAAACTTTCTTTTCCTCTCTGCCCGATTAGGAGGTCCAGTTGACAATTTGCCTCATGCTGTGATTTATAATAACTCATTCCTGCTGTACGCTCCAGAGAGCCGTCATCCTGCGCAGTTGTAAGTATCGAATATGCAAGCATCATGTCCGAAGTATCCTCCCTGTGGTGGACCGACGAGAGAATAGAAGCAACCCTCTGCCGCCAATACGTCTTTTCGCAACTCCAACCCGACCATCAATCGCGCCTGTTTGAGCCTCTCCCCTGGGGTGAGGGACTCACCAGTGAGACCTATCTCGAATGGATCCTCACAAAAGCCGGCAAACTCTTCCTCATTCTGAACGAGCTCGGTATCCCGCACCGCATTTTTGACTTGGCAGATGATTTTGTAGACGACTCGGATCTTCCTTTTGCCGAGTCTCGAGTGCCTGATCTACCTTTAATACCGCAAGATGAAAACGTGTCGTCGTCGGCTGCTGCGTCGCTGAATAATAAATTCTTCCTTACGCAATGGCGATATCTCGTCCGTGGCATCGCGGAGGGGGAACATGTGCGATATACCGAGAACGAAGGCGTGCCCGTCGAAGTGTTGAAAACTGGTTTGGTGGGTTCGAACAATAACAGAGACGGGGTTGAGAAAGTGGTGCTTTCGGGTGCGACCTGTCGTGTCTTTCTTCGCACGCAGGTGGGCATCAATGCTGCGCCGTACTTTTCAGAGGAAGATGAGGTGCTTGAAGAGATTCGATCGTTGAGACAACTTGCGCATGAGCATGTTATTTCAATTTATGGGTCTTATACCGTGGACAACAGCATCAATGTCCTATTCAGCGGCGTCTATGAGCGTTCGCTGTTGAGCTTCTTGTCTGATACGCCGCAGAACTTTAAGAAACTACCAAAACCAGATCGACGTGAGATTCTGGTCAATTGGCCTCATTGCTTGGTCAGTGGACTGGCATGGCTTCATGCCAATGGTCATCCGCATGGATCCATTCGACCATCCAACGTCCTAGTTGATAGTGACTATCGCATCTTCCTGGGCCACTTCGAGGGCTTGGATACCCTCCTCGACTCTCCCAAGATAAACGACATTGAAGCATACCAATACGCTGCGCCGGAACGCTGGATTCGCACAACTGCTATCCAAGAAACGAACGGCGCAAAGACTTCTTTTCATTCTGGCGGCCGGACAATGCGTGGTCCGGCCTCATCATCTTCATCCTCCTCTTCATCCGCATCTCCAAAGACACCCCGAGCCAGCTGGATGACAGCCGGATCCACGCAGTCCAGCGAATCAAGGGGAACAGTAATCCGAGTCGGATCACGGAACTCACTAGTCTCTTCTTCATCATCCTCTGCATCGGGAGGTTCAGGGGGTAGCCACGGCAAATCCGCACACAAACTCTTCCGCACGAAACCTATCCTCTATACACCATCCATCCATTCCTCAAACCTGGCATCTGATTCTCGAACTCGACCCGTGACTGCCCCTGAGAGTGCAGCTAGTATCCCCTTCGTGCCACACAACACAGCCCTAGTGCGAACCTGGCAATCCCAACAGGTCAACGCACAACTATCAGACATTTTCTCCTTGGGAGCCGTCATCACAGACATCTTTACGTTTTTATGCGAACGCAAGATTTCGTCATTCGCAAACCACAGAAGTGCCAAAAACCGTACCCCGGGTCGCGGAGGTGGTGTAGCAGATGCTTCATTCCATCTAGTCACAAACCTGCCGCAAGTCACATCCTGGCTTACGCTGCTCACAGCAGACTCTAAGAAGCGAAAGGGTCTTGCTTTCAGGGCTGTTGAGCCCATGCTCGCTGTTGTCCGGGACATGATGGCGCGTGCCCCTGAGAGACGACCCTCTGCAGAAGAGGTTGAAGCGAGGTTTGCGCATACCATTCGACAATTGGAAGGGATTATTGTTGCGCATTGCAAACAGGTCCCGTCTAACCAGGGTGTTGCATCGTATGCAAAGAAACCTGTCACGCCACCTGGACTGGTGGATATGCCCTTACCCCCGTCCCCAAACCTCCATCCAAGAGAATACAACAGCCTCGGCACAGGGTCAAGGCCGAGAAGACAAGAGATCCTCGACGACGAAGATCTCGAGCCCAACCACCTCCCCAACTTTTCCGATCATTCCAACAAACGCGCCAAACCAAGAGACCAACAGCGAGCCCTACACCGTCTAGATACCGGCGGCTACGACTTTGACTTTGGCTTTGCCCCAAGACAGCACCAACACCAACACCAACAATACCGAGACGATCAAAGCCCTACCTCAACAAACTCATCAGCTACACCACCACCTTCATCCGGAAATTCGTACTCATCACTTCATCATCAGGAGCAGATGCTCGGTATGCGTCAGTACCACCAACAACAAAACAGACATAACAGAGACAAAAAATACGATGAAAACCGTGACAAGAAGGATAAAGACGTCAACGCAGCCACAATAGACGAAACAATCCTTCATCTCCGCAAGGCGCTCGAAGAGAAACTAAACCGCGAATACGATGATGATGACCACCACAACGACAACAACGACAACAACGATGATGACGAAAATAAACGGAGGAGAAGGAGGAGGGATGATAGGAGGCGCTACTTTGATGATTTGGCGCTGAGTCTGAATGGGAGTAATTTGAATTTACCTAGATATGAGGCGTAACTTTTTTCTCCTTTGTCGTCTCCCTTTTTTTTTGGTTATTGGATACGATTTTGGATGGCTTTTTGATGTCTCTCTCTTCAAATGTTGACGGGAGATTGGGGTAATTTTCGCTCTTTCGTTTCTTATGTATGATTACTTACCTATTGATGTTTGGATGTTACTTTTTATACCATAGAATTAATCGTACTTCTCTTTCACACAATCTTTACAGTAGACCCTGGCTATAACGAACAGAAGGCCCCCTTGTCATTATATTGATATCTGGTTGGAAATTATTCATATGAATATGAAGAGTGCTCCGAATCGTTATTGATCAGACTGGTTATTACATACCAGAGTGCTCCCCATTCCCATATGAATTACAATCCCTAGGTATCCGATCTAGATGCTAGAAGGCCTTCTGATTGTTATAACCAGGGTCTACTATACTTAGAAAAAAGCGATAGTCATTGAAAATCGTGTGCTTGTTCAAAAAGAACTATAAACAATATATGTACACGGTCCATCGTCTATGTATACATACAACCCTACAAAAAAACATTCTATCAAGTCAATTACAACCACCAAGCCATAAATCCAGTAAATCCGACAAGAGCACCGTAGATAACAACGGCACTCGTGGCGCCGGCAGATCCAGGAGTCACAATACCGACAGGTGCTGCACCCTTGGATGAAGTAGCGGTCGAAGAGGCGGCGGAAGCAGTGCCGGTGGATTTGCTAGTGGTAGTGCCACTAGAGCCAGTTCCAGAGGCATCAGCAGTCTGGCCAATGGTGGGCAGAGCGGCAGTAGGGTTCACGTCCCAGACACCAGACGTCTCAGCAGGGCAGGCCAAAGGAGTGATCTTCGAGGCGGATGCGCTGTAGTCGGATAGGTGGACACCGGTTGGATTCAAGGTAGCCCAGACAGATTTCAAGTTGGAGAAATCAGGGGAAACAGGGGTGGGCGTGCCCCCGCGAGTGTATCCGCCGACGATGTTGGTACCAGTAGCAGTGGCGGCGACGCTGGGTCCGTAGCTGATCAAACCGTAGTTGTTGGCTTCCTCGATCCATTCGTAGATGATAGCGCCGGACCAGGTATCGGCCATGTCATTACCCAAAATAGCAGATTGATCCTCAAAAGTACGGGGAGGGACGGTGTTGCAGCCAGTTTCAGAGAAGAAGATAGGAATCGAGTAACCAGTGGCATTCTTCTGCAATTCCGAGTATCCAGATCCGGTAAAAGTGTTATCTCCGCACCATTCGTAAGCGTTCAACGAAAAGAAATCCAAGTCTTCGGACGAATTGGTCGAGCAGGCCAAGTAATTTTGCAACATGGGACGAAGATCGGCGATATCAGCTGCGGCATAGCCGACTGGGATTTGGCGATAGCCCTTGGCTTTGATATAGGCTTTGACATCACGCGCAGCGGCTTTGACGTAGGGAGCGGCCCATCTGGAAGAGAGTTAGAAGCTGAATCTATATTGCGATTTGAATAGACATACGATCCGTTAACCCGAGTAAGGACCTCGTTGCCCACAAAGACACCGGCCAAGTTGTCGTAGCCGTGGAAGGCGTCCAGCACCTTTGTATAGGCGTCCAACATTGTGCTATTCCAGTGAGGAGCAGACTACTCTATTAGCTTGATTGCAGAACATGAGCGAGGAGAACATACCTGGTCGATAGACGAGTTGAAAGTTTCCAAATCAACAAACAGATAAATTCCGCTGACAGTTGGGAATTAAATTAGTTTGGTCGACTGCAGAAGGAGGATTCTTTCTTACGCCTCCTCTAGTGCAGACATGCACCCATCGTGATTACTATTTGGATCGACGTGATACACACGGACTGTGTTGGCGCCCAATTCCTTCATCAAAGCGGCATCCAATTTGCATTGCGCGGTATCAACGAGAGGATCGTTTTCCGTCAGTTGGTAGGCGATTCCTAGAACATGTAAGTTAAGCACGGCGATGATTGAAAAATACGCACCCTTGATGTAGAATTGGTCTCCAGACGAATTGAAAAATTTGGCTCCGACGGCAGAAATCTGAGAAATGGCAGAGACCTGGGAAGCTTGCATGGCCAGCATGACCAAGCTTGCCCAGCGCATGAGCGAGAGCGACATGATTAGAGTTGATTAACTGATTGACTGAAATAAAAGCCGTAGACAGAGCGAGTGTATGTGTAGGAAATGAAACGAATTGAATCAACGAATGACGGAGAAATAAAATCGACGGATGGTGAAAGAAGAACACGGAGAAGAAGTTGATGAAGAAAGAAGAAACTTGGAGATGCTCAGGAAGCAAGATTGGGTCAGGAACTGTTTAGGATCTGGAAATACCGTATCGTTACGCCCGGTAATATCAACTTCCAAGGCATTCTCAAGCTGTGATTGGTGCATGACCCATAGACTATGAAACTAGTGCCTGAGAGCCGTAATATTACCATACATCAATACATCTCGTCTTACAGTACGGAGTAGAACCTGGCTATAACGAACAGAAGGCCCTCCAACGTCCAGATCTGATATCTAGAAATTTGGATTCATATGGCAATGGGGAGCACTCTGGTATAATAACCGGTTTATTCGATAACAATTTGGAGCACTCTCCATATTCATATACTACATAGTAAACGATACGTAACCCGAAATCAATAGTGATAGGGGGGCCTTCTGTTCGTTATAGCCAGGTTCTACTGTATTTATCTTCTCTCTTCTTTCCGTCGTTCCTTCGTTCCTTTCTATCATGGCTGACACGTCAAGATTCTATATATGGCCATGTCTCGACTGACTCACTTTACTCCGCCAGCATGAGTCAAAATGATTTATCGGACGGTGGAACGTGATTGTCACACCTAGAACACTCGAGTCGATCCAGTCCATCGACGCGTGGCCTGGCAGATCTTCACTACGTAACAGCCTAACAGGTCACCGTCGCACAACAAGACAACGATCCGTTAGACCTACGATCCTCAAGGATAGTTTCAAATAACTCACGGAGTATTACAATGTTGGTTCGACAAGCGGTCAGCATCTCGTCTTTAAAGAGAACGGACGGTGGAGATGGCCGGTGATCGCCACAAATGGCCCCCGCGCTGGAGATTAAAGAGTCGCAATGCTCGAAATCGTCGACGTACTCCGTAGTAGTACTCTGTCTGAAGCAACGTGGGATCTCCTATTTATACTCCGTCTATTCTGTCAACTGGTCTGTCAGCGTTGGCAATATATTAAGACACGGTGGATATCCCACGGGCGGAATGTTTCACCGACATGACTATGACACAATGGATGTCTATGGGACAAATATAGAACGGACAGCATGCCACCGAGATAGATTATCTCTCGCAGACTGGCCACTGCTATCTTGCCTTCCATCTACGTACTCGGCAATCGTAAACCAGATACTTTGTTAGTAGCTTTAGTGGCAGAATTAGTCCCATCGCTCTGGTCTAGAACGACCATCAGCCTAGCATTGGGCATCTGACAGTGCAGTGCTCGCCGCGGATTGGATCATCGACAGTCTGATCCCACTGTACGCTGCGATATCGAGTAGATCGAGCCGATATTCTGATGTATTCCCATGTATTCCTATCAACTGCCCGTCAAATAATGATTAGTAGGGCCGCCAGTTATAAATTTCATTTAATTAATCAACCTATCAGGATCATTCAGAGAATCATTCCATCATCGACAAAGTCTTGTGTGGCCGGAAGCGGGACGCGGTTACTTTGGCGGTGGGGCTTACCTATTAATGATTAAGGGATGAGACTACTACCAGCACCACTAGTAGTACGTATATCTACCGCTCTCTGCTCCTTTCTGACTTCATGACTACCTACATACTATCTAGGTAATAGGTATTCTACTCGACTATATACATCTGCGGAATTTGTTCCCTTCTACACGTCATTGACTCCATCTCGACACTCTCATATCTCCTGATACCCTTATATACTCCTAACTCGCAACACTCACTCAATGGGCCCGGCTGTTCGAAATCGAAAGTTTGCAACAACACAGTCGCTCAAATCACGCCGATAACCTTAGACAACCTCCATTTTTATCAATGGTCGATCATTCTCTCCAACATGGCTCTGTCTACCGATATTTCGTCGCCATTCAAGGTGCCTGCGGAGGCAATGGCTGTGCTCGAGCGCGATGATGCTTTTCGGAGTCTCCGCCAACGCTGCTCGGAATCGAGGTACGTTGACCTCCAGCAAAAAGATACACACAACACTAACAAGTAATAGTCTCTGTTCATTCCACAGCGACGAATGCAGCGAACAACAACGCGCCGTCTTCCAACTGCACCGTGACGTCATCTACACTCTCCTACTCCCCCTGTTCGAAATACACAACCAAGCAACACAAATAGCCACTCGCGTCCTGGGCAGACGACAGGGCACAGAGCCCGAACGAGCCTTCAAGGGAGAAGCCCGTGGCGCTTTTACCTGGTTACACTGCATCCTGACCGAGGAGCGCGACTTTTGTCTGGCCGAAAGCTGTCCCGCCTGTATCGTTTCGCATGTCCTTTCTTCGGAGCCAATGATTCGCCTGGTTACAGTGGCCTGTCTTTTGTGCGACTTTTTGTCATCCTCCGACTTGGCAGATTCAAAATCCAACAAAACCCACCGACCGGATTTCAGTTTCTGGCTGAAAGCAATGGAGACCGCCGTACGCGAAGATCCGCTCTGGGGCGATGCGTTTTGGCCGGAAATACGACACCGAGCCGAAAGTCTGGCAGTTGATATCAAATACTTGATTATGCAGTGTGTTGAACTTCGCAATTCGACGGAAGTACAGCGCACATCTTCTACGACCAGCACTAGTAGTGCCAAGTCAGCTTGCTCAATGACCATGCGGTCAGACCGACATGCATATCGCGTTCATGTACGGAGTATCCCCGTCCAACCATCAGCACTTGCTCGACGACAGCGCCACATGATGTGGGAAGAGCAAGAACTCGTCTCCAAGTTCCTCCAAGGGTACTGGAACCAGTTATGCTGGAGCGACCGTCAACAGAGGATGCTTGAATTCTCCAAGACGGGCTCACTATATCTTCAAGGGGCCATCTAACCTTTCTTTGTCTTCTCTTCTTTCTCTTCGTGAACATATTTTACTCATCCTTTTCGTTGTTACCTCATTCGTTCTACATCTTTATACCCTTTTTTATGTTATAGGTCCACGACTATCGGATCTGGATTCGGGACTAGCGTGGGAGTCGGGAGTTATCTATATACATGGTCTGTGGAACGGGCATTTGTCATACTTTATATTACTGGTTAATATTCTTATGTTCAATTCATTCTAGAAATGATACTCATTTATCCAATATTCCTAGCCTTATATCTTACACCAAGACGGACATCTAGAGATACACAATTTGACTGTAGCGAACAGATCCATGGATAGCCTCTAAAATCTATTTCAACCATGCCTGCCTACCTTGGTAGATTGATCGATATAATAACGAGGGATGCTCCCATCTGCAATCATAGATAATTAGGGAAACCAGGATATTACACTGGAGTGCTTTCTCATTCCTATACTGTAAATTGTACCTAGGTACCATTCCTAGGCATCTTTCAAGATTTAGAAACGGGGAGGCCTTCTGTTCATAATATTCCTACGATCCCTAAACTAAAGATACTGCGCAAATCCCAACTCGTCAATATACTTCGTCAAAACCTCAACCGCCCTCGCAGCAACCGCATTCTGATCCTGAATCCGCTTGAAGAATGCCATTGATGGCTTTATGTTTTGTATATAGGTTGCCGCGATCTCGGTATCGTTTGAGAACTGCGCTTCGATGACCAGTGTTGCGGCGGCGGAGAAGAGGTTTGATGCTGTTGCCCTGAGTCCATTAGGCGAGATCTTGAGGAGGATGGGAAAGGGGAGCTTACCACGGACGATGCCGCATGAATGCATCACTATGTCTATCCACTAAAGAGACAATTGCGTGCGCAGAAGCAAGACAGATAGCCTGCGACCTTGCCGCGAATGAACTCGATGATTCCACCCATCGAGACTGAAGCTCTCGATTGACAGCCATCCGATAGAACAGGAACGAAAGCGACAGACTAATACGCTGCCAAATGACACACGTTTCATCGTCATCCTCGTCCTCCAGATTCTCTGAAGAGAGATGATCCGGTAGTTGCATAATCAAATTCGCCAGCGCTTCGTCACTGCGACTTACCAATTCTTCGAGTCGTTCGAAATACTGCACATCGTCATCGAGATGGTACTGCCGTAACCGCGTTAATTCCATTTTGAATCGATATCGTACTTGAGCTAGTCCGATCATTGCATGATGGTACTGCACCGGCCTGGGATGATCCTCAACTTCATCCGGGTGCTCACGAAGATACGGATCTAGCAACTCTTCGTCCGTCAGATTCAGCGGCAACGGGACATCGAAATCAGTCTCGTGGATTAGAGGCGCCGAGTCCGGTCTTTGGAGCCATTCGCAGATTACCATGGTCCACCACATGCGATGACTGACTTCTTGAAGGATTGGATCATCAGCGACCACACTAGATGCAGGGGATGCACGGTCGATTCCTAAACAGTGCCCTATCCGTAGACCGGTGGCTTGGAGGACAGGTTGGAGATTGAAGTCGCCCACGTTTTTGACGAGTCCGAGTAGAATTGCTATGGCTTGCACGGACCGGATGTCGTGTATGCGCAGAAAGTCGGCCTCATGTAGGAAGAAGATGGAGGCGTCATACCAGTTGTGAATCAAGTGGCCGGGGTTAGCTTTTGGTTTGTCAGTTCAATATTCCAGAAAGGATTCAGACCCGGGTGTCAACCGGTATAAGATGACAAATTTGTCAATCTGACTCTGCAGGGAAAATATAGAACGGGGGTAGAACAGAGATGACAATAGTAGAACACAGGAACCAGGATAGAGAGTAGAACCGGTTGGCGGGAGGAAACCAGGAATGAGGATGTAGAACCGGGGTAATTCAGAGATAATAATACATGTAGAATGATTGGAATTATGATGGAGAGTAGAACGGTGGCCTCCAGGAAAGGATATAGAACGGGGGCCCACCTGCTGGTAAATCCGCTACCAGAGCTTCTTGTTCATTCATAAACATAAGACTCATCTGCAACGCTTTAAGCCCCTATTTAGTGATTATAGAACGAGGAGGGCGACATACAGCAATAAACCCGAAGTAAATAGCAAGCCACAACGGCTCCGCATCCTCTAATAGTTGCTGTTGGTCACAATTACTCCAATTCATTTCATGTTCCCTCCGGAAAGTCTGAATATGGACGCCAAAATGGATCCACGAGGTCCATACAAATCCGTGCTCTAACAAAGCGTCGCTGCACTCGCGACTGGGCATGACGATATCTGATCGATGCCATACTTTGCGCTGGCGTGGTGTTGTGCTAGCCGGTAAATGGACCTGGGATTCAAGGTTTTGGATGAGTGACTCGCCTTGTTGCTGCTTCTGCTGTTGTGGTTGTCGTGGCTGTTGATATGAGGCGTGTTTATAACTCTCTAATTCTTTTTTCAACCGAGCATTCTCCTCAATGAGTTCGTCATAGGTTAATGGCGCCGAACTCCCTGGTGCCGGACGAGCACTAATTATTTGTTAGTAGAGGGCATCAGATGACCAAATGCAATCCGGCCTAATACCTTGTAAATCGACCCTTTACGCAGACAACTTCCCGAACGCAGGATGACTCCAACCCTCTGGCTAGACACGGCTTGCAGGGAATGTTCTTATCGCATTTGACTCTACGTTGGGCGCAACGAGCACATGCTGTTGGTGCACGTTGAGATTTTCGGACAGTCTGGCCGTTCCGAGTGGACATTTGTAGTCTTGATACCCAGGAGTGCGCCGAGGATACTGATTTGAGGTTTATCACTGAGGTTAGTTGTTGAAGATGACTTGGGTTTGGGTGAGTTAAGTTTAGGACTGTCCCCACTGTGGCTATAACTACTGAACAGAAGGCCCTCCCAATCCTAGGTTTTGTGCCCATATATTCTTCTAATTTGCTAGTTTATTTGTCTCTCATGATTACGAGCACTCTTGATTACTATATTGAAGCAATTTTAGATGTGGTTGACAGAATTTTGTAGGCATGTCGACTCGGACAGAACACCGAACCGAGCCCTAACCCTACCCTAATGCTCATGAGGTCTTTGAGACCTAAGATAGACAACTAATATGCTACTTTACCAGCCAATTTTAATATCATCTCCGTCTCCTCTGGCTCCTCAAACGGACGGTCTCGCTCTTGACTGTCTACTTTGCCTAGGCGTAGCTTCGGTTCTTGTGAGTAGAAATTGTCATGTGGCCAATGTGTCTGGCAAATGTCAGTTCTGATCTATGACTTGAGGAAGGAAAATTAGAAGATCCTTACTGTTCCAAGTCTCTGATCATATTTCTCTACTTTTGTCTGCAGTGCTTCCGGTGTTGCAAAACTTGCCGGGGTATAGCAAGCATCTATGCTCACATATCAGATCAGATAACGGCGAAACGCTGGAAGGGGTCCACTCACAAACAATAGCCCTTATATTCTGCGTCTCTGGCACACAATTCCAATGCATAGTCCTCGAATCCCAGAGTATGACATCCCCAGGCTCCGCACAAACTTTTACAATCTTACACCCACGCTCCTCAAACCATTGCACTTCACTCTTCTCAAACCCGAACCAGTCTCGGGTCCCCCATGTCGGTCTTCCGATGACTTCTGGGTGAGCCTTGAAGAATTCGGCCATTAAATTTCTAGATCCCTTCATGACAATCAGACCACCGTCTTTGGGTCCGTTGGGCGCAAAGTTCAAAATGCCCTGCACGCAATGCATGCCCTTTCGTAAGGGGTCTTGGTCGATGTGTGGCCATGGCTGGGTCTGGGGGATTTGTTTATTGTCTCCTCCGGGTGGAAGAGTGAAATTCATTCCGTCAAATGAGACGAGTAGATCTTTTGTGCCCCAGATTTTGGCGAATGTTTCGATGACTCCGGGTTCTCTGTATTCGACATGCCACTTAGAAAAGAACGAAACAAAACAGGTAGGCAATAAACTCACGTTCTAGCCTCCCACATAAACTTCTCATGCTGAACCCTATACCCATGATACATGCCCCCCTTCATGTGAGTCGGTAAATGCTCCTCCCCCCAAGTAGAGCGATCATCCCGATCAAAGCCCCATGGGAACCGGCCGATCCATTCATACATTTTCTCAATATAGTAATCGCATCGTTCCCGAGGGATTACGCCCTTGACAACGGCATATCCGTCTCGGAGGAGGTCATCTCGCCAATCGCCGTATGTATTGGCGGGGTCGATTGCCAGGGATGATGGGATTGAGTGAGGCATGTTTTTTCTCTTCTTTTTGGGCTCGGATGGTTTTGTATGAGTATTTCGACTGCGGGGTGACCGACAGCCTTATTATAAAGTCCAGCCTCACTGTGATTAGGTAGAACTGACACATATGAATGACTAGCAGCTGAAATTAGGGCTAGTTGAATTCACAATTCGTGCGACTCTCGGGCGACTTTACCTAAGATAAGGAAAGTTTAAGTTCGTGCTAGTCTCGTGCGAGTTTTGAGAGAAAATAGTACGAATTACACTATCTGGAATGCAATGATATGAGATACACGATATAGCCTAGACTTTTCGAGCAAAGATAATGACAATGTATAAAAACTGTCATCTGTCCCTGCTCAGATGCATATACCAGCAATGTCAATCTATCTGCATCAACCCACCCTAAATACTGAAAATGTCTTCATCCAACTCACATACCGTCAGCCGCTTCGACAAATGGTGGAAAGACGTCGGCTTGCGACGGCTGATACTATGGCAAATCACGATTCTGATTTCTCAAATGACGACGGGTTACGATGAGAGTGTTGTCGGGAGTTTGCAAGCAATGCAGCCATGGGTTGATGGTTGTTCCCTCTTCTCTCTCTCTGCCTGTTCGTTTACTGATCTGATATCTGGATAGATATGAACCACCCCGGTAGCTCCAGACTCGGACTCATGACTGCCATCGTCTTCGTGGGTGGCTTCGTCGGTGCTTTCATTGCGTCCCCTACAGCCGACGCTTTTGGTCGGAGAATGGGCATGTTGACCGGAGCCAGCTTGACGTTTATCGGGGCTGTGATTCAGACCGCGGCGCAGAATTCGAGTATGTTCATCGGTGGCCGGTTCTTGATTGGGTTGGGGATTAGTTTTACTTGTGTTGCTGGGCCGTCGTTGTTGTTTGAGTTGGCTCATCCGGATATGCGAGGGACTATTACTTCTTCGGTAGGTCGTCCATCTATTATTGTAGTGACTTGACTGATATAGATAGTTCAATGTACTTTGGTACGTTGGATCAATCATCTGTGCATGGACTACGTTTGGCACCGGCCATATGATGAACACTTGGTCATGGCGAATCCCTTCTCTACTTCAAGGTGTCCCAGCAGCTCTCCTCATTCTCGCCGTCCTTTTTGGACTCCCTGAATCCCCCCGTTGGCTCTATTCTAAGGGTCGTGTTGACGAAGCCCGTCGCCTATTGACGCTATATCATGCCAACGGCGACGAGTCCTCTGACCTCGTAGCCCGCGAACTCGAAGAGATCGATATGACTCTTCAAGCCGAGCGTCAAGCCAAGGGTCTTTCAGCCTGGAGTATCCTATTAAAGTCGGCTGCAAACCGCAAGCGCATCGCGCTCGTTGTCGCGGTGGCATTGCTAACAATCTGGAACGGCCAGTCGGTCATTTCATACTACTTCAGCCCTATCCTTGACAACATCGGTGTGACATCCACGACTCAACAAACAGGGATCAACGGTGGCATGCAAATCTGGAACTTGCTATGGGCCATTGCCGGCGCCGTGCTAGCAGATCGCGTCGGTCGTCGAACACTCTGGCTTACTTCATTCTTCTGCATGATTCTCGCCAATGTGCCGCTGACGATTTGCTCTGCCATTTACGACCAACACGGCTCCAAGCCAGCGGCATATTTGGTGATTGTATTTTTGTTCTTCTACAATGCTGCTTTCAACATTGCGAATAATCCGCTGTTGTACTGCTATCCGACGGAGATTCTGCCCTTTGCGATCAGGGCCAAGGGGTTGGGAGTGCAGATTGCTGTTTCGCAGGCAGCGTTGACGATTAATCAATACGTCAATCCGATTGCGTTGGATAATATTGGGTACTATTATTTCATTTTCTATCTCGGCATGCTTCTTCTCGGGGTGAGTTCTCCGTCTAGTCCTTACAGATTCATTGGTTACTGACTGACCTACAGATCTCAATCATATACTTCACCTTCCCCGAAACCAAGGGCAAGAGCGAAGCGGAACTGGCCGGTTTATTCGAAGGCAACGACAATGCGCCTTCAATTGAAGGACTAGAAGCAGGATTGAAAACGGCCCACGTGGATGAAAAGATGGCACCAGTAAAAGTAAAAGAAGTGTGATTTTGAAACTTCCATGACTCATCTAGAAGAATAGCATCCACATGATACCTTATTGTCAAGTAGACATCAATGATCAATGACTCATAAACGGTGATGACCAATCTCGGCCCAATTGGGTACGGTTAGGGCTAGGCAGGTCACGTCGTACGACGACGACGAAAATCGCCGAGTTCTGCCCAGGGAGCCTGGCCAGTGGCCACGAATATAAGTCATACAAGTCGATTGGGTGGATCTTCAGCGAATAGAGGATCGATCGTCTATGTATGTATCCGAGTGAATTAGAGCAGTATTCGTTTCAGGAGGATGTTATCTCCGCAGCGGTAAACACTTCCACATCAGCGTATGTACTCGTGTCGCTCTCCGTACCGATCAGCCCCTACTCGGTAGTAGTTGCAAGGATAAAAATCATGATTCATGATGGATGGCAACATGGGTAGGGGAGTACTCGATTTGGTAGGTGGTAGGCATGGATTATGGGTATCTCGGGAGTGCACAGTCTAAAGAGAGTGTGGTAGTGACCAATTCCGGCGTTGTGCAGAACAAATTCCTTGTCATGAGATGTCTATTATATGTCCGTTCACTGTCCATCTGTGAGAGTCCTCCTTTCCTTGGGCCTTCTTATGTCCTGCCGGATCCGGTGTGGCTGGCTAGACCTGGTGGCGAATCGACTAGGCCCGAAGAAGGATATGATATGGAGGAAAAAGAAATTTGGGTCTGATCACAGGTCGGATCGAGCTTCTCGATCAGATAATTAATTAATCTTTAGGTTCGGTTAATCTGAATTAACTGATATCGACCATACAATCAACGCATATCTCGTATAGTTACAGTTTGACAGGGCAAAGCAACGGAGTAGGGTAAAATGATACTAAAATCAGAGGATAAGTAAGGCTCCCGCGGTCTAGGCCCTGCGGTGTCACACACACAAAACATCTTTCTTCTCTTTGAGACTTTGTATTATTCTCTCACGGGGAGATTATTTCCAGTCTCTACTCTACTGAGTCTACTCTACTCTGAGTACGGAGTACTCTGCTCAGTATAGTGGAGAGCCATAAATATTCGCCTTCGGAGTGCTTGCCAAGTCAGAGTCTAGACCAGTCTGGCCCCGTCGATCAGTGTGGACCTTTTCTTAGTCTTCTGTCTTTTCTACAGAGTACAGACTACAGAGTATCTACTCTTCTGTCCCTGTATATGCCATCTATATCCTGTATTCTTCTATACTTCTATACTTCTTCTCTTCTTTCCATACTAGACAGTGGACAAATCCACGGCCAGACGAGTATCAATACTGACCGTCAACTCGCCAAGTACTATATAGCAAGCACAAGGCTGTGAAAGTGATGCCTGGTGGATCATCCGAGCGACCCTAAATCAAAGCCTAAAACGACCAGTCTAGACTCGATATCGCTCCATTTGTTCTTTCTTTTCTTCTTCTTCTTCTTCTTCTTCTTTTCTTTTCTTTTCTCTAAACCACTCCTTTTATATTTACCGTCAAGTAAAACTTTTACGCGCCCTGCAGCCTCGCACTCAGATTCAGTCCGCCAACCTTGTTAGGCGTCCTTCCTTCCTTCCTTCCTTCCTTCTTCCGCTGCTCCACCCGCCTCGCTTATTCCTGAGTTGTTTTCTGGAAGGAGCGCTTCTTTTTCTCCAACGTTTACAACACAGCACACCACACCAAATCGTCCGATCCTGTCAGCTCGTCTCTTCGTCTAATCCTTTCCGTTTCATCCGGTATACCGCAACATCACAACAACAACACACTATATGACTCTACATCTGACACGGAATGACTCTCGTCTTGTTCGCGTGGAAAGTGAGCTGAAGAAAGACAGCACACCAAAACATCAACAACAGTTCATGGACCTCACCGACAATTCCTCGCCTCGATCCATGTCCACATCCGCTCCATATTTTCTCCCGCCTCGCTCCTTGTCATCCTCGCCATCTCCCAGACCACGTCGCCGGGCATCGCAAGGCTCCGTCTCTACCCAACGACTGCACTATCCCTTGTCTCGCTTTCTGGCTTCAAAGGAGAAGGCCGCTCTTCACATCCCTTCCTTCGGCACGCCTCGAGCGTCTTCTCCTTTTGCCTCGTCGAAAATTTCGATGACTGTCGATACTGCCATTCCGCGGGAAACCCTACAATCCGAACACCCTCATTCACTACCTTTAACGCCCCCAGCAGACGACGAAGACGATGTGCATGTTCGTTGGACCGTTGATTCCGTGGAGCAGGCGATGAATACGGAGCCAAAACCCCAGGTAGCCATGGACGAAAATCGGGATCGACACAGCGCCTCTCCGGCACAACGGCAAAGAGATAGTAGATCGACTTTTGGTGCAGTGCCGGGACGACGTTCTTCGAGCGATGATGATGTGAACATGTCAGACCAGGATATGCACAATCAACCGCCTCCAGAGAATTGGCTTGATAATGGCATCAGAACTGCCCGTAAGTCATTCGAACCTGCTTCGAAGATAGAAACTAACCCCACTAGTATCGTCCGTTTTCGACTCGAATAGAATTCTCGATGCGGTGCGTCTCGTTTCCCAGACCCTACCATATCCTCGAGCACCCGAACAAAATGTACGGTTACCAACCCAGAGTACCGTGTTTGGATCAATCATCGAAAACATACAAGATCGCGTCCGTCCTGAAAGACCCCCGTATATCCACGTTGTTCACGCAGTTCCGGCAGACTTCAGCCTATCGAATCTGCCGACTTCGCCGCCCAGCACTCCAGGGCCTTTGATGCCAATGGACAACTATTTCGATGCAACTGTATTTTCCAGTGCAAGTACAGTGCCCATATATCACGATGTCCATGGTGGTGTCCGCCCAGGCAACTGGCCACATCCTATTGTTCCGCCTTATAGTATTCACATGTCCGTTTTGGAACGATATATCCCACCCTCAACGCCACACGAGTACCGGGATATGTTCACTCATGGTCGTCCTTCTGTACTAACGGATCGTCTTGTTGAGCTTTCGCCTCTTGGTGGATGTCTTTTGTTCATTTATCCTACCAGAGTGGGTGCCAACACATTCAAAAGTCAATATCTCGGCCCGATTTTAGATCCTCTATTGCGGCAGTTGGTAGTTGTCAACGGGTTTTCTGCAGATGTGAGTCGTGATCTGGGTCGATTAGAAGCGGTCAATTATATGGACGACTTCGACACGATGAAGATGAATGTGGAAGCCTTGTGTCGGAAACTCAGCAAGGAGACGGCTAAATTCACGGTAGTCGAAGCTGGAAAAGGCCGTGCTCCGCTTGACCGAAATTTGTGGACGGAATGGTACATTCAACAGGAGCGTCCACGGATGAAGTCGTTGTTGAGTCGAAGTTGGCAGACATCGGGAGGACGACACACACCGACGGTGAACAGCCCCGAGACCAGTGGGGGTCAACTCAGCTCAGCAATGTTATTGAGCGAGATTATCGAGGGAATCAAAAGACGACAATACGAGACATATCCCAAGGGGGATATTGAACTCGGCGTTTTTGTGATTCGCCGATCGCATTAATTTTTTTTCTTCAACAATCATTTTTAGGGGCCAAAGGATGGGATCAAAAAGTATGCTTATATCATCGGATTAGCGGCATGGCGGCAGGCGTTTGTTTGTTCTGGAAGGGAAAACGGTTTCTTTGTGTCTGTGTCTTCTGACTCTTGTCTTGATGTTCTATTCATGATGGTGCGATTGCCACAAAGGCATTGATTTATAGAATACCCATTTTGTTATTGACGTTCTGAATAAACGAGGTCATGTATATAACTGATTTGTAGAAGTAGAGCTTCTCCGTTGCTGTCTATTGTTAGAAATTGGATAAACGACTCATAATGGCCAGTTTCATAGACAAACGCTTCATGTTGGTTACTTTGTATTGTCACAATAGATGATCGTCACGACCCTAACCCTAGTCAGTCGGTGAGTTTCCGGCCGACCGGAAAAACCTGTCTCCGTCAGCCGGATTGGCTCAATCTCCGAGCCTTCTCCGCGAGTCGAGAGGATTGACAAGTCCCAGCCTGCTTCTTTCTGTCAGTCTCTCGTCTATTGTTACGTCTACACCCTATTCTTCCTTCTATTGATGTGATTTTCTCTCTGTGACTATTTTCTGAGTGTGTCACCATGTTTTCCCTCTAGATATTGTCGCAACCACTTTTTGAGAGCTCTTGCATCACGAGTTCTTCTCTGAGCAGTTCTTTCTTCCGAGCCGAGACGACGACAACCACGACGACAAGATGGTGTACTCCCCAGGTCCAGCATCACCCATCGCCATGGCTGATCGCAGCTCTGGACTACACGCACGAAACAGATCGCTCAGTCCTCCAGCACCTTTGGCAGGTAGTAGCGCCCCTCAACAATCCAAGCGAGACAAAAGACGCACCCAGCTGCAAGAACGTCTGCACGATCTCACCATCACCTTCAACCAGAACCGCGACAGTCAATTTCGTCAACAACTACATGCTTTACAATGTGATATGACGCTCATCAATAATGCGGATCCTTACGACGCTGGTCCATTGCCCGACTCGGCAGAGGAGATTGCGCAGTTGATTGAGACCACTGTCGGTGGTGGGAAGTTTGGGAAGGAGATGGCCAATATTTCGGGGAGTTGGTATTCGAGATTTGTGCAGGAGATAAATGAGATCAAGGAGGATCGAGATGCAGATTTGGTTGCTGTTATGGTATGTCTCACTCAGAAGAATATTTTTGACATGACGCTAATATTGGTTAAATGCAGAACCGACATCGTGAAGCCGTCAAACGTTACCACCACGAATTTTCATGGCGACAGCATTTCGCGCGCGAAGAGTTTAGACTTTTATCGGGAACTCTGCGGGAGCGATTGGTGCAAAAAGTCTCCGCAAATAAAAACCGTCTTATGCGTGAGAAAGAACAAATGGACATTTCGGACACGAATGCATTGCTACTCAACCCGAATCAATTTACAATTACAAACCCTTCTAGCCCCGGTGGCATGCACGGCAACCGCAAGACTCGACATACGAGACACAGAATCGGGATTGACGAGTTCGGGAATGGAATTGGTTTGGACAATAGAAGAAAACGCAAAGCGCACGATGATGATACTGGATCTCCCGGTCGTGATGGCTTGTCGACTCCTGCAGAACGGGCCAAGGCCACTGCGGAGAAGCAGCAAACCGACAAAATTTACAGCATCAATTCATTGTTTACGGATAAGGAGCTTGCTCTTCATGCAAACCAGGCACATATTGCTACGGCACATTTCTTCTCTACATCCAGACATCAGGAAGGTGGTGGCGCTGGGGTGAATGGTAACAACAGTGAAGACGTTGACGACGCCGACAGCGCTGTGCCCGGAGAAGACGGAACACCCGCGGCAGCCGACATGGCACGCACAGCCAGCCAGAGTTATCATGCAACTCGATCAACGCGAAACCAGGGAAATTCCGGGCTTAATCTGCTGGCTGAGCTGTCTGATAAACCAGCCACACGACCAAACCTACCGTATCATATCCTCGCCAACCACAACTCGCGCGCAAACCAAAGCGCACCACCCTTGAACTCGCTCATGAACGAGGAAATTGACGACGACATTTCCCGCATGGATCGCTTACAGGCCAAACCACACGGCTGGATTGACAAAGGGCTGATTGATAACATGACGGAATTTGTTGAGGAAGAGATCGATGGCGTGCCTACGAATCCGGATCGATTCAGCTTGTTGCATCCTGATTTTCCGATTGAAATGGGAATCAAGTGGTATCCCAAAAACAATAACGGCGGCTATGAGATGTTTCCACAGGGTAATGAGCGGGCTGGTAAACGGCGGGCTTGATTTTTTCTTTCTTCGTTATGATGTTTTTCTGTTTTGTGTTTTTGTTTGCCGGGCCGGTGTACATGGATAGGATATGGATGGATACATTGAATACAGTCTGTGATTTAGTTTACCTGGGTAGTAAGCAACAGAATCAGGTGGTCAGTTCAAAATTGCGTGCTCAAATCCCGATATGATTCGATTCTCGCATAGAACGGTACGAAGTTGGTAATCAATGACGTCAATGACGTGTCAAATACACAATTACATCCAGTCTACCCAGTAAAGAGAGGCTATTTGCGTAATTTATAGTAATAGCGGTACACAACTCTGATTACAAATTCCAATATTTGTAATCCAGCCACCGTGCCATTATCCGGGGACATTCGATCGATTGATAATCTTCTTTTTGACAGATATAAATACCTTCAAGAAAGCCTTGGTTGCAAATCCATCATCATCTTCATCATCCCATCATTGCGATTCATCAAGCGTCAAAATGTCGACCACCACTACCACCACAACAACAACCCTGACCTCAGCGTCAGACCCCAGCTACATCCCGAATGGCCCTGTTTCTGCTGAACTCTCATTCTTCGTGCCGCCGGCTGATGGTTCCATTCCTTACAACTATGTCGAAGAGCCTCCCCAGGGCCAGTCGAAAACCAACTTCGAGCGCAAACCCCATGTAGTGCACATCAACGACATCCGGGGCCACGAATCAGAATACAATCTCGACAAGGATGCGTTCCAAGTCTTTAGCGGCGTGCAATCGGCAACGACGTACGAGACTTATAACGACGACGAGGAGATAAAACGCGTTTATTACCCTGAGGTCGAGAAGTTGATTCTCGATAAAGTGGAGGGCGCACATAAGGTGATTCTCTTCGATCATACGATTCGTCGTCAGGATCCCAATGCGCATCGTCAACCCGTCAATGCCGCGCATTCAGATCAGACCGATCGCGCGACGGAATGGCGTGTGAGATTACACGTTGAAGATCCCGAGGAAGCTGAACGGCTGCTCAAGGGCCGGTATAGGATTATAAATGTCTGGCGTCCTATTAACGGCGCTGTACAAGCAGCCCCGTTGGCAATTGCGTCTGCCGCATCAGGTAACCCCGATAAAGATCTGGTGCCGATTGAGCATCGATACCCGACGAGGACGGGCGAGACGATGGGCGTTGTGTACAATCCGGAGATTAGATGGAATTACTGGTCTGGTATTGATAACGACGAGAGAATCCTTTTGAAGTGTTCTGATATCAACCCGCCGGCTGGTAAGGAGGTGGGCAAGAGATGCCCTCATACGGCGTTTACGGATCCTAGGACGCCGGAGGGCGCGAAGCCTAGAGAGAGTATTGAGGTTAGAGCTTTGGTTTTTGGTTGATTTATTAGTTTTGATATGATTGTATGAAAGATATGGATGTATGTTTAGATGTGTTATCGAATGGATACCGAGAATTACAGTAGAACCTGGCTATAATGAACAGAAGGCCTTCCAACGTCTAGATCCTGATATCTATAAATTTGATTCATATAGCAATCGGGAGCACTCTAGTATAATAACCGGTCTAATCAATAACAATTTGGAGCACTCTCCATATTCATATGTATAACATCTAACCTGAAATTAATATAGTGATAAGGGGACCTTCTGTTCGTTATAGCCAGGTTCTACTGTAGCCCTAATTCCTACAACCTCTCAACTCCAACATACTACGTACGTATAAGATCATCACCATACTCAATTCAATCAATAACGATCAAGATGAACAGCAACACCAGCGCTCAGCCAAGACACCGGCGCTTCTAGAGCGAGCGCTATTCGGCAAGGCTAATATAGGTTCATTAGCCTTAATAACTAAGCCACCAGTGACCACCCCGCTGCATGGACAATGCAGATTCAGCTCCAACAATAGGCTTACTTATGTCCTTACTCCTTAGTTAGATTACGTATTGCGCAGCCTTGTTTAGTCCGAGTTTGAGACTGATCTGAAAGTCTTCCGGTTCACTTCTTCAGGTTACGCACTACTACGTATCACGATGAAATCGAGCAACTAACGCTGCGGCGTGCGAGAGTTGACTTTGAGTTGTCCGGTGCAACCTGCTGTTATTCTCGTCGCTCGTTTGCAGGGTATCAGATTAAACTTTCGCCAGCGTTGGCATCGTTATGCGCCTGGCAAAAACCAACATTCGTTTCAAAAGCTGCATCTTGACTCGGTGCCATTTTTCAAAATCCACAGGTTTTGGTTTGGATATGGCGAACTCCAATATGGATGGAATGGATACTTCGCCGTTGCTAGAAGGCGGCGCTATCAGACACAAATATCCGGCGCCGGTTTCGCGCGCTGCTTATTCTCAAGTTGGTTCTTCGCAATATGACCATGGTTTCGATCGCGATGATTTCGAAATGCATCCTGTAGAACCGTCGTCTGTCTTGCACAGGTCTGCTTTTAGACCACCCCCGGTCCATGATTATGGCATGTCTGCTTTTAATGAGGAGATAGATGAGCCGGAACTAGAACCAACACCGATACCTGAGTCAAGTTCAATCATGCAATCACCACGCCTCGAAAATAGTCGTTTCATTCCACGCCTGTCGCAAAGACTGAGTATGCGACGACCTACTACCGTCCGATCACTAAACAAACGCGATTTGAGACATTCAACTTCAATACTATCATCAGCAAGTCCGTTGACACCCTCGGGCGTCCGGTCGTTCTGGCCAATAAAGAATAAACAGCCTACAAATAATCAAGAACTCGAGAATTTGAATGAAGAGGATTTCGTCACGGTCGACATTTCGTTCTTGGAGGGGCCAGATAGTGATGTTGCTCGGCATCAGGATGCGTTTCCATATTCCAGCAGCGTCAGAAATGATGCGCATCTTCCGGGGGTTGAGCCAACTCCCAAACCAGACGAGATGATCGTACAACACACCGCGCGAGAATACGGACAACAACTCGCAAATCAGAAGAACATGATCGTCTCCGTCAAAGAAGCCGCTGCAGCTCCAGCGGTGGATTTGAGTAGTCTGGAAGGAACCGAACGTCGCTCAACTTATAGAACTGCTACTTCGCTTGATGAAGAAACGAGTTTCTTCTATCCGACAGACCCTGAGAAACCGAATTGGAAACCGTTCTCAATGACAGCCCCTTATCTACTCATGCTCATCATCGTATCTTTAGGACTGGCAGGTGTGCAGGAGTATCTCTATCAACAATCCAAATCTCTCGAGTCAACGGGGAAAGGACTCATCCAATTCAACGATGTAGCCGAAATCCCGACTGCGCAATTCTTTGCATGGAAATATCTCCCAACTATGGTGATGGTCACTTATGGTGTGCTGTGGCAGATCATGGAGTATAACGTTAAAAGACTCGAACCATATTACCAACTCTCCCAACCGACGGGTAACATTGCCTCGAAATCGCTGAACCTCGACTACACCACCTTGTTCAGTTATTTCGTGCCTTATAAGGCCGTGCGAAATCGTCACTGGACGGTCCTGGTGGCATCCCTAGGAGCCATCCTGGCAACCACCGCAGCACCATCTCTACAAAACGCCTCGGTCATGCCAATCCAAAACCCAGACTGTCCGGATAAGAAGTGCAAGTCAGCAGGCCAATTTATATATTTCGTGCATATCGACGCGGTGTGGTCGAGACTGGTTACTGTCTGTCTTGCATTGGTAGCCGTCATGGCGCTGGTGTTGATATTTCAACTGCGACGCAAATCCGGCTTGCTTAGTGATCCAAAGGGTATCGCAGGGATTGCGTCCATGGCGACCAAATCTCATATCCTGAAC
This sequence comes from Talaromyces nanjingensis, assembly GCA_031010415.1. Taxonomy (NCBI): domain Eukaryota; kingdom Fungi; phylum Ascomycota; class Eurotiomycetes; order Eurotiales; family Trichocomaceae; genus Talaromyces; species Talaromyces nanjingensis. Next base: position 6,715,254 of record JARFPJ010000001.1, read on the forward strand.
GATTTCCAAGGCATGGATACGGCTACAGATAGCGATATACACAAAAGACTACGACATCGCCGATACGTGCTGTACAAATCGAGTATATGGCAAGGAGAATTTATCAAATATACCGAAGAACACGCCATCGAACCCTTTTCAACTGCATCTCCGCATCCAATTGCGCTTCGTCGTATTCCCGGCATCGTGTTTTTGATTTACTTGACTTTTCTCGTCGCTACTATCCCCGTCGTGACTTATACGAACGCAAAGGTGGTAGTAGCCAAGCTCCCCTGGCTTCCGGTGCTGCTGGCTGTAATCGCAAAACAGATCTGGACTGCGCTGGAATTTGCGATCAAGATGCTGGAACCATTTTATGCTTTGTCGCAGGGGAATGCAAGACCTGAGAATACGCTCACGCTCGATTATCAGGGTATTCCGTACGGTGTTCTGCCATTCCAGGCCATGCTGAATAAACACTATCTCGTCTCACTGATCGGTGTCGGCTCAATTCTCAGCGACGTATTGACCGTGACATCCGCCTCACTATCCATCAAAGACGAAACCGAGCAATCCTTCATGACCTCTTCCGCAATTTCGACCGTCGTCGTATTCTTCCTACTATGTTCCGCGGCTTTAGCCCTAGTCTGTCGACGACATTATTTCGTCCCTCGACCGCCGTCTACAATCGCCTCGATTCTGGCATTTGTGCATCAGTCACACATGCTAGATGACTTTATAAATACGGAGCGGTTCAGTAGTGATCAGATGAGGTCTATGCTTGTATCGAAGAATAAGCGGTATGGATTCGGTTGGTTTCGGGGTAGGGATGGGAAACTGCATTGTGGAGTTGATGAGGAGCCTATGTTGAGTAGATATGTGCATGGGATAAGTTATAAGGATGCGCAAGCCGCGCCTTTGGAGGATTTTTAGCTTGTTTTAATATACCTTTGTAAAGTATAGAATAGAATATGTTCATCTATCAAGCACATGCCTATCCAACTACGTAGAGGAAATGAATTGTATGAACTTTTGAATTGGATATCAATATTTAGCTCTAGGACTAACTACCAGACCTAGGCAATGTATATTCTCAAGATAGTATATAAAGGAGTGTAAGAAATAAATTAATCCGAATATACCACTCTCCCTTCCCTTCCCTCATTATTATCAATAAAGGATGACTGAAATGGGATACCATAACAGACGAATTCCCAGCAAACGTGGCACATAAGGCACATAAAATATAAAAAAGCGAGCCGCAAAAAAACAAAATATCAAGTCTTTATTCGCACATCGTCTACAGGAACAAAGCCAACACACCCATGGCACCGGTCAAGAGCATGCCCTGGCGGGAGACAATGGCGCCTGGGACAGCGGCACCGGTGAATGGTTTGACTGTCGAGGAGGCGGTAGGAGTCTTGGAGCCTGTAGCGCCAGCGACACCAGGAACGGCGCTGGTCTTGGTGGCCAAGGTGGTAACAGCGGCGACGGGAGGAGCGGGCACAGAGGTCACGCCAACAAGGCCGACGGTGGGAGTGGCACCGACACCTGTGGCAGTGGCAGTTGTGAAAGCGACCTGAGGAACAGTCCATGTGCTAGAGGAGTAGGTGATGGTAGTGCATGGCACAGAAGTGGCAGCAGCAGTACCAGAGGCAGCAGGGGTAGGTCCCAAGGTGATGGTGGTGGGGACAGCGGTGACGATACCTGGGTTACCGGGGATGTAGCCACTGCAGATACCGGTGAAGTAGGACAAAGCAGTGGAGAGTTCATCAGAGTCGCTGCTCCAGGCCTGAATACAGGAGATGATGGCGGAGGTGGCGTTGGATGAAGGGCAGTAGCAGGAAACGTCGGTGTTGTCGGTGCAGGTGTCTGGGAGCCAGGTGTTGATACACTTGGGGACGACGCTGGGGCAGGAATCGGAGCCAGGGGCGGGGCTGGAGGTAGGGCTGGTACCGGCAGGGGAGGTGCTGCTGGCAGCGCCTGCGGGTGCGGTGTTGGCAGGTGCAGTGTTGGCGGGTGCGGTGCTGGCGGCTCCGGGCACGCCAGTCTCGGTGGCAGTAACGGGGCAGATGGTAGTAGAAACGGCAATGGTCTGAGTGACGACGGTCTTGGACTCAGCAGGGCAGTTGGTGACGGTAGGAGCGCAGCTGGTGATGGTGATTTCGGTGGTGGTGAAGACGGTGGAAGTGCTGAAGCTCTGGACTGGAGCAGTGGAAACAGCTGGGGAGGAAACGGCTGGGCTAGACTGGCCAACAACAGAAGTGCCGGGAACGACGGAGGTTCCAGGGGCGACAGAGGTAGGAGCGGCAGAAGTAGGAGTGACAGAAGTACCAGGGGCAGAAGATCCAGGAGCAGAAGAAGCAGGGGCAGAAGACCCAGGAGCAGAAGAAGCAGGGACAGAAGATCCAGGAGCAGAAGAGGCAGGGACAGAGGCACCAGGAGTAGAGGCAGGGGCAGAGCTGCCAGGAGCAGTGGTTCCGGGAACACCAGTGGCACCAGGAGTAGTGGTGCAAGGAGTAGTTGAAGGACCAGCAGGGCCAGTGGTATGGCCACCCTCGGTCGAGATCCCAGGAATGGTCACAGAGACAGGAGTGGATGTAGGGACGGAGACGACTGGGACCGAAACAGGGACAGTAGAATGAGAGCCACGAGTGCTAGTCGAGGTGTGACCACCAGTTGGGGGGCTGCAGTCGAATCCAATAGAGTATATTCCGAATCCACAGTCGTCAACGTCACTGTGGTCGGGAATAGTCCAGCTGACAGAGGTAGCACCACCGCACTGGTCGTTGGAGACATCGGTACCCTCAGATCCACACTTGTGTGTGAACGAACACTTGCTTCCGTCAGGCATGCCAAAGTTGAAGTCAACATCGGTGTCCTTGTCGGTGTATACGCTGAAGTGAGTAATGGAGAAGGCATCAATGTCACCGCCGCAGCTAATCGAGGGAGATGATCCCTTGCCGGACTTGGAGATGGAACCGGAGATGCATTTGTCCTATCTTGTGTTAGATTTATTCATTGTATAGTGATGCTTGTGACATACAGAAGTACGCTTGCCCTTTCCGCCGCTGCGCTCCGAGCAAGAGAAGCCAGAGAATCCGAAACCGTCGTAGTTCTGGAGGGACTGGCCAACGTTCAACCAGGACCAATCCCAGCCACCCTGTTGTGTGCTAGTACATTTGTTATCGCATTTGCTTGGGCTGGGGAAGCAGCTTTCAGTGTCCCACTAGTCATAGTCAGTACCATATCTTGAGATGATTACTAGTAGGTATGACTCACGGAAGCAGAGACCTGCTGGACGGCCAAGAAGGCGGCCACAGCACTGACAGAAGAGAACTTCATATTTAAAACGAGGTGGTATTATGGTTAATGATTGTAAGTGTTCAAACGTAAAGCGAGAGACGGTTGTTGTAGGAGGTGACTCCAAACGAATGTTGTTGTTTAACGAATGACGCAGCTCTCGGAGCCGGTATAGAGAGATACAAGAAACAAAGATGACAAAAAGAGATATGTGTGAATATAGAGAGAGTGAGGAAAAGGAAGGAAGAAAAGAGTCACAAGCTGGGGGACTACATGAGGATTTAAATCGGCTTCCATGTATGCGAAGTAGTGACCTCAATGGTCAGTGCCATGACCAATCTGGTAACAGGAACAATACGCTTTTACGGATTAAGATTCTCCCTTTGTTTCGAACCACTAGTTCTTGCTCTACGAGAGGGGCCACTGGGTCAGCGAGAAGGGACGAAAAACAAAGCAATGCATACATACACTGCAGAATCAGATGCTGCTCCGTACTATGCAGTGGTACTCCGGCACAGCATAGTTCAACTTCCCACTACGTAGCAGGCTACTACATCCCCACCAATAGTGTACAACCGGAGGCTTGATTACTTGCATCAATCAGACGATGTCCCTGTACGGTCGAGAGCACAGAGGAGGCGCTCAAAAGTAAGACATTCTGAGGAAGTCCCCAGACGCCAAAAGCTCAACACAGCCTCAGGGTTAAACCAGAAGAAGTTTTAGCTATCGGGCTAATCAAGCAACCAGGCACGAATCTGGACAGGAGACTGGTCAGTGTCGAACACCATTAAAAGCCTCCTATAAGTTTGCGACGGTATGGGGTGGGTTGTCGCTTTTCTCATGACTAAAAAGGAATAGAATTGAAGAATCTAAAACAAAAGCAGTCAAACTCAATTTTTTAGACTTACTCGATAAGTGGATTAGCGCCAGGAACAGGAAAGGTCTTTGTTTCGAGTTGGCCAAAACGGTGTCAGACGTCCGACGTTAGGGCTTTTGGCCTTAGTTGCCGTTACTGCTTTTGGAAGGTTTACTTTAGGCGCGGAGCTACTTCCACGCTACCAACGAGGCTATTTTTTGGTTTTTGCTCCGTCTATCCACTCAGTCTCGTGGCGTTTCGCTTAAGCTCCTCGATTCTTCGAGCCATCCAGAAAGGAGCCCCTTGCAAGACCCCATCGGATGATGGGTCGTGCTTGGCGGCTCGATTGTAGAGTCGTAGAGCAGACTAAATCTGACTGATACCACATACGGAGTGCGCCCGTAGCACAATTGCCTTGAAGAGGAACTTTTCATCGGAATCCAGTGCAACAAATGGACTCAGCCAAGACTTTGCTACGGACGCCACAGCATGATGACGGTCGAATCACACACTGACGGGTTGTACCCGGTACGTAACTGGAAGACAGGTCTCAATGAATCGAAGGGGAGGAGACGATGCATCTATTGAATTTGAACCTAGAGTATGCATGCATTGAATGTGGCCACTGACTGACCAGCGGTGTAAACAGAAGCCATTTCGGCAAGATCACAAAGAATCCGGACGTCCAATCTCTACATTTTATTGATTTCTGACAGGTAGCACTCGTTCATAGCATCGGCTATTCATGACACTTTTCTTTCTCAAACATCAAGATGGTCTGGATCATGCTACTAACCATGATGGCCGGTGGCCCGTGTTGGCCCCGTGATGATCCGGTTCAACTTTTCGTTGACCTCGTATCGGTCAGAAAAAACCTGCATTAGTGTGGTGTGACTAGTCTGCTAGCAAGCAGTTAGATCAGGGGAAAGCCCTGAAGCCAAGTGAAACGCGTGGTGTATCAGTCCCCGCCAATTCTCCCGCTTGATGTGATTGGTTGTTTTTGCAGTGTTCAACGACTTACTCGCCGATTTACTTCTTACTTTTCTACTCCGGAGTAGTAGGTGTAGAAACAAGTATCTGGATGAGAAGGGTTCGTTCAGCAGCTTCAGCTCCATGTGCAGACTACAATGTGATAGTTTGCTGCAGTTGTGCAACTCAAGATTACCCCTGAGCAACGCATACGTGGCCAATCCAATCTTCAGTCTGATTTCGAATTACTAACCGAATACCACATCCATAGCATACATCCATCTTCTATAGACAATAGCACTGGCCATGGGCCCTGAACGCCAAAAACGATAGGTACTACGTATATTAATAACGAGTGATACTATGGAGCGGAGTAGGTCTGGTAGCACACAACTCTCAATGCGAACTGGTCTGGCGCATTTTTCAATGCAAAAACGGATACCCGGATAACTCTGGATTTGGTCATTGTATGACCGAGGAAATACACATCCTACCAGACTCATCCTATCTACTCTAGAGTCCCCAAGTAGTTGATAGGATCCCCCCCCCCCCCTTTGCTGGTCTGCTTACCGGTGTCGGCGAGAATTAGTACTATCGATGGTCATCATGTTCCTGAGAACTTTTAACTCTCACCCCATGGATCCTGATTCCTGCAGGCTGCCTGTTTGTTCATGCAGTCACCGGTCACACATGGTCAGAATTCCGGGATTCGCCTATATTACTTGCTAAGTATAGACTGATCATACTACCTACGTACTACGTACTTCAACTCCTGAAAACACCTAGAATTTCTTTATGCGCCGAGTCAGACTGAGGATTGTTGTGTCCGATCCAGTGGTTCATGGTGACCTACTCCCAGCAGAAACATCGACTATCAGATCACTTCACAGCTTCATATTGTGCTACCAGACCCTTCCCTTCGTTGCTTATAAAGTTGTTGGTGAGTAAATGTTACTCGATGTCAGACGTTCTGACAATGTATGCAACGGTGGCTGCATCAGCCCGAGGTGATCCTTATGGTACCTCGGCCTCTTGCTTAATCGGAGTGTACATTGCGCCAGCTGACAGTCTACGCAGTACAGTAAGATCTGATCACAATGAACAGGAGGCCTCCCCCCCTAGATTTTGTGCCAGAAACCCTCCCTTGGTATCAAGTTGAAGAGCGCTCCAATATGCTATGTCATTATCATTGGAACGCCCCTGGTGAGCATATCGAATTATTTTCATGCATAATTGATACAGATCTAGTGAGGCCTCCGGCTCATTATAGCTGGCTACTGCTGACTGTATTGAATGTATATGTTCGTCATTGCTAATCACAGAACTAACTCCAAGGTATCGACTAAATCCACAAACATAAAGAAACTTTTGATCTATCCAGTCATTAAACCAGCGATCAAAATCCAGATGCCATCATCATAAACTCAATCAAATCATAATCTGACAGTCACCGCAACCATATCTACTGACAGCAAATCAATATCGTCTCGTCATAGCGCCGCTGCGCCAGTTCGCCTTGCCGCCCGCCTCCGTCCAGATACCGTATCAAATCCTTTCATCACCTAATAAAACATGGCGTGAATGCAATACATTACACATGGACCGGTATCAACATGTAATGAAGAGAAAAGTTAAAGAAAGTCGATGCCTTTATGCAAAAGAGTGTATAGGTAGGTGGTAGATGCGCTCTAGAAAGAGAGCTGATTGCGACGATGGCCATCAATTAATTTACGTCGGACGGCCTCCCCGCCAGTATATTGATTCCTGCGCTTGCGAGGCGGAGTGCGAGGATCGGCATAACGAGAATGTTTGAAGACACTGGCAACACGAGACGGGGAGTTGGCTGGCATAAATTCTCGATGTTGGGGAAGGCGTATCAAAGTCTGATATCGAGTATGATTGCGACGGAAGGCAGTCACAATACCCTTGTCTAGATGATTGAGGAATCGCTCAGCACTGTCATTGTCATTGGCTCGATTGGGTGTCGGTGTGGCTTGCACAGATGGCGCAACAGCTGGTGAGGTTGTGAGGCCCTCGTCATCGTCAGATCCCTTGTTCATTCCCTCGTCTTCTTCATCAGAGGATCCATTGCCGAAGTCAATGAAATCATCAACATTAAGCATGCGCTCGTCGTCCTCGTCGTCCTCATCGTACGAGCTGTCTCCAGCATAATTTTGCGATGGATAGAACGCTTCGGGCGGACCCATAACCTGCCCACCAGGGGTGGCATCATTGCCCAAAGCGGTCATCATGAGGTTACCGGAACTCAGCATTGGGTTCAATTCGAACCCGTTCGGTGAAGTAAGAGCATCTGTATCACTTTCATCAACCAGGTGCATGGTGGTGGTTCGAGGACTATTATGTGCTGTTCCACACATGCTGTTGGCCGCAGACTCCAGCCAGTCGTGACGAGAAGAGGCGTATGCGGGGATGATGACTAGATGTTTGCCAGTGCAATCGACAAGTGCAACTGGCTTTTTGGGATCAGCAACAAATGTTCCCATAATGGGTCCGCGCCGACGTGGCGGGTTCGACCTCTGACTGGTGGAATCTCCGGTTGCTGTCAAAGAAGTAGTCGAGTCTCGTCGTAGGATAGACCGCGGATGTGTGATGGTGGCTGGGGGTGGAAGATCCTCGTCTGTCGTTTCTCCATCGTCGGCTATCGCATGTTAGTAACCTAAGAACGTAGACAGGCGGTGAAGTCTTATTGGGAAGCATACTTTCATAGCCACTAGAGCCGTCTGAGACGGCGTCCGACTCTACATGATAAATATTGGCCGGGTGGCTGATATCGGACTCCCCAAAGATGTCTTCATATCGCTGGTTGTTGCTGGGGTCGTAATCACTGTCAATCATACGGCGAAGAGTAGGATCCAAGCTGTCTTGTTGTAGGAAGTCACCAGGAATTTCATCATCTGTAGAACCGTCGCGGCTATCGCTGGACGAGTCCGAGTCGGCATCGTCATCCTCTTCGACGACGAAATGAACATGCCTTTGTACAGGGGTTTCGACGGCTTCGCTAGTGAAATCAGTCTCGCCGAATGTCTCCATTGCGCTGTACAAGGTGTCCTCTAGGAAAGGTTCCGTGGAAAAAAGGATGTGGTCATCGAAGCTGCCGAACCCCTCCCACTCGTCGAGGTCGGCGGCATCTGAGGTTGAAAATGTGCTTTTAATCATTTGACTATCGTCCTCGGATTCGAGAATCATCTGCTCTTCAAGCTTCTCGACATCCATGTCTTCGTCGTCGTCAATCTCATCGACGGCCGCATAGTCGCTATCCGAATCACCGGTGCTACTTTGTTGACCCTCATAGCCCTCGTCATATGAAAGCTTTCTTTTCTTGATGGATAGAGTAGAGGATTTCGTCTTTGACCCCGTCTTACGTCCTCTGCGGCTCTTGCCTCCGTAAGACGGGGTCCGATGAGCGGATTCGTCGTCTTCATCGGAGCTTGCTTCGGAGTCTGCTTCGTCTTGTTCGTCGTCGTCCTCGAAACCGGATACTGAGGATATGGTTGAAATGGATGAAAAGGACGGCTTTCTTTTTCTGTTTATGCTCTTGGCTGTGACAGACTTTTTTCCGGCCGGGTGTTTGAGGCCCTTGTTTCGCGCTGCCGTCAATTGCGACAGTTCTGATCGGCGGTATTTGCCCATTGTCAACGGCGACCGCTTTGGGGATTGTGAGCTAGTTTTCGGCATTTTGTTTGTTGTGATATGTGGTAATTGGTTAGTATGGTCGTAGATTTGGTGTCGAGATGGTGTTGATTTTGAATTCGTTCAATGGCTGTACGGTAGGACGACGTATGAGAGGTTATGGATATGATTATTCGAGGTTATCGTCGTCCGTAGGTGGAATGTTCAGACCGGATATCTCGGCGGAGAGAGAAGGTAGAAAAAAAGGTTGCGCAGGAAAACACTTTCCAGTCCTCAATTGGACATACAAAAAGTGCTTTTTCCGTGTATGATCTCAAGGGCAATTTCGACGTGCCTTAACGCAAGCGTCGAAAGAGGATAACAGATATCGTCAAGGTCGATTTATGAAATTGTATCTTCGAAGAGCTGACTGGACTGGGAAGAGGGGGACAGACCGCCCCTCCCCAGCAGGGAATTTACAGCTCAGCGAATGCCATCTTGGGCGGTTTCCTGTCGACGATATCTGGGTGGAGGATTTTTTTTTTTCTGTAGTTGAAACTTGTGGGATATGTGGTTGAGAGTAGATGGGAGCGAGATATGACGATATGTCAAGGGAAGAGAAGAAGGAAGGGAGGAAGAGAGAAGGGAAGGGGAAGAAAACAGAGAGGAGAGAAACGGGGAAAAAGAAAAGTCATCATACAGTACGGCCGGTAATACTATGGAGTAGGTAATACGGTGGTGTTACAGGCGCTGATCCAGCAGGCGCTCCAATTGGTGCAAGGCGGGACCAATTTTTACTGCAGGAAGGTGGGGTTTCCAGCTGCTCCTCAGGCCGCGATCTTTTTTTGGCAGGGGAGAGCCAATCAGCAGCCGTGGGAACTCACCGCATATTGCGCCGTCCAATCATGTTTTTCAATGGGCTCAATTGGCAATTACGGCGATCCGTTTGCTAGCCTTGCTGTATGTAACGACGTGTATCAATTACGGGTGACATACTCGACGGTATTTATACGCAATCATCCGAATCTGTCAATCACGAGTATGACAATATGAATATCAATAGCATTATACAACTTCATCATCGCCATAGACGGCGTATTCTACAAGAACACCATGCCAACGAACACAAGATATGGTTTGGTGACTGTCTGGAAAACCTTGACCGCCGATTAGCTATCGCTACGTAATCGCATACCACCCTGGTTGCGGGACTTGTCCCAACCTATGATACTGAAGGAACGGTCTGAAGAAGGAGCTGTCCGATGCTCGAGTACATGCAGTATGCAGCAATCCATAGGCCAACGCAGAGTACTAGGTACCTATACATGCATGTAGTTAAAAAGTACACATGGCAGGATTGTACTTTCATACACACTCGAGGAGTCGAGGACAGCAATCTCTAGAAACGAGTGGCGGTGTCGGATAAAGACGTATCGTATCGATAACAACATGAAAATCTGAAACTGTCCAAAGCCTAAGATGGGAATGCGTCACCCCACCACCAGACTGCCCAATTTTACATGCTTGTATTAGCATTACGGGCGTTGCACCACCTGCGGCTTAAGGATAGGTAGCATCGTTACGATGTATTACAGCTTACAGCCCGTGCAGTGGACTGAGCATCTTCTACCCCGTGCACAATTTATCAACTATCGCACTTATCATGGTTGAATCTGTATCTCCAAGACATGAAGTTGAAGTAATGAATGGTATCTAGCAATCAGATTTCATACCATCGTCATAACAAAAGTCGAACCGGCCAGATGCCATGATGAATCATACCTAGGTAGCAATATGTCCGCCGGCCAATCATTTTGACTCTCAACCACAACAACAAGTTCAGATCGTCAAAGCGACCCCCAGATTTCCAAGTCTGGATTACTCCTCATGCCAGTTTCATGGTCGCACGAGTAATATCGATTCAATATGACTTATCATGACTACTCACATCAATATGACTCTAAACTTTCGATCCGACCTCCAAAACTACATGATCCATGTCAATCGCAACTAGGCTGCAGCGCTCATGACTGATGAATCATGAATGACCGCTGCAGACCAGAGCGGCTGGAATGAGGCGAATGTGCTCCGTACTGTATTGAACTGTACGTACATTGAAGGTTCCACTCCCGACTACAGAAAGAACAGGTAACATTTCGAATCTTCGATACTCGGAGTGAGGCGTTCCTGGCTCCATCTAAAGTTTTTTTTTTTTTCTTTTTTCTTTTCTTTTCTTTTCTTTTCCCTTTAGATCCGAGGCCAGTGGCCACAATGACACGATGCTCCATCTTGACGTACGTAAATAAATAGCGTTGTCCCATAAGCAGAAATTTACCTCAAATCCTGCATCTGTGGAGGCCGTCGTGAAAGTTTTTGATATTTTTTTGCGATTGTGGGGTACTAACTTCCCAACGAGCCGCTAGGGCTTGTGTAGCGGGCCAATCAGTGAGCTTAGTCGCTATGAATTAGGGTTAAGAGGTGGGTTGGTTCATGGAAATTCAGCGAATCAGAAGCGCACGGAATGCGGTTCCACTGACGTTATTGACGGTCCGGCGGGGCAGGTCGTATGGCGCTAGGATCGTTTGGGGTAAGTGCTCATGTTTGTCGGTATTTACTATTTTGGTCGTACGACATGGAATTGATGATCTCGAGTCTCGTGGTTTTGTTTAGATTACGGTGGCAAATGAATCCAATTCATGAGTATGGTATGATTATACACTCTGGGAGATGAGAATGTATTCTCATATTAAATAGATTCTAGCCAAAAAGAACGGCCATGAAATATATCCCGGGATCAGCATCACATCATTAAAGTAAATACATCATAAATTCGTCAAGCGCATTGATATCGTACCAACATTGCGAAGAAGTCAAACAAAGATTATGTGCCAGGGTATGGTTGAATATTACTCGTCTCCTCGCTCTTCGTTCTTTTCGAGAACGTTCGCAATAGTGAAAATCGACTACGCTCGGAATTCCTTCTGCCAGTTGTAGTCGCAGTAGATGTCGATGTAGGTGTAGCAGTGGCACTACTTGATACGGCTGCTGCCGCCGCCGCCGTTGCAGCTGGTGAGGGCGTTACTGTTCCTGTCGTTGGTGTTTGTAGTTCGCTGCTAGAATCAGACGCAAGTGCCTGCTCTCGCATCTTCCGTACTTGCTCAACACCATCCCGCACATCAGATATCGGAGCATCTCTGGGGGCAGTCGTGCTCAATGTTTCTGTAGGACGAATATGTTGTTCGTATTCTTCGTTCATTTTGGCGATTTCCGCTTCCGTGACGAGCCGCTCGTTCTCTAGTCGTACCTCCTTGCCACGCTTATGGCAGTACCAAAGGGCGAGCAGTACAACTAAATAAAAGGGGCTGTTAGCAGTGCACTAATATATACAGGAAGCGAAATTTACTGAATAAAGCTAGAGACCACAGCACATTCATTCCCAGAACAGCCGGGAACCTAGCACGAAGAAAAGTGATGATGGACCGCATCATACCCGCAATCGCAGTTGGCTTGCCAACAAGCTCCTTTAGACTCGGAGCTTTGAATCCCATCTTATGCGCTGCAGCGGCCGCTTTACCTGCATTCTCCATGTTGACTCCGCTCCTCGAAGCCCTCTCACCAGCTGCAGCCATAAGCTCGGGACCTAGCGACTCGGTGAATTTCTCAGGAAGTTGCTGAACAAGCTTCTGCAAAAACCCAGGCAAATGTCCAAATGCATCCTTGAGTTGTTTATCGCCGTTCGTTAACAGCGACTCTAGATCACGGTAAGCTGTAGGCACACCCGTCATAAGATCCTTGAAGATCAGTTTGAATTTCGAGAGGAGTTGCTGCGTCTCGTCGCTGACGGAGAATGCGCGATTGTTTTCGGCGGCGAGATTGAGTCGTTCCATGATTATGGCGAGGTCTTCTTGTTCTTCCTTTTGCTCTTTGTCTGTTATTGGGATGCCGTCGCCGGCTGTTGGTTTTGTGGCTATTTCGTCGGCGTCGATTTTGGGTTCTTTTCCTTTGTCCTTGGCCATTCTCAGTATCATACTAATGCAATATATTAAAGATGGAAATACCTTCTTTGTATTGACTTCATGGCTTCCCTTCTTCATCCATAAACTCCACGGCCTCCTCTTCTTAGTAGTTTTCGCTGCAATATTATCCAATTCCTCCTTTCCCTTTCCATTCTCGATTACCTGCTCAGGCAGTTCCCTCTCCACATCCTCCGACGGCGACATTGGTAACGGAATATCCTGCGCACCATCCATCAACGCGATTTGCGCGTCTCTGCCCAGGGGATTGATCCCTTCTTGTTCTGCTGCTGCTGGTGTTGTATTGCTATTGCTGCGGTCGCCAGGATTCGATGTGACGCGCTGTAAGAAAGCCTCGTCCTCGTCAGTCAGAACGGGTTTGGAGCTCCACGGGCTCGCTTTCGATGCGACGTTCGTGATATATTGGAGAGCCATATTCGGGTATCATAAGATTGCAACAAGAGTGTAAATATATTAAATAGCTGAAGAATAAAAAATTAAAAGGGTCGAAAAGATATTGCCGCATCAGACGGAGATTTACTTATCAAGCTTGTAGATCGGACGATGATATCATTCCCTGCTTAAAACGCTTTGACGGCGCCAAGCCATCGCACTCGCCACACCTGCAGCCATGTGAAAGAGTGGATAGCACAGCCACATCTCATCTATACAAATCGAGCCAATCAGAGAGGATATCTGCTTCTCAGGAGGACTCCAGATTTAGATCGAAGAGATCTATTCAGTTAATCATCTATATTTTGGGAAGACTTCGAATGTCTATGAAAGCTAATATATCATCTCCATCGCGGGGAGGCTCCGATACATTATTGGTGCTTAAAAGCAAGCTTCAATCTGCCTCTCAGGAGGACTCTAGAATCAGATGTGTAGCTGATTATCTGTATTCTAAGAGGACTTCAGAATCTAATGCAGGCTAAAAGTTCATATAGCATTGATTCCCTGGAAGTACTCCGGATCATATGACGGCTTAGAAACTGCATCATCCGAAGGCTTCAGAGTCTAATGTTAATAGATTTCAAGGACTTATATTAAGCAAAGAAAACACCGGTCTACTTGAGAATTTTATGAGGAGACACTATAGGAATGTAAATGTATAGTAAAATAGTGGAGATTGATTAACTAACTGTCTTTGACTAGCATTCTGGAATAGCGATTATGATAATAATAGATAAAAATCATTAATGCATAGCAAATTGAAACCGAAATTCATCAAAATTCAAAAAAATTCAGATCCAGAGCATCCCCAAAATCACTCATTAGCCTCTGGCACCTGCTCTATTCCTTCTCCGTCCTTCACAGCTGCCTCCTGTTTAACGCTCTCTGCCATTTTTGCTGGGATCACGAAATCGGCATCGGTCAAGGGCTCCCGCTGCAAAAACTTCTTCTCGAGCTCGCGAAGTTTCACATCATCGAGGGCACCCCGATGCTTAAAGACCGCAGCACGCAAGACGGGGTATTTGTCCATCAAAGACCAGAAACGCTGGGGGTCCTCAGAGGCATACAGGACCATGGTTTCTGCCAGGAACTTGACGATCCAAAACTGCTGGGGGGCACCAAGTCCAAATGAGGATCGACCACCATGAAATGCGCTGGGGGCACTTCCGCGAGCCGAATCCTGAATGACACCCTCAATAAAGTCGAGGAAAATAGGTAGCTGGTCGACTCTACCATAGACATTCCAAGCAACCTGGACATTGGCGATGACAGTGCTGGCCATCTCAAAAAGTCCAAGCAAACAAGCTTGGGCATAGATTGGTCCAAGCTGGAGGATGTACGCCTTCAGTTCCTCAATATTGTGGACCTCCTTGATCATCCAGTGCTTTCCCATCTTGTCCACATCTCCCAGAATGTCTTCCCCATCATCATCATTGTTTCCGGCTCCATCTCCATAGACAGAAACAAGATCAGAATCCAGACCATCATCGCGCGAAAGGAATGCATGGACAGGCTCAAACTCGGCTGGACTCATCTGATGCAGAATTGGGTGCATAATGTATGGGAACTTTCCTTGGATGTGTCCCTTCAAGAAAGAAGATTTATTGATGTTGTTGCGCGAAAGATGGAAGACCTTCTGGTCCATTCCATTGCCAATGTAAATGTCAACGACCTCATCACCATCTGGCTCTGGGGCGGCCTGTAGCTGTGGACGGCGATACTGGGCGGCAGAAGTGCTTGTCTTAGCCTTCTTGGTAGCAGTGAAAACCGAGCCCTCTCTAAGTGGGCGTTTTGCAGCTTCCATTTGACCCTGAGGGCCCCCCGCAGAGTAGATAGAACCCTCATTGTCCAATTCAGAGTCTGCTTCAGATCCCTGCGAATCACTAGCGTTATCATCGGCTGTGTCGAAATCGATTGATGGGATTCTGTCGTTTCGATTTTTGACTTTTCGCTCCTGCCTCGCGAGGGGTCCCCAGTACCCCATATCTGCAGTCTTTTCAGCAAGAGTGTAGAGCCTGCTGTATACATCTGGATATTCACGGCCGGCCTGCTCATAATCAACAGGGGGCATCGCCGAGAGCGGATAGAGACACTTCATGTCGATCCAGCGGCTGTCCCAGATACATATGTTAGTAGTGTTCAAGCTCAGAAAAAAGAGAAACCGGGATTTGTAACTTACCAAGTATTGCGGCCGGGGAGGTACATCAGATGCTTTCCCTGGTCTTCAAGATCTGCATCTGCGGTGCCCTTCGGCTTGCGAACACCAAAGGCATGGCGATCTGGAACATAAACACCAATCCAGAAATCCAAACGATTGCTCGCTGGATTACGCCATTTAACGACAAAGGGCATGCCGTGCTTGAGCACGGTGTCTGCGTCAATGGGTGTAAGGCTGTTTCGAGGAGCCATAGCTGCTGTCTGTAGAACCGTATCAAATGAGTAGGAGATCCCCGATAGTGAATGAGAAAGTGACTGTGTAGAGAGATGAGAAAGAGGAAGAAAGAGAAGTGAGAAGTGAAGTAGAAAAGTGAGAAGAAGGGTGGAAGAATACTTACTTGGTTGACTCGATTGTAAGCTCACTTCTGAGCAGACGAAGAAGATATGGAGGATAGGTGGGGATACTGAGAGGAGGAGTTAGTAAAGTAGGTAGGTTGAGTGAAGAGAAAAGAAGTAAAGAGACTTGAAGTGAGATGAGATGTGAGAAGGGTATGGAGAAGGAAAGATTGTATGTGAGAAGGAAGAGGATGGAAGAAGAGAAAGATTGGAGAAGGAGGAAGCTTGTAAGAAGAGTAAGAAAAGAAGACTGCCTCAGATGAGAGGAGTAAGATGATGAGAATGGGAGTGTGAGAAAGAACGAGGAGCACTTACTTGATCAAAAGCTCAGTTCGAAGAGGTTCTTCGAATCTGGGTAGATTCCTAGTGCTGGTTGTAGATGACTAAAGTTGGAGGACTAGAGGATACGAAAAAGGTAAGAATCTGGAGAGGAAGCACCTCAAGGATATGATCGAGGATGGAGGATGGATGAGGTAGAGAGTTGAAGAAGGATGAATGAGGAAGGGTTAGGAGAAATGAGGAAGGAGAAATGAAGAAGGATGAATGAGGAAGGATAGATGAGGAAGGATAGATGAAGAAGAATAGATGAAGAAGGATAGATGAAGAAGGATAGATGAAGGATGGAGCTCTCTCAGTTGGTGAAGAATATGGCAGTAGAAGTGAAATGAGGAGAATAAGAATGCGTTGCCTGGTGAGGATTACTTACTTGCGATGAGATCTATCGAACTTGAGATTAAGGAGTCTCAACGTTTAATGAGACGTCGGTTGAATGTAGATCAAGAGATTGAGTAGTGAGAGAGTAGAAGCGGATGTAGAGTAAGAAAAGATAGGATGAGGATATAGAGTGAAGAGATAGAAGAAGGATGTAGAGTGAGAAGAGATTGGATGAGGATGTAAGTGAGAAGAGGTAAGAAGAGAATATAGAAGGAGAAGAGATTTGGGATCTATGATTTGAAATCTTAGGGGCGTGATCAATGAGATACGAGCGAGAGTTCTAAGGATCTCTTGAGAAGGGGATGAGATATTTGAGGTGGCCGAATATTTCTTGATTGTAGTCAACTCACAATGATCATGTCACATATGGCTCTCGCAGCCGGGAAGTATTGTACAGATACTACCACATCAAGGCGCGGTGAGCAGTAGATAGCAAAAAGCGGAGTACAGGCATAAAGCAAGCATAGAAAACAGTAGTGCAACTGCGTGTACGTGTGGATGATTCTCGCAGAGAATCAACGGAAACAAAAACTATCTGGCAAATTGTTTAGTTTCAACAAAAGCAAAAACAACGTCAAGGAGTGGAGCGATATCAATATAAAGTAGTAGGATGGTTTTACTCAAAACCTTAAGAACGGCGGCCAACCTCGGAGAACGAAAGAGTAATATTGCATAGAAGCAAGAGAAGAACCCCAAAGTGTTTCTCGGTTATCCTGCCATTCTGGTCGAGTTCAAATCCATCTTCTCTGCTTCAGGAATACGCCCATTATCCAACCGTTTGATCTGTTTGTAGGCGAATGGAGGCAATCTCATCATTAGATGAACTTGGGTGATCGGCTGTTGCTGTATAAACCATGAACACATATTCAAGAATGGGCAGACACAGACAAGAGAATACTCACCCAATCTCCACGATGTCATCGATATGATTGCTCATAGCAACAAACAGATCAAAAAACAATTTACCTCCAATCTCCATCTCCATCTGCATAGTCCCGCTTCTCTTGAATGTTTTGCGGCTTCGAATGATCAGTGCTAGATAATGTGCACGGAGTCGCGATTCGGTATCCGGTGTATGCTCGTAGGCAAACCGGGCAGACCTCAGAATGATATCAACAGGGATACCACTCTGAAGGCCCTGTTTGCGAAGAGCAAGATGCTTCAGCTCATCGAGACCGTACTTCTCTGCAGCGCAGTAGACGACGGTATCTCGAAGGAGTTCAGCGTCTACGCCGGAATGAAACATAGTAGCCATGCTGGAACCTCGGCCACCGGTTTTGTAAACGTCCTGGGCATCCTCGAGTTCCCAAGTGTGACGGCGTTTGTGGTGAAGCAAACGCGGGAAATAGTCACCCTTGTAGAGGAACTCGAGAATGCAGGATAATATCTCTGGTTCTCTGTACAAAGTCAACTGCAAGCTCCTTGTTTGTTTTGTCTATACTTACTCGTCAGGAAGGTCCACCTTCTTTACGTTGGGTTCCAGGAACTGGTCCTTCAACACAGCTTCAAAGTAGGTGGACCGAGAAAGGACATCCTCATGGGCAGCAAACAGACGCCGCTCAGGACCAACAACGATGGTCACGATGGGGCTTGTAATGGGGCTATAATTCAAACAGGTTAACGAGACAATTTCTGTGTCTATAAAATGATCTCATACCTCCCCATAGGCGGACTGTCCAAGGACTCCTCCATCTTCTCCTTGGCCTTGTCACGATAGGTCCTCTTGGCAGGCTTCACAGCCTTGCCCACTCGATTCTTTACAGTAAAAGAACGTTTGAACATGGTGTTTGCGTTTGTCAAAGATCTAACGAGCGACGTTGTAGACTTGCGAGAGAAGCTAGTTGGTAGGGAGCAAGAATAACGAACGAATCCAGATGATATATATAATAACGAACGGACGATTTGAGTTGGTAAAAAGAGCGAAAAAAAAAAAGTCGGATAAAAAACGACGCTCTTGGTTGATCATGCACGAACTCGCATGAGTATGGCGGGAGCCTTGGAAGCCTGGTCAGAAATTGCGATGCGATGACTTGGTAATCCTCGTTCAGCAATGAATCGATCGATACCTACAGGCAGCAATCGAAACAATGAGAAAAAGATATTCAAGATCACGTAAACGTAATTTCCGATCGAGACTCTGCACATATACACAGCCTTGACGGCAGTAGTAGCATGTGCGTGGTTGTCAGCGGTCGACTCTCCGAAGCGTGAGGAAGGAAGAGGAGGGAAAGACGGGAAGACATTCAGAGTCTCTATATATTTAATTGCAGGCGATGCAGATCACATGATATCGCCCAGCGTGCCAATCAGTTTCCAGCAACAAGACGATCAGAAACGAAATTCAGGCAGTGTCTGCAGCATCGTTTATGGCTGTCAGTTCATTGGAGGGTTCTTCTCTGCCCCGCGTAGGTTTATCTTCGCTAGTTGGCGTGGCTGATAGGCTCCAGCATGCTTAGTTTCGCCGCATTGTACTGTACCTATCAGGTACTTGGTTTACTCTGTTTCTAGTATGCGCCTAGATGTACCATGGGAGTCGTCTGGTTAGTGGGGGAATGGGGCAGCCAATGGCTTTATTTGCACCTCATGCCTCCTTCCGTTATCTGAAATTGACTACATATTAGAGGAACGAGTACTTCAATGTTGCTTGAACACGGGCAACTCTGATATTTTACTAGCTACGTATTATGCTTGAGGCCCTGCTCCCAGTATATACAAACGAGAAACATGATGTGAAAGTGCTTTATTCAAATCATTGCGATCCCGCAGTTCCTCAATCTCATACGCCCTCATCAGGCTCAGGCCCGTCATTCGTTTGCTCTCTTTTGTTGTGCCTATTGCCGTGCTGTCTCTGCAATCTCGAGCCACAGATGTGCATCGATTCCCAGATGAACTGTCGACTTGGAGTAGCCACACTCGATAACAGGTGCTGGGGAGACCTTTTCGGAGATGTTCGAAGTACTCCATGCACTATCAGCTTCTTTTGTTCACGTACCAAATGCCACTGCCCTGGCTCAAGTTTCTCGATTTGGTCCTCAAGACCCATGTTGCCGACTTGACGCATTGCGAGTTGTTGGTATGAAGTCTCATGTTTACTGCCAACCGTTTATTCTCCGTCAAATAGTATGCGCGCTGCTTCTTGGGGTAGTTGGTTCCAACATTGATTTTGTCAAACACGAGAAGTGAAGAGGGAAGGAGAGAAGAACAGAAGAAGGCAACCACGACACCCGAGTTTGCAACATCGTCAAACATGACTCTTTTTGGAAGGCACGTCTTAGGGCTCTGCGCCTTAGCCCTAACCCTATCCGTAAACGTCGTATTGCGTACGGAATATGATATCATTGGCCGTGGGTCCATCCGGACCGAGGCTCGTCCTTCCCCACGTTCAACCTTCCAACTTTTTTGTGCCATCAACCTTGGGTCTCTCTTTTTCATACTTTTATCTATTTGGAGTGCTTCTCTGGTATTGATCTGCGTTCTTGAGATTTTACGCCCATTGAAGACATTTTGTCAAAATGTCGACTCTAAACAACCCAGTTGCCTTGCTTAAGGCAATGCTGGTACGCATCCCCCTGATCCTCAAAACCTTAGTCTACCACGGCCTACAAGTCACACCAGCATCACAAAAGCAAGACCTACGCACCGAAATGACTGTAGCAATCATTCGCTCTTTTCTGGATATGTCAGTATCCGTCGGCACACAACAGCGCAGATCGATGAATGATCTCGGAATCAAAGGTCCTATGTGGGTGTCTAAAGTGACGTTACCGGCACCGGGGGACGCTGTTGCGGATGCTGTTCTTCATGCAGTCAAGACATTGTCGGAAGGCGATGAGTATCAGTCGCTTCAGCTGCCACCTGTAAAACCGGTGGAGGCCGAGTGGACGGGGTACCGCAGCGGAGTAGACAAGAATGCGCCGCTGCCGGATATTTCTGAGCAGGAAAAATACGAAGCATTGAAGGCCGAAGCAAAATCTGACTTGGTGATATTCTATATTCATGGCGGAGCTCTATAGTAAGATACAATATTTGTCCTTGATTTGTTCTCTCAGCTAATACTGACTTCGTCAGTCTCATGGATCCCTGCACTCATAGAGTACCTGTGGCACATATCTGTAAACTCACAGGAGCGCGAGCTTTGAGTGTTCGATATCGCCTGGCGCCTCAGAATCCGTTCCCAGCAGCCTTGGTGGACGTTCTTACGGCTTACTTGACCCTCATTCACCCTCCCGAGGGCTCATTCCATGAGCCAGTCCCAGCCAACAAGATTATTTTCGCCGGGGATTCGGCGGGAGGCAATCTCAGTCTAGCTTTATTGCAGACTCTTCTCACATTAAAGAGGACTTCATCAACGGTGCAATTTCATGGTCGCGAAGTCTCTATCGACCTCCCAGCCGGTGTGTCGCTATTCTCTCCATGGTGCGATATAACGCGGTCTATGCCCTCGGTTCATGAAAACGCAATATACGATTATCTCTCTCCACCGCCACATGAACCTTCAGAAACAATGTATCATCCTACAACGAATACTCCGGATAGCATCTGGCCGAGTAACCCTCCCCGAAGCGATCTGTACTGCAGTGCGCGGCTGGTTGCGCATCCATTGGTATCACCTCTCGCTTGTCCAAAGGAACTCTGGGAGGGTGCCCCTCCGATATACATTACTACCGGCGAAGAAGGTCTTACAGATGAGAATTTATTGACAGCACGCAAGATTCATCATGCCGGTGTACCTGTTATAGTGGAGCAATACGAGGGCATGCCGCATGTCTTTGGTTTTATCATGATCGCTACGCCTGTTGGGAAATTGTTTTTTCAAGGATGGTCTCAATTTCTTCGAGATGTACTAGCGGGATCCCTGCAATCTTCGCGTGGGGATCTCGGGAAAGTCATATACCATCATGCTGGATGGCATTCTACCAAAGTGCTTTCATTGGATGAAGTTCATAAATACAGTGATGCGGAGGTGGAAAAAGTACTACAAGATAGTAGGGATCATAGAGCGGAGTGGGAGAAGAAGCTGAATGAAGAATGGCAAGCTAAAGCGAGGTTATAGTTGGTATCAATATGACCTATGTATCAATGACGCAGTAACCAAGCTCTTCCAAGTGACTCATGGTCCGAGGAGAGTTCGTACAAGCAAACTTGACAAGTTGACAAGGTTACATGAGCTCATCCACATGCGCCGTCACGTGTCCGGCAAGCACCGTATCGCTCGTATAAAGCGGGTTTTTGAGGCCAATATCGAGAAACTTACTAACTTAGTGTCCTTGAAGGCTTGAACCATGCCTTAGTGCACTAATCAGATTTCACGGTTTATATTAACTTATTAACTAGCCTACCGGCCCCTAAGTTTCTGGGGCATCTGCCATTTCTGTCATGGTGTCCGCTAGCGAGGCCTCTGTTACCAACACTGTCGAACAAGGGTCGTCCAGTAAAATGTCTATCTATCGACTTGACACCATCTCCAAAAGGAAGAAGCCCTTGCTTATTCGAAAATGGGGTGTTTGCGATGAATTGATATCGCAAATTTAGTCTCATCGCCTCCATCGTGATGGAATCGAAGAAAGAGCTCGAAATTGCGGAGGAAAGCGGTGCTCCGACACCCAATCCGGGAATCCTGGACCAGGACATCGTACCAACTACACTCTCATTCAATGCAGTCAGCCCAGTCGATGTAGGAGTCAAAAATTTGACGGTACAGATTGATACAACACCTCCATTATGGCAGGCCTCTCCAGCACAAGCATGGAAACGTCTGCTACGGTTAAAACCCGAAAGCGGCGATCCATCATCTTACAAAACTATACTTGATGATGTTGGCGCACACATGCCATCTGGTAGTATAACTGCTATCATCGGAAGTAGCGGTTCCGGAAAGACGTCGTTACTAAATGTCATGGCCGGGAGGATGGAATCGAGTCGTCTGAAGATCTCCGGCTCAACTACCTTCAATGGCGATGGCAATATTGCGCATACGCGTAGCTCCTATGTTATGCAGCAAGATGTGCTTATCCCAACCCTGACGGTGCGGGAAACTCTACAGTATGCTGCTGACTTGCGTCTTCCGCCACCCATAACACAAGCCGAACGAAAAGCTATTGTCGAACAGGTCATTTTGGAGCTGGGCTTGAAAGAGTGCGCAGATACCAGAATTGGAAACAGTGCTCATAAAGGCTGCAGTGGAGGTGAAAAGAGACGGACAAGTATTGGCGTACAGATGCTGGCTAACCCATCCGTGCTGTTTTGTGACGAGCCGACGACGGGTATGTATTGAAGATAGCAAGGTGTTGGAGAAATTTCAGCTAAATTATCTGTAGGACTTGACGCTACAAGCGCATATCAAATAATCAGGACCCTGAAAGGCCTTGCAAGTAGAGGCCGCACTGTCATTGTCTCGATTCATGCGCCACGTTCCGAGATTTGGAGTCTTTTTGACAATGTTATTCTACTATCTCGAGGTTCGCCTTTATACAGTGGCCCGGTGTCAGATTCGTTGCCTCACTTTTCTGAACTTGGATACACAATGCCGACCTTTGTCAATCCGGCCGAGTTCTTGATCGATCTGGCTGCTATTGACAATCGTTCAACGGAGCTAGAAGCTGCTTCGCTAGCTCGGGTAAACTTTCTTCGAGAGTCATGGCAAATGAAAGAAAAGAAAGTCGTTGACGGAATAGGAGAGGCCGCTTCGCAGAACAACCTTTCCTTTACCCGAAACGATACGAATATCGAAATAGCCAAGAAGGTGCCTTTCAGTCGAGAGTTTAGCGTTCTTACATCACGAACTTTCAAGACGACACTTCGTGATCCCCTTGGCGTAGCTGGCACTATATTCGAAGCGGTTGGCATGGCAGTCATCACCGGCTGGATATTCCTGCAACTGGACAAGAGTCAAGCAGGTATTCGCTCTCGTGAAGGAAGCTTATATACGGCTAGCAGCCTCAATGGTTACCTGGTCTTGACATATGAAACATTCCGTCTAACAATCGACATACGGCTGTTCGACCGAGAGCGAAACGAAGGTGTCGTTACGGTGCCCGGGTTTCTTCTTAGTAGACGCGCTGCGCGATTTCTCCTTGAAGATCTCCCGGCTCCTATATTGTTCAGCATCATCTTCTACTTCATGGTAGGGTACCGCCTGGACGTTGCTGCCTTTTTCATCTTTTTGGTTATCTCAGTTCTGGTCCACTATATCGCAGTATCATTCGCAGCCGTCGGCGTCGGCATCGCTCGCAGTTTCTCCGGCGCAGGTCTGGTTGCAAACCTTTCGTTCACCCTGCAATCGTTCGCTTGTGGATATTTTGTGCAGTCAAATCAGATTCCAGTCTATACAAGATGGCTGAAATGGACCGCCTATACCTTTTATGCATTTGGTGCTCTATGCTATAACGAGTTCATAGGCACAAGCAGTCCTCCCTATGGCCAGTTTTACGATTGTCCTTATTCAAATGACCCCTTGGATCCGGCATGTAAACAGTACACGGGTGTCTACATCATCGAGAGCTTAGGGCTGCCGTCGAATTGGATATGGCGACCATGCGTGATTTTGGTAGCATACGTGATTGGATTTTACACCCTGGCGGGTTTCTTGCTCCAATACAACAAATTCGCTATGGGTATTGCGCAGGCCCGCAAGTCCGATGGCGACGCGCAAACTGGAAAGGAGATGGCGGTAGCTACACGTTCCACAGAGGATATTCGGCGAGTGGTTATATCACTCGACAAATACACACTCGAAATCAAGAAGAAGGATTATTTCTGGAAACCATCCCGAACGATCCCAATTTTGCAACCGATCACCACCGAGTTTCAAGCTAGCCAGTTGAATGTGATCATGGGGCCCTCCGGCAGCGGCAAAACTTCATTGCTGAATTCTATTGCTCGAAGACTTCATGGGTCGGTGGGTACTAAGTACAGACTCGGTGGTACCATGTCTTATAACGGCGCTATTCCAAGCGAAAGTGTGATTCGATCCGTTACTTCTTTTGTCACGCAAGATGACGATGCACTTATGCCCTCGCTTACCGTTCGCGAAAGTTTACGTTTTGCGGCTGGCCTACGACTTCCGAGGTGGATGTCCAAGCAGGAAAAGAATCGAAGAGCAGAAGATATCCTCATGAAAATGGGGTTGAAGGACTGCGCCGACAATCTTATTGGTAGCGATTTGATCAAGGGCATCAGTGGCGGCGAAAAGCGAAGGGTTACTATTGCTATACAGATACTAACAGACCCTAAGATTCTGCTTCTTGACGAGCCTACATCTGGATTGGATGCATTCACTGCTACCTCAATCATGGAAGTATTGAACGGCTTAGCTGCCGAGGGCCGAACACTCATCATGACAATCCATCAGTCACGGTCAGACATCTTTCCGCACTTCTCGAATCTGCTACTTCTCGCTCGCGGGGGGTATCCCGTCTACTCGGGCAGTGGAGCAAATATGATATCCTATTTTGGCTCTTTTGGCTACGACTGTCCACCGCAGACAAACCCGGCAGATTTTGCTTTGGACCTCATCACTGTTGATCTACAGCAAGGGGACCGTGAGGCGACTACTCGCAAGAGGGTCCAACACTTAATCACCGCATGGCAGAGTAGTGATCATGTTGTAACTCGGCAAACATCTCAGATCGCCACCCCTGCTGAGCTAGGCAGTCTCAAAAAACAAATGCACCCCTTGCGCGTAACGTTTCCTTTGGTCCTCCATCGCTCCACGATCAACTTCTTCCGTCAACCTGACCTGATCATGGCGCGTACCTCTCAGATCATTGGCATTGCCATCATTATGGCGCTGTTCTTTGCACCGATGAAGCACGATTACGCAGCTGTCCAGACTAGGATGGGCTTTGTGCAAGAATTTGCGGCATTGTATTTCATCGGCATGTTGCAAAACATCGCCGTCTATCCCCCCGAACGGGACGTCTACTATCGCGAAGAGGCGGATCATTGTTACTCTGCAGAAACATTTATATTATCCTACACCGTACTGGAACTACCCTTTGAAATACTCGCCTCCATACTCTTCGGCGTCATAGCGGCCTACGCAGTGAATATGGAGCGCAGCGTATTAATGCTCTTCGTTGCTGCATTCAATTGCTTCGCCATCATCAACGCTGGGGAGTCCCTCGGTATTGTATTCTGCACGTTATTCGATCACGTTGGATTCTCCGTCAATGTTACCTCAGTCATCTTATCCATCTCGACGATCATGGGCGGGATCATGTCTTTGAATCTCAACAAGGTCCTTCAGGGCTTCAATCATCTTTCTCCAATCAAATACGCCGTTGCGAATCTGGCTCCTTATTCTATGCGTAATCAGCTATTTACATGTACGGATGCTGAGCGTCTGCCGAATGGACAGTGTCCAATCACCAGTGGAATGCAGGTGTTGGACTTGTACAATCTGGACACGAATCCTGCACTGAATGTTTTGTGGTTGGCGATTTCGGTCATTGTGTACCGGCTTTTGGCTTACGCAGTCGTGAAAGGGGTTAGAAGTCATGGATTTTGGGAGGGTGTGAGAAGGCTTCTATCTAGATGACGAGCTGAAGGGGTCTCCATACTCATTTCAAAGGATTCAGAAGGGTTTTATTTCCGTGACGGAGAGGTCTCCTGATACCAAATGACAACTAAGTAGTATGAGGGACTAGGAACCATGTAGAAGTAAAGTGAATAGACATACTTAAACCGAGTTGGGAACTGTCTGGTATATACGTTTGTTTGTATGGCCTCAGCTTACTCAGACTTAATATGTGTCTGTGTTGAACCTCGGATTCGAATCTGGATATCTCTCACTTCAGCTTACTCACCTGGGTCAACTGGTAGACATGAGAAAGACGAATCTCAGTCTGGAAACCCCACGGTAAAAGGCTCCAAGCTTGATATAACTACTGGACTGTTATACATAGATTGATGGTCAGAGAGAATGCGGAGACATCTGGAGGTTCTAAGGTTACCTAGGTATATATTCCGGCAACGCCCATTGACTAATCTTAATAGCAGCACAACCAACTAGACCAAAAAGCAGCGCGCGCATACTAGATGATCTAGTATGGTAAGACATAGCTAGCAACGAGGATCACGTGGAATGTAGAGTGAGAGAGCGTGACAATGTCCTAACATATGATTATAAAAGGTATTTAAGCGTCTAGAAGATGTAGGATAGATTACAGAAGACAATCTATGTTCCAAGATTGAAGGTATTGGTCGAGTCCTACGTCCTAGCCTGTCTAGTGTGCAAGGCATCCAAAGACGACAAGCACCAGCAATACAGACAACTTCAGTTGATTATGATACCATACCAGTTATTCACAACATTGAACCCTGACAATGGACTTCATCACATGCACTCGACTATCGAAGTCTAAGAATAGGGCACGATGCCTTGATGGTGATAGGTGAGAAGTTCACCAAGGCAGGAATGTGTGTCCGTGTTGAACCTCAGATCCGATTCTGGCTGTCTCCCCAGATGTCAACACTTCAACTTACCCACAGTAGCGGGAATATGGGCATTCGTAAGGCCAAATAAGGCCAGGATAGCAGCACTATGATATTACAGCGCGCCATGACATACCTAGGTAACCACCCAGTGATGCATGCCTAATAGCTACCAATTAGATAACCTTACAAAGGTAGTCTTATTACAAGGAATTGACTTATCACAGGTAAGATCACGGCACAGTGTAATATAACTATAAGATGTTACAGTCGACCCTGGCTATAACGAACAGGAGGCCTTCCAACTTCTGAATTTGATATCTAGAGATTTCAATCCATATGGCGAAGGAGGGCACTTTCCTATAATAACCTATCTATTCAATAACGATTCGGAGCACTCTACATATTCATATGAATAAAACCTAACCTGATATCGATATGGTGATAAGGGGGTCTTCTGTTCGTTATAACCAGGGTCTACTGTAGTAACATGGCAGGAGCTCACAGGCAAAAGCCCTATTGTAAGCCTACATTTGTATATATGTGCAGACATAAATATGTATCTGTGTTGAACCTCAGATACAAATCCAGATAGCTGATGTCACTCCATATCTATATCTTCTACTCTCTACACATCTTCCTCTCTTCACTCTTCACTCTCCTCCAACCTACATCTCCCACTCTTTACACATCTTCCTCTTTCCATTCCTCACTCCTTCCACTCTCCCTCGCCCCAACTTCTCTCAACTTCTTCATCCATTCATCAACAACTAACATCAACTACAACATGGCATCCAAGCACCCTCGCAAGGAGCCAGTCCCCGACCGCAACAAGCGCGTCAAAATCACCGATGAGATGATCGGTGAATCACTGAGAAAGCCACGATTCATGCCACCTTACTTCCCTCATGAACCACTCGACCCAAATCTCTACGCAGGAGGTATGTGACTTTGCTAATCATTAGTCTATGAGCTGATGGTAGCTAACAACTTCAAGAATGGGCAAAACCATACGTTGAGATTCCTACAGACCATCTTCCCTATGACATTGAATCGGTCCCTGATGAAGAGGACGAAGTCGAAGAGGAAGAGGATGATGAGGAGGAGATCGAGAGAGTGAGTTTCACATCCCTGACTTTCAACTCACATTTCTAAACGCCAATGATCGCTAATGCTATCGCAGGTTTTCAATTCGATGCTCTCAGGAACCGACGACAAGGTGACCAATGAGCCTAGCAGTGCTCCGGCACCCCCCTCAGATGAAGATCGTGTCGTCGTCGGTCCCCGCCCTGTTGAAGGCAAGGGCAAGAAGCTATGTGGTCTCGCAGACATGGATGAAGACGACAAATTGATCTACTATCTCAAAATGGCCAAATGGTCCGAGCGCGCCATCCATGAGAAGTTCGTGGCTGAAGGTCGCATCGGTTACAATCAGAAGACGATCGGAACGCGCTTTGCCCGTATGCGTCGTTTCATCATGTCGGAAAATCACCAGGAACTCAAGGATGGTAAAGCTGTTTGGCTCGAAGACGATGTGAGTCGACTTGTCGGAATGCTTTTGATTCATATCGTCAGACTAACACACTTTTGACAGATGAAACTTCTACCAAAAGCTGTGGCATATGCGACCGAGCAGATCGAAAAGGAGCGGTTGGCTCTTCGCCAGCGCAAGTGGGAATTGGTATCCGAGTTCATCCAGAAGTGCCAACCTCTTGCCCTGTATCCTGGTGAGGCGTGTCGCGAACAGTATGAGACGATGTTGACACGGGACGATGACTATGTTGCTCCTTCCAATGACCCGAGAGTGTTGAAGCAGAAAAAGGAACGTCAGGAACAGACTGAATTGCTGGAGCATTTCAAACGCTCCGCATGTCTCTAAATGCGACACAAGTCGTTTTGTCCTGGGGTTGTTTCCGGACCGTTATTGTTCTTCCGAAATGCTTTTAAACTGCTGTTGTCCTTTTGTTTTGTCCTGGACTTGTTCCCAGACAATTCATGTTCTCCCGAAATGCTTTTAAATTGCTGTTGTTAGAGGGTTTTCATCCGAAGGACTGCACCAGCGGTCCCACGGTTTTCCCCTCGTATTTTGTTGTGCTTCAGTTTTAGATGATCGAAATGCTTTTGAATCGTTGACGCTCTTCAAAAATCGATAGTGGCAATATGCAATAGGCAATAATCAAGTTGAATGCTGATTGTAATCAGTCTATCTTGCAAATATATACAGTATAAGACTATTCCGGCTGGTGGTCTGAATTCGGTAGAGCAATCTCTGGAGCAGGTAGCCTGGGTATTCTGGCCTGCTTATCAAGTGCCTGCTTATAGACAGGCTCTTCTTCTTCTTTCAAACCAGATCCCGTCGGATCCCTCCGTATCAAGAAGTTCTGTACACGATGTTCTCTAGACTTCAACTCGTCCGTCTGCTGCCGCCGCTTAGCCAGAAGCCGCGCCGACTTTGCGTTCATCTCCTGAACCCGCTGATCAAGACCCATTTGGGTCTGCGTAATCCACGATGCCTGGGCAAAGCCTCCAAAGAGAACTAGTAGCAACATGAACGAAATGAACGTCCCGTGCGACACCATCTGTACCTGTTTGGGGTTGTTTCTGTTGTGATATCTTTCCCAATCTTCCCATGTTCCGTTGTTGAAAATTGAGGCATCATTATCCGCAGCCCACGCATATGCCTTGGAATCTGTTTTCGAGTCTGGATGATCCGGGTGACTGTGCCATCCGGTCCCGTCCCGGTCGTAGGCTGCTCGTTTCTCCGGATCGGACAGGATCTCGTGGGCAGTGACTATAAGTCTGTATCGTTGAAGTCGGACTTCATCGGAGACGTTTTTGGAGTTTCTTCGGTCTTCACTTTGCAGATCGGGATGGTATAGCTTCACGAGTTCGTAATACCGCCGCTTCGAGTACGGAGCAGCCGGCTCTTGACGGAGAATGTCATAAGGTGTGAACGATGGCACTGTTGGCCATTGGTGGTCTCCGCTAATAAATTGTTCGCTATGTACCGATGCATAATGTCGGCTGTGAATATATTCGTACGGGTTGCCCCTCCATGGCAATTGCAGGTGATGAGCACGCGATCTCGGACAGTTGAAGACTGGAATGTTGCCGTGGCCAAAGACTGTCTGCTTCCACGACATGATCACATATCTAGGATATCACAAAGGCAGCCGAAGTTAAACTGCCCATTTTATCCCGTTAGTGAGTTCGATCGAAGTTGAGGTTATACATAGCCGACGAAGTTCGGATCGGTGGTCCTTTCCATGCCGTGATCCCGGATTGCGGCTATATCACGTGCCATGTGGGTCAATTCACGATTGAAGCAAAGCTCGGACTTATTTACTTGACGGCGACGACAGCTTCATCAAATACACAAGATGTCTCCAGATACAGACGACAGAGATCGCCGGCGGAAATACTCTCGCTCACGGTCTCCTGTTGCGAGCGACAGTCGGAGGAAGCGCGAACGTAGCCAGGAAAGACCTAGGGATTATGACAAGGAACACACACGTCGACGACGGTCTCCAGATCGATCTCGAGAACGACATTCAGACAGGCGAGATGATCACCGAAGGCGACGAAGAGAACATTCTATGAGGAGAGACAGCGATAGACCCCGAAGTCGAGAGAGGAGAGACCACGATAGTCGAAGACGGCGTCACGATTCGTCCGAGCCTGACGAACGTTCCTCGCGACGCGATAGACGCCAAAGGTCGCGCTCGAAGGAAATTACGAGACGTCGAAGGTCTGGAGATAGGCGCGATCGTAGTCGCTCTCCAGGTGCGCCAGTCCGGTCGCGAGGTCCATTACCATCTCAAAACGACGCATTTGAATCAACAGAGGTTACAAAGACAGGCTCCCCAGCACCAGTCAAGGAGAAACCCAATTTTGCAAATACTGGCAGGCTTGCCGCAGAAAGCAACACCATCGCCGTCAACGGTAGCTCGGTGGTTCTCAAATACCATGAACCAGCTGAGGCACGTAAGCCACCGGCAAAGGATGACTGGCGACTTTATGTTTTCAAAGGAGAAGACTTGCTGGAAATGGTACCGCTAGGCGAACGTAGCTGTTGGTTGATAGGACGGGAGAAACTTGTTGTGGATTTTCCTATCGAACATCCGAGTTGTTCTAAACAGCATGCAGCTATTCAATTCCGCTACGTGGAGAAGAAGAATGAATTCGGAGACAGGACGGGACGTGTTCGTCCATACCTCATCGATTTGGAGAGCTCGAATGGATCCATGGTCAATGGAGATCCTGTTCCGGGAGGACGGTACATTGAGCTACGAGACAAGGACGTTTTGAAGTTTGGACACAGCACTAGGGAATACGTGCTCATGCTTTCACAATCTTGAAACAGACGTCCGCCACATCTACGCTACAAATACAATCAATGAGAAGATTGATGATAATCAATATCGGAATCGCTATCAATGCAACTAATTGAAGGTTTTCATACAATCAATGAACAAGAGTCATGAAATCAAGTCGAGCCAGTCTGACTGAAACATTCGGCATGGTGGATTTATTGTTCTCTGCGGAGCTCCTCAGCTTTGCCTTTAGCCTTTCCTTCTAGCTCATGGGCCTTGCCCTTGGCTTCACCCGCCAACTCCTTGGTCTTTCCTTCTGCTTCCTTGCTCTTGACACCCATGGTCTCTTGTGCTTTGTGTGTTAAGGTTTCTGGGGGGCACAGCGTTAGCAATTGGAGTCGGAAGACTTCGACAGACAAGACATTGGCATACCTCCAGTCTCAATGCCCTTGACGGCAGCATTGGAGACAGTTCGATCAGCCTTCTTGAGAACATCCTTGGTGGCTTCAACGGGACCTCTCTGGGTGGCCAGCGTTGTAGAGAATGATCGGTAGGCTTGGAAGGAAGCGCCGGTCATGAGAGACCGGGCTGGGACGACGCGAGTTACGAATGCCATTGTGGGTGGTTGTGTGTTGGAAGCTAGGTAATCATATCCGTCAGTTCAATCCATCTCAAATCAAAATGAATAGTCAGTCTCATCAACGTACATGTGGTATTGTTATGTGTTTATGCAGAGTTCTTGACTGTTGTTTAGGTGTAAGCTGTCGGACGTAGGGACGAACTTTGAAGGTTATATACCATCGCCGCTCGCAGCTTTCTCCCATGAGGGCTCTCTACGTCATTCCAGCCAAGCAAGCTGTCTGCATGAAGGCATCAAGGCATCAAAGCTGTCCCAAATGGGTTAGTCCAGCCAGTTGTGTCAGGATTACGTCGTTCTCGGTCATTTGACGGTGGAATCCGTAAACGGCTTAGTGTCAAAGCCTGAGGCTTCCCAAAGGCCCATTCTGATTGGTCGATCTATATCAACCAGAGATGATGCCTATATCAATCCATTCAGTGCATCTTATGCCTGGTAAGGCACCAGCCATGCGATTGAGATTGACTTCTATGGTTTCTAGCAGCCTGACTGCCTACGACTGACGCCTGAGAACTGTGAAAAGACCCTTATATAAGTATGTACATACCTAGGTAGAAATGGGAGAAGAGTATCCTCTGCAATACCCCTTTTGAATACATTACATGCTACCATATCAACCTCTGGCACCTGCAGCGACAATGAGTCAACATAGCAACCTCATACCAAACACGGTCTCAGATCCAAGGAGACTTCGGCCGATACCAAGAGTTTGGAGACGATATTGTCCTCCGGGTATGATATCCGAATTGTCAAAATGTATTTCACAGTCAGCGCCACATGAAGTCTTTGAGGTAATGCTTGAAGCAGCATTAGAGGAATCTGACTATCCTGACTGGATGATGGGGGAGCGTGCTTTGCTTGAAGTCTTGGAAAACGCAAGGTCTACCTTTCGACAAGCTTTATCACCGATATCGACACAAATTCATTCTGAAGCAGCCATAATGGAAGAGATATTCAGAATACTAGCCTCTCATCTGAGAAGAGAAGACATTACTCGAAGACCTATTGGAGAAGAATGCCATATCTGTTTCTTGCCAGTATCTGACGAGCACTCCAACAAAGAAGAAGAACTCCTGGCATGGTGTAGAAACAGATGTGGCGTCAACTTCCACAAGGACTGCATGGATTCATGGATCGATTCATGCGCGGAAAACCATCGTCAACCCACTTGTCCGATATGTAGGGAAAAATGGGTGGTATATATACCAGACATACCTAGGTACCAGTCAAGAAGAGATCTTCCTGAGGTGACATCTGGAACTCGTAAACCAGCAGTGCGCCGTCGTAGACCTGTTCGTATTTCCTTTTCTACCCACCTATTGTGTGCAACAACTAATATGATATCTACAGGGATGACAATGATAGTTACGCCGAGTCTCAAAACCGCCAACTGCCTAGCCAATGTTTAGAAGGGTCTACGAGAGCCATGTTAGGGCTTCGGGTTACTTAGCCCTAAGTTTGGATTGTAACTCGAAAAAAAGGCGCTTTAAAAGAGAAAAACGAGCTCCCATATTGGTATATTCGATAATGAAACTCCCCTAACTCCTATTCCTCATGCTTCATGCTTCATTCTTCATGCTTCATGCTCCATGTACAACTCTTTATACCTAAACACCATCGAGTGCGATGACGCCCTTCTTTTTCCGACTCCTCTTTTCCGTACAGAAAAGAATGAAAACTCCAGATTTACATGATTGAAAAACAAACATTAACCAGTAACCTAATCCCATCCTTTTCTCAAAGACCGTTCCGTAACACCATGCTATGATTAAGGGGGTATCAACGAATCATTAACAAGACAAAAAAAAAAAAAAAAAACAAAAGGGAAGAGAAAAACACCCGAAACGAAAAGAAATAAATATATAATATAGAAACAGCAAAAAAATCAGCGATTGCGGGGATATCGAGGATCGATTCCCAACCCCACTCCCAATCCAGGATAGACAGGGTCAGGCGAACTTCCTGATCTGGCTCGGACTGGCACTGGCACAGGGACAGCCATGGGCACTGGTATAATGGCCGTCCCGGGATCGGATCGCTGAGCTTGCATGCGCGGTGCTGCCAAAAATGGCTGTCCAGTGCGAGGATCGTATATGAGCGCAGGTGGCTGGCGTAAATTCCACTCCATGACTCGCCGACGTGCTTCGTCCACATCGACCTCGAGTTCGCCGAAGAAAATGCTTTGATTTGCTGCGGCTGGTCCACCGACTGGTGTGTCTGGCTCCCCGCCGTATTCAAAGCGGTTGCTGAGACCTAGATAGTTGATGGCGTTGGGCGCAGCTACTGGGACCGCATACGCAGCGGATTGGCCCCTGGAATTGCCCTCTGGTGCATATATTACAGTATATGTTGGTGAGGTAGGTAGCTGAGGACCAAAGGCCATGGGCGGCTGCGGCTGCGGTAGCTGTTGCGATGTTTGCCGAGTAGCAGGAGCAGGATCCGTCTGCCACGAAGCACGAGATTGACCCGAAGGATCGCGAGACATATCCGCGGACAGCGGTTCGGATGTGTATCCTCCAGGCATCACTTGTCGAGGAGGTGAGGTAGAGAGATTTGAAGCCGGATAGACTGGGGTCTGATCCCATCTCCGAGTATCCCTCTTCTGTACATCGATGATCATCCCACCTTCTGGAACAGGGACAGGGACATATCTAGAGCCCAAGTCATTCGTACTTAGTCTTGGGACAAAGGCCGGATGTGTCGGGTTCAGCCTGGACGTTTCACGGCTGAATGATGTTGGATTCACAGACGACGATGGGTGCCTTGAATGATTTCGAGACCCCGGCGCTGAATTGGGATTGGAAAGAGGTCTCCCGCCCACCAGAGATGGATCACTGTAGCTCATGGGATTCAGCCGATGATTTCGACCAAACTCGGCCAATGTTGGTGACGGTCTGGAGCTACTTGGTCTGTTTTCCGAATGAAGATCTGACCTGTTCTCTATCGTACTCTTGGGCCTCGGTTTAGGAGAGGAGTTGCTACGTCGACACAGGATACTCGGTGCACTTTGACTCGGTGCCGATGATGGGTTCTCAGCTGAAGGATCTGTGGCTGGCGGAGAAACAACCGGCGAGGTCCATGGAGACTGGTTCTCCTTTTGACCAGCGTCTTCCACCTGTTGTTTTCGCGCATCTGGCTTATGGAATGAAGCCAGCAATTCTTTCGCATTCGTCGGGGTCGGGTTCCTATCAGTAGATCCAGAAGGCAATCGACTCATTGACCCCTCTCCTTGAGCAGATGACATTTTGGTAATAGGAGAAGGTCGAAAGGATCCTAGATCCCTCAGTCTACCACGGAATCTAGGTCTCTTTTTGGGCGAGTCTGAGGATTTACTTCCCTTTTTCTTTCTTTGGACGATCTCCCAACCCGAATCAGCGGAGCCGGGGCCAGAGGGTCCATCAACCAAAGCTATCGGAGGGGCCGCTGGTGGTGGTATCTCGGTATTCTCACTATACCTAGATGAATCTGCTGAAGATCGACGTGATTTCACTCTCAATCCCTCGCCATCGCTGAGATAACCATCATTTTGCTCTTGGAGGCTCTCCCGATACATATCAGCAAGCGGAAACTGGAATGGGTTCTGGTCTTGGGATCCCTCCCGATCCATATCGGCAAGCGAAAACTGGAAGGGTTTCTGCTCTTGGGAGCCCTCTTGATGCAAACTGGCATCTGGGAATTGAAAAGGGCTTTGTTGTGGATTAGTCAATTCCACCGGGGATTGGACCTTGAGGGACTCCCAGTCTGCTTCGTTCCACGTTGAGCGATGCGATGCCATACTGTCTTCTAGCGACGAAGAGGGCCCGGATGATGAACTACTAGATCGGTCGAAGATTGATTTTCCATGACGGAGGGACTCCTCGGATGCATTTGGTGAAATTTTGCCGATCTCCATACCGATGTCTCTCACTGCTTCTTTGAGAAGCTTTTTTGTGTCTTTCACAATCGATATTGACGGCCGACTGTCTATCTTTCTGTAGTGAAACATTAAACGCTCGGCATGAGTCTCATACTCTCGCAGATCCTTTACGAAGAGGCATCCTGTACGATCTCGAATCATCTTATACCGAGCAATCTCATAGGATTTACAGAAAACCCTCGTTGCGTTCAGCAACCACCACGTATAGAAGCTAGTAATCGGTTGCGACGTCTGGCTGTTGTCAGGCAATTGCGAGGTCCCACTCTCAGTAGAGCCAGATTTCATGATTTGCTGTTTGTTTTTTCCGTCAACAATTCTCAGCTCGTCCCGAAAGAATGCTTGCACGACACTGTGGATTTTTATGACGTCGATTGCATTTTGATATATGCCGGAGGCTGTCATGCTCTCAGTGAACGACTCCGAGCCTGAAATCTCACTTTCGGGGCTTTCCACTTTGGGGTCATCCCGACGTAGCAATGATTTTCCTGGATAAGGATCGGAGATTCTCTCAATAAGCCCGTATTGTATGAGTACGCCCAACGTGGTGTCGAGGTCACCGGGCTCGCCCGGTCGACTGCTTGTCAAAATGGGTAAATTTTGGCTCCCCTCGAGCGCGCTTTTCCCCCAGCTAATCATACCGACCGGAACGTGGTGTCCGAAGAACGCCAGTAAGTTAATCAGATTCATCGCCTCAAAGTGCTCATGAGCGCGGAGGTCATGCATGATTCCAATGAACGGCTCCGCGAGCCGCTGGTCAGTCAGATGTGAATTGAGGTGATATCTCTCTAAGGGTTTCCGCGTGGCAGTAAGCCTATGAGCAATAGCATGAATCGCTAACGGGAGGCCTTGATAGTAATGAACTATCTCAGTCGCCTTTCTGTACTGCTCTGGGGTTGGATTCTCGATATCCAGATCGTCAAAGAGTAATTGACGAGCCTCCTCGGCCTTCAAAGCTCGTACATTCAGCCGATAAGGCTCGAACAGTCGTTGCTTCTTTGCCAGTGTTCGGTCCACAGAGGTGTATATTATGCTGGTGTTCCTTCGAAAAGGAAGGTATTTCTTGAACGCATTCAGTTGGCTGTCTTCATCGAAATTCAACCCATCAAAAACAATGAGCCACTCTTCCCTTGATTCAAACCAGTGACGGACTTGCTCTACGAAGATACTAGCGTCAGTCGAAGTGGGATATTCTTTACTGCCATCAATCAATGCTGCTGCTTGAGCAACATCCCAGTAGCAAGTCGACATTGATGAGACAGACTTGGCGTCAATCCAGAATATGCCGCCAGGGAAATCTTTGCGATGACTGTGAACGTATTCACGGGCAAGATGCGTCTTTCCAGACCCAGGACCTCCGCAGATGAGTACAGCTGCCGCTCTCTCTTCACGTCTTTTGGTGTTGAAAAGACGGATATGGAGTTCGGTCAACTCCTTTTCCATTCCGATAAAAGTGGCATTCGGGTGGAATCCGGGAGGAACGACAAACAGTGGGCCACGTTGAGGAGGCAGAATCTCAACACTCTGTGCCATGCGAGGGGTATGGTCGGCGGAAAAAATTGGCGGTAGGGGGAGATTCGGTACGGAGTTACCTACAAGAAACAAAGCACATCAGCTCACTGTTGAGATGAGATTTCATTCTTGATAAAGATACACAGGAGACTGGGGTGCATCAGATCAAA
Organism: Talaromyces nanjingensis; assembly: GCA_031010415.1. Classification (NCBI taxonomy): domain Eukaryota; kingdom Fungi; phylum Ascomycota; class Eurotiomycetes; order Eurotiales; family Trichocomaceae; genus Talaromyces; species Talaromyces nanjingensis. The sequence goes on from JARFPJ010000001.1 coordinate 6,752,703, forward strand.
TCATGAGTCGTAAATAAAATCGAGAACAGGCTGCGCATGCATAGTGAGATTTAAGGCTTCACCCAGATGAACACATTCTTGTTGGACAGAGAAAAGCCGGAGTCGCCAGGGTCATTCAAGATGATCATCCAGGATGGAGAGAAAAAGACATTAAAAACATCATAAAGACGCGAGAAGGGAAAAAGAAATATGATGTGGAAGTACATTAATCAAATCGTCGTGGTTCAGCCGGCTCGGCCTCCTCAATCTCGTATGCCTTCATCAAGCTCGGGGGGCCGTCAGAATTTGTAAGGAAATATTGAGTCCTACCCATTCTAGATTCTGCTTCTGACTGAGGAGGTGCTTGAGAAAAATCGACCGAAGCTAAGCAATGAGTTAGTATATCACAAAGAAAGGAATGGAGATGGGAATGGAGAAAGGAATACAGGAAGGAATACAGAAAGTAAAGTAGAAGATTTGCTTACATCGAGTCAGTTCGTCCGCCATTGAGTGGACTTGGAGGTGCACATGGGCCCTTTCCTCTTTCCAGCGGCCAGTGATCACAGGAGGAGCCTCACGGGCGTAGCGAATGATTGCTTCAGCAACAGCCTCGAATCCCGGTGAACTGTCATCTTCGAATTTGACCATAGAGCTATGATCTGCTTCGATTCCCATGCGCTCGGCTCCTTGAACATCTGGGGCAGCAGACGATTCATCTACAATAAACTCGCGGGTTCCCTTCATATCGAGAGGCTTGGTCTCGTGAAAGAAGTAGATGTGGAACCGACTGAAGAAATCGTTGAATAGTCTGTTGATGTTCTGGAGCACCTCGTTATTCGATTTCAGTGTTTCAATCAGTTGTGGAGACGTGTCCATGAACTTCTTGGGCAGAACAGCGCTGCAGATCTTCTGCAGGAGCACCCCCCATTTCGCAACGTCAGAGCCGGTATGAGGGGTTCCCAAGAATAGGATGCCAAATGTGGAAATGTAGATGGAGCGAAGGTGGCGTAACTTGTCGCTTTCTTGGCTTCGACACATGATTAAGCAGCGTTTTACAACCAAGCCCCCGAGGGAATGACAAACAAAGATGATGGGACGCTCGAGGCAGCCCCGCAGGCTTCGATTAGCATGTAGTTCGCTGGCGAGAGTCTCTGCGTGATGGTGGACGCGGTCTTTGGAGGCGCCGTCTGTGAAGGCGGTAACGTTCGCATTATAGCCATACGTGAGGATCCTCAGACTCGAATTTTCTAGGAACTCGGGCAGGACATCAGTAGGCCAAAACACGTCGCTCTTGCTCGTCCAGGTATCCTTGGGGTGGCCGTTCAGGCCATGAACGAGGACGACACTAGTTTTGTATGATCAGCATTTGGAGGGCTCCAGAAAGCTAGACAAACAGGGAAACTGCTTACTCGACCCGGGCTGGCCTGTCTGGCGATATGTACACCTCTGTCAGGCCGTACTGCTTGATTTTGCGAAGCGCAGGCATGGTTTACGATTCCATGCGGAGGGTCGACAGGGATGCAAATTATGAGGGAGAAAGAGGAAGATGGAATGGAAGGAGAAGACGAAGACGAAGTTATATGTAGGTAGGTAGCTAGTTGAGTCACTAGCGCGCATCTGACTTGGGGGGGCGTCCCGTGAACAGACGAGGCTTCATCACGCTTATGCACCCTGCCGCCTCTGGCCCTGTACTAGTCAGCCTGCCCATGGAATGGAGAAGTAATATACGTATAGGAATAAGGTGCTCATAATACTATTTACATGTGGCTAGCCCTGAGAATATAGTATAGAAAGTATACTCGTACTGTAGGTAACTGATGCTATTTTGGTGCCTGGAGGGGCTGGGGGCGTAATCCTGATCTTCAAGGCTCTCCACATGCGGGACGCCCCTTATCCCCACAGCCTCACCAGATAGTAAATACTTTAAAACGTCGTCAAATCACTCTGATTACTACTATATACGCCCTCACCCTGTTGGATCTGGATTCTTTACTCATGTGGCCTCTGTGATTCATCATATTTGTTTGCCCTCTACGGAGTACTAAATCATACTCAGATCACCCGGTTACATTTCTTAAAATCATGTGACGCATCTAAAAGTCGATCACTCCGGTTTTCCAAGCTTGTTTGCTTGACTACTACGGATTAAGCAGCAAAATGACTAAGATCTGGGCTAGTCAGGCACCAGACCTGATTTGTTTCATCACTGTTTTGATCATTTTTCGAGCTTGCCGTGGTACATGTACGATCCGTATTTGTCCCAAGGATACTTTGGAAAGTGAAACGTTGAGTCAAAGTCATCCATGGATGTGATTTGGGTGTATATCAAACCGGTACCAGGCTGATCTAGGCATCAACAAAACATATTTATACTTTTCCATTTTGCTAGGGCGTTTCACAGTCAACTTGGTTCAGGAATCTTTTGCCTCAGCATTGCTTAACGTTCGAACGACTCTACCGCCCTCTATAAACCGGCTTCCGCTTCTCTGCAAACGCAAGCAGAGCCTCAAGTCTATCCTCCGTATCCACCACCGTATCATAAGCCGCATTCTCAGCCTCCTCGCCCTTCTCGTATTGATTGACAGCTTGCAGCGCGGCCTTGATCGCAAGCGGTCCACCCTCACAGATATCCAACGCAAGCTTGACTCCCTCATGTAAAACCTTATTTCGCGCAACCCCTTCCTGCTTCTCTTCCTCGGGCGTGATCTCGACTAACCGATCGCAAATACCGAGGAAATATGCCTCTGCGCCTGTGACTTTTCGACCGGTGAGAATTAGGTCTCGTGCGCGACTGAGTCCAATCAGTTTGGGAAGACGGTAGGTGCCGCCTGCGCCGGGGATGATGGCGATACGGGTTTCGGGCAAGCCGACGGTGCTGGTTGATCCAAAGACGCGGAGGTGAGTGCTCAGGGCTAATTCGAGGCCACCTCCGAGAGCGACTGAAGAAATTGCGGAAATTGTAGGAATCGGTAGAGCCTCAAGGCGAGATAAGGTACCGCGAAGTTTTGTCAGGAATGCGTTCGTCCTGGTAAGTCGATATTCAGTAAGCTCAAGCTAGAAAACAGAATTGTAAAATAGAGAACGACGTACTCTTCCTTGCTCATCCCCTTCCTCTCCTTCAAATCAGCCCCCGCACAAAATGCCGAATCCGCATTACTCGCAAGCACCAAAGCCCTCGTCGGCCCATTGCCCTGTTCCGCACTAATAGCATCAACCTGAAATCTCAATGCATTCAATAACTCCTTCGAAATCGCATTTCGAGCTTTTGGTCGATTGAGTAGTAAGACGCGCACGTATCCCGATCCTGGCGCGGGGACTTGTTGTACGTTGATGGTACTGCCGGTTGCTTCTGAGGTAGTAGCTGTGCTGTTTGGACGGATTTGGAAATAGGTTGTAGCGCGTGAGAATGAGGATGTAGTCGCCGACCGAGTTGGTCGGAGTACTGAGAAGACGATGGCGCCTCGGGGTGGCATTTTGTATGAATGATTGGACGGTTTGTACTTTGGGCGGTGTTGAAAGAAATGGATGTAGTTGTAATAAACGAGCTGTAGGAGCTGGTTGTATGCGCCGATGCGGGGAAGGTCCGTTGTCGTACGATCCACTCAGACCCGTACTCGGTTATCGTCGGTAACCTCACACTCCTTTCATCTGATTATACGAAAACCTATTCTATAATATACATAAATCAATGTGGTATCCCCAGCGCCCAAATGCATATCAAATATGTACAGTGCAAAATCAACCCTATATATCAGGATGTAAATACCGTGCAACGTATGCGCGAACCTCATCGTCCGAGGGCCACGATCCCCAGACTGCCGTGCTCTCAATAATCTCGTATGCCTCTTCGACTCTTCCATCGGCAAATATGGGACGAGTCTCTGTAACATCGTCTTCTTGCTCGCCGGTATGGTAATAAGAGTCGAGAGTAGCCTTGCCACTCGCTGCAGGCTCGGGTTCGCGCACAGGCATCTTGAGCGCATTTAGATCCTCGAGGTAAACTCTCATAGCCGTCAAGGTGCGCCGCAACATCTTTCTACCACCTCGCTTCTGATCGGCTGCTTCCGCGATTTCCGACGCGTATCGACTCATCCATTCAAGCAGATTGAGGATACCGTCGTGGTCCTCGGCAGTTCCGAGAGCTCTGACGAAGGTATGCAATGCCGCAGGAGTGGGCACCTGGATCATGTCCGGGACGATCGATTCAGGCAGTTCAGGCAATTCCGGCGAGGAAGACTCGCCAGTATCGCCGCTGGAATTTTGATTTGCAAAGAGTATAGGATTAATCGGCAGCACAAGACGATCGAAATAAGACTTCAAGACCCGAATTCCCTGGTAAACAAATGACTCGAAATCAGGCGCAATGTTGACATGTAGCTTGTCATTCAGCCTTTTCATTCTGTGTGCCAAGTATAAGCTTTCTTCGGCTGCCCCTATACTTTGAATCCCGACGCCGACTGCTTGAGCGAATATTTGACAAAGGACGATGAAGCCCTCCATCCCAGGCTCAAGTCCCAATTCCTGCATCCAGTGGATAACTTCAGATGCTTCGTACCAAGCAAAGTACCAGTGCACATGTGGCTTAACCAATCTTTCTTCACTCGGCCCCCTGGGCGAAGCTAAAGCCTTGAGCAAAGGTATCCATGCTGTCACCCGCCGCGGCCTTCTGGCAAGTAAGAGTTCAACTGCGTGTGATAATATCTGTGGGTGACCGTTCCCGTTGCCTTTTCGTAGGGCGTCTTCGTCGGAGAAGAAGGTGCTCGTATCGACCAAGAGCTGCGATGGTCGCTGCATCAGAATTGGGAAAAGATCCGCTTTACGAAATCGATGTCCGGGACATGGCAATTGTGAGTTGGTACAAAAGAAGGCAATGATCGAGTCGAAAAGACTAGGTTTCATTGCCTTCAGGGTCGCTAAATTCTCCCCTTCAAGGTCCCCAATGTAAAGAGTACTCACGGCCTTCGTTTGTTTTGGGCTCAAAAAAGCAGCTATATACCTCAATCCTGTTGAGAAATCCGGCGAGAAACGTACTAGAAGTGCGATGAAATCAACACCCGGTAAGACCCCTTGCAATATCATCCGCTCAAGCAGTTCTTGAAGTGTTGGCGGTTCTGTAGGGACATATGTCACGTCGCGAGCTGAGCTTGGTTCTGGATAAACCTCGAAACCATCTCCCGGAAGGGGTCCATTCTTCGTATTTATATCGTCACTTTCTTCCATTCTATAAATCAACTTTCTGGCCATGGCATGGTATACTGGTTCACTGGGAAAATCACAACGAGCTTCATATGATAGAAAACACGCCCAGGCTTCCCGTAAAGTGCGAGTTGCACGAATTCGGCTTGCCCAAATTGTCGAAATAACCTTGGACTCTTTGGTACCAGGCTCCAAAGACTTTTGTGGTCTCGCTAAACTTCGCGTCTGGATGGTGGGAGTGCCATCCGTATCCCAGCCCGCGAGAATTGCAGCTACATCATCCCAGGAAGAAAGGGCATAGCCGGCTTCGATCATCTGAGACAATACTTGCATCGTGCGACTCCGCATACCGTCGTTTCCGCGCTCTGCGTCAATCCCCATTCGAGCTTCTTTCCAAGGGGGCCACGAGAGTGCCTTCTGTTTCGCAAATATTCTTTCTGCTGGTGTTTTCACATGGGCCAATTGTACTGCCATGATGGCTTCATAACCTGAGCGATTGACGGGTATGACGGGGTTGTGGGCAGCCATCGCCTTAAGCAACTCAAATTGTGCTTGTTGTTGAATAGACGAAGATAAGTATGGTTGTACTCTTGACGGTATCCCCAATAGTCTAAGACACTCATTAAAGCACCCAGCTCGGAGTCTATTGGTTTCCCACGCCATTGGGTTCGTATGAGTGAACTCGAGCAAATGAATCAGATAGTAAGCGTAGGCCTGAGCGATGTTGAACTGGGCCGCTGGCAACATTTCACGAGCTCTTCTCAATAAAATTATCATCAAACCGTAAGCCTTTCTCGGTTGTATAATGGCATGGCGAGTCTTGAACGATGGTTTCGCAGCCTTTTCTCCCGCTGCCGGATTCATTAATTTGAGGGGTCGCTGAAGGAGATGAGATAATGAATAAGAAAGAAGTAATCGATAAGCACGAACATCGATATTGGGACGATGAAGAAGTATTTTCACAACGAATATTGGTGTTCGTGGTTTGAGCGGTTTCTGACTATCCCAGAGAAAGAGCCTCATTGCGGCTCGGAATGAGTCCTGGGCGCTGAGAATCCACGCCCAAGCAGCTACATCTGCTGGAGTATAGTTTCTGATGTGCAAAAACCGCCGGTTTTCCCGACTAAAAATTTCAGAGAGTCTTGTTAACTCTTGTTCATCCGAATTGAAACTTGAAGAAGCTTGCGATCTCAAGAACAACAAGTATTTTTGCAAAATTTGCGCCAAAGTTTTAGTATTCACATAGCGACCGTGTTCGATGTGAGGCAAAGATTCTGTAAGAGTGCGAAAAAATTCCTCGTCGAGATTGGCATCTCCAAGAAGACTCCTTTCCTCTGTAGGAATTTTTTCTACCTCAAGATTTATTTCCTCCCAAGGACTTCTATCATCCCAGGGGTCTTTTTCTTCTTCCGGAGAGGAGGGCGCGTCTCTCTCAAGTCTCACACCATGTAAGCCGTTATCTAACATACCAGTGGGTATTATGTTTTCCGGAGTATCTGCACGATTGTAGGTGGATTTTGTCGTGCCATTTCCAGGACTGTTAACTGAAATGGAAGTCACTATCGATTTATTCGGGGCTTCTGCAGAGTCTGAGACGAAAGAATTCAGTGCCCAGTAACGCAGCTCCTTCCAGTATGCTAACGGGCGACGACCAATGTGCGGTGTATCATAACCGTCATGTGAGGCTTCTCTAGAAGCTTGGGATAAATCTGCATGATGTCGAATGCGGATTCGAGCACATCGAAGACAAGGAGTTCGTGGTAAGCGGAATGAATTCTATAAAAGATAAAATAAATCAGCACATACTGGTTCCAGCGAATTGATTGCCTGGCATGTACCAACCTGACATGATGTGCTTCTGCTTAACTGCAAACTCGACAGTACCCTTAGCCCCGAGCTGTAAGAGGCATTACTCAAGATAGATGACATCCATGAGAATGTCCTTGAGCCTTGATCAGACCAAGGAGTGACGCATTCAAATCCTCTTCCTCCTATGCAGAGACAAGACCTGATGACAGCTGATTGATGGTCCGAAAGGCTCTTTTTCACAGCGTGGATAGAAAGTCGAGAAATAAAATAATTATTCGCGAGTCGAGACAGAAGGAAAGAAGGATGGCCGCGGAACCAATCAGCGACGCGGGTTTCCTTCTGGCCTAAGGCTGGCAGCTCACGTGATAGCAAGCTTGTGAGTGGCTGGCGTTTCCGGCGTCACAGGATTTGAGCGCTAACCCGCATCGGGCCAGCCGTAGATCGCAAGAGAATTGCACCTCCTTCATTGATGGCCTGTCCTGACCTGACCTGAAGTCCAGTTCTCGCTTCGAATTCTAGCTTGCTTTATCAAGCTTCTTTCTCGACTTTTTCTGCTTTCCCCAACAACAATTTGTGCGTGGTGCGGCACGATTACACCCTCCCCTGTGCTTCCCGTGGTGTTGAAGCCGGTCGACGCTACGGTGCAGAAGCGTTTTTGCGATCCCCGGACGCGATCACCAGCCCTCGTCTCAAGAGTCGAGCACCTTCGCGGTGCTTTCCTAGTCCAGAAGTCGCCTCGAAAACATTAACTTGTATTTAGACGTCCGTTTTCTTCAATTTCATGGTCGTGGCTTGAGGTGCGCCATTGATTTGGATCGCTTCCTCGTGGGGACGTGTTCTTGTTTGCGCGTCTAGGAAAAGTTCCCGGACAACGCCATGGCCAGTGAAATAGCAGGGGAAGCGGCCACCATGCCCCTAACAAACGGGGTCCTCCATCCTCCATCAGATGAGTCCGCAGCACCCTCGACGCCTGGGAAACGAAAGCGTGTGTCGACCCCCGAAGCAGCCCCGACGCAAGACAAGAAGAAATCTACTGTGAAAACTAGTGAAGAGGACAAGGTAGAGCTAAATACGAATTTGCGCTACATTATACAGATTGTTGCTCAGTAAGTCCGACAATCCGAAAAATATTCGCATACACCAGACTTGCTAACCCAACTATTCCTCCAGGGATGATGAGCATTTATCCGTTTTCAGTTTGTCCTTAACACCATCGTCGCCATCGAAACCTCGCTCCAAACGCCCAAAGCTCTCGGTTGATAGTAACAATCTGGATAGTATTGAAGCTCGCGTCGCTGCAGGGCAATACTTGTCATATCAAGGTTTTTTGAATGACGTGGATCAGGCATGCGCAGCTGTTATCGAAAGACAGACTGCGGTTGACAATGAAGATGTTTCATCGGTGCAGACGAAGGTCACGGCTCTAAAGGATCGCTTAAATGGACTCGTCCATCAAGCTTTGTCTCAGGGTTCTACCCAAATCAAGATCGAGCCTGTTTCGGATGAATCGCCCCGGGATATTACACGTCGCGACAGGAAAATTCTGACCCTCTATGGGGGAAGTTCCTCCAATGCCAAACAACTCTTCTCTAGTTTACAGAAGTTAACTGATACTGATAAGCCTGTCACTTTCCCCGAAGACAGATTGCCGAATGGTATCACAACTACCCGAGCCATTCCATTCAATCTAGAAATGGATGAAAAACCGGTCAAGACATTCGGTGAAGTATTTGCGCCGCGCTCCACGCTTCCTCAACTAGAACCCCCGCGTCGGGGTCGGGCTTGGGCGAGGGATCCATCGAGTACCTGGATTGATGCATTTGATGCCATTACAAATTATGATAATATTCTAGGACAAAGGCACCATCATTCATTTGCCAAACTTCCATCTGGCTACTGGCTGCATTACGGCGGAGATAGCGCATCTCCCTCATATTGGGATCGACGAGAGAAAGAGCAAAACCGTCTTGAGGGTGAAGGGGAAGCCATCACTCAGACTGCTCGAAATATCAACGAGGATGCAGCCGTTCTTTATGGCGCTTATTCCTCATTTGCTCCTTCATTTGATAGTTCACATTCCGTTATGCAAACAGATGCCAAGAACAGCATGTGGTGGGCGAAGAGAGGCTCCAGACGGTTCAATACAATGTTGGCACTTCACAAAGCGACTCAATTAGACGAGGACCAGCCACTTACTACACTCGACGAAACTACACTAGAAGAGGACGTCAAGTCATTCATTGAAAACGGTTCCCTCGAGGCCAAACCGGAAGATACGAGCGAGACAGCTACAGAAGATAAGGATGTCAATGCAGTACTTCAAGACATCTCTGAGCTCCTGCAGACTTTGAACTCTTTCCGTCGAAATCGCAATCTAGAATCACCATCGCAAGGTGAATCAAAAACCGATGACAATACTGGGACCCCAAGTTCTCCATCTGCCGCAGAACTTGCTACATACGAAACTTTGAAGTCGGGACTAGCGGCTATCATTTCAACCCTTCCGCCGTATGCTGTTGCAAAATTGAATGGAGACCAATTAGCTGAGCTCAATATCAGTCAGAAGATCCTGGTAGAGATGCCTACCTACAACGGAACCATGGAGGAGGATGACTATTCGCTGTTACAGAAGCGGATCGCGGCAACTGCGCCTGCTGCAACGCCCTCACGATCAGGGTCTTATCAAGCCACTCCCGGATACAATCAACGCATGTACCCTGCAACAAATGCCAGGCCTCAGCAACCCGCCGCTGCTCCACAAGGCTACTATCAAGCCCGCCCATCGTCATCTACGCCTTATACTCCCGGAGCTAGCACCCCACAACAAAGCTATGCCGGTCTTCGTCCGCAAGCCTCGCCATCCCAACGGCCAAGTAATATTCCCGCCTATTCGCCCGGGCAATATCAGCCTCAGCCACGGGCTACACCAAATGGCTACGCTCCTTATAGCGGGCAATCAGCTCCTTCGCCGGGACCGGGTTATCAACAGAATCCTGCATATGCAGCAGGAAGAAGTGCTTCTCCACAAAAGCCCCAAGGGTATGCCACGCCACAGAGCGCAGCACGTACAGCGTACCTGAACCCGGCATCAGGCAACGCTCAGCGATATTACCCTCAACAAGCGGGACCTTCACCTGCCGCGTACGCGAATTACGCACCGACCGCAACACAAACGCCAGGACAATATGCCATGTCTCCTAATGTTGCAGCAGCTCATTATCGGAATGCGGCTGCGGAACAAGCTATGGCATTGGCACGACATAAGGCTCAGATTGAAGCTTCCCGTCAAGTCTCGGGGACTCCAAATCCGCCACAAAGCATCACACAAGCCTCCTCACAAGGACGAAGTGAAAGTCCGGCTACGAAACAGAGTGCTACTCCTACACCAGCCACGTCATGAGCTTTTCCTCCGCCTTTTTGTTTTTCTGTTTCGAATTGGTCCAAACAAAAGATTTATTTGCTGTCTTGACATGCCCTTCTTCTTTATTCTATTACTTCTTTTATTTCGCTTCACAAGATGACGTTGGCAGCGGATCGGCGCTTGGTGTGTGTATGTGTATTAAACTCCCTGTGTCCCTTTGGTATTATGATTGTCGTATGGGGTGTTTTCTTGAACAGTGGGTTTTGTCTTGTCTAATTTATTATTATCCTTCTACTTGCTCCTTTCGAGAGTTTCAAATTTCTTCTTGCCTCCAAGCCGTGTTAAAAGAAATGTCCTTGATGAATGAATCAATGACTCGGGGGACTTTCAACCCATATTTGAACAGCTTTTCTGTATTATTCCAAGTTTCGATTCTCTTCCTCCGTTTCACTCCTGGCCTCTATTTTTAGTTTAACTTTTGATCGTGTTCGAATATAGAAAAGACGGCACTAGGGACAGATGAGCTAATCTTCATTGCTGTTTTATTTCTTCTTACATCTTTTCATCTGCAACCTTGGAAGTATAGAAGGTAGTTTTGTAGGTAATAAATCTCATTAATCGTATTGGTCATTATTTCGTTAGACATAGTTTGTCACAAGTTTTGTAATGTGTACATGTATAGATAGGTATCAAACCTTGGAAACAAAATCATAGCCCAATTTTTCACAGGTGTATGCAGGTATCATGTCGAACAAATGAGATATAAGGAAACACCCGAAACCGAAAATCCCACCGGGGGTTATAATCAAATCTAAAGCGAGCTTTTGAGACAAAATCATAACCGAATTAAAAGGTTAGGGTTTGGTTGGTCAATAAGCCAAAAGCGGTAATAACAATGCAGTCGCCAACACGCCGATTATGAAGTAGAGAATACCATTGCTATTATCGCCACGTGGTGCTGCTGCTGCTGGAATAGCATCGATTGCGGCTTTGAGAGACACGAGATCCAGGTCATGATCCAGAAATCGGGTTTCGTTTTTGGCGATGGGGTTGTTTTCGGTCATCCAGGTACGGTACGTTTGGATATCCTTTGGTGAAGCTCTGGGGAGGATTCGTGTCAGTTTGGCGTAATTGGTGAGGGTATCATCTAATTTTAGGATTAGTCTATGTTTTCACGAAAAATTAGAAGGAGGAGGTACTTACTATACTGGTTGACCTTATACGCAAGCCTATCAACTAGCTCTAAACGCCGCGCATGAAACGCCGAATATCTCCCAGCAGCTTCAACATCCATCCGTCTCGATCCCGGTTCTAATTGTTCCGACCCTTCTTTTTCGGCGATTGCGGCGCGATGTTTCGCTTCATATTCATCCATCATCTGAAGTTCCTCCTCGAGTTGCGATATCTCATCTTGCAGATGAAGAAGGATACGGTGGTTGACATTCTCGAATCGTCGGTATACGGGGACGAGTCGACGGTCTCCATTCTTCGGATCCGCGGTCGTGGAAACTGTTGAGGAATCCAGTTTGGAGGCTAGGAGGGCGTAACCCGAGGATAATTTGGGCTCAGCGGTAGGTGTTTTCACGATTTTATTGTTTTTGTCGCTTGTATCAGTCTTGACCAGTTGACCTGCGCCTCTTTCCTGGGATATTGATGGTCCCCGTCTGGATGTTTTGCTTCGGTCTCTATGTTTCCTTTGTCTGTGGGTGTGTGGACGGCTAGTATGGGAGCGATGTTGATGTTGTTGCTGTTGCTGCTTCTGTTGGTGGTAGCGCATGCGCTCATTCAAGTAGTAATCCTCAGGAGCAGAATAATCCGAATGCTCGTCGTGGTCTTCGTCTTCGTCTTCTGTAGGCGGCGGACTTTGTCTCTGATGTGCAGTGTCACGTCGACTTCGCACTTGCGCAATCTTCTGAAGATGCTGTCTATCAGCCAGACGCAAATAGGCTGTTGCAGGTGAGCCGTCGGGAGACGTTGTTGGATCAGTTATAACTGAGTCTCTGGAAGTAACGGAAAAGGTTTGCTCTGGGCTACTCGCTCGAAAGGAGGATTCGGGTGATATAAGGTATGAGGAATGTGTATCCCTAGTATCTCGCTGTGACTCCGCTTGAGCAAGGGCTTGTAGCCCTTCCTCTTCATGATCGTCACCTGAATCCGAGTCGGTATCTTCGGAAGTTGTTGAGGATGAGTCGCCTTCCTGGAGGAATTGAAATACATTCGGTTTGTTAGAAGGCGCGCCATTCTGCGTTCTGATAAGCTCGGTTCCAACCTGTGCCATTTTCTGTATCCCTGGCTCTTTCTGTGGCTCGGAGTGCACAGGAGGGCTCGCCTCTTTGACAGTTGGCAAGGGAACTGGAGATACCATCGCCTTGCTCGTTGTTAAAGGAGGTTTATTGTTGCGGGCAGCCCTGCTGCCCTTTCGTCGACCGGAAACGCTCGCAGGCATTGTAGTGGTGTGTTCAAACTATGGAAACGTCTCGCTAAAGGTAACAACTTGATGCCAGTTTAAGGTCTCAATGATCATGACATATAACAAGATTCGTTTTTCGATGTGCTCTCGGGTCAAGGAAGTTGAGTTGGTGCACGAGTCAATATAAATCAAATGATGTTCAGGTCACATTCGAAACGCGAGTTTGAAGAATTCCAAGGTCGATAGGGGGGGTATAGTTCACAGTGCTACTCTAGTAGCACTATTTTGATCATATAGTAGATATGACAATGTAGTACGACGCCTCCTTGCTGCAGCAGTACGTAACGCCTATCAAGGCTCTAGCTCACAGCCCTAGATCCGACCCGGCAGGAGGGAAAGTAAGAATGCAAGCGGGCCAGCCGTGAATGATTATTTTTGCAACAAAGAACAGACAGAATAATCAATCCGAAAAGTGTGGCCGGTTGCTGATCTGACGGCCTTGGTGTTGTAGATAGAGTGGGCGCTACGGAGAAGTCGCAATCTGAGTCTGGGGAATCCAATTCTGAAACGATTCAGGTGTGGCCCCCATCGTCATCATCTTCATTGTCTGAATGCCCGGATATAGTGCTATTTCTGTATTCTTATCTTCCGATTGATGTTGAGATCATACAACAAAACAAGATGGAAACAATGAAAGCGCAGAAGAAAAGACGGAAAAGAAAAAGCGTTTCTTTCTCTTCCGAAAATGTGAGGCTTCAAGGCGGGTCACGTCGAAATCCCGAAAGGCTTAGTTGGATTTTCAACTAAAAAGCAGTAAAAACAAATAGTTTGGGAGGGTTAGTGTCCCTGTGTCATGTTGTAGGTCCATTCCGGCCAGTCAGCTGTCAGATCATACGAACGCCTCTCTTTTTCCGACCTGCTGCAGGTCAGAGTCAGGCCGTATTGGTGCCAGTGGGACGATGCTTCGTTGGCAATCGATCACTCGCTTACCGGTAATCCGGGGACTCCTTGCGTCGCGTTACGCGGATAATGAGTCAATGGTGAACAAGGAGGCATCAATTAGCAATTCATCTCGATATACTGAATCCGAGGATGTGATGGTAACAAAAATGGTCTTGCAACACTACGAACGATCAGCAATAGAAGTAACGCTAACACGGACTAGTCTCACTAGTAGATTTTAGTCTCTAGAGAAGCATATGACTCTGTCACTCTAGTTACCTATCGATAACGAAATGGATCAATCAAATCCAAAATGCCGGGACTCTGGGAGCCTTTAGGGCTTTTTAGCCTTGAAAGGGTCCCTAAGCCTGAAGGCTCCCATCTGATGTCACCGCCCCAAAGACCCTTCGTATTGATTTTTGATCCTAAGCGCGCAAATTAGCTGTCTATGTATGTCTATGAAGCGTACCGGTAACTCTATGTATGTCTCGGGTGGCAAAGAAACCCTCATGCGTAGTATTCCAATTCAGCTGCCTGAGCGTTGACGCTGTTAATACATATATGGTTAACAAGCGCCTACCTAGGAACCTTCTTCGTGAATGATCTAATTCTACTATTGAATCTATTCATGCAACACTTCTAGTTGCAAGAATCCATCAAAATGTGCTTTCGAACAAAATCCGATCAACTAGAGGACGATGTTCCACAGGAACTACCAAAAGTCATTATAACCAGAGCATCGACAGATCGCGAAATCTTTGGTGACGACGATGTTGAGATACACCTGGAGCATGCGGAGAAATATGTAGGAAAGAGGAAACAGAATCAATCTGCGCAGCGGAATCCGGCGAAACAGAAACGATATCGAACCTGAATGACCATCCGTCGAGAATAGGCAAAAGCGCATGTGCTCTCTCCATCTTGATGATGAATACAGATAATCTTGCTCATGGATCGCGACACCGACACTTTCCATTAAACCTTGGAATAATGCGGCCCTTCCGGTCGCACTTCGAGACCTGGGCATCGATGGGACTTTCCGCTTTAGGAAAGATTAGGGCTTCACACACTTGATACCTTGCAGCGGAACCATCTGCTTTGACAGACACTCCAACATCATTCTGTTCCAACAGCTACCGGTTTAGACTCTTCTCAATAGAAGAGCTAGTCCCTCACAGCACAGGGTCTATAAGCATAAGTTCAACAGAGCATGGGTGAAGCTTTCGCATACCTTCGAATTCATACCTAAGCATTGACATAGATGCCAACGCTTTACGTGCATGTTATTGGACATACGTGCAGGAGAATTGAATTCTTACTCTGAGAGGATCTGTTGAGACTGAAAGGATTACTTTACCACTATCCTCGATATAGGCATTACAGCGCATGTGCCTACATATGTGCTATTATTGGATGATGAGCTTGCTTCAATGTTAATTAGCAATACGTTCGCACTACCTGAAATTGTCTACGGCGTATCGCTTGTCTTCAGCCCGCATGTTCTACTATTCATTATATTATTTTACGTCCATGCCTTTGAAGCACCTCACTTGACCTCGATGGAAGACCTTCGGAGATTGCTTGTCGAGGGCGGCCGACAGGAAATGCCACTTCCCTTGAAGAAAGGGATGGATAATTACTATGTCTTCCCGAAGATTGAGGTGATCTGTGGCAAGCCCCGTATTTTGTGGGAGACGCCCATAAATGGTAGCACACTCGACGCACAGCTTAGGACATTCAGTGAGATACACGGCTTCCTAAATCATTTTTTCTCACACTAATTTCGATACGGAGGAGGTGATTTACTTGACAAGAGTGGTGAGTGGACTATAAATTCCCAAGGTTCTGATTTTCTCTAGATGAGCGGACTAACTCTTTTGCCTAGGTTTTGTCAGTGAAGCACAGTGTAATGTGATCATGGCCCACGCCACTAGCAGAACGTTTATCAAACATTATCGTCCCCGTCGGCATACTGGCTTACAAGAGATCATGTGCGGCCTCAATCCAGACGAAGAGTTCTCAAAGGCTGTGACCCGGATGAGCCGTTGGATTGATCGGCGGCGACCACGATACCTGAGCGACGCTGACCGGGAATCAGTGGAGAAAGTTCCAGAACTGCAATCAGCCATACGCTGGCAAGTCGATTTAGAGACCCAGTGCGCTGATCGCTCTCATAACCCAGCATTGCGGGCGATGCTGGAGACACAGAAGCGTCAAGTCCATAATCTGCGCCGGCGTCTGCAAGACAAACGGCGGAAAGAAACACGCCGCGATTTCAGTCGGAAACAGGCGGTGATTGAGATGAGCCTGGGTACGATTGACTTGGCAAAAATTTACATGCTCGTCATGGGTTGGGGTGGGGAAAGCACATCAACGATGGAGCTGTCGCCTTGGATACGCAAGTCTTACAAGGAAATCAAATCTTTGGGAATTGTCCATGAAGCTCTTCGGCGTGATAATATCCTTTGGAACGAGGAACTAGGATGGGCCTTAATCATCGACTTCCATCGCTTTACTTTGAGATATCGGCCAAATCGGCATCGACTCCAAGCCGCAAAGCGACGACTACGTCAACCAGAGATAGGCGATGCAAAACGTCTTCGTGTGATGTGAGAACGTGAATTAGCGATTCAGTTATGCATGATAACCAAGCATGAAGCATTCTGGCTCGCATCTGCATGGATCGGTCGCAATTTCTACCTTTCATCTTTCTTGATGCCCATTTCTCCGTAGTACCTATACGACCTCGGGAAGATATTCGATTCTATTTGCATTGACAATCGGGCTGACCAGGCTCTTGTGTGATGCATGGATCATGTTAAAATGTGGATTCA
Organism: Talaromyces nanjingensis; assembly: GCA_031010415.1. Classification (NCBI taxonomy): domain Eukaryota; kingdom Fungi; phylum Ascomycota; class Eurotiomycetes; order Eurotiales; family Trichocomaceae; genus Talaromyces; species Talaromyces nanjingensis. Next base: position 6,769,234 of record JARFPJ010000001.1, read on the forward strand.
ACTATAAAGTCTCAGGGCTGATACTATGGACCGTCGTGTACTAAGGAAAATATCGCAATAAGAGCCGAATAACAACGGCGAGGAACGAAATTGTTCACACGAGTTTCCCCAAGTATGCTACTAGATATACATCCTATCTGCCAAACTCTTTTGAAAATTCCTGACGCGATTCCGCAGTTAATTTCAGATATTCATAGCTCACTTAGCTGGTATTTGCTTTAATAAGAGCATGTGCAATTACTACAATGTTCTTAATCTAGTCTATATCTGTCAGTAAGTGAGAAGTATATATCAAAGTTCTAAAATCAATCTCTCTTCCATTAAGATTTAAAAACTTTAATCATTAAAAGTTATGCTTTTTAATTATAATAGATCTTTAAACTATACATACTTTGATTAGAAAGGTTAACTAGAAATTTCTATAAAATTCCCTATTTAAATCTTTATACTTGATAATTAAATAAATCTAACTAAGAATTATATTATTAAACTAAATACTCTAATTCAAAGTCAAGAAAAGGATTCTTTAATAGTATTCTAACTTTTAAAGGAAAATAGTTACTAGACAGTTATAAGTATTATAGTAAGATATATATTATTTTATAAATATATTTATCTCATCTAAGAGAAGTATAGCTTTAAAATAATAAGCAATCTTAAAAATAATCTTAAGTTGTTATTCAAGTATATTAGAATCTCTATAATTGATAATAAGCTTGTCTATATGTCGGAAACTTCGGTCGATACCGTCGGAGTATAACTAGGATAGTTATATTAACGGAAGAAGTTAATATATTCTGATGTACGAAAGGCTGTATGAGCGTAAAGTCTTAAGAAAGTAAGGCAAACTGAATATCCTGTTCGATAGAAGAACGTATACTCAAGTTATCACAGTTAATCAAAGACAATAGGGAAAACTAAATACATGGTAAGTGAGTGTCCTTATATATCCCATCGCGAACATAGCCATCATAGCGCTTTTCGTTTAGTTGATATGCGCGCTATGTTCGAGTGAACATATCACTTGCTTAGTACTCTGCTATGCCTGCTATGTTACCCTAACCCTAAGGTTACGGATAATCCTTTGTTCCATTATGCATTAGTTCCCGCAGGGATCAGTCTAATCTATTGGCTGTGACGTTTCTAATCTTCTGACAATCCCCTCCTTTGAAGGCTGACGTCTCGACAGCTCAATAAATAGTCTGTGTCTCCCATCCTGCGCGTAGGTAGATTCTGATTTCCAAAATGCTCGTGTTGTGGTACTGAGCTAACCATGTCGTCAAAGTCAAATATTCGAAAGGATAACCTCGCGTTGCGTATTGAGCAATCCGGTGTTCAATTGCTGATTCCTTGCGTTCGGTGCGCAACTCTGGATAGAAAGTGCATCAAATCCGAGGTTTCCAGTCGTTGTAGCGAGTGTGTCAAAAACGGTCGGTGCAAGTGTGTCGATATGGCTTCATCCGATCTTGCGTGGAAGAAGTTAATTGCGGCACAAGATAAAATTCGTGCCCAACGTCAAGAGGCTCGAGCAAAATTGTTAGAGGCGGCTGCTCGCTTGGATCGTCTTGAGAAGCAAGATGATCTCCTCCGAAAACGCGCGGGTCAATTTATTCAAACAGACATAAAAGATGTTGAAGAATTGGAAAAATTGGAGGAAGAGGAAGAGGCGAGAGAAAGGAAAAGGCTGGAGGAGGAAGAACGGAAGGCTTCGGAAGAGCGTGCAAAACTAGAGGCAGCGCGCAAAGAACAAGAGTTGATTGCGTCGATGCTTAATTCTGGCGATACCAACGGCCTGGTCGTGGATGATTCTTCCTGGCTTGCTTCTTTTTCTTTTCCAAACCAATCGTTGCTCGATACTCCTGAATCTTATCGTGGCAATTCAAATTCGTGACGGGTTCCCATGAATCGTCTTCCAGTGAGTATCCTTTCCATCTGATCAAGTAGTAGATCTGACCATTTTCTTGCTTGCGGTCTAGAATCCTTTCTACTTCGTATTCTTCGTCGTCTGCTTCATCGTTTCCGTTTTCTGGGTTTTTCGTTGGTTCTAATAGCGATATATGAAATATTGGGTGTATGCGCATTCTTGCCGGTAGTTGGAGTTGATAATTGTCGTTTTCGAGTTTCTTCACAATTCTGAATGGTCCGTATTTGACTGCGTCAAATTTGTTGCTTGGTCGTTTTGTTTTAATGTTGAAATTTTTTGATCCTGGTGTTCGTCGTAGAAGGTAAACTCTCTCTCCCTTTTGTAAGGCTGGCGCGTCCTCGCGTTTCATATCGTAATATCGCTTCATTTTCTGTTCTGCCCATTGAATGTCTTTAGACATCGTATTGTGCATCCGTTGCATATGCGTTGCCTGTAGTATTGCTTCGTTGGATCTTCCGTCTGTCGATATGGAAGTCCATGTCATTCGTGGGTATCTTCCTAGATTGGCGAAGTGCGGTACTTCTCCTGTCGAGGTGCTTTTTGCGTTATTCAATGCAAATTGTGCCAATGGTAGCAATTCTACCCAATTGTCTTGGTTCCAATCCAAATAGTGTCGTAGGTGTTGCTCAATGAACTGTATCATTCTTTCGGTTGGTCCATCTGTCTGTTGGTGGTTTGCAGTTGATAGGCTATGTTCAATTCCACATGCCTTTGTAATTGTCTGCCAGTATTTTGATCTGAATAGCTTATCTCGATCCGAAATGATCTTGGTTGGCAATCCAGTCCAACTGAATACTTCTCGTAGCATGAGTATTGCACATTGTTCTGCTGTTAAATCCTTCGGCGTTGGTCGTATGATGACATATCTCGTTAATCTGTCAACAATAACGATTGCGTCGGTGTATCGAATTCCGGTAATTGGATCCTTCGATTCTGGTAATCCCTGTATGAAGTCGACTGTAATATATTCCCATGGCTTGTTTGGTATTTCTGGTAGTTGCATTTTTCCATAAGGTCGATGGTTAATTGGCTTGTTTCTGTTGCAACTGTCGCATTGGCTGACATATTCCGTAACTTGTCTTCTCATGTTTGGGAAATAGTATTGTCGTTGTATCTTTTCCATAGTTTTGTCGATCCCTTGGTGTCCTTGTAGTGGTGGATCATGGTGCGTTCTGATGATTTCCGTGATCATTGTCCCTGGGACAAGTATGGACCCATTCCATACAGCTAATCCTTTCTGTAGTGTCGCTTCTTTATTTTTCAATGCTGTTATAAGTGTCTTATCTTTGCTGGTAGCATCTGTCATTCGCTGGTGAAATCCTGAGTCGGTAACAGTGATTGCAGCGGCGAGTACTGCTTTAGTATTATATCGTATACCATCTTTGTCTTCTTTCAGAATGTTGGTTTTTGGCTGTTCAAGACCTATAGCGTAATCCGGTCTTCTGCTGAGGGCGTCTGCAATAACGTTTTCTTTTCCTTTGATGTGTTCAATCCGAAACTTGAACTTTGATAAATATTCGGCCCATCGTATTTGTCGTCCAACTAATTCTTTTGTCGTCGTAAAGTATTTGAGGTTGTGATGGTCACTTTTCACAATTGTTTCTTCCTTGACTCCTTGTAGATAGTGTCTCCATTGCTTGAATGCTTCGACTATCGCAAGTAGTTCTCTGTCATGAACGTCGTAGTTCCTTTCTGCTGTGGTGAATTTTCTTGAGAAGAAGGCGACGGGTCTCCATTTTCCTTCGTCGTCTGGTTGCTCGAGAACAATTCCTAATGCATATCCTGATGCGTCTGGTCGTATCAAATGTTGTCTGTCCGGATTGTGTAGCATAAGTATCGGTGCTTTCTTGACTAGTTCCTTGACGTTGTTGAATGACTTCTCTCTTTCTTCTGTCCATTCAAATTCCAAATCTTTCTTGAGTAGTTCGGTCATCGGTCGGGCGATCTCAGAGTAATTCTGGAGATATCGTCTGACATATCCACTTGCTCCTAAAAATCCTTGAACGTCCTTAACACATGTCGGTGTTGGCCAATTCAATATTGCGTCCATCTTTTCTGGTTGAATCTTCAATCCTTCTGGCGTATAAATCATCCCTAAATAGTTGACCGTGGTTGTGTCGAATTCACACTTCTTGATCTTGAGGGTCAATCCTGCTTTCATTAGTTCAGTCATTACTGCTCGTACATGGTCATCATGTTCTTCAACGTTCTTGGAGTAGACAATGATATCATCAAAGTATACTGCAACAAACTTGTTAAGAAACTTGATTAACACATGCGTCATGAATCTTGCAAATTCGGCAGGTAATCTCTTCAATCCCATAGGTGCGACTACCCATTCGAATAATCCCATATCCGTAAGGAATGCTGTTTTCCAAATATCTTCTTCGGCAGTCCTAAGGTTGTAATAACCCCATTGGATGTCAAAGACTGTCATGATCTTTGCTCCTTGCAACAGATCTCTTTTCTGTTCCTGATGCGGTGCCTTGTTTGCATCATCAATCGTTCCGTTATTCAGTGCTCGGTAATCGATAACTAGTCGTTCTGTTCCATCCTTCTTTGGCACAAACATTGGTCTGCTCGAGGCTGGTCCTCGTCCTTCGCGTATATATCCTGCAGCTAAGAATTCTCTGACAAACTTGTTTTCCAATTCTAGCTGGTCTCGTGATTTGTGCGTTTGCTTAACTGAAGGTGGCGTGAATCCTGGTTTCAATGGTATCCTTGCTTCATATTCCTTTTCATGGTTCGGTAACCGGTATTCCTTTTTCACAAATAGCTCGATAAAGTCGTAGTACTTCTTGGGTAACTTCGCGAGTACCTCTTTCAATTCTTGTTCGTAAATTTCTTTTGGTTTCGGTCGTGTCTGTGGTTGCTGCACAGGTCGCTCCTGTGTTGTTTCTTCTTTTGCAAGTCGCTCCTGCGGTGTTTCATTTGTCTGTTTCCTAGTAGGCTGCATCACCTTCTGCGCCTCTTGTTCACCTGAGCTGGCATTTTTCTTCAGCCCTGCTTGCGGAAGGTTATTCCCCAATCCTTCTCGTAAGCTCGTGAGTTCTTCGTATTCTCCTAACTTGGTTCGTAAGATTCGGTTGTCAATAGAAACTGTTCCAGTTGTCCAATCAATAACTGGGTTTTGCTCTTGTAACCATGGCATTCCTAGTACTGCGTCGTATCCGGTTATTGCTGTAATGTCGAATGAAATTGTCGTAACATATGGTCCTGATGACATAAGAATCGGTTCCGTTTTCTTCTTATATCCTTCCATGATTGGTTCTCCGTTGATGCTAACAATCTCGGTCCATTGGTTTGTCTCATGGTATCGGAGTTGTAACTTGTCTGCTATATCGGGGCTCATATGATTTCCGGTAGCTCCTGAATCCAAAAGTATTCGTAGCTTCGTTTCCTTGATTTCTGCCAAGATAATGATCGTTCGATATCTTGGGTCAATTGTCGCTGCGATCAGGTGCTTCGTCTGATGTCGATCCATGTAGCTCTGTACTGCTCGGACGTGTTCTTCTAAAGGGTTCACGAAAAGTCCATCGTGGTGAAATTGACAGAACACTGCGTGACATTCTTGCTTGGATAAGTCTGAATGTGCTGGATGTCCACTTTCCTCGTATACGCACTGGCATTCCGGGTTTTCTTGAGGGCATGTAAACTTTGCATGTAAAGCAATGCCTGGTGTTTTCGGAAACCATTGGTTGATTTTCTTGCTGAGGTGGTGGAATTCGCATCCATCGTCGTAGCACGTTGTCCAATGTACTTCATTGTGCATACATCCTCCTAAATTGGGATAGTGCATGCAAATGCAATTCGGTACATGTCCTAATTGTCCACTGCATAGTCGATGTCCATTCGATTTGGATATTTTCTCGTAAATGGTCGCTAGGATCTTGTTGCTCTGTCCATGTGTTGGGCAGTTTCGGTATGTCCACTCGTGACATTTTTTGCACATCTCTATGTGTTCTTTCCAAGTGTGTTGAGATTCTTCCCAGCAGATTGCTTTCACAGGCATGCAATTGCATAGGTCATCTCCCTGGTTCCGTAATTTGTTTATCTTTTCTTCAGTAACCCATGTTGTGTTGTAGCTGCGGTTACTCTTGCAGGTTTCCTTGTTGTGCGTCTTGTTCTGAGCACAATCGCTTTTGTCGGTATATTCCTGTTGAGCTCGTCCTTGTCTTATTTCTGCGAGTTGTTCTTTAATCTTTTCATAGGGGTCCAGGTGGGGTTTCTTTTGGTCTCGATGCTCGGCTGGCTGACTTATTGCCTCTTCGTCACCACCTTGCAACGCCAATTGAGTATGAAACGACTCAATCAGTGAGGAATCTTCATAGTCAGTGCTCTCACTGCTATCTTCCGGTTCTTCTTTATCTGGTTCGTAACCTCCGGGATAACTGTTCTTAGGTGATCGGTTCCGTACCTCATGGCTCTGCTTATTCCTCGAAAGCATGCGGTGAGCGTCCTCGTGCGTGGCCATAGGTGCTTGGATTTCTACGTCATTGACATTTCGTATAGCGCTTTTCATCTTCGTTGTCATTCTTCGTTGTATCGTTGTCGCGATTTCTTCTTCTTGGTCCATACTGATCCTTTTCATTTGTCGTCTTCTTGGTGCTTCTTGGTCCATAGGCGTGTCCAATGCTTGCCGTATCTGTTTCTGTAATTCTTTCTGTCTCTCAGCTTGCTGCTGTATTCCTTGCTTGTATTGTTCTGGTAATTCTTCATCGGTTTCTGAGTATTCATCGGTACTGTCTTCTTCTGGGGTGTATACGTGGATGGCTGCTGCAATTTGTTGTCGTGATCCCTGGTTGGCCGATCCAGAGTTCTTCTTTGGCTTGCGACATTTGCTTGCAAAATGTCCTGGTATTCCACAGTTAAAGCAGGCTTTCTTTTTGATGAGTTTTTCCTTTTCTTCTTTTGTCAGGGTTGCATTCATTTGCATAATGACATCTCCGTCTCGGTCACGTCGCTCTTGGTGTGATCCTCGTGGTCTTCCTTCGTTCATTCTAGGCATTCCGCCATGCTTTCTCCAGATCTGAAATTCTTGTTTCTTTCTTTTGATTTCAAATAGCTTATTGTCGATTTTAACGGCTGTTTCAACAAATTTATTGAAGTTGTTTGGGCGATCCATTTTGATGAGTTCAAACTGGACTTCTTCTTTGAGCATGTTTTCGAATAGTGCAATGAGAACGTCGTCGTCGTAATCTAATGGTGCCGTAATTTGTCTGAATCTTGTTGCGAGCTGTTGAGCTGATCCGGTTTGGCGCAAGAAACGTAGCTGCCTTTCAGCATTTCTAACTTCGTCGATATTCCCGAATGCTTCCTTTAGCTTGATTTTGAAGTTCTTGTAGCTCATAAAGATTGTTTTTGTTAAGTCATCCCAGTCGTCTTTGTCGTCAGTTGTATAATAGTCGTCGAGTATTGGTTGCATCCATTCAGCTGCTTCGCCGGTAAGGCATGATGCAACGAAGATGATTTTTCGTTTTTCGTCCCGAATTCCCTTCTCGTCAAGGTGCATTTCCATGTTGACAAGGAATGTTTTGAGCTTCGATCGAGTTCCATCAAAGTTCATAGGCTTTGGCATCTTCATCTTGAACTGTTCGCTGTCGTTAGTAGTACTGACATTGGGTCCCATTACCTGAGCTTCAAGTTGTTCGATATGGTCAACTTGTTCCTGATTTTGCTTCTCAAGTATTTCGACATGACTGGTGAGGCGATCCATGTACCCTTCGAGCGTCTTAATTCGTTCCATAGGGTCAAGCTCCTCCTGCTGTTGGGTTGCTTTACCCTTGGTTGGGATGGTAGAAGGTCCTGGGGCGTTGGGTGCCATGTTGATCGTCGAGTTAAGACTTCTCTTTCGCAATGAGGGTCTTTGATTGTCGGAAACTTCGGTCGATACCGTCGGAGTATAACTAGGATAGTTATATTAACGGAAGAAGTTAATATATTCTGATGTACGAAAGGCTGTATGAGCGTAAAGTCTTAAGAAAGTAAGGCAAACTGAATATCCTGTTCGATAGAAGAACGTATACTCAAGTTATCACAGTTAATCAAAGACAATAGGGAAAACTAAATACATGGTAAGTGAGTGTCCTTATATATCCCATCGCGAACATAGCCATCATAGCGCTTTTCGTTTAGTTGATATGCGCGCTATGTTCGAGTGAACATATCACTTGCTTAGTACTCTGCTATGCCTGCTATGTTACCCTAACCCTAAGGTTACGGATAATCCTTTGTTCCATTATGCATTAGTTCCCGCAGGGATCAGTCTAATCTATTGGCTGTGACGTTTCTAATCTTCTGACACTATAGATATTTAAAAAAGTTAATAAAGTTATAATTAATATTATAACTAGCTTATATTAAGTATAGAAGCAGCTTAAAATATTCTAAAATTACTTCTATTATAAATATTTTTTTAATATTAAAAAGGCCACTAGCACAGGTTAGTATTAAAACTTTAATATAATATATAAAAAATTTGCTAATATACTCTAAAAGAATATTAAGTCCTTAACCTTTTCTATTAATTATATTATCAAAAGGTACTATCAATATCAGACCCAAGTAGATTTTCATTATTAATAAAAGAAGTATCTTATTCTCTAGCAGAATTTACAAGCAGTTAAATAATTCAGGTGACTAGTTTATATCCCTAAAAGCACTAACTACACACTTCACTAGAATTATATTAACTAGTCCTTAGCTAATTATTAAGGGTGTTATATATAAAATATTTTCTCCTTAAAATTAAAATAATAAACTATTGAATAGGCAATTGACAAATCAGCCTTACTTAGCTTTTATAGCTCTATCCTATCTCTTTATATTTTCTTCTTTTCTTACTTACGTTCCTCTATAAAAATTATATTAAAGATGACAATATCATCCTTTTCCTTCACCTCTATATTATAGAGAGATAGCTAGAAGTAGTTTAGCTATATTTTATAAAAAAATATAGTGTCCACTATAACTCAACTGTTGATCTTGATTTTAATAGCTTTGTTTTTATTTATAAAGAATATACTATTTTTACAATATTAAATATATGAGCTAATAAAATCTTAAAATTTTTAATCTCTTTTAACTAGATCTTTTTGGACCTATTTATAATTTAGATAATAATAGAAAGAATAGATCTTAAGAGTTGCGATAGACTTTAATCTTTAGAATTTTAATATTTATAAAAAAATTCTAGTCTTATTGAATTTAATTTTATTATAATTAAAAAATTAGTATTTAAAATTAAACGATATCTTATTATTTTATATTATTTTTTTTATATTAAAAATAACATACTGCAGCTCTTTTATGCTAATATATATAATAAAAATATAGTAATTGTAAGGCCTGACTCTATCATGAGATTGGAGCAGCTAATCTAAAGGCTCAATTAGTTATTACTCTTAATCTAAGGTGTTAAAAGTGCATTTATTAGAATAACTAGATATTTATTAGAATATGGCTGTCTAGAGATCTAAAGCTATTTCTAATCCCTTATAAAGCTTTAATATAGCTGTTAAGTATATAGTGTGCTATAGTATTTATATATATAAAGCATAGATCCTTGCCCTTATTAAGAATGAAAAATTAAATAATTATTTTTATAAAATCTTATATATATATTTATATTATTTTTTTTAAAATCTATTTTTTAAAATTCTCTTAGTATCTAATTCTATAAATATTCTATAATCTATACTATTTTACTTAAACCCTTATTCTATTATTTATTATATTATAATTATTTCATCTATAGATTTCTTTATTAAATTAATTACTATAATAAATTTATATTCTACTTATAACTATCTTATATCTATAAAATCTAATAATAGTAACTACTTTTCTTTAAAGTAATTAACTATTAAAGAATTACTCTTAAAATTCTCTAAGACTATTTCTAAAATCTAAATTTCTAAAATTTTTAAATTTATAGAAGATTCTTTTACTATTTAAATACTATATTAAAAATATTATATAGTTATTCTATCTTTTTTAAAAATTATTATATAAGATCTCTAATATTTAGAATTTAAAAATTAAGTATTAAGATATAGTTAAAAAGCTATTTAATAATAATTTACTAAAATATATACTCTCTTAATAAATTAATCTTTAAGAGAAATTAATTAATTTTAAAAAATTATATCTTTTTCTTTATTAAATAATTCTTTATAATTTTAAGTAATATATAAATTAATATTAATAGTTTAATATTCTAATACTATTTTAGCTCTATTACTAGCTATTAATTATATTATATATAAGAAAGCTTTAAAAAAGCTAACACTAATATATTTTAAATTTAAAAACTATTATAAATATAAATAATAACTTAAAAATATTAAAAATAATTTTATTAATTATAAATATTTAGAGAGCTAGAAGATAATGACTATTATATTATAACTTAAAAATTAATACTAAATCTAATAAATTAAGTATAAGAAAACTATAGATCTTTTTCACTTTATATTTAATAATTTTATTAAATAGATAAAAATTTAGATTAAAGCTAAAGCTATATAATCTATTAATATATTTATCTAGATAGATAAACTTGAAATGCTAAAAATAAAAAATTTATAAATCTTTTATATATAATTTTTTTTATAAATATAATCTAAATTATTCTAAAGTACTAGCAAATAATAATAATAAAATTAAATCTTTTATTCAAAGTTTCTATCTTAATTATAATTTAAAATAATAAATAAAAATAAAATCTATTAGAATATAATTATATATCTTAAAGAAATTACTTATTTATAAAAATTATATAAAAAGAAGTAAAAAGCTATTAATAAGCTTTTAAAATAATATTATAATAATAGCAATAATTTAAATAATAAATCTAAAAAAAGATATTTTAATAAAATCTAAAATAGATAAAATAGCTATAAGAATAAAAAAAATAATAATTATAAGATAAAAAAAATAACTAAAAAGATAAGTTTAAGTTAACTTATTTTTATTATAATTATTAAAAATATAAAAGCTTTAATTATAAAGTAATTTACTACTATAATAATAATATTTTAAAGTTAAAAAAGAATTTAAAATTTAATTTTTAGTTTAACTTTTTATTAATAAAATCCTAAGATAAAGAGTTAAATATTAATAATAATAATAATTAATAAAAAAATATAGTAATTACTAATCTTAATAAATCTTAAAAAAAGAATAAATATATAATATTAATTAATTTATTTTTATATCTTTTAGAATTAGAATATAATATTATAAGCATACTTAATATTAGTAAAAATCTTAATTTTATTATATACTATTTATTTAATAGTATTAATTAATAACTATTATAAAAACTCCTTTCTTTAATAGAATTTATTAATAGAACCTCTACTATTAATTATAAAAAAATAAAAATTATAATTTTTATTATAAATAATTATAATTAAATAAAAATATATAATTAAATATTCATTATAATTAATATAATAAGATTTAATATAATTTTAGATAAGCTATAGCTTCTTTATAAAAAATCTATAATTATTAGCTTTAAAAATTATATTTAAAGATTTTATTATAAAGTACTAAAGCTACTTTTTATATTAATTAAATATTTTATAAAAATTATTAATAAAGATTTTATCTTTCTTCTTATTTTAAATTTTTTTAAAAATAAGGCTTTAGTTCTTCTTAACATTTATTAAAAATATAAAGATATATTTTTAAAAATAAAAACTATAAAACTTTCTTTAAATAAAATAGTATATAAAATTAAATTATTAAATAACTTTATTATATCTTTATATAAACTATTTTACTTATATTTAGTAATAAAATTTAACTATTTACTATATTATCTTAAAGAAATATAGTAAAAGAGATAGATTTAATCTTTTATAAATTTTATAAATACACTAATCCTCTTTATTAAGAAATTAAATAATAATCTATAAGTCTATATTAATTATTAAGATCTTAATAAAATAATAATTAAAAATTATTACTTATTATCTTATATTAACAAGATATTAGATAAGTTAATTAATACTAAAATATTTATAAAGATTAACTTCTATAATACCTATCATCATATCAGAATTAAGAAAAAAATAAGTAAAAGATTATATTCTATATTTATTATAATTATTATAAATATCTTATAATATTTTTTAAACTAATAAATATTTCTACTATATTCTAATCTTATATTTATAAAATAATAAGAGAATTACTAAATAATTTTATTATTATTTATTTAAATAATATTCTTATCTTCTCTAAAGATAAAAAATAATATAAATAATATATTAAATAGATGCTAGAATAGTTATATTTTATAAATCTATATATAAAACTCTCTAAATATAAATTTTATTAAAAAGAATTAAAATTTCTTAGCTATTTAATTAATAATAAAGGAATTTTAATAAATAAAAATTATATTTAAACTATTTAAGATTAATTTATATTAAAGAATATTAAAGATATATAATCTTTTATAGAATTTATAAGATTTTTTTAAAAATTTATTAAGAATTATTTTATTATTATTATTTTATTAACTAATATACTTTATAGAGTTAATAAATATTTTAAAAATTTTTTAGTTAATATCTAAAGCCTTATAAGTCTTTAAAAATTTAAAAAAAACTTTTATTAATCTACTTCTTATTAGATACTTTAATCTAGATAAACTAATATTAGTTTAAATCAATATATTTAAATAAAATATAAATACTATTATATATTAGTTTTAAAATAATAAAAATTTATCTTAACACTGATCTAACTAGTAATTTATAACTTTTATATTATATAAGTTTAATATCACATAATAAAATTAGAAAATATATAATTAGGAATTTAATATAATTATTTTTATTTTTTAAAAATAAAGATATTATCTTAAAGAAAATAAGCATAAGATTTATATCTAAATTAATTATAATAACCTACAATACTTCTTCAAAGTAAAGAATTTAAATATTAAATAGATTTATTAAGTTTAATATCTAGCCATATATAATTTTATTATTAAATATAAACTAGAAATATAAAATCTAGTAAATACTTTAAATAAATACCTTAATTTTATAGAAAAGAAAGAAAAAATAAATATAGATTTATTTCTAACTTTATAATAGAAGCTATAACTATATATATTATTAATAATATCTTTATATAATTATTAATTATATAATTATTAACCAGGCTATTAACTAACTCTATCTATAAATATTAAAATTATTAAATCTACTATAATAATTCTTAATAGATTAATTAATTAATCTAGTTATACTTTAAACATTATAATAATATCTATTAAAATTAATCATTCTTATTTAGATATTATAATAGTGCTGTTAAATACTCTAATAAATAAAGATATGCTAAAAATAATTCTTAATTTTAGATTAATTAAATATTTAGATATTATTATAGAAATAAGCTTTTAAAATAAAGATTTATACTCTAGCAACTTATCTAATAAGAATTCTATTAATAATAAAAAGAAAAAAACTTAGAGTTTATCTTCTATCTAGCTAAAAAGCCTATTAGACTAGCTTAAAATCTAATTAAAAAGCTTATTAAATAAGATTAAAATCTGCTTAGAAAGCCTATTAAATTAGAATAAAATAAATTTAAAAATAGTGCTTAAAAAAAGCAACTATAAATTTTATTTAAAAATAAATATAGAGAGTATTAATCTTATAGAAATCACTCTTTGAGATTACTAATCTTAGAAAGTACTAAAAATAAGAATATTTTTAAAATATTAAAGCTACTTCTATTAAAAAATATTAAAATTATATAATAAAGAAACATCATTATTATTATTATGCTTCCATTTTAGAGACCTTGTGCCAGTGACTGAGACTATGTAAGGTCTGCCATTTCCTAATTAGGAAATAGGCTTAAGCTAACTAAGATAAATATATGGATAGAACTAGGCAAATTTTAGAAAAATAATAAGAGACCCCTTGTAGGCTAGTAAAATTAGGATATAATAAATAAGAAAATAAATAAATATAAGTTATAAACTAAGAAGTAAGAATAATAATTATTCTTCTTCTTCTAATAGAATCTATTTTCTTGTTGCAATCTTGGTTTTTTTTAGATATTCTATTAAGATAAGAATGCTTGGTTTAGAAAATAAAAAGTGTAAATTTTTTTTTCTATACTAAATTTCTTAATAGTTATTTTTCTTATATCATTAAAATTAAAGCATTCTAATATTAAATGATATGGTATTTATTTTAAATTAGAATTATATTTATTACAAATGTTATTCTTGTATTGTTAATTAAATCTTTTTAAATAGGATAAAAAGTATCCATGCCCTATCTTTAATTATTGTATAGAAGACTATAATATTTTATTAATTCTTAATAGATTTGCTTTCTATTTAAAATTAATATTATTATACTTTTTATATAGAGATTCTTTCTATCTTTTTTTTTGATTTATTCTAATCTAGTTCCTATTTTAATAAGAATTTTTTTTAGTAATCTCTTGATATAATTAATAGAAATACTAATATTATTTAGTTCTAGATTTTCAGTTATAAATTTAGTAATTTTATCTGCCTGTTTATTTCTAAAAATATTTATATAATCTAAAGACTATTAAATATTTATTTTAATATTTTAGTTTTTTATATTTTTTGCTATTTTATATATTTTTTTATATATAAAATGCTTTCTTGTAGATAGACTTATTTTTAATCCTTTTAATATAGCTTGACTGTCTGAAAAAATCTATATATCTAAAATAAATAGATTTTTTTTAATAAATTTTTAGCAATTTCTAATGATTTATATATTCTAAAAAATTTAAAATCAAATATTTCTTATTTTTTGTTAATATTGTAAGTATAGGGTTTTTAAAGTTTAGATTATAAATTCTAACCCTATTATTTTCCTTTAATTTAGAGCTATTTGAATATAGAATAATATATTATTTCTAGTCTATTCTTAGATCATATTATTATAATCTTTTATTATAATTTCTTTATTATCCTCTGAGATATTTATTAATAGTAATTTATTAATATCTTTTTTTCTATATTTATAATTAGATTTTTTAAAATTACTCTAATTAATAAAAGCAAATAAAGATATTAAATAATTAATTTAGTATTTATATTTTCTATATTTTATAATTGATTGATAATCTAGATTAGAATTAGAATTAGAAATATTACTATTAATATTTCTTATTCTTATAATTCTTAGTGTTTTTAGATTATTTTAATTATAATAATGTCTTATATTAGATTTTTTTTTCTCTGGATTTAGAATAAAGTCTATTAGCAACTATTTTTTTATAATATAAGGTTTTTTAAATTATAAGATTCTTAAAATATAAGATCTATATATTTTATTAAATCTTATTTCTAATGGGGGTAATAAAGCTTCTAATTCTATAACTTTATATAGAGATGTTTTAAAAACCCTTAATATTTTTTTTAGAGCTAAGTTCTGTAATATTTAATATTTATATATAAATTTAGATTGATTTCTCTACCAAATTGGGACTCTATAATCTGTAATTAATATTATATAAGCTATATATAACTATCTTATTGCTTAAAAAGTTAAATCTTTTTCTATATTAGATGTGACAATGGTCAAAACCTGATATTGAGGCTATCTCGCTAACTAGGTGCACCGGGTCTACAGGCAATATCAAGCATGAAGAAAGAAAGAAGAAAGAAGCTAAAATCTATCTTATTAAGAGCCCCTTTATACACTCTTGTCGGAAACTTCGGTCGAACACCGTCAGAGTATAACTAGGATAGTTATATTAATGGAAGAAGTTAATATATTCTGATATACAAAAGGCTATATAAGCGTAAAGTCTTAAGGAAGTAAGGCAAACTGAATATCCTATTTGATAAAAGAACATATACTTAAGTTATTATAGTTAATCAAAGATAATAGAATAAACTAATTATATAATAAATAAGCATCCTTATATATTCCATCATTATTATAGCTATTATAGAAAATCCTTTAATTTCTATATAATAATTATTATAATAATTATAGCCATTGCTCTAATTCCTATAATACTTTAACTTTAAGATTATAAATAATCCTTTATTCCATTATATATTAGCTTCTATAAAGATTAGCTTAATCTATTAATTATAATATTTTTAATCTTCTAATAATCTCTTTCTCTAAAGACTAGCATTCTAATAGTATAATAAATAATCTATATCTCTTATCTATAGTGTAAGTAATTTCTACTTTTTAAAATATTTATTATTATAATAATGAGCTAATTATATTATTAAAAAAAATTATTTTAAAGAACTTTCTTCTACTTCATATTAAACAATTTAGTGTTATTTATTATTTTCTATATAGTCATTATAGCGAAACTAGTAAGACTTATATAAAAATAGAGTTCTTTAAATATTATAATAAATATATTCATACGAATAATTATTATTATATTAATATATCTATATCTAACTTAGCTTAGAAGCGTCTCGCAGAGGCTTAGAATAAAATAAAGGCAAATGAAGAGAAGGCTTATAAAAAGATTATAACTCTTATAACTAGACTTAGCTATTTTTAAAAATAAAAAAAATTATTACGAAAATGTGTTGATCAATTTATTCAAATAGATATAAAAAATATTGAAAAGTTAGAAAGATTAAAAGAAAAGAAAGAATAAAAGATAATAGATAAATAAATAAAATAAGAAGTAGTATATAAAGAATAAAAATTAATTATATTAATATTTAATTTTAGTAATTCTAATAATTTAATTTTAGATAATTCTTTCTAGTTTATTTTTTTCTGCTCTAAATTAATTGTCATTCAGTATTCTTAAATCTTATTATAATAATTCAAATTTATAATAGATTTCTATAAATTATCTTTTAATAAATATTCTTTTTATCTAATTAAATAATAGATCTAACTATTTTCTTATTTATAATCTAGAATTTTTTCTACTTTATATTCTTTATTATTTGCTTTGTCATTTCTATTTTCTAGGTTTTTTGTTGGTTCTAGTAGTGATATATAAAATATTAGATATATATATATTCTTATTAGTAGCTAGAGTTAATAATTATTATTTTTAAGTTTTTTTATAATTTTAAATAGTCTATATTTAATTATATTAAATTTATTACTTAGTTATTTTGTTTTAATATTAAAATTTTTTAATTCTAATATTTATTATAAAAGATAAACTCTCTCTTTCTTTTATAAGATTAGTATATTCTCATGTTTTATATTATAATATTGCTTCATTCTTTGTTCTGTTTATTAAATATCTTTAAATATTGTTGTATATATTTATTATATATATACTACCTATAATATTACTTTGTTAGAGTTTTTATCTGTTAATATAAAAATCTATAACATTTATAGATATCTTTCTAGATTAATAAAATATAATACTTCTCCTATTAAGATGCTTTTTGTATTATTTAATATAAATTATATTAATAATAGTATCTCTATCTAATTATTTTAATTTTAATTTAAATAGTGTCATAGGTGCTATTTAATAAATTATATTATTCTTTTAATTAGTCTATTTATTTATTAATAATTTATAGTTAATAGTTTATATTTAATTTTATATATTTTAATAATTATTTGCTAGTATTTTAATCTAAATAGCTTATTTTAATTTAAAATGATTTTAGTTGGTAATCTAGTCTAATTAAATACTTTTTATAGCATAAATATTATATATTATTTTACTATTAAATCCTTCAGTATTGGTTATATGATGATATATTTTATTAATCTATTAATAATAATGATTGTGTTGATATATTAAATTCTAGTAATTAGATCTTTTGATTCTAGTAATCTTTATATAAAGTTGATTATAATATATTCTTATAGCTTATTTAGTATTTCTAATAATTACATTTTTCTATAAGATTAATAGTTAATTAGTTTATTTCTATTACAACTATTATATTAGCTGATATATTCTGTAATTTATCTTCTTATATTCAGAAAATAATATTATTATTATATTTTTTCTATAGTTTTATCGATTCCTTGGTATTTTTATAGTAATAGATTATAATATATTCTAATAATTTTCATAATCATTATTTTTAGAATAAGTATAAATTTATTTTATATAACTAATCCTCTTTATAGTATTACTTTCTTATTTTTTAGTATTATTATAAATGCTTTATTCTTACTAGTAATATCTATTATTCATTAGTGAAATCCTAAGTTAGTAATAATAATTGCAGCAATGAATA
Organism: Talaromyces nanjingensis; assembly: GCA_031010415.1. Classification (NCBI taxonomy): domain Eukaryota; kingdom Fungi; phylum Ascomycota; class Eurotiomycetes; order Eurotiales; family Trichocomaceae; genus Talaromyces; species Talaromyces nanjingensis. The sequence continues at coordinate 6,787,392 of JARFPJ010000001.1, forward strand.
TTACTTTAATATTATATTATATATTATCCTTATCTTTCTTTAAAATATTAGTTTTTAGTTGTTTAAGATCTATAGTGTAATCTAATCTTTTATTAAAAGTGTTTATAATAATATTTTCTTTTTTCTTAATATATTCAATCTGAAACTTAAACTTTGATAAATATTTAATTTATTATATTTATTATCTAATTAATTCCTTTATTATTATAAAGTATTTAAGATTATAATGATTATTTTTTATAATTATTTTTTTTTAATTTTTTGTAGATAATATCTCTATTACTTAAATACTTTAATTATTATAAGTAATTCTTTATTATAAATATTATAGTTTCTTTCTGCTGTAGTAAATTTTTTTGAGAAGAAGATAATAGATTTTTATTTTTCTTTATTATTTAATTACTTAAGAATAATTCTTAATATATATTCTAATGCATTTAGTCATATTAAATTTTATTTATTTAGATTATATAGTATAAATATTAATGCTTTCTTGACTAATTCTTTAATATTATTAAATAATTTTTCCTTTTTTTTTTATTTATTTAAATTTAAAATCCTTCTTAAGTAGCTTAATTATGTCGGAAACTTCGGTCGATACCGTCGGAGTATAACTAGGATAGTTATATTAACGGAAGAAGTTAATATATTCTGATGTACGAAAGGCTGTATGAGCGTAAAGTCTTAAGAAAGTAAGGCAAACTGAATATCCTGTTCGATAGAAGAACGTATACTCAAGTTATCGCAGTTAATTAAAGACAGTAGAATAAAACTAATTACATGGTAAATGAGCGTCCTTATATATTCCATCGTCAGTAGATCTGGTAGAGCCAATTGCTGCCAATGGCTCTACTGGCTCCATTCGAGCATATCGAGCCTTGCCCTAACAACGGCTCGACTGGCTCTACTACCCTAACCCTAGCGGTTACGGATAATCCTTTGTTCCATCTTGCATTAGTTTCCGTGCGTGGGTTCTTGATTCATTGGCTGTAGTTTCTCGGATTCTCTGACAATCCCCTCCTCTAAAGGCTGGCGTCTCGACAGCTCAATAAATAGTCGGTGTCTCCCATCTGTGGTGTAGGTGTTTCTCTTTTTCTCAAAATGCTCGTGTTTGTGGTGATGAGCTAACCATGTCGTCGAAGAAAACTATCGATAGAAAGAACCTCGCGGCTCGCATCGAAAGTTCCGGAGTCGTCCTTCTCATTCCTTGTGGGCGCTGTGCCGTCAAAGGTCTTCTTTGTATAAAATCAGAGTCTTCAAGTCGTTGCAGTGAGTGTGTGAAATTTGGTCGGTGCAAGTGTGTTGATATGGCCTCATCCGATCTTGCGTGGAAGAAATTGCTCAAGGCACAAGACGAAATTCGCGCCCGGGATCGTGAGATCCAAGATCAGATTGCCGAGTTGCTTGCTCGTCAACGTCGTATCCGAAAACAAGAGGATCTTCTTCGCAAGCGTGCTGGTCAATTTATTCAAACGGATATAAAAGATGTCGAAGAGTTGGAAAGATTAGAAGAAGAAGAAGAGCAAAAGGCGGCGGATGAACGGGCGAAACAAGAGGCAGCGCGCAAAGAACAAGAGTTAATTGCGTCAATGCTTAATTCCGGCGATTCCAACGGCCTGGTCTTGGATGATTCTTCCTGGCTTGCTTCTTTTTCTGTTCCAAACCAATTGTCATTCGATACTCCTGAATCTTGTCATGGCAATTCAAATTCGTGACAGGTTCCCATGAATCGTCTTCTGGTGAGTATCCTTTCCATCTAATCAAGTAGTAGATCTGACCATTTTCTTGTTTGCGATCTAGGATTTTTTCTACTTCGTATTCTTCATCGTCTGCTTCGTCGTTTCCGTTTTCCGGGTTTTTCGTTGGTTCCAATAGCGATATATGAAATATTGGGTGTATGCGCATTCTTGTCGGTAACTGGAGTTGATAATTGTCGTTTTCGAGTTTCTTCACAATTTTGAAGGGTCCGTATTTGACTGCGTCAAATTTGTTGCTTGGTCGTTTTGTTTTAATGTTGAAATTTTTTGATCCTGGTGTTCGTCGTAGAAGGTAAACTCTCTCTCCCTTTTGTAAGGTTGGCGCGTCCTCGCGTCTCATATCGTAATATCGCTTCATTTTTTGTTCTGCCCATTGAATGTCTTTAGACATTGTTGTATGCATCCGTTGCATATGTACTGCCTGTAATATTGCTTCATTGGAGCTTCCATCCGTTGATATAGAAGTCCATGACATTCGTGGGTATCTCCCTAGATTGGCGAAGTGCGGTACTTCTCCTGTCGAGGTGCTTTTTGCGTTATTCAATGCAAATTGTGCCAATGGTAGTATCTCTACCCAATTGTCTTGGTTCCAATCCAAATAGTGTCGTAAATGTTGTTCAATAAATTGTATCATCCTTTCGGTTGGTCCATCTGTTTGTTGGTGATTTGCAGTTGATAGTTTGTGCTCAATTCCACATGCTTTGGTAATTGTCTGCCAGTATTTTGATCTGAATAGCTTATCTCGATCCGAAATGATCTTGGTTGGCAATCCAGTCCAACTAAATACTTCTCGTAGCATGAGTATTGCACATTGTTCTGCTGTTAAATCCTTTGGCGTTGGTCGTATGATGACATATTTCGTTAATCTGTCAACAATAACGATTGCGTCGGTGTATCGAATTCCGGTAATTGGATCCTTCGATTCTGGTAATCCTTGTATGAAGTCGACTGTAATATATTCCCATGGCTTGTTTGGTATTTCTGGTAGTTGCATCTTTCCATAAGGTCGATGGTTAATTGGCTTGTTTCTGTTGCAACTGTTGCATTGACTGATATATTCTGTAACTTGTCTTCTCATGTTTGGGAAATAGTATTGTCGTTGTATCTTTTCCATAGTTTTGTCGATTCCTTGGTGTCCTTGTAGCGGTGGATCATGATGTGTTTTGATGATTTCTGTAATCATTGTTCTTGGGACTAGTATGGACCCATTCCATACAGCTAATCCTTTCTGTAGTGTCGCTTCTTTATTTTTCAGTGTTTCTGTAAGCGTCTTATCTTTGCTGGTAGCATCTGTCATTCGCTGGTGAAATCCTGAGTCAGTAACAGTGATTGCAGCGGCGAGTACTGCTTTGGTGTTATATCGTATACCATCCTTATCTTCTTTCAGAATGTTGGTTTTTGGCTGTTCAAGACCTATAGCGTAATCTGGTCTTCTGCTGAGGGCGTCTGCAATAACATTTTCTTTTCCTTTGATGTGTTCAATCCGAAACTTGAACTTTGATAAATATTCGGCCCATCGTATTTGTCGTCCAACTAATTCTTTTGTTGTCGTAAAGTATTTGAGGTTGTGATGGTCACTTTTCACAATTGTTTCTTCCTTAACTCCTTGTAGATAGTGTCTCCATTGCTTGAATGCTTCGACTATCGCAAGTAGTTCTCTGTCGTGAACGTCGTAGTTCCTTTCTGCTGTGGTGAATTTTCTTGAGAAGAAGGCGACAGGTCTCCATTTTCCTTCATCGTCTGGTTGCTCGAGAACAATTCCTAATGCATATCCTGATGCGTCCGGTCGTATCAAATTCTGTCTGTCCGGGTGGTGTAGCATAAGTATTGGTGCTTTCTTGACTAATTCCTTGACATTGTTGAATGACTTTTCCCTTTCTTCTGTCCATTCGAATTCAAGATCTTTCCTGAGTAGTTCAGTCATAGGTCGGGCGATTTCAGAGTAATTCTGAAGATATCGTCTGACATATCCACTTGCTCCTAAAAATCCTTGAACGTCCTTAACACATGTCGGTGTTGGCCAATTCAATATTGCGTCCATCTTTTCTGGTTGAATCTTCAATCCTTCTGGTGTATAAATCATTCCTAAATAGTTGACTGTGGTCGTGTCGAATTCACATTTCTTAATCTTGAGGGTCAATCCTGCTTTCATTAGCTCGGTCATCACTGCTCGTACATGGCTATCATGTTCTTCAACGTTTCTAGAGTAAACAATGATATCATCAAAGTATACCGCAACAAACTTGTTGAGAAACTTGATTAACACATGCGTCATGAATCTTGCAAATTCTGCAGGTAATCTTTTCAGACCCATTGGTGCGACTACCCATTCGAATAATCCCATATCCGTAAGGAATGCTGTTTTCCAGATATCTTCTTCGGCAGTCCTTAGGTTGTAATAACCCCATTGGATGTCAAAGACTGTCATGATCTTTGCTCCTTGCAACAGATCTCTTTTCTGTTCCTGATGCGGTGCCTTGTTTGCATCATCAATTGTTCCGTTATTCAGTGCTCGGTAATCAATAACTAGTCGTTCTGTTCCATCCTTCTTTGGCACAAACATTGGTCTGCTTGAGGCTGGTCCTCGTCCTTCGCGTATATATCCTGCGGCTAGGAACTCTCTGACAAACTTGTTTTCTAGTTCCAGCTGATCTCGTGATTTGTGCTGTTGCTTGACTGAAGGTGGCGTAAATCCTGGTTTTAATGGTATTCGTGCTTCATATTCTTTCTCGTGATTCGGTAATCGATATTCTTTCTTCACAAATAATTCGATAAAGTCATAGTACTTCTTAGGTAACTTCGCAAGTACCTCTTTCAATTCCCGTTCATAAATTTCCTTTGGTTTTGGTCGCGTCTGCGGCTGTGGTACAGGTCGCTCCTGCGGTGTTTCATTTATCTGTTTCCTAGTAGGCTGCATCACCTTCTGCACCTCTTGTTCACCTGAGCTGGCACTTCTCTTCAGCCCTGCTTGCGGAAGGTTATTCCCCAATCCTTCCCGTAAGCTCGTGAGTTCTTCGTATTCTCCTAACTTGGTTCGTAGGATTCGGTTGTCGATCGAAACTGTTCCAGTTGTCCAATCAATAACTGGGTTTTGCTCTTGTAACCATGGCATTCCTAGTACTGCGTCGTATCCGGTTATTGCTGTAATGTCGAATGAAATTGTCGTAACATATGGTCCTGATGACATGAGAGTCGGTTCTGTTTTCTTCTTATATCCTTCCATGATCGGTTCTCCGTTGATGCTAATGATCTCAGTCCATTGGTTTGTTTCATGGTATCGGAGTTGTAACCTGTCTGCTATATCGGGGCTCATATGATTTCCGGTAGCTCCTGAATCCAAAAGTATTCGTAGCTTCGTTTCCTTGATTTCTGCCAAGATAATAATCGTTCGATACCTTGGGTTAACTGTTGCTGCGATCAGGTGCTTCGTCTGATGTCGATCCATGTAGCTCTGTACCGCTCGGATGTGTTCTTCTAAAGGGTTCACAAAAAGTCCATCGTGGTGAAATTGACAGAACACTGCGTGACATTCTTGCTTGGGTAAGTCTGAATGTGCTGGATGTCCGCTTTCTTCGTACACGCACTGGCATTCCGGGTTTTCTTGAGGGCATGTAAACTTTGCATGTAAAGCAATGCCTGGTGTTTTCGGAAACCACTGGTTGATTTTCTTGCTGAGGTGGTGGAACTCACATCCATCATCGTAGCACGTTGTCCAATGTACCTCATTGTGCATACATCCTCCTAGATTGGGGTAATGCATACAAATGCAATTCGGTACATGTCCCAATTGTCCACTGCATAGTCGATGTCCATTCGATTTGGATATTCGTTCGTAAATAGTCGCTAGAATCTTGTTGCTTTGTCCATGTGTTGGGCAGTTTCGGTATGTCCACTCATGACATTTCTTGCACATCTCTATGTGTCCTTTCCAAGTGTATTGAGATTCTTCCCAGCAGATTGCTTTCACAGGCATGCAATTGCATAGGTCATCTCCCTGGTTCCGTAATTTGTTTATCTTTTCTTCAGTAACCCATGTTGTGTTGTAGCTGCGGTTACTCTTGCAAGTTTCTTTATTATGCGTCTCGTTCTGAGCACAATCGCATTTGTCGGTATATTCTTGTCGGGTTCGTCCTTGTCTTATCTCGGCGAGTTGTTCTTTAATCTTCTCATAAGGGTCCAGGTGGGGTTTCTTTTGGTCTCGATGCTCGGCTGGCTGACTTATTGCCTCTTTGTCACCACCTTGCAACGCCAATTGAGTATGAAACGACTCAATTAGTGAGGAATCTTCATAGTCAGTGCTCTCACTACTATCTTCCGGTTCTTCTTTATTTGGTTCGTAACCTCCGGGATAACTGTTCTTAGGTGATCGGTTCCGTACCTCATGGCTCTGCTTATTCCTCGAAAGCATGCGGTGAGCGTCCTCGTGCGTGGCCATAGGTGCTTGGATTTCTATGTCATTGACATTTCGTATAGCGCTTTTCATCTTCGTTGTCATTCTTCGCTGTATCGTTGTCGCGATTTCTTCTTCTTGATCCATACTGATCTTTTTCATTTGTCGTCTTCTTGGTGCTTCTTGGTCCATAGGCGTGTCCAATGCTTGCCGTATCTGTTTCTGTAATTCTTTCTGTCTCTCAGCTTGCTGCTGTATTCCTTTCTTGTATTGTTCTGGTAATTCTTCATCGGTTTCTGAGTATTCATCGGTACTGCTTTTTTCTGGGGTGTATACGTGGATGGCTGCTGCAATTTGTTGTCGTGATCCCTGGTTGGCCGATCCAGAGTTCTTCTTTGGCTTGCGACATTTATTTGCAAAATGTCCTGGTATTCCACAGTTGAAGCAGGCTTTCTTTTCAATTAGTTTTTTCTTTTCTTCTTTAGTTAGCGTAGCATTCATTTGCATAATAACATCACCGTCTCGGTCTTTAGTCCTCTTCTGGGACATGTTAGCTTGTTGTCTCGGTCGATGCTGGTAATTTCCTCGTTCCATACGTCGTGTGTATAGCGCCATGTCGATCTGTGACGCTGCTTCCATCATTTTCTTGAATGTATCGGGTCGCGGTATGATTTGCGAAATACGATCCTTCACATTATCTTTCAAATTGTCGTAGAACTGATCTCGTAGTCCCTGGTCGTTCCATTTGAGATATCCTGATACCTGAAGAAATCTTGAAATGTAGTCTCCTACAGATCCATATTGTTTGATGTTCTTAATCCGGTGGGTTGCGTCAAGTTCCTCGTTGATAGTTCCAAACAGCTGATGAAGCTTCTCTTCAAAGTAAGTAAAGCTGCTGAACATAAGGGCGGTTTCAGGTTCAAGTTGATCATCGTTGGCGGCTTCGATTCGATCGGTAACATAAGGTGCAAACCATCTCATTGCTTCTCCGGTGAGGAAGCTAGATGCTGTGAGGACCTTGTCTTGCTCAGACACAATTCGATTGGCATTGTTGCTGAAGTAGATGCGCAGCTGTGCCAAGAATATTTTGAGGGTTCCTCGTTCTCCTGAGAATGGTTCAACTTTTCCTATCTTGACAACTGAGTGGTTGGCACGCTGTGCCTCTAACTCAATGATGCGTTGTCCTAATGTTGCGATAGCCTCTGCCATCTGAGCTGGGGTCGGTCCAGAATTGTCACTACCTGTCGTGGTTGTTCCTCCACTGGAAGTCGATGGAGTTGGGGCGGCTGGACGATTCTGCACTCGTGGGGAAGCTGGTTGCTGTTGACTGGCCATGATGATCGCTGGTTAAGACTTCTCTTTCGTAATGAGGGTCTTTAATTGTCGGAAACTTCGGTCGATACCGTCGGAGTATAACTAGGATAGTTATATTAACGGAAGAAGTTAATATATTCTGATGTACGAAAGGCTGTATGAGCGTAAAGTCTTAAGAAAGTAAGGCAAACTGAATATCCTGTTCGATAGAAGAACGTATACTCAAGTTATCGCAGTTAATTAAAGACAGTAGAATAAAACTAATTACATGGTAAATGAGCGTCCTTATATATTCCATCGTCAGTAGATCTGGTAGAGCCAATTGCTGCCAATGGCTCTACTGGCTCCATTCGAGCATATCGAGCCTTGCCCTAACAACGGCTCGACTGGCTCTACTACCCTAACCCTAGCGGTTACGGATAATCCTTTGTTCCATCTTGCATTAGTTTCCGTGCGTGGGTTCTTGATTCATTGGCTGTAGTTTCTCGGATTCTCTGACAAATTATAGGTTAGATAATCTTAGAGTAATTCTAAAGATATTATCTAATATATTTATTTACTCTTAAAAATCCTTAAACATTTTTAATATATATTGATGTTGGTTAATTTAATATTATATCTATTTTTTTTAGTTAAATTTTTAATCTTTTTAATATATAAATTATTCCTAAATAATTGACTATAATTGTGTTAAATTTATATTTTTTAATCTTAAGGATTAATCCTGCTTTTATTAATTTAGTTATTACTACTTATATATAGCTATTATATTCTTTAATATTTTTTGAGTAAATAATGATATTATTAAAGTATACTATAATAAACTTATTAAAAAATTTGATTAATACATGCGTCATAAATCTTATAAATTTAATAGGTAATTTTTTTAAATCTATTAGTGTAACTATTTATTTAAATAATTTTATATTTATAAGAAATACTATTTTCTAAATATCTTCTTTAGCAGTTTTAAGGTTATAATAATCCTATTAAATATTAAAGACTATTATAATTTTTACTTTTTATAATAGATTTTTTTTTTATTCTTAATATAGTGCTTTATTTGTATTATTAATTATTCTATTATTTAATATTTAGTAATTAATAATTAGTTATTCTATTCTATCCTTTTTTAGTATAAATATTAATCTACTTAAGACTAGTTCTTATTCTTTATAGATATATCCTATAGCTAGGAATTCTCTAATAAATTTATTTTCTAATTCTAACTAGTCTTATAATTTATGTTATTGCTTGACTAAAAGTGATATAAATTCTAGTTTTAATAGTATTTATACTTTATATTCTTTTTTATAATTTAATAATCGATATTCTTTCTTTATAAATAATTTAATAAAATTATAGTATTTTTTAAGTAGCTTTATAAGTACCTCTTTCAATTCTTATTTATAAATTTCCTTTAGTTTTAGTTATATTATTAGTTCAGATTACTCCTAAGTTATCTTATTAAATTATATTTATTTTATTTTTATAAGTTGCCTTTACTATATTTTATTTATCTATTTTCTAGTAGATTATATTACTTTTTATATCTCTTATTTACCTAAGCTAGTACTTCTCTTTAGCCCTACTTATAGAAGATTATTTCTTAATCTTTCTTATAAGCTTATAAGTCTTTTATATTCTCCTAACTTAGTTTATAAGATTTTATTATTGATAGAAACTATTCTAGTTATTTAATCAATAACTAGATTTTGCTCTTGTAACCATAGTATTCCTAATACTATATTATATCCAGTTATTGCTATAATATTGAATGAAATTATTATAACATATAGTCCTGATAATATAAGAATTAATTTTATTTTCTTTTTATATTCTTCTATAATTAGTTCTCTGTTGATGCTAATAATTTTAATCTATTAATTTATCTTATAGTATTAGAGTTATAATTTATCTACTATATCAGAGCTTATATAATTTTTAATAGCTTTTAAATCTAAAAATATTTATAGCTTTATTTTCTTAATTTCTACTAAGATAATAATTATTTAATATCTTAAGCTAATTATCACTATAATTAGATACTTTATTTAATATTAATCTATATAACTCTATACTGCTTAGACATATTCTTCTAAGAAATTTATAAAAAGTTTATTATAATAAAATTAATAAAATATTATATAATATTCTTGCTTAGGTAAGTCTAAATATACTGAATATCTACTTTTTTTATATATATATTAGCATTCTAGATTTTCTTAAGGGCATATAAGCTTTATATATAAAATAATGTCTAACATTTTTAAAAACTACTAGTTAATCTTTTTATTAAGGTAATAGAACTCACATCTATTATTATAGCACATTATCTAATATACTTTATTATACATATATCCTCCTAAATTAGGATAGTATATATAAATATAATTTAGTACATGTCCCAATTATCTATTACATAGTCGATGTCTATTTGATTTAGATATTCTTTTATAAATAGTTATTAGGATTTTGTTATTATCTTTATATGTTAGGCAGTTTTGGTATATCTATTTATAATATTTTTTATATTCTTTTATATATTCTTTCTAAATATATTAAGACTCTTTCTAGCAGATTGCTTTTATAGGCATATAATTATATAGGTCATCTCTCTAATTCTATAATTTATTTATTTTTTCTTTAGTAATCTATATTATATTATAGCTATAATTACTCTTATAAGTTTCTTTATTATATATTTCATTTTAAGTATAATCATATCTTTTAATATATTCTTATTAGATTTATTCTTATTTTATTTTTATAAGCTATTTTTTAATCTTCTTATAAAGATTTAGATAGAGTTTTTTTTAATCTTAATATTTAGCTAGCTAACTTATTACCTTTTTATTATTATCTTATAATACTAATTAAATATAAAATAACTTAATTAGTAAAAAATCTTTATAATTAATATTTTTACTATTATCTTCTAATTCTTTTTTATCTGATTTATAACCTCTAGAATAACTATTCTTAAGTGATTAGTTCTATATCTTATAGTTTTATTTATTCCTTAAAAGCATGCGATAAGCATCTTTATGCATAGCTATAGATGCTTAGATTTCTATATTATTAATATTTCTTATAGCACTATTTATCTTTGTTGTTATTCTTTGTTATATTATTATTATGATTTTTTCTTCTTGATCTATACTAATCTTTTTTATTTATCATCTTTTTAGTACTTCTTAGTTTATAGGCATATTTAATACTTATTATATTTATTTCTATAATTTTTTCTATTTCTTAGCTTGCTGCTGTATTTCTTATTTATATTATTTTAGTAATTCTTTATTAGTTTCTAAGTATTTATTAGTACTACTCTTTTCTAAGGTATATACATAGATGGCTGCTGCAATTTATTATTATTATTCTTAATTAGCTGTTTCTTGGACTTTTTTTAGCTTTTAACATTTATTTATGAAATGTTCTAGTACTTTATAATTAAAGTAAGCTTTTTTTTTAATTAGTTTTTTCTTTTTTTCTTTAGTTAATATAATATTTATTTATATAATAATATTATTATCTCAGTTCTTAATCTTCTTTTAAAATATATTAATTTGTTGTTTTAATTAATGCTAGTAATTTCCTTATTTTATATATTATATGTGCAGTGTTATATCAATTTATAATACTACTTTTATTATTTTTTTGAACATATTAGGTTATAGTATAATTTATAAAATATAATTTTTTATATTATCTTTTAAATTATTATAGAATTAATCTTATAATCCTTAATTATTCTATTTAAGATATTCTAATATCTGAAGAAATTTTGTGATATAATCTCTTATAGATTCATACTGTTTGATATTCTTAATTTAATAGATTGCGTTAAGTTCTTTATTAATAGTTTTAAATAGCTGGTGGAGTTTCTCTTTAAAGTAGGTAAAGCTATTAAATATAAAAGTAATTTTAGATTTAAATTAATTATTATTAATAGCTTCAATTTAATTAGTAATATAAGATATAAACTATTTTATTACTTCTCTAATAAAGAAGCTAGATACTATAAGAATTTTATTTTACTTAGATATAATTTAGTTAGTATTATTGCTAAAGTAGATATATAATTAAGTTAAAAATATTTTAAAAATTTTTTATTCTTCTAAAAATAGTTCAATCTTTTCTATTTTAATAATTAAATAATTAGCATGCTAAGCCTCTAGCTTAATAATCTATTATTTTAAAATTATAATAGTCTCTATTATCTAGGCTAGAGTTAGTCTAGAATTGTTATTATTTATTATTATTATTCCTTTATTAGAAGTTAATAGAGTTAGGGCAGCTAAATAATTCTATATTTATAAAGAGGTTGATTACTGCTAGCTAACTATAATAATTACTAGTTAAGACTTCTTTTTTATAATAAGGATCTTTGATTGTCAAAAACTTTAATCAAATACTATTAGAGTATAACTAAGATAGTTATATTAATAGAAAAAATTAATATATTCTAATATATAAAAGGCTATATAAGCATAAAGTCTTAAGAAAGTAAGATAAACTAAATATCCTATTTAATAGAAAAATATATACTTAAGTTATCATAGTTAATCAAAGATAATAAAATAAACTAATTATATAATAAATAAACATCCTTATATATTCCATCATTATCATAGCTATTATAGGAAATCCTCTAATTTTTATATAGTAATTATTATAGTAATTATAGCCATTGCTCTAATTCTTATGATACTCTAACTCTAAGGTTGCGGATAATTCTTTATTCCA